>CM068882.1:3052500-4252500 GCA_035149815.1 Branchiostoma lanceolatum
GTACCGGGATGCCAGATCGTACTAACAAGGTATAGGCGGGCGTCCACAGAGTCTGCGCGGACGGATTCCTGTACAATTATGGGAATTCTTGTAAAACGGGTGTAAAGATATTATCAAGCTCGCTCCTAAAGCTTCGCCAAAAAGAAGGAAGACTAGACAAGACAGACTTTTTTCTTTTTTCTTAACCTTTTCAACGTTACCAACCCTTGTTCTTGGCCGAAGATAGCCCGATATACTGGATACGAGATGAAGTGTAGAAACGACCCACCATGATTCTACAAGCGCTTCACAATGCACCATGTGGTCATGAAAACATATTTTTATTTTTTTTATTCAAACATTTAAACAGAAATACAGAGTGACAAAAGGGGACGCACTCAAGTGCAAGACTTATTTTGACGCTACCCCTTACATAAAAAAACATACATATTTAACAGAGAGAAATCAAGTACAAGTGAAAAGCAAAGGAGAATCACATCAGACAGAAAATAATACATTGTACTTAATATAACAAGAAAGGATAAGCGCAAGTCCAGTTTCCCACCCACTGATGAAATAGTTGGACACATTACAAAAAAATGCCAGGACAACTGTGTTTTAAAAACGCTTAGTTGTAGTGATGAAGTTTTGGGTTGTTAATAGAATATTGGAGTTAACAACAGATGAATGTGAAGAACTACCACGGAGTAAAACGGAAACTTTAGCGTTGTCCGATAATGATGGGAAGTTAAGGGTGTGTCCTAAGAGCCTGGAGAGTTTGCCGAGGAGGGTTGAGCGTTGGGCATTGTGCATAGGGCAGTGGAGTAAATAATGTGGTACTGTTTCGCGTTGGCACCCGCAGTTACATGCTGGGCTGTTTAGCAATCCTCGAGTAAAGAGACTGTGGTTTAGACTACAGGTGCCAATGCGAAGGCGTAATAGGTGAACACAAGAAAGGCGAGGGCCATGGCTAAAATAGTTGAGCTTAACAGGTCGTATGGTTTTTAGGAGAACAGTTCGAAATTGACAGTAGTTTAAAGAGCGAGTTGACAAATCGAGGTTGTTCCAGTGGTGCGTCGAGTACGGAACAAAGGACCTGGCAAAACGATTTGTTGAATAATTTAGAGGTTTTAAGTTCATCCTATTACGCAATTCGTATGAACATGATGAGAGGATAGGTGTGGGTGCTAGTTGAGACAGGTAGTTTCGGGTTTGACCATTTACAATTTTATAGAACAAACATAATCTATGAAGGTGTCTTCTGTCTGACAGTGTTTCCCAACCAAGTTCGTTCCTAGTTGCCAAGTAAGAAAACATATTGTACAGTATTGTGGTAGATTTCGGCCCTCTTTATGGTTATCCCGGTGCATTTCGACGAATTCCGGTAAAAGGTCGACCCGAAAACCGACGCAACCGTCTTGTACGTAACGTAACATGACCAGTTTACGTTAGATTTATTTAAAACGTTATTTATCCTAAAACCGCGCGGACAGAGCCAAATGTTTAACCCATGGGTAGAAATATCAGCTCTTCTAACAAGAAAATGCATGGTCTGTAAGTTTTTCTCCGCCTGTTTAACGCCGTACGCGCATATATTTAAACTGGGGTATATGGTGTAGAATTGTGCTAGGCTTACCCTTTATCGTCCACCTCAGTATTTTCCCTTCTAGCGCTATGCTTGAAGAACATAGACCGGAAAAAAATACACAGTAACTGTCGAAAGTAGTCTACAGACAAATGACAGTAAAGTCACTATGTTTGTCCGTCCGCTTGCCCGGTCAAGAAACCCGCGGCTAAGAAGGCCACGAAACCCAAGGCCACCAAGCCAAAAAAAACCCAAGGTTAAGAACTACTATGTCATTCACGTCAAAGTTATCCATTTTCCACACGAACATGTACACACTATCCCCTCAAAGAAAGAAAGAAATGAATGAAAAATAGATTGAAAGGCAAATCCTTCCACACACAGACACGCTACCGAAAGCATGAGCGTTGGTATGTATGTATGAGTGGGCGTACACAAAGGCCAAGACTACGTCAAGACGTTCAGTTTCTTGGCGATGTTGTATGTCACTAGTCGACAACTTTATTGAGTAAAAGGATAAGTAGATGTCAGGAAGATTATCACTTCAGCTTTGGGATGGCTATTGTATGACTGAAGAATTTCCACTTAATTTTAGAAAAAATGAAATTTATGAAATTTTTTAGCATCCTTGTTAAAGTTGGGTAACATAAATTCGCCATTTTTCCGATAATGGTTGACTGAAATCAATCTAGCAGAACAATAAACCATAATTTTTTTCTATTATTCTGTCAGTATCATGTACTATCTTTGCACTAATCACATATATGGTAGATTTTGTCTCTAGTCGTGCTGACACCATAATATTTCAACTTGAAACTACCGTCAGCCGCACGCACAATGACGGTGTTGTCGGACAGGTGTGAACATTATTTCGGGAGAGAAGATTCGTCTTGAATATCTTACCGCTAATTACATTTTATACAGTAGCTATTCGTTCCATCCTTGGCTTGAGGAGAGTGCTATGGATATAGACGTGTCCAAGTAAAAAAAATACACGAAAAAACGGCCGTACCGCACACATCAGGCCAGTTCGGGAACAAGCCGTGTGTTGAGTCGGTAGAACTTCACTCAAAGTCGGACAATCGTCATGGCAACGTGTAACGTTACATTATTCATGGCAAGTTAGCTCGATGCCGTAGCAATGGTCATACTACTATGTCCATGTGTTCCTTGTTGTGTTAGGAGCAAACTTTGAGGAAAATATCTTCCTCAGTCCACTATCACACGCAACATTTAGACAAAAAAGTGTTCCTCACAAACCTTTGTCGTCTGCTTGACAACAGGATTCTGGTTAACAATATGGCGGCAGGAAAATACACGTGCCGTAGGTTGTAGCAACAGAGAGGAGTTTTTATGATTGATCACACTTAGAATCCAGTTGCAGGTTAGCAAAAGAGATTGTAATAAGTGGTCTTGTAAATAATTGTGTTTAGCAGGAAGCGGATGTGACATTTCTCTTATAAACCAGCCGACAACCATGTTGTGTAATTCTCCCACGAAGCCCTCAGACTGTTCCAATAAGGGACGGAGAGTTTTTGACCTCGTCGCCCTCTAATGCATGCTTATCGAAGCTTTTCAGACAGTGTTCTGAATACGTAAGTCTGTCAGGTTTGCATTTCTAGCGGTATTACTTATGTTGCATCTAGCACATATCCATAAATACGCGAATTTAAGTACCCCGCGAATTTATGTTACCCAACGTTACCAGTATATCTCCATCATTTTCCCTTTTTTTCATTCTCTGGTTATACGTAAAATGTGCTCTTGACATCAGCTGAACGCCTGCTTGTCATGAACAGATTTGTCTTGCAAAATGATCGGTTGCCACATGTATGATACTTTATCATCATTACCCTTTTTTCATTAGATTAGAATCCAAATAATAAAAACATCAGAGGCTCTTTAGCAATGCATCAGCATTTTAATAGACTAGATTGGTTCCTTACAGAACATCTGACACCACACTAGTGCTAAGTGACCAGCGAAGGCACAGTTTGTTATCTAAAATCAACCACAAAGATCTAGATCTACTAGTATGTCACGTAGTATAGACTAGATACCAGACCCTTCGCGCTAAACGATATCAACCCCTTTTGGGGGGAGCCCATCATACGCGAAATAGAGTTGATACGCAATATATAGAGTTGGCACCCGGTCTCTCTTGGCATCCGATCTCGAGTATCTACCGCTTTAAGGGTCCACGTGCTAACTTTGGTGGCGGGGCAATTTGCTTCCCCGCCCGAAGGATTAGCGACTGGAGCGCGGTGGTCTGGTACCCAGGCTACACGTGGTACAGTACGGTAGCATAGTATAGGCATTAAAGTAATTCCACAAGCTAGATCTTAAACTTTATAGATAGCAAAAATCATACAGTAATCCACAAACACTATCATGACAGGTTTTGAAAGATGCTAAGATTATTGCGCTGATTCGACCACAGATATCGATTCTAACATGTTGTGATATGATCATTCAATTGAGTTTGTTATTAATACAGTAACTGGGCGCAACAGCTTCATAAAACTCTCCAAGTACAAAATACACCCAACAATTGCAAGTCTCTAATGTTCAAAGAACCTTGAAGTCTATCGTTCTAGATTATTACTTATAGATTACAGTTACACAACAGAAGCATCCATACATGTACTAGCTTCATTACATGTTGTGGACATGTCATCTTCTTTAATGAAGCTTCCTACAGAATCTTGCACTGCACGAAATGGCCACGTATCCTGACGGATCCGACGTATCCGGAATCGGGCCTCATGGCGTTTCCGAGCGAATCCGGAAAAATCCCAGTTCACTGCTCGGATACTGAAGTGCCCGCAGATCCGACCAATTCCGACGCCGTATTCTTCTGGATTCGTGATGCGCCTCGGATACCCGAAGATATTTGCGCGGATCCCTCGTTTTTTGATATTTGGAATGTTCGGATTGTTTGTATGTCGGTAGTTGCTTCGAATCCTGACGAATAAATACACACGGCACGGCATGATCTCATTTCCTGACGAATCCAGCAGATCCGGAATTGCGCATCATAGCAGATACGGAACGTTTCCGATTGGATCCGATGCACCTCAGATCAGACAATTCCGGCGCCGTATACGTCTGGATCCTTCATACGTTTCGGGTACAGATACGGAAGTTTCCGAGCAAATTCAGACAATTACCAGGTACACCTCAGATCCGGCAATTCCGACGCCGTATACGTCTGGATCCGTGATGCGCGTCGGATACCTGAGGATATTTGCGCGGATCCTTCGTTTCTAGATATTTGTCAATATGGCAGAGATGTTCGGATTGTTTGTCGGTAGTTGCTTCGGATCCTGACCAACAAATACACACTGCACGGCACGCGGCATGATCTCAGATCCTGACGAATCCAACAGATCCGGAATTGCGCATCATAGCAGATACGGAACGTTTCCGATTGGATCCGATGCACCTCAGATCCGACAATTCCCGCGCCGTATACGTCTGGATCCTTCATATGTTTCGGGTACAGATACGGAACGTTTCCGAGCAAATTCGGACAAATACCAGGAACACCTCAGATCCAGCAATTCTGATGCCGTATACGTCTGGATACGTTTCGGGTACAGATAAAATATCTACTCGGATCTTTCATTATCTACTCGGATCTTACAGACCTTGGCTGGGAACAAAGCAATCAACTGTCAGATGCTCAGCTGCTGAGTACCTCAGGCTCCTTTGGTAAGTCCATCATCGGTACACTTCAATGTTAGCTGAGAGAGGCATGATGGATATCCATTGTCCCGTGTTTTTTGTAGCATTTTTTTATGTATTTGCCAATATGTTAGAAGTTCAGATTTGCCAATATGTTAGAAGTCATGAGCTGTCTCGGATCCTGACGTGTACGGAACACGGATTCGTGTCGGATATCCAAATTACCCACAAGACACTTCTGGGCGCGACAAACGTTAACGGTTTTCTTTCGGTTAACAGCACAGACAAGAACGGCGTTTCATCACCTTCTGTGCTTAACATGGCATCGCCAGAGTCTACCATGGTCGACCAGTGATTTTTGAGTGACTTGAGAGTCGAAGGGAATTCGGTGTAAACTCAAACGCACGGAATTGCGACGTTGTCTTCTTCGTGCATGCAATATTCGTCGCCCCCCTCCCCCCCTTGTAAACGCTGGTAGGGAGTTGATTCATCATTTTGAGGGACTGCCCTTTGGTAAGTACAAATTGAAAAATTCCCGTTTCTAACTAGTTTTGACGTCAGTTATCCTCCTATTGTGGCTTGACATATCATCGCATTCGCATGACCATAAGAATTCTCCAGCCGACCTGCCCTTTTACGGCGTTAGGATCTAGGAAATTTAAAATTTCAATTTGTTCATTCTTGCCAATGGTCATCAGACATGTGTGTCTGGTTAACGTTTCAGATACAAAATAGCAAGCAGTGGAGGGAAAGATAATTAAAGATATGGAAGGGAAGAAAATGTCATTAGTATTTGTCCCACAAAGATCCCACAGTTTGTGGATAGTGAACTAGAAGTTATAAGGAGGCAGTAGTGTGCCTCAGTGATTATTTCATTCAGTTATAGCTGTGCATGTTTGATCAATATCATATTCAAGTTATAGATGTAAGTTTTACGTAGTCAATTCAACGATGCCCAGATTCATTTTTTTACACATGCGAGTATGTGATATGTTTAATATTTGTCATTGTTTCCATTTATATATATATATATCCAGTACAGCATCGGCAGATACTTCCTTCACAAATGCAGCACATATTGTGAGGACCTTGGCTGGGAACAAAGCAATCAACTGTCAGATGCTCAGCTGCTGAGTACCTCAGGCTCCTTTGGTAAGTCCATCATCGGTACACTTCAATGTTAGCTGAGAGAGGCATGATGGATATCCATTGTCCCGTGTTTTTTGTAGCTGCTGTGATGAAACGAAGCCCATGTCAAAATCATGTGACATGTTCCTTAAATACGTGAATTGATATTTATTCATCATTTGGTTTTATCATATAGGAACTGGTTCATCACAAGATGGACTCCAAGCTGAGTCCAACATGCAGATACAGAAGAAATCAGCCTTGCCTGTCCCTTACCAAGAGTGCATGGAAGAAGTGAACTCAGATGTAGTCAGAGAATGGGGAGAGGACGATTATACACATGCAGTTCCACGGCATATGCTACTTACGTTTAAAATGTGGCGTGTCATCATGGGAGTTCTTCAGACAGTATAATGTTACTTTCTATTTTCAACCTCTGTATTTGAAACAATTGTATCTGATGGCTTTTAGACGAAGAGCTGGCCACAAATAAGGCTTTTATTACTTGAGTGGAATATTTAGAACATGTAGATGATTTTGGTCCAAGGGCACTATACAGTAGTAAATATTACCACAATGTTGTGATGGTGTTAATTGTAATACATTTCATAATTTTTCAGAACATTGTGCTTGCACAACCCCAATTTACCGACATTAACCTGCATATGCAGTGGTGCTTTGAGTATGTGGATGTCCCTCAGCCTGTCTCAAATGAAATGGATCATTTAGCCACATAGTACTTCCGTATTGTATTGTATTTGATAGTTTTTGAACTTAGAAATACATTATGTTGAGATATGAAATGATACATATGTTACATACAGGCTTTCCCAAACTTCCTGTCATTCAAAATGATGTTTTGGGTATAGTTAAATTAGGAATGGAAGCACTTAGTCGGATCCGTTACGGATTCGTTGTTTTGTCCACCTGTATCCGTCAGTATTCACCATTTTCTTCAAAATACAGAAAAATCCCTGTACGCATCCGTCAGGATCTGTGGCATTTCTGTACAGTGTACGGCTCCGTATTCGTCGAAAATCCCTTACTTTCGGATTCTTCAGGAAATATTCCATATACCGGTGCGGAAATAGTCGGATACGTTACACGAATCCGTATGTATCCGTCAGTATCCGCCAAAAATACAGAAAAATTCCTGTTCGTATCCGTCAGGATCGGTGGCATTTCCGTACAGTGTACGGCTCCGTATTCGTCGAAAATCCCTTACTTTCGGATTCTTCAGGAAATATTCCATATACCGGTGCGGAAATAGTCGGATACGTTACACGAATCCGCATGTATCCGTCAGTATATCCGCTGTGAGAACGGCGAGGCGGCGGACCTCCAGATAGGGCCATTCCTTGCGACATTTTTCCTCACTTGGACCGATGTAAGGACACTTGAAGACGTACTTCCCTGCACTAGGTAAATAGAGAATACACAGTGAAGCGTAATGCATCAATCCCTTAGCGACGCCCATCCTAGAATTCAAAATATATTCTCGAATGTTGCTTAATGTCTAAACATTTTCAAAAGATTACAAACGCTTTGATAACAAGAGTTCGGAGACCTCATATCTCCATGAAATATTTGGATTATGCAAATGACTTCCACTTGCATAATCTATGCTTGGTCATGTACACCTTAACTGGCTTACACAGGTCACAATTGAAAGTTTATTGATGAAGTTACAAAACAAGTTAATGTTAACAGTCCAATCATTTACCACTTAGAAAAATTGTGGCACATTTGCATTAATCATAGAAATTAAGAATTTATTTGCATGATTGGTATCTGTAAATTAGCCTGGGTGCCATACTATTTCTACCGGGGCTCCTACACTCGCTACCCTAAAAACATTAGTAGTGTAGGAGCCCCGGTAGAAATAGGATGGCACCCAGGGTATCTGTAATTTTGCCATCTGCCAAAAACTACATATGTTACATGTATTTGAGACCTATTGTGGAAAAACTGCCCCATTAAACCCCTATTGTTAAATTTATTTTTTTAATCTAACTTTTGCCAGGCCTTGTCAGGCACATTGTATCAAGCTATAGACTGGAGTTGTTTAATTATCTCCATGAAAAAAGGCTTTTTCATGGAGATACTGTTTTGCGTGCGTTTGCGTGTTTGTGTGTACGTTTGTGTCACCGGATGCTTAAAGTCAGCATAACTGTAGAACGTGTAGATGGATTGTAATGATATTTGGTATGTGGGTAAGTGTTGGGAGGAGAAAGGTCAAGGTCGATTTTGCCCCCCCCCTGGTATGTGTCACTGGAACTGCAATGGCGTATTTGTAAAAATCTTCTAAGGAGAATAACTGAAGAAAGGAACGACAGATGTTCATGTTATTTGGTACGCAGGTAGGTTGGACAGAAATGTACACACTGAAGTGCAAATTATGCAAATTAGGACTGAATTTGCATGGGTAAGGAGGAAAATTGTTTGCATGTGTGTATGTTGGTGTCGCCGGATGCTTAAAGTCAGCATAACTGTAGAACGTGTAGATGGATTGTAATGATATTTGGTATGTGGGTAGGTGTTGGGAGGAGAAAGGTCAAGGTCGATTTTGGGCCTCCTAGTATGTGTCACTAAAACTGCACTGGCCTACTTGTAAAGATCTTCTAAAGGAGAATAACTGCAGAAAGGACCAACAGATTTTCATGTTATTTAGTATGCAGGTAGGTTGGACATAGACGTACACACTGAAGTGCAAATTATGCAAATTGGGACTGAATTTGCATAAGTAATGAAGAAAATTTATACCTCCATTCTAGGCATGTAGCAAAACTGGGTCACACCTGTCACATTAGTAGCAAAACTGGGTCACTTCTCCAGGGGCCGACAGGTGGTGATCATACCATTGAGGGATATAGAATGACATTGGTGGGGAACTGCTTTCCAAGAAAACCACACCAAACAAGCACCTACTGGCACAAAAAACACAACTTGCAACTCATTATGGCAAAGAAAGACACCATTCAATAAAAAAAAAAAATAATGGAGATTTTGGGTCCTAAGACTCTTGTTTGATTAATTAGTTGAATGGAAGGTCACCTGGGGAATTGAGCAGAATACTGAATGATTTGATGCGCATGGGGCACGGTAAAAAGTATCATCTATTGCCCCCCCCCCTGGAGATTTGGGCTCCTTCAACTTACGTCAGCAGACTCTCGCAGTACGTGGTGAGTGTATCCGGAGTGATGGCGTGGCCGCAGGACATCTTGGCTCGGGGCGTGTTGGGGTCATCTTCCCAACTGATCATATCAGGAGCCTCGGTGGTCTCGACGTCTTCGTGCAGTTGCTTCGGGGGAGGAGACAGGTCTTCCACGGTGTCGCTGCCTCCCTTCAGACGCAGAACGACGCTGACGTTGGATTGGTCTTGCATTTCGTAGTCCGAGAGATATTTCTTCTCTTTATGATCATACACAAGCTGTGTACTCGTAAAAATGATGCGCTGGGTCTTGAGAGGGATGTCATTCAGCTCACTGATCATGTCGATCAGTTTGTTCACTGTGGCATCCTGTAAAAAGACACAAAGTACCGATTTACCAACACTGTATTTGACTTTACGCCACCTAGCGGCTTTGTTGCGAACATGTAACCTGGTTCCGAAGAGGGCAAGATGGCTTGTCCTTGAGGTAGCCTATGGGAATTTACATGCTTAAGTACCCCCAATTGCAAAGTGAGAGGCTTCAAAGTTTATAGTACGGTGCACATAAATTCGGTCCCCAGAAAGTGCGAAATGGAACAAAATGGGCGAAATGGAACGAATTGAAAAGACATATGTAACATTATTAGAAAATGAAATACCAGTAGACATGGTAGATAGCTAGCGAGATATAAGGAACGTTCTAAACATTCACAGCAGCAAATGGAGCCCTGCATGCAAATGAACCGCCATTGTTGCCGACGGCGCGGCTACATGTTTTCGGGGACTTCTCTAGTCGGAACTGTGGGCGTGCTACCGACAGGTTGAATCAAACTCCGACTTTCCAGTTATTTACACACGGTTTTAGTCCATAACTAGTACGTAGCATATGTATATCTCCGCACCAACGATATCTATACAACCAATTATTCGGCTCAAAGTCAGACCCCTGTCGGAGAATGGACCCCTCGTTAAGTATATCTAGACGGCGGGTGGCTAAAAGTGTCCGCCCCCCCCCCCCGTCCCATAAAAGCCCAGTCTAGTCTAGATAGGGTTAATGATATACAAATAAAGCTCAATATGGTTGAGTTCAGTAGACAAACTAAACGACGTCGGCATCCTGCCTTTACAAACATTGTAGGAGGCAACAGTATTCAGGCGCCAATTTGCACCGACTGAGCAAACATCGATCCAACTCATGTATCCCTCTAGCTATTCAGCACAGTTTTTGCCTCTCGAGCAATAACTTGCAGATCTATCTATCTATCTAAAAGTTGACGGAATCTCCTGGCGCAAGTGGGCTCAGTCAAGTAGGATACCCGCTCAAATCTTGTACATGTATTTGCAATTTCACGACGTACGTCTATTTCATAAAATATGTTCTGATCCAGGGCGGGACTATCCTTTAAAAATGTGCTGATTATCAGGAGAGGACCTTTACTCGCTTCTACACTACACTCTGCCGAAAACTCGGAATATTCGGGTAATATTCCAAAACGAAAGTGTTGCATATCCGGTTCCGGACACGCCGAGTGGAAAACTGTTCCCGTTTCTTATCAAAGATATTTATCCGTATACATAGCCTATCTATATCAGGAAACAATATTGCCGAAAACGTGATGAATTTGGGAATTTTCTTAGTACTGAAAAGCCCGGAAATGACTCCCTTTCGCGCAGTGCTAGGCCATTCTTCCATTATGTTAATGACGTTAAGATACATACCTTGTGAATCCTCACAATAGTTGTCTTTCCACGTAGCCCCCTGACAAAAATCTGCCAGATTTCCTTTTCCTCGGGCATCTTGTCGACTAGGGAAGGAAAAATGTGATAAAACTCAGTAATGTACCGTACCGAAACGCCACTACTGTGTGATATGACTGAAAAATATGCAAGGGACTTACCGTGCTCTATCGTAGTCGAAACTTAGGAGATACCAATGTTCCAGGTATATGGGGCAGAGAGGAATTCCTAATCGACGTACATACTAGCGAATGCAAAATGTGAACTTCTCTGTATGCCTCCATGTAGCAAAGTGGCGACGAAGTATCGAGCCTGAAAAAGTAGCTTTATCATTCTCATTTATAACTATTTTGTTCATGGCAATGGGATAGACCATCCCTATGGCGCCAAAATGGTACGGCCTCATCCAAAACGGTACTTTCCGAGGTTCCGTTTTCTTTCTTTACAATGTATTACCATATGGAAAGTACAGCATTACGTCAGTGGACTTTCCCCCGGCCGTTGCGACTTTTCAAAAAGGGGTGCTACTGGTAAATACACCACGAATACACTCCGAATTGAGCTTAAAACGCGTGTTTTGTTTTGTCGACTTCACAAAGTCTGCGGCTGCTTTAAAAGAATCGGTGGTCAGAATATAACGGTAGAATCTAGTATGTTTTGCTCTCACTATGATATTTAACTCCCGCACACCTGAACATGAAAGTGACTTACTGGCAAATGACATCATTTTTATTTGTTTACGTCGCGGCGGACTGAAAAGCAGCCTACTTGCTGGGGATTACCGAGATTCTGAAATCCCCGCTAAGTCAGACTCAACGCTAGCAGTGTAAAATACGAAAGCCCAATGGTACAATCGGTGTGTGAGTAGCGAACAGGCAGCGCGAGCGTCGCGACACTGGCAGGCAGCGCGAGCGTCGCGACAACAGAGCAGGGCGAGCGTCGCGACAACAGGCAGCGCGAGCGTCGCGACAACAGGCAGGCAGCGCGAGCGTCGCGACAACAGGCAGCGCGAGCGTCGCGACACTGGCAGGCAGCGCGAGCGTCGCGACAACAGGCGGCGCGAGCGTCGCGACACTGGCAGGCAGCGCGAGCATCGCGACAACAGGCAGCGCGAGCGTCGCGACAACAGGCAGCGCGAGCGTCGCGACAACAGGCGGCGCGAGCGTCGCGACACTGGCAGGCAGCGCGAGCATCGCGACAACAGGCAGCGCGAGCGTCGCGACAACAGGCAGGCAGCGCGAGCGTCGCGACAACAGGCAGGCAGCGCGAGCGTCGCGACAACAGGCAGGCAGCGCGAGCGTCGCGACAACAGGCAGGCAGCGTGAGCGTCGCGACAACAGGCAGGCAGCGCGAGCGTCGCGACAACAGGCAGGCAGCGCGAGCGTCGCGACAACAGGCAGCGCGAGCGTCGCGACAACAGGCAGGCAGCGTGAGCGTCGCGACAACAGGCAGGCAGCGTGAGCGTCGCGACAACAGGCAGGCAGCGCGAGCGTCGCGACAACAGGCAGCGCGAGCGGCGCGACAACAGGCAGGCAGCGTGAGCGTCGCGACAACAGGCAGGCAGCGTGAGCGTCGCGACAACAGGCAGCGCGAGCGTCGCGACAACAGGCAGGCAGCGTGAGCGTCGCGACAACAGGCAGCGCGAGCGTCGCGACAACAGGCAGGCAGCGCGAGCGTCGCGACAACAGGCAGCGCGAGCGTCGCGACACTGGCAGGCAGCGCGAGCGTCGCGACAACAGGCGGCGCGAGCGTCGCGACACTGGCAGGCAGCGCGAGCATCGCGACAACAGGCAGCGCGAGCGTCGCGACAACAGGCAGCGCGAGCGTCGCGACAACAGGCGGCGCGAGCGTCGCGACACTGGCAGGCAGCGCGAGCATCGCGACAACAGGCAGCGCGAGCGTCGCGACAACAGGCAGGCAGCGCGAGCGTCGCGACAACAGGCAGCGCGAGCGTCGCGACAACAGGCGGCGCGAGCGTCGCGACACTGGCAGGCAGCGCGAGCATCGCGACAACAGGCAGCGCGAGCGTCGCGACAACAGGCAGGCAGCGCGAGCGTCGCGACAACAGGCAGCGCGAGCGTCGCGACAACAGGCAGGCAGCGCGAGCGTCGCGACAACAGAGCAGGGCGAGCGTCGCGACAACAGGCAGCGCGAGCGTCGCGACAACAGGCAGCGCGAGCGTCGCGACAACAGGCGGCGCGAGCGTCGCGACACTGGCAGGCAGCGCGAGCATCGCGACAACAGGCAGCGCGAGCGTCGCGACAACAGGCAGGCAGCGCGAGCGTCGCGACAACAGGCAGCGCGAGCGTCGCGACAACAGGCGGCGCGAGCGTCGCGACACTGGCAGGCAGCGCGAGCATCGCGACAACAGGCAGCGCGAGCGTCGCGACAACAGGCAGGCAGCGCGAGCGTCGCGACAACAGGCAGCGCGAGCGTCGCGACAACAGGCAGGCAGCGCGAGCGTCGCGACAACAGAGCAGGGCGAGCGTCGCGACAACAGGCAGCGCGAGCGTCGCGACAACAGGCAGCGCGAGCGTCGCGACAACAGGCGGCGCGAGCGTCGCGACACTGGCAGGCAGCGCGAGCATCGCGACAACAGGCAGCGCGAGCGTCGCGACAACAGGCAGGCAGCGCGAGCGTCGCGACAACAGGCAGCGCGAGCGTCGCGACAACAGGCGGCGCGAGCGTCGCGACACTGGCAGGCAGCGCGAGCATCGCGACAACAGGCAGCGCGAGCGTCGCGACAACAGGCAGGCAGCGCGAGCGTCGCGACAACAGGCAGCGCGAGCGTCGCGACAACAGGCAGGCAGCGCGAGCGTCGCGACAACAGAGCAGGGCGAGCGTCGCGACAACAGGCAGCGCGAGCGTCGCGACAACAGGCAGCGCGAGCGTCGCGACAACAGGCAGCGCGAGCGTCGCGACAACAGGCAGCGCGAGCGTCGCGACAACAGGCAGCGCGAGCGTCGCGACAACAGGCAGCGCGAGCGTCGCGACAACAGGCAGCGCGAGCGTCGCGACAACAGGCAGCGCGAGCGTCGCGACAACAGGCAGCGCGAGCGTCGCGACAACAGGCAGCGCGAGCGTCGCGACAACAGGCAGCGCGAGCGTCGCGACAACAGGCAGCGCGAGCGTCGCGACAACAGGCAGCGCGAGCGTCGCGACAACAGGCAGCGCGAGCTTCGCGACAACAGGCAGCGCGAGCGTCGCGACAACAGGCAGGCAGCGCGAGCGTCGCGACAACAGGCAGGCAGCGCGAGCGTCGCGACAACAGGCAGGCAGCGCGAGCGTCGCGACAACAGGCAGGCAGCGTGAGCGTCGCGACAACAGGCAGGCAGCGCGAGCGTCGCGACAACAGGCAGGCAGCGCGAGCGTCGCGACAACAGGCAGCGCGAGCGTCGCGACAACAGGCAGGCAGCGTGAGCGTCGCGACAACAGGCAGGCAGCGTGAGCGTCGCGACAACAGGCAGGCAGCGCGGGGTTTCTAGTCTTTTGGGGTGTTTGTTTGTGAGTAGTGGTGTTTGTCCGCATGCGCAGTTCCGCAATCGGCATTTGAATACCAGGCATGTCGAGGCCACTAACAGGAAGTCATGGGTCAAAGGTGCCAGAAAAAGTCCTAGAAAGGTGGCAGGAAATGACGTTGGTCCTAGTCCAGAGTTTTTCTCCCAACGTGTGACAGAAAATAGAATTGGTCAAGGTCTAGGACAAGGGCGCCTCAATATTTTTTCCCTCAGTATATATTAAAACAAGAGTTTTTAGATAAATCAGACAATAATTTTTAGGTTTCCGAAACCTTGATATCTTTTGTTCGTAGCTCTTGTATAAAAATCAGCATGATCACTTGTGATTGAATACACGAACCCACAGGGTCCAGAAGGAACTTGCCGGCCTGAGGAAGGCCCCACCTCTCGGTATCCAGGTGTCGCTTCCCTCAGACGACCTGCATGAGTGGGAGGCCGTCATCCCTGGGCCGGACGATTCTCTCTATAAAGGTCAGGTGTTTACATGATGATATTTGGTGTACTATTTCACGTACTCTAGATATTGCAAGGTATATCAACAGGGGTGATATTGGGATGACAGATATAACGGTGATGTAGTTGCACATTAGTGTATTGCCGTATATAGACATCTAGATGATTTTTTTGTCACAGTTGTAAATGATCATTTGCCATGGAACTCATTGTGTAAGGTATAAATTTCATCAATAAACCAGTCATGGCTTTGCATTTCTTTAAAGATCATTCTTATACGTACGAATGATTTATTCTCTGACAAGAGCACGGTTTTATGAACAATGATCTGAAGTATTCTTATTCATCTACAGGTGGAAAGTTCAAGATACAGATACTTCTTCCGTATCCTTTCTGACGCTTTGCCAATGAGGCCTACGTCACAGCAATTTCGCCCCCCCCCCATATCTCGCCCTTCCCCATATCATATTGACTAGCCATATTATGTATAGTTTTTCTTCAATTGGTCGTGTTCTGATAAGATATAATCCAAACATGTAGTTAGTCAGCCGGCAAGCGCATCCCCTGTGTGTTATCATATATAATGAAGGAAGGGATGGGGGAGTCTTGTACAATAGCCAAACAGTACACTATCAATATGTTTCTTCTAGTAGTGACATCACTCGAGGGGGGCGGGTGGGGGTAACGTTATAGTCGCTGGTGAATTTGTTACAGCGATTTGGCTATATATATTCTATAGTGTATATCATATAGAACTCGCCTTTTTCTTGACCGACCTTATAATTACAGAGAGAACTACCCGCTCGCACCTCCTATTATAAGTACGTCTAATCATTCTAAATATATGAAATCAGAATCTGAAATACATCACAGTATTTGATTTCTTGTACAGTCAAAGAATTATTTTACTGCTAGCCTAAATGTGGAGGCGTAGTGTTAGCTACAGATATGTGTTAACACCATGTCGGACAGAACTGCTTACCAAAAAACTGTAATTCTCTCTTGATACGCTAGGTGCGCTTCGTAACGCCGATCTACCATCTGAACGTCAGCCAGAGTAGCGGACAGGTGTGTCTCCGCTTCCTTGCTGAAGACGAGTGGGTGGCAGGTGGCACAATTGAGCAGGTAAGTTTTAACTTCTTGTTGTAACTTAAAAGTAACAACAATGGCTGAAATCGATGTCAAAATCAAATTTGGTTTGTTACAAATTTTCATTTTGTAATGCCTTCCCCTAAGTTACTATTAGGCCACACCAATTTAATTTCTTGGTTAACGGATTTTTTTGGGTAAAATTTTAGCACGAAAACATCATCAAAACAGAAGGCTGGGATGCAAACTTGCACCTGACCCTGTTCACACCCTGAAACTGTGTGCACCAAAGTACAGACTTTCCTCTGAGATTCTGTTTTCATGTTAATTTTCTAATCTAGCATTAAAAAAAATTCCATTAACCAAGAAATTAAATTGTTGTGGCCTTAGTGAGGAAATAGAATCATTAAATGGCCATAGAGCCATTGGAAAAGAGAGCTAACAGACCAGAGTTCAATGTGTTTTTTTTTTTTATGAAGAGCGAGAATATTTCAACTTGTATCCTTTTAACAGGTGCTGAACGCCTTGTTCTCTCTCCTTATTCGACCAGAAGAGGACAACGCCTTTGACCATGATGTTATGAATGAATATCACCATTACAAGTCGCTGTACGACGGAAATGCTCGTGAAAGTGCCACAAAGGCCACACCGAAGTAGATATCAGTCTACGGGTTTGATTACTTGGTAAACCTGGAAACTACAGTTCTAATCAGGAATTTGAGCTGTTTTCCTATTGTTGTAGTTATTCTGTCACTTGATCTTACATATATCATTTTAAGCAAATTTAAAGTACTATATCTATGACTTCATTAGACCTAGAAAAAAACGTGCTTCCGCTTACCCTATCGACAGTAACGTTAGCAAAAAACTGTCGACCCTTGCCCCTTTTTTTTTAAGATCAACCGCCGGTGGGGCAAGGGACATAACATTTTTATCTGACATCTGAGTGATAAAAACTTGCAGTTGTGCTTTTACAAATACATATATGTGTGGTCAAAATATGATGTTGAAAATACCAGGGTCCAGATACATTTCTAGTTTAATAATGTTGTTAAGCAGTATTTGTTGGATCACTTTGGCTGAACTCTAAAAAAGGAGAATATCTCCCTCTACCGACTCTATTTTCTTCCTTTAGTCGGAGACAGAATGTTTCCTAGGCCTTTGCATTGTTACATGTAGTGGCCCGAAACGTCCAAAAGTATAAACGCATCACTGCAATTTCTTCCTTTTGATATTTGTCCTCTAAATCTCTCCTTCTGAAGGGGGTGGTATAGGAAACATTTAGATCTGTCATCTGTCACCGTTAGATCTGTCATCCATTCTTCAAAATTAATGTATCCCTTTCATGAAATTAATATACATGTACCTTTGGTATGTGTTTGTGTGAAGAACTGAAACTGTAACATCAATGCCATTCAGGCATGTCCTTTGTAGGTTTGCTTGCAATATTGATTGCATGAAATAGAGTACCATACCTTACATGTAAATAGAGACACTAAACCCTTGTGTAACTTGTGTTGCATATTCAGAAAGTAACTACCAGTAGTTAACTTAAAGAACCTTCAGAAAACTGTACTTTTCAACAGTTTATTTATTTTCCAGCTCATCTGGAAAGACTATCTTACAAATAAACGTTACCTTGTTTAGTAACAACGTTACAACCATGTTGGAAAAAAAAGACTTTTATCTTAGCAAACATTGACTAATGCAAATAAACAGAAATTACAAATAACAGCAGCCTGTTATTGTTAGGTTACAAAACTATGACAAGTGATTTTGTAAAAGTAAAGGCAACTACATGAACTTGATGTATCTGTACAATACTTCATCTTTGTTGCTTGACGACCTCTGACCTTAACCTTTAGCATACTGAAGTAGCCGTTTGGCACCCAATTCTCTATTGGTTAGAGTTAGGCAGCTGGGAGAAGGTTAACAAGCACTGTACCTTTTTGGTCAAATACTTCACTGTAACAGTTTCACGTAAAACGTTACACAAAATGTGAGAGACAAAACTGTACACAAAGATGATTCTGAAGATCATTCGAGTCACAAATGAAAACATAGCTGACCTTAACAAAGTATCCAGAGGAATCCTACATGGGCTTGTACTTTAACATATCTGTACATCTATTTTTGTCACATTTCTTTTCTCACATGATTTTCAATTTTGGGGCAGACCAAGATAAATCAATGATTAATTTTTCCAAAATTTGACGTCTTGCCTTTTTTTAAAGTGCAGATTGTTTGATTATTTTCATCCCGTTGTCACCACACAATCTTTGGTTAACCAAAAACATAACATTATTGTAATGCCTTGTTCAACTAAAAAGTTGATGTTTCTTCTAATAGCAAAGCTTGTAATGCCTTGTTCAACTAAAAAGTTGATGTTTCTTCTAATGGCAAAGCTATTTGTTTTCATAGTGTAATTTGTAACAATTAGAACATGGCTGAAATGTCATAGTTGGTCCACTATGTTACGATATCAAAAGAATCTAAAATCCAATGAAAACTATGAAAAGACAATACAAGTAAACTAGCCTGGGACCAAGTTTACATAATTATATAGGCCTGGGTCATGTTGGTAGAACTGAGGTCATTTTAATTTTGTTCAGGGCATTTTTCAATCATATATTTCATTCAGATTTGGTTGCGTCAAATACATTTGTTGCAATCATACTCAGTTAATGTTTTGGTAATCAATGATAGCATCAATTAACTTACACCACTTGTTTGATAAAGTTAGTAATGCTTAAAGGGCCAGAAGACACTTGGCAAGTATCACAAGTTCTAAAACCAAATGATACATGTATTCTTTTTGTTATGAAAAGAAAAGAAGACTAAGAAACTGAAGAAGTCTGTTTAGCTTTACAATACTATGGTTCCGTAACTTTAACTTAATCTGAGTCGTCTGAACTCTCTTCTTTCTTCTTTTTCTTTTCCTTCTTTTTCTTCTTCTTTTTCTCTGACTTGGGGGTCTGGAAAAAACAACACATTCACAGATTAAACACTATAAAACAGCGTTTCCTGAATAACAAAACAGTATCATTCAGACAATAATTGAATATCTAAATCTCAGAGTTTTAGTCACTTTTTTTCATTTTACACTATGACTGCACAACAGATTTAAAATAACAAATTTCTGACTATGGCCACAGCACGTAAATTATATGAATGACATCCTCTGCAGATTCCTAGTTCAATGAAAGAGGTTAACAAAAAATGGGTAAAAAACAAGAGGCCTAAATTTTCAAAATAGACACCAAAATTGAAGCGACAAACATTGTGTCACAAGTTTATTTTGTACCCTTTATCCGTGACTCCTGCCCCTCCACTTCGACCTTGTTGAAAAGCGGCCATGTGGCCGAACAAGCACTTCTAAGACTGTGAGCTTATGTGCAGTAGACTGGTATCACTTAAAACAGTCAACTACACTCATGGCTACCACACCAGCATCTACCAAAAACTAGTTTCACTTCTACAACTACCTTGTGGCAACCTCACTAGTGTCACTTCTACAAGGACAAACAAGGCTACTATATGACACATTTCCACATTTTTTGTACTTGTTATATTGACCATCTCTGGAGGGAACAAAATTTCTTGTTTTGTTTGTCAAAATCAGGTAAAAAATTAATGAGCATGCTGATGTTATCCATAAAATTTACTTGCCGTGGCCCATGATAACAACAACATCAGAAGTAGCTCACCTCAGGGTCTGTTCCCTCTGCCTTTTGTTTCTTTTCCTTCTTCTTCTTCTTTTTCTCCTTCTTACTAGATGTAGGAGTCTCAGGGACTGCTGCCTCCTTGGGAGTGGTGGGTGCAGGGGACCCGGCTTCAGACGAGCTGTCACTGCTACTCTCTAGTCTCTTCCTCTGTAGATACAACACACATTTAGAGATATACAACACATGTTTAGAAATAGGTAAACTTAAAGCTTTTAAGACTTGAGACAAGGCGTCATGCTTTTTTTGATAGCTGATAGTGTAAATGTATTTAAGTTCATGGGGATTAAATTTTACGGTAGAGAGAAAATGGCACGTTGGCGGCGGTTTTAAGCTTTTGAAACAATAATAGCGCTATAGTCACATAATGGCAAAAATGTTTGAGGCGGTTTAAAGTTTGCGCTGAGTTCACAGCGAAAACCGCCAACATAAAAAAATTGCTAACATTTCTGCATTTACAGAAGTGCAATGTGGCTTTTCCAGGCCTTGCATCACAACCCTACATTTCTTCTTTCTTTATGTTTCGCCAACGAAACATATTGTTTTTGTCACGTTTCTTCTCCTTCTCCTCCTTCTCCTCCTGTCAAATCTTCAAATCGCTTCTTCTCGGTCGTCCGTCGACCAAATTAGCTAAAATTTGGTATGCAGGTAGAGTACGTGTATACCCCTAGACCCTTTTAAAATTTTTTTGATATAAGTTTGTAAAATGATTTTATCGAGGTTTTTTGGTCATTTTCAGACAAAAGTCGCACATTATGGCCTCCAGTGCCGTGGTGTTGAAACCTAACGACCTGAAATTTGGTTTAGTTGTGCAATGGATATTTACCCAAAGGACCCCATTATTTTTTTTGGTATACACTACTTCAAAATGATTTATTTTGCAATGTTTTGATGGAATTTTTGGTTATTTCCTCACAAGTAGGTCATATTGTAACATAAGCCCTCCTACACTTCCCCTGTCTGGGAGTTAAAACCAAGTAGATGTGAGGGGTATTACAGAAAGTTATATGTACCTTATGTTACATGGTACGGATGTTATATTTGACATGTAGGTACCTATAGGAAAGGTGAATACACCTGACAATGAATTATACTAATGAGGACCTAGTTTGCATAACCTATGCATAAAGTTGCATGTCCCTTACCGGAAAAGCTGCGGATGTCATCTTTGAGATGTAGGTACCTTTAGGAAAGGCGAACACACCTGGCCATAAATTATGCTAATGAGGACCTGATTTGCATAATCCATGCAGAAAGTTACATGTCCCTTACTGTAAAAGCTGCGGATGTCATCTTTGAGATGTAGGTTCCTTTAGGAAAGGCGAACACACCTGGCCATAAATTATGCTAATGAGGACGTCATTGGCATGATTTATGCATAAACTTGTAATTCCCTTACCGGAAAAAATGCAGATGTCAGATTTGAGATGTAGGTACCGTTAGGAGAGGTGATTACACCTGGCCATGGATTATGCTAATGAGGACCTCATTTGCATAATTGAAGCATAAAATTGTATTTCCCTTACCGTGAAAGCTGCAGATGTCATCTTTAAGATGTATAGGTACCATCAGGAAAAGTGAATGCACCTGGCCAAAATTATGCTCATGAGGACCTCATTTGCATAATTTATGCAGAAACTTGTATTTCCCTTACCGTAAAAGCTGCAGATGTCATATTTGACATGTAGGTAGCTTCAGGAAAGGTGCACACGCCTGGCCATGCCATATGCTAATGAGGACCTCATTTGCATAATTTATGCATGATGCTGTATTCCCCTTACTGTAAAAGCTGCGGATGTCATCTTCAACATGTAGGTACATGTAGGAAAGGGGAAAGCACCTGGACATAACTTATGCTCATGAGGACCTCATTTGCATAAATTATGCAGAAACTTGTATTTCCCTCACCGTACAAGCTACAGCTGTCATATTTGAGATGTAGCTACTTTTAGGACACCTGGCCATGACTTATGCTAATGAGGACCTTTTTTGCATAATTTATGCATAAATTCGTATTTTCCTTACCGTCAAAGCTACGGATGTCATATCTGACATGTAAAATATCCTGCATTTTCCCGGATATGTTGCCATTCTAGTTTCATTATATTTCAATTTGCCCAGGTATTATTTTGCGACAGCCCATTTTTGCATGGGGAGGGCTATTGGCGAAACATGCTGTATTTGCTCAGGGGCAAATGATGGCCTTTCTAGTTAGTAGTTGGATTCTTTTACGTACAGAGGTGTAACATATAAAGTTTATCCATAGACAGGACTGCCAACTATGAGAACCAACTTCAATAGTTTTCCTGGCACCCTGTTTAAGTATTGAACTGTCACAATCACTAAGTTTGACAAATGAGTTAACACAAGGTACTCTTTGATTGGCCAACCAACAGCCAATCAGGAGGCGAGCTAAAGAGTGACCCCTGACCTTTGTCCCTGCTCCATCTGCCTCTGGTGACTTGCCGGGGGTGACCTGTGCCGGTTGTACTGAAGCACCGTTGTTACCCTTAGCAACACTGGAAAAGGAAAAACAACATTGCAATGATTAAAGAGAGGACTCTTACACGACTGTGGACATACAGTATAGAATAGAGTCAAACAAAACATTGGTCTGTATGAAGACCACCTAACCACAGTATAGAAAAGAAAACTGAAATGGTATGGCCACGTGTCACGGTCATTGGGACAAGCCAAAACTACCATGCAAGGAACCGTCTAGGGACAAAGAAAGAGGGGTAGGCAACAGAAAAGATGGGAGGATAATATCAGTGAATGGACAGGCATGACACTAAGTGAAACACATGGAAAAACCGAGAAGGGAGGAGAAAACTGGTTCTCAAAATTTCTGTGGTGCCCCAACGGTCAAGGGATAGAAGAAGAGAGGACACACAGGAAGACTGAAGAGTAAAGATGAAATACATGGATAATTATGTAAGAATAGGATACATACTTGTAGTCTACATAGGATGACTTCCAGTCCTGGGGAGTCTTCTCATTAGTCTTGCCAAACTTGTCCAGCAGGCCTTCCTTAATAAGCTTCTTCTTTAGACTTGCCTGCAAACAAACAAATATGTCCATGATGAACAACATCAATTGGAAAAAATCTAATGCACTTTTTTGGAAACTAAAATATGTATGTCTTTACCATTATCAGTGCACACGATTTCTTCCGCAACAGGAGTCCGTGTTAGGAATTACTTTTCAATTTTTGCTTGATTATTATTTACAGTTTTCTCTTTCCGACGTTATCAGTCATTTCTGCGACTAAACTATAGATGATGGGTTTAATTCCACATGAAAATGCCCACTTTTGCACATCATTTTTGATAGGGAAGAACTTTGAAGAGGTTGAAGAAAATTGAAGAGGTTGAAGAAACTGAAACTCTGATGCTTTTATAGCTAGAGGGATATCCTTCATCCCCATACACAGTTGTTTTGAATTAAACTACGCACAAAAAGTTCGGAAACTTAACTTTGGTCGATCATATCTACGTTGTTTCTTGATCAATTTCAATGATTTATATATCATTGAAAAGCTTTTGTGATTTTCTTTCCCATGATACTTAACTTATTATTGTTGTATATTAATACAACGAGCACCAGACCTGTTTATGCGAGCGAGTCTCATAAAAAAAGTGCCCAAATTACCCTACTAATGTAAAACGCTCAATTCAGTATTTTGTCTTCTGCTGGTAGCACGTGGCTTTTGTACGAGGGTGATGTGAAACTTGAACCAACAAAACACATTAATATGAAAGCCAAGGGTAGTCTTCATCCAAAAAAAAATGCGTAAAGGAGCCTCAGTTATGATGAGGGTGGCTTAATACTGACTACACAGCCCGGCACATCCTCCTCATGCTTGTCACCAGTTTTGGTACGCGGCCCCTGGCTATTCTTCCACAAGGAGTCGTCGCAGGTCGACCAGTGTTGTTCTGTTGATCACAACTGCATGCACAGCTCGCCCAAGCTGAGCAGTGATCACAGAGTCTGAGACTGTGTTCAATTGTTGTTGAGATCTGGGCTGCAGGAGGGCCATTCTATCCTCTGTATTCCTGCATAGGTACTGGAGGTGGTCTGAAATGACTCTCACAGACTCATTCTGTATGGACGTGCACTATCATCTTGCAGAATGGCACCCAGTCTCATAATCATATTGCAGAGATAAGGATCTTGGAAATGTGACTGGATGGAGAAAGGTGTCTCTATATCGACACATCAAAGTTGCTTAGGATGATTGGCCTGTTTTTTTTTCCGCTGGCAGTTAGCGTTGTACTGCCTCACACTATAACACTGACCCCAACAAACAGTCAGTCTATCTGTGTAACAGTCAGCATAGGGTTCTCCTAGCCGCCCCAACACTTTAATTTACCCATCCAACAGTCGAAATAAACCTTCTCTTATCTGTAGCTGTGAACATAACATTCCACCACACACTGTTCCATTCACGATTTGGACGACACCACCACTAATGGGTTTGGCGCTGCGCTATAGGTGTTTGACACTATTATGGAAATTTGGGCACTTTTTTTCTACAACCCACTCACGTAAGCAGGCCTGGTGCTCGCTCCATTAGATTGCAATTATAATGAGTAGGGTATCATAGGAAAGGAAATTACACAGGCTTTCCAACGATATATAATACATTGAAATTGATAAAAAAACAATGGAAATATGATCAATCAAAGTAAAGTTTCCAAACTTTTTGTGCGTAGTTTATTTCCTAGGTAAGATGGTCGCTAGAGTTAAGGGTGCGAAACCTCAAATTGAGAGCCAAAATAAACTGCCCCCTTATGTGTCCTTACCTTTGGTCCCAGCCCCCACTTGCGTGGGTATGTGTCTCTCTCCATGATCACTCTCTTGATCTTAGCCACTATCCCGTGGTCACAGGTAGCCATGGTCGCAGTGGTCATCAGTGCAATTCCTGTTCGAAAACACACACATGGAATTAACAAAATTTTATTTTCAAGTTTATTGCAACATGAAACAATGTATAGAAAAAGTATACAGACAGTGAAAGTTGACGATGGTGACAAGTGGAACAAGTGACTATTCTAAAAACTGCTGCAGAATACAATCTAAGCTTTTTCAGTCTGACTTCAACACCATCTACAATTCCAAAACGGGCTACTTAACACCAAAACACATAGTAACAATATCATGTCAACAACAAAGGAGACTGCAGTTCAATAGAAAGTCACATGGAGGTTCAAAAGCAAACGTGTGCTTTGATTGGCCACATAACAAAAACAATTCTAATCGTAATGTTTTGAGTTGCTGTAACTGCGGAAATGTTCAGTGGTTTGTTCGCAGTTTTCATGGTGACCGTTTTACTGTGAACTTAAAACCGTGACCATTTTTGTCCTATACTGTAGCAGTTAAGCATTGCCGCAAACTTAAAACCACTGTGAACACTCCATTTCCCCCTTAGCACAAAATAAAAACCACACAAACTTAAATGCATTTACAGTATGCTATCCACTAACAAACAAACAGCACACTAAAACTCCTCTACAAAAGCAATGATAAAATCCGATAACATCGAATCCAGCACCGAAAAACCAACAGTGCATCACAGACACTGACCTAGACAGACAGCTTCTCCTTTCGTTGTCATGACAACTATCTCCTCGTTCTGCTCGATGCCGTCCTCAAACCTCAGGACCCCCGGCAGCATAATCTTTGCTCCATAACACACTGCATTGACCTACATGGGAGGCAATCACAGAGGGAGTCAATTCTACCATCTTGAATTGTACGGTATGCACAGTCTTTGCAGCATCTTCCAAAAAGGATTGGACAAGCATTTGTCAAAAGAATGGTAAATGAATTAACTGATAGAGACCTGACAATGTCCTGTACACCTACAATACTTATTTTCATGCCATAACACCCTGATATTGTAGTAGAGTGTGTAGTCTAGTGGTTAGTGATCCTGCATCTGGACCAAGAAGTCATGAGTTTCAATCCCGACTATTGTCGCTTACCCGAAATGCACGCTACAAGAAAGGGTTGCAGTCCTTAGGACACGATGTTAAGCTATCCACTCTTTTTTGAACTTGTTGAAAAAAGCTAGTGAAATTTCCTAATACAACGAACCTTTAAAACCTGTACATAGCCTTTGTCTTCTCTGTCAAGACCAGTTGAAGATTAGCTTATCTGTTCATTGAGTCCATATGATGTAAACCGGTGGTAGATCACTTTTCTAAACTAGAGCTGAATTACAGAAGTTTAGTGGCACAGTCATCTCAGATGACTACTTATCAAAGCGACCTCATCAAAAAGCAGCACAAACTCGTGACTTACAGCACTGTCTTTGAGCACGATCCTCTTGTGTGATGTGA
Source organism: Branchiostoma lanceolatum (assembly GCA_035149815.1). NCBI lineage: Eukaryota > Metazoa > Chordata > Leptocardii > Amphioxiformes > Branchiostomatidae > Branchiostoma > Branchiostoma lanceolatum. Next base: position 3,078,894 of record CM068882.1, read on the forward strand.
GGAGTGCCTCGAGTGGACGGATGACTCTGCGCAAGTAAGACTCGTCTTTCTGGTTGTCGTGCATCCACTGAGCGTCCAGTACATCGTGCATGGTCACCATACCCTCCTGTGTATCAGGTAGTGAATACAGCAAGCATAAATCTTAAGTTAAGTTTGTGAAATATGTTTGAAAGACGTATTCAGGCTATTACATGTAGCTAGCAAAGTGACAGGGCGTCTTCTGGATGCCCTACATATAGAAAACGAAGAAATTAGATGCCTTCCTATTGCGGCCGGTAAATTTAGCAGTTGGGGGGATAGGGAGTAGTTCACTGACTTTAATCTAACGGTGGGAACAAACATCACTGTCTTAAATGTTAGTGATCAAATATTCACGATGGAGAAATTTTAGCAGTTGACTAGTGACCGTGAAAGTCGCTACAAGTAAGTTATCATTAAGAAATGTAGACAGGACATATTGTACTTGGCTACGCGGCTACGGCGTCTTTTCTGAAGATACAGCTTGAGTGTGTACGGTTGGCTTCAGGTTGCCTACTACCACTGTAAATGCATTTGAGTTTGCATGGCAAGGCAAAAATGGAGTGTTTGCGGTGGTTTTGAGTTTGCGGCAGCACTTTAATCACTGCTACAGTATTGGACAAAAAAGTTTGCAATGGTTTTAAGTTTGCGGTGAAACGGTTGCCACGAAAACCACCGCGAACATTTCTGCAATTACAGTATTTGCCCATTAACAAATCAAGAATTACACTACATTCACTAAAAACTTGAGACTGCAAGAGTTTTCTGACCTTCTCAGACATGATTCCTGAGCGCACCCTGCGGAGCTCCTGCATCTGCCCCCCCACCCCCAGCAGCAGGCCCACGTGCACACACAGGGTACGGATGTACGTGCCCGCCTCACAGCTCACCCAGAATACACCTGGAGGGGAGGGTACAGTAACATGTCATATAACAGTCACAGTTGTGGTAACTAATGGGTGCTAGAAATATCTATCAACGGACCAAGCAGAACAGAATCAGGGCTTGAAATTCATTTCTGGGAATAGGTGCCCTGGTGCACCTAACCTAAAAGTTTGGGTGCACAGAAAGAATTCTGGGTGCACAACATAAATTAACGTACAATGTCAGCAAAACATATTTTCAAACCCTACGGCACGGCTTGAAATTCATTTTTGAGAACAGGGGCACTGGCACACCTAATCTAAAAAATTTAGGTGCACAGAACAAACTTGGGGGCGAACAACATAAGATAAAGTAGAAAGTCAGCAAAACATATCTTTAAAGTTTAAACCCTACTGCCTAACAACTTAAATCTAAAATTCTATAGCTAACTTCAAAATTTTGAACAAGTAATACATCAAACAAAGTACAACAAAGGTTATACCAATTTTTCTGATACTTGGCTTTCAAGAATATTCTGTATACAATAGTACGGTAATACCTCTACCCTATAGCCTACAAAAAATCTAGGTGCACTAGTGCAACCACAGCTAAAAATTAGGTGCACAGCTCCAATTTTGGGTGCACATGAGCCCTGATTTTTCATACCTGAATCTTCTGGACAATAGTTTTAAACTACTTAGGTCATTACCTATTAACAACAAAGTTCATCCTTCCCAACACAAAACCCCCATTGCCATACTTACCGAGTCTGGATTCAGGGTCATACTGTAAGAGTTTACTCTCGTAGATGGTTCTGATTCTCAGTTGTCTCTTGACGGCAGAGATGAGGGGAGGGCGCTGGAACAACGCTCCTGTCAGGTGTTCGATAGTCTGTGTGGAGAAATGACAAAATGGTCTCCATTAGTGCTGTTATTACCTTCGTCAAGGTCGCAGAACACAGTATTAATGGGCGACCCCCGTGGACAATAGTAGTTCGGGTATGAAGTAGTGCGTCACATTGCTTGAAAAGGCCATAGTTTTTCTTCTGTGCAAGTTAGCGAGGCTATAACTGCGGTGAATGGTAGAGGTATACGTCAGTTTTGAGACTGTAAGAGTTAGATTACGATGTTTGTTTGGTCGGGTTGGATTCGCGCCTGGATATTGTTACCGCCCGACTACTGTAAGTCGCCTGCAGTACGGTGACCTCCGCTGGGGGTCATATCAAAGTGGCTTTTAAAATAGAACGAGCCGGCAAATTTAACCTCATTTTGCAGATATTTCGTAAATTGAACCTTGAAGTCAAGCATATAAAAATCTGGCACCCTAATTGTGCACCTTTCTATAAATTTTCAAGCGTCGAAGCATCTCACCTTGGGATCCTTAACTATCAGTGTTCTCGCCAGGCCTTTTCAGCATAGGGGCCCCCTATGCTGTGATTTGGACCCCCTATGCTGTGATCTGGACCCCTATGCTGTGTTTCAACCAGCATAGGGGTGTTTCTTTCTGGGACAAACCTTGTGACCCTTCATAAATCTTATAAAAAGTTCATATTTGGCTTTGGAATGAGGCTGTGACAGAGGAAAAAACTCTACTTCACAAAATTTATCCCTCAAAATGCATGAAACAATGTCTCATTGGGTTATGAATTTACAAATTTTCCGGGGAACATGCCGGACTCCCTACTCTGGTCATGTCTTCAGCACTCCACGCGTGACTTACACCGCGTAAAGTTGGCCTTCTGTACCTGACCCCTATGCTGTGAAAAAATTCTGGTGAGAACACTGACTATATAAATCCCTATAGGAGAAATACTGTGGTCTGCAACCTCAAGAAGATGTTTTCAGGAGTGTGTCCGTATGTGTGCACTGTGTGCGTGTGAACACGATAATTGGAGAAGGTCTGTGTGGATTGTCTTGATACATGTATTTCGTATGTGGGCAGTTCTTGGTGAGAAATTGATTGAAGACATGCATGAAATCATCACAGAACTAGGACTAAATGTGTATGAAAAATAACAAAACAGCTGAGGACAACAAACTTTGCCTATCAAAGCTTTCCACATATTTTTTATCACCATCTAGTGATAGTTATAACAATGCAGGAGTTTTTCTACAAAAGTAAAGTGCTAGGGCTACGTTGTAGAAAATTTGATGTTGTAAAAATGGGGCATTCTAACTTTAAGGCTTACCCGAGGATAAAATCATGGTTGAGGATAAAGTTATGGCTAGACAAGTTACAGTTGAAGACTGGTCACCTATTGATTGGCCTAGTCAGTAATGGTCAATCTGAATTTTCGAAGAATATCTTCCTAGGGTAAGAGGGAACTTGACAAAAACATAAGGGCATAGCACATCATTTAGAAAAACTCCTGCAATGGTTTTCTATTGATCCAAGACAGAGGGTACAATCCCAGCCTTACCCGTGCCAACTCCTCCTGTCCATCTATAGCACTGTGCAGCCTCACTACACACACGTACTCCTTCCCTGTACAACACAGCCCAGGTCAGAAGGTCAACACACAAGGACCAGCGACCGCCAGCCGGTTCACATCGTTACTGTAGGCCCCTTTCTAAAGAAAGGGCTGCAATGTTCTAGATTTACATGGCTTAGAGTTTGCTAATTTTCTACTGTTTACATTACATGCAGTTATACAACATATGTACATAGCATACCATCAATGTATCTTATTCTTACCTTCGCCAAGAAGGTTATGTTTTGTGTTACATATGACTTTCTTGTATTATTTTGTTACTATTTAGCTTCATTGTACATAATACCTTGTAGCTCAAATGTAAAAATCATCCAACAACAAAAATGCATTACAAGTTTGGCATGAAATATACAAATCTGACTGCTTCTGAACCCTAATATGTACTCTTTAAATCCTGACCCCACATGTCCTATAACCCCTGACCATACCTTCCCTTTAACCCCTGACCCACCTATCCTTACCCTGACCCAACTTGTCCTTTAACCTCCAAACCCACATATCCGTCAACCCTTGAACCCACTTGACCTTTATCCTGTGACCTTACCTGCTCCTTGCTGAGATTTGACCAGCCTGGTTGCTCTCTCCACACACACGATGAGGCATCCCGTGACCTTGGGGTCGAGCGTCCCGCTGTGCCCGGTTTTCTCCACGCGGAGAATGCGTCTGATCCAGGCAACCACCTCGTGGGAAGACGGGTTGGCCGGTTTGTCCAGGTTGATGAAACCACTCCTGTGGGGGGGGAAGAAATATTGAGTATCCAACAATATAAAGAGAGTCATCCCCTGTGATTGTACATATGTAAATACTTTGCGTTTGGGAATGTATCTCATTATTATGTATAAGCAGCGACACCTGTGCTACAGTGCTATGTGAACCAGTCAGAATTGCCTTGAAGAAGGTGACAGATGGTCACCGAAACGTCGGCGGAATAAATCTCTTGGTTGAGAAAAAAAAAGTCTTTTTATTCAGTGACTTACCAACCTGATGAAACTATTCACGAATATAAAGAGATGGTATAAGCCTGATTCAAAGTGCACATGTGTACATGTAGTGGTCAAAGTTAACTTTAAATACTGTAAATCTATCTAATATTGGGATTGGTAATTTTAGCGGTTGGGGGGAAAGGGAGTAGTTAACGGTATTCAATTTCAACGGTGGGAACAAACATCACTGTCTCAAATGTTAGCAATCAAATATTTGCAATGATGAAATTTTAGCAATTAACTAAAGTTGAAGAAACTAAAATTAAGTTACTGTTAACAAATCAAGAATTACAGTAATTCATCACACTGCACATGCTCATTTGTGACTGCAAACTGAACTTATACTTTTACAGAACTAGTTGGATTACACATAAAAAATAAATAGTACACAGAGAAGGGGAGTTAGAGAAGCAATATATGAGAGAATGTACAATCCCGCCCTCAACAGGAAAGGGGGTCTACGCATCCAACTTTCAGGCACTTTTATCCAGTTGCTTGAGTAACTATTTTTGGAGTAAATAGTACACAGTTTAATCTGATGAAAAACACAGACTACAGTTCCAAGTGTTGAAAAATAATCATTTTAGTGCAGATATTCTAAATTCTACATTCACAAACTGGGGAGGGCAACTTGTAAAGGTGCACAAGTCAAGTCAAGTCAAAGTTTATTGCACAATGATTGTAACAGGTACAATGTAAGGCAACACATGCACCTGTTTTGCCCTCCCTCTCACGCTGTGATGAACTTAAATAAATAAACAAACAAATAAACAAACCTGACATAGTCCTCGATAGGCCTCTTGAGTGGGGAACATCCACTAGGGATGGGAGTGTAGTGTCCTGTCCTCACATTTAACTTGTCGTAGTTCTGGGGATGGGAATAAGATTCAGAATTGTCTTAGTCTATTCTATTCAAAATTCAAACACGACTCTCAATAATGTCTGTCTTTCTGTCCCTGACAGAATTTTGTGCTTTGAACAGACAAAAAATTCAACAAAACGTCTTCAAAATTCAATTGAAGCCATATGAAATTTTCCGATCAAAATGGATTGTAGATTGCAAAATGTCTTCAGTAGATAACCCAATACTGTAAATGCATTTCAGTTCGCGTGGTTTTGATTTTGTGGTAGAGAAAATCAAGTGTTTGCGGTGGTTTTAAGTTCGGGTTTGAAACAATAGTAGCACTACAGTAACATAATGGAAACACTTTTCGCAGTGATTTCAAGTCCGCGGTAAAGAGTTCACTGTGAAAACCGCGAACATAAAACACCATGAACATTTCTGCATTTACAGTAGTTGAACGTACCTTGAGAAGGAGAGGCCAGTCTGCTGTGTTGAGTTTTGTAGGTTTGGAGTCAGGTTTGATAACAAAGTCATCGCTTGTCTGGGCCTCCTGTGATTGAGAAGACAAACATGTACATGTTATGAATATGTCCAATATGGTACAATAGATATCTGTATCATAACGTCTGCTTACCTCACCTATCTCCGAATCCACTTACGTAACACAAACATTGAAAGCACTTTGCAAGAACTACAACTATTCTGTACACTGTGACATTGCTGTGGGGGATATCTATCACTGCCTAGAGTAGATATAATGATTGGAAATGTGAAACACGAGAGGCGAGTAGCACTGTACTAGCACAGTCTCCTGGCTCCAGGGATCGAACATGGGCCTGCCAGGGCAAAAACCGCACGCACTAACCGCTAGGCTAAAAGGTCTGGACCAGTTACTACTGAATTAGACTGGTCAGTTAGAGGCTCTCTAACCCCACTGTTATAAATGTACCATTCGTAGATGTCTTAAGCTTTCCTCACCCCAATATCTACAGCACCGTCTGTAGACTTCCTCTTCTCCTTCTTGGACTTCTTCTTGGCAGATCCTGTGGGGAGAAATGACACAGTGGCATTAGTGTTTGGATTTTATGTGGCCCCTTCTTCATCAGTTTCTTGGACTGGTCCAAGATTTAAATAATGACCCCAAAACAATGGCTTGCCATGTGATTAGAAGATAAAAATTATCCTGCATTCTATTTACACAACAATTCATGGAAAATGCTTCCAAAACAGTAACATTGGCAAGGTGGAGAACGCAATTCAAGAAGCAACTAGTTGCTTTCTAGTAACAGTTTCTTCAGTTCTGAGGTTGTTGCGACAAGTATAATACTAAATTTTATAAAACACGACAAGAAAGAAGAAGAAAGCCCCCCTCCCCCATGCCATGCTACAACATAAATTTTTTCAGGGAAGGAATTTTTTCACTGCTGCCGACTGCTTTTAAATCTGTAGGAGGTCCATTTCAAAAGAGACAGATATAGATTTGATACAACTGGATATTGGGGAACATAAAATACGCATTTGACAGAAATTTTACGTCTTTGTCAAGCCTGCAACTTGCTGCAAAAATTATCAAAATTGGGGGTGGGGGGAGCACGTGGACCCAGCTTCGCACATGGTCACGAAAAAAACACGAATTTACCGGCTTTTCAGAACTTTCCTTGGACAGATGTATACCTCCTACGTATATCAACTATATGCATGAGGAAAATGTAGCAAAAAAACACGAAGAAAGGGAGTTTTAATCGATAAAGTTGTTAAAATTTGGGGAAACTTTCTACCTGTGAGTTCCGCCATCTTGCTTCTACGCACGCTGCTTGTTGGTTTACTGCGCATGTGCCATAACCTTTGTCCTATTTTTTCCTTTCACTACAAAAACGCGCGCAAAACTGGAAGTCTTCAGATTAATGCTGTTTTTTGGCTAAAATAACCAAAAGAAATAACGAAAATATCGAGGAAAAGGTGTTTCTAAGTTTTCCCTACAGTTTCTTTTTCCCGTGGCTTTCTGAGAAGGTTTTACGCAGCTGAATTTGGCCTTGGTAAGTGGAGAAAGAAGGGGGAGGGGGGCGCTTGTAGGCCCGTTACATAATGCATATGCAAGAATTTATATGTTTTTATAGAGAGACAGCGACGTTATATTTATTCTAGTGATCTCACACTGGTTATAGACAACATTTTAGAATTACGTTGAGCTATGGGCCGGGGAACTCCGGACTATCGTTTTGGTTTGTTTATTTCGAGGAGGTTTTTATATATTTTGATAGATGTGTGAACATGGCTTCCGATTCCAGGATTTTTAGGAAGGAAGTTGGTAGAGTCAAGGCTGAGTTGAAGCTTTTGAGTAGAGTACTGTAAATGCATTTAAGTTCGCATGGTTTCAAGAGAAAATGGAGTGTCCGCGGTGGTTTTAGGTTCACGTTTGTGACAATAGTCGACTACGGGGTAGGACTAGGAGGGCAAAAAATGTTTGTGTTGGTTTTAAGTTCGCGGCGAAGAGCTTACCACGAAAACTGTGAGCATTTGGCTACGCATGTGCAATGTCAAAGGTGAAGGCCCCTGATACGTAAACAAAACCCGTCTGGTCATTGTTATGCAAATCTAGACTATGTCGAGAAAAGAACTGTTTACAAGCCAGGGGCCTTCACCTTTGACACTGCACATGTGTACTCAAATCTACCAATGTGCTTATTGAACCTTTCTTTCCATTATTGTAATTACATGCATTCCTCTTCATTTTGCAGGTGAAGACTGGTGGGAAGCCTGAGGCAGGATGGGAGTTCATGACCTGTGGAAGCTTCTGGAGCCGACTGGACGTCCTGTGAAGATGGACACGTTAGAGGGGAAGGTTCTCGCTGTCGGTATCCTTGGCTTTGTAGGAACAGATGCTTGTCAATCATTTGCAGATATCATATACAGTCAAACCTGCCTAGGCGACCACCTTTTCAACGCGACCACCTGGCCATGGCGACCGCTTTTTCTCGGTCCCGAAAATTTTCCCCATAGGCACAAGCATTAAGCTGCCTGCCCAAGGCGACCACCCGTCCAACGCGACCGCGACCACCACGAATTGGGACCGCACAGAGTACAATCCCTGCTCATGGCGGTCGCCTAATTTTCAAGCTTGTGGTGACATCGGATAATTTTGTTGTCGGATTTCACGGAAATGTTTTTTAGACTTTGAAGGAAAAAAATAAGGACAAAATATATGGAATAGCAATGTTATAGCATCAATTCCTCCATGAAGTGTTTTGATAAAACGCTCCCCCTTCATAAACAAATTCTTAAGACAAAGTGTTTGTGATGTTATTGTGCCTATCGTTATCTTATAGTTTACCGAAAAACTCAATTTTCAATACGAATACGTAGTGCAAGATTTCACAGAAATTATCATCTATTTCTTGTATTTTCAACAAAAATGTGTCTGTATCTTACTAAATTCCGCCGAAAAATGACTTCGCGGCGGGCAAAACATCGGGTGAGAAATGTTGTTCCTTGGTGGTCCCGACGCCATCTTGGATTTGGCGTGGCCCGGATTTGGCGTACCGCTGACCTTTCTAAAACACGATGCTTTTGTGTATGAACATTTACGAATACTCTAGTTATTGATGAAAATTAATATTCTTATTTTCTTTTTATTTCCATGAATCTCACAAACCTTTATTGGACGCTGTGCGTTCTGCTGCACTGACTCATACATGTACCTTTCGATGCGGTCGCACAGAGCTTGGTGGCGCGGCGCGACGAAATCACATCGTTCCGTTTCATCTTTCGTTGTCAGATCGAAAACTTTTTGACCCTTTTATCCAGCAGTCGGCGCCCCAAAAAAGGCTGGGACCAGCAGGTGTTTTCTAGGGATTTGTCTTAGGCCTTAAAACTTCGATGATGTGCTTGTGTGTGTGTGCTATTAATGTAACGTGTGAATGCGGGAAGGCGCTGCGAGATCATCGACTGGCAACCATCGTTTTGTACGCAAAATTATGACGAAAATTTGTACACGATGTAGCGGTATACAATTATTACAACGATAACGGAAAATGTAATTTTTGTAGGATCTTTCTGTCAATGAGAATTGAACCTGGTGGGGGTCATGCTGTCTAAATTCACATAATTTTCCGTCCATTTACTTACTGTATTTGAAAACCTCGCCCTGGAAACATGTGAGTGGAATCCTCTTCATGGCGACCACCTGTACAGTCAAACTTGCCCAAAAAAGGACTCGAGACCAATAAATGTACCGTCTAATAGACAGGATTCTTAATGATTGAAAATCCTGTCTATTAAATAAGATATAGACCATCTAGTTTAGATCAATGGACAATGGGGTGGAATCTGCATGCTAGCTGACATCTGATTCTCTTGTTCTTAAAGAGTGTTATGCTGCAAAAACCCAAAGGGGCAAGTACGCCGCTCCCAGGATTAGAACCCACGCCAATCCCGATCTGCACGGCTTGGGAAATCAACGCGCTAACCACTAGGCTAAATGGACCGGACCGGTTAGACTAGTCAGTTAGTGGAGGTTGATCCCCGCTGTTACACTACTCCCCCTTTTCTTTCTAGACTCGTCCCGAGTCTCCAAGTACGACATCCCTGTGTGATCTGATCGTTACTCACAGGGCCGGTGTCGGAACCATCTAACTGGTCAGTTGGAGGCGCTTGAACCCCCACTGTTACAATGCTAAGGTCTGGCACATTGACATGAAGTTGTCCTTTTGCATGGCTGGAAATACAGGGTGCATGATATTATTCACTGTTGTGCACCCAGAAATTTGTGTAAGGTTACCGACCTAAAGGTATTATTGTTCAAAGGTTCAACTTGACTTAAATGGCAAGATTATGCTGCATACTAGATACAGCATAGTCTTGACATTTAGGTGTCAGAAAAAATGATAAAACCTTTATTGTATTACTTTTTTAAAATGTTAAAGTTACTTTTACTTCTAGATTCAAGCTGATATTCTACTTGATTTTATGTTGTGCACCTGCAATTTTTTTTGTGCACCTTAAACGGGTATCTCACTGGACTACTAGTACTGCACTGCGTCCTTAATTATCTTCGCCGAGTACTATAGTACTCGGGGTAGATTATGTTTTCGGTTGAGCCAGCTGTTTGGTGGGTCTGTATGTATGTCAAGAGCATAACTCAAGAAACCTTTGATGAATCTTTATGATTTTTGGTAGGTGTGTAGTGGTTGTGCAAAGGAATATCAAGTTCAAAAATGGTTTACCTTGCGTTTTTGAACAGTACTGCAGCGGACTTTTAATTTTTGTGCGTTTGTATGTAGGCGAAAAAAGTGACGGAAACGTTGATGGATCTTCATAATTTTTTGCAGGTGTGTAGATGTTGTGAAAACAGAGATCAAGTTCAAAAACGGTTCTCCTGGCATTTTCCGTCGGTACTGCAGCGGGCTTTGTGTGGATGCGTAATTCTTGTGGACAACATAACTCAAGAAGCTGTTGATAGATCTGTATGATATTTAGTGGATGGGTAGGGTTTACGGAAAGGAAGGTCAAGTTCGATAATGGGCCTTCTAGCGAGTACCTAAGGTACTGCAGCGGAGCTTCAAAATTTAGTGGCATATTTTCTGAAAGTGCTATGGTCATGATATTTGTGTGGTTGATAGTTCATGCCACAAGAAGTAAGTTCTGTAAGTTTGGGCCCCCTAGCGGCTTGTTTAGAACTGCAGTGGGTGTTTTTGTTTTGACATTCGGACACGTATTACTTGAGAAGGGGTGAAGAGATTGTCGTGAAGTTTTGTATGTGGAGAGCTCAGATGGTGCTTTACACAATCGATGTCTAGTTATAGAAAACAGGAGCTAATCTGCATAATTATTAAGGATAATTGTAAGTCCATTACATTCCATAATGGGGCGTGTGACAGTGTTCCCGAAACAGGCCAGCAGAAGGCCTTGCCTAGAAGTGTAAATAAACAGATGCTATGGTGTACGTAAATAAACAAATGGGGCAGTCTCACTACAATTCAAACAGATGTGTGTTTTTTTTTTTAAAGTGTTCAGTTTCTGCATTTTGTCAAACACACGGTTGGAGACATAACGGAAAGGGAACCAAATAGAAAGCCTTTCAAAACACCTAAAAACATGTGAATAACCAGCCGGACCAACTCCTCTGCTCAGAGAGTACTCTGCTAGGTATTACCTAGCACCGTATGGAAAAGTAACATGTACTATGTCTTGCAAAATGTGTATGATATGGAATAAAGATTTATTCTATTCATATATATTGACTGTACCATCTAATTATAACTTTCAATTTTTTTGATGACCAGTTATAACATATATCAGCACACTATACACATATACTAGTCCTGTACCACCAAATGAGTTTTATCCCTATCTAGACTGGACTCATTCTCCCCCCCCCCCCATCATAACTTTCAAACGGTATGGTGTATGATCAAGTTTGCAGGGGGTGATAAGCATGTAAATATTAATCACTCTCCACAATAAGCCTTGATTATTTGGCGAAGATAATGTGTTCGTGGAACTCTAGTTAGATTTGTTTAACCCTTGATTGAAAAGACAACAAAACACACAAAGTATACCGGTAAATAAAAAGATTTTTTTATTGATGAAAGTCGTTGAGCGCTCTGTCAAATCGCTTGGCCACTCGCCAGTCGCCAATGTGACACAGCTTCAGTGAGATACCCAAATCGTTCGATGTACTAGTGCACCTATATTCCCAGAAATGAATTTCATGCCCTGTATTGTAAGAAACCCCCCTAACCAACCCCAGATGTGAGTATCTGGTTGAACCAGGCAGTGATGGGCAGCTGGAACCCACGAGGTGGGAACAAGAACCCGCACCTCAAGGTCCTCTTCAACCGGATCTGTAAACTGCTCTTCTATCGGATCAAACCAGTCTTCGTCTTCGATGGACGCATGCCAGAACTCAAGAGGAAGACACTTGTGAGTTATATCTCTTTTTGTTGTATTCATCTCCTTTTTCTTTTCACTTGATTAATTTGTTTTTATTTTTTGGAGAAAAGAAAAAGAAGACTCAAGACCAACTGTCTTTTTTTATTTGAATTAGTCTTGATTTGGTCTAATTTTCTTGACAATAGTCCATTGATGTAGGTACATAGCTAGATTCTGGCTAAAAGATTTACCTCCAAAGATTTGTGTCAATATTCCATCCTTTGATTTTTGAATCAGAAGTTTTTCTACTTACTCTAACCTCTCAAATAGAAGTACCCCCTGGAATATAAGTACCCCCTGGAAAAATCTGCAAAATCTAATAAAAGTACCCCCTGGAATAAAAGTACCCCCCGGAAAATGTCAAAATTGACATTGTAAGCTACATGTATGTCTATGTTACTAATACGTGTTCTCATGGTATATGTGTGCATCTTTGACACTGTTATTTGCAATTAGGGATATTAATGGACAGCAGATAAAGCCAAAAAATCCTTTGACACTTTTAGTTTGGAAATATAATCATTGTTACAACGTAAAACAAGACGGCTGTCTAGTTCCAAAGTAACTGCAGTCATTTTTTTGGTTACATGCAAAATTGAATGTTGGAAAAATCTACCTGCAATTTGATAAATCTAAGAGACTTTCTTACCTGGCTGAATAAATCTACTCTATACTCTACTCTACATACTATATACTTAGTTAGTATATAGTCAGTTGTTGACACAAAAACTGAATATTACAAGTTTAAAAAGAATAAAAATTTCAAAAGAAAATTGAAGAAGAAAAAAACTAAAACCTTTTCAGCTTAGAAAATTCATGTAGCAAAAACAGCAAAACAATAACTTAGTTTTGCCCGTAGAAATAATTGAAATATTCGCTGGAATACGATCCTGGAATTATTAAGCTGCAATGTTTACCAATGTAGCTAGGTGCCGTTGTCATTCTCTCGCGCGGTATCGCGAGATTTAGCGGGGTTCGGACAGAAACAGTCGCCATCTTGTTTGTTTACTCGTAACCTCGCCGAGCGCTGCCGTATTTTCGGACTGATTTTTGCGTTTGCGTACAAAAGAATGAAAAAGTATCGGTAACTCATTGTTTTATTTTGTTGGACGGCGATTTCCGAGATTCAATTGAAAATTTGGCGTATTTTCTGAGAGTGATAGCGCACGCGTGTGTGTGCGTGTGTGGTAGTACCGGTGACTGTGAGTTAGCGCTCGAGCTTCCTCGGCCCAATTTTTTCTACAAATTGTCGCAAAATACTAGAGTTCTCAAGCTCAAAATCTAGGTTGCACACGGCGCTACCAGGAGTGTCGCAACTCATTTCTAGAGTTGCGACACGCAAATTGTGCTTGTGCCGGGTATTTTGAGTACTGCATCGACAATTTATCCCAATTCCCTGATCATGATTCTGAAAAAAAAATAAAAGTACCGTCTAAAATAAGAAAGTACCGGGCGGATTTTGAGGCGAAAAAGAATAAACGTACCGGTACGTTTATTTGAGAGGTGAGAGTATACACTAGAGAAGTGGATACAATATTTAACTCTACATTAAATTTTTAGTTGTTGTCCCATTCTTTTTCAATTTGTCAATCAGAGATTTGGCCACTTATAAACTGTCTTGCAGTGTATTGTGGTATTGTTCGATGATGCAAGATAACTTTATTGGATATTGCAGTGTTGCCAATGAATTAAAAACCAATGTACAATCATAAAAACCATTTACGATAGGTGGCGCAATATCGTCAGATATCATACGCTCAACCTTAAATCTTAATTAAAGAGTGGAACTTGCAATTGCTGCCACCAAGTACAGTAGGAGCATTTTCATTAGATAGCTTTAAACAATGCTTACAGTCAGATGTGCAAAGGTTAGGTATGACAGGTCGTTCAGTGTAATATAACCAGCTGATGCTGCGCTGCGTACCTGCAAAGCTGGACAGGTGTGTTACGCTGAATGGTATTAAAACTGGCTGCATTGATACAGATATCCTTGTTCTGCACTTGATACTGATGATCACAAAACTTTCTCTTTCAGGCTGCTCGGAGGAAGAGGAAGGAAGCAGCAGAGAAGGAGACTAGGAAAGTGGCAAACAAGGTCTTACAGAACTACCTCAAGGTCCAGGCTCTTCGGGCCGTGCGCGGAGAGACCGGGGCTGGAACGGCAGGACCTGTCCCCACTCCGCAGCTCAACAAGCCTGCAGACTCAGACTTGTTCGAGTTACCACCACTACCTGAACAACAAGGAAGCAGGTATGGGCAGAGCTGAAAGAACAATAGTTAGTAGATGTAATACCAGTGGCCAGAAGATTCCTTGACTTTAGGCTCCTGTGGTAGCATTTGGGGCTATTACAGGCTGCCTTTTCTTTTACATCTTAATTACAACCCATGTTCTTGTAGTGCCTAGTTAGGTCAGCACAATGCCTTGCTGTTTCAGTAGCAGGATATATGTAAACAGGAAGGGGTTGTTAGCCCTTCCCCTTTAAGTGCCGGAGGCACCTCCTCAAACACGGGACCTCAATTTCATGTCCCTTCCCAAAGTTGGGTGCAGCCCTAACTGAGATGCCCTTCCCAGGATTTCCAGGCTGCTACCAGTTGAGCTACAGGGACATCCCTGTTTTTCACTCTCACCTGCTATTACAGTTTATGCCAATTATTTGTATACCTTTTTTCTGTATATTTTATCTATCTGTATAGAATTCCAAAACACCAAACCATTTACCATTCACCCAATTGTAAAAACAATGCATTAACTGTATAGCCCATAATCGTACGTTTCGGTGTATTGTATAGAATCTTGTCCGATCATATGTAGTTTCTTACAAAAATCCAAGAATCAAAAAAAAAAAAGCAATCAAGTAAATGATAAAGTGATTTTATTTTCATAGTTTCAGGCCTAGAAATCAAGTAATTACTTGGCAACCTTTTTGCTGGGTCTAATGCTATGCTGTTCCCTACAGCACTGAAGCAGACGTTGACTTGTGGGAGGAACGACAAGCTAGACAAGAAATTGTACAGGTGATCTTCATCTTCATCAAGTTTTCAATGATTCTGAGAAATAACATGAAAGGAGAACTCTTACAAAATGCATTTTATCAAACATGTAGATTGCTCCCAACTCTTATAGATTGTACCAGGGTCACTACCAAGCTACCAGATCATCAGTTTTGTCTGTAACCGGCGACAATGTAAATCCGGAAAGACACTCTAAATCGGGAAAGCTTCAAGAATTTCTTTTTGGGAAGACAATGACATTATCTGATACTGATGATGTTGCATCATATGATGCAGAATACCAATAACTCAAGGAAAACAAATTTTATTCTAATATGATATACAGTTTGCCCAAATTCTGGATAACGTTCCCAGAATTCTGTCTGAGGTTCCAAGAATTCTGCAGAATCTTCAGAATTACCATGTCCCTGGAGACATCTAGTTGTTACCAAGATATTGATAACCCTTTGCTACATCATGCATGCAGACATTAATTCTTTTGGTCAATCTACTAAAATTTTCCAGATTTTGAGTGTCTTTTTGGATTTATAGTGTTGCCTGTTTTGTATCTCTTTTACTGTTTATACATGAGGGATTATATCTTGGTACTCCCGTCGTTACGATTAAATGCAGGGATTATATATAGGTATAAGAATTGTCTTGTTTTTCCTAGACTGAGTTCCAAGACATCACAAAGGTAGATGTGGAGTCAGAAGACTTCAAGGCCCTCCCTCCAGACATCCAACATGAGATCATCATGGACTTACAGGAGATGAGGAAGAGACACTTGTTCACTCTCACCAAGCATGTTCCAGAGGTGGGTATGGGGGCCTTACTGAGGCAACATCTCAATTCACAGAGAATGGGCTATGTTCGCTAGATCTATGTAGTTAGTAAAGAATGAGGTCATTAAAGCTAAAACCTAAAGGTGATGGGAAAAAGGCACCTGTTCACTCTCACCAGGCAGGTTCCAGAGGTGGGTATGGGGTCCTTACTGAGGCAACTTTTTGTTAGGGATGGAGAAACGTGTATCTACATTCTAAAGACTTCACAGTAAATGAAGAAAAGAGTACACTCGTTGGCTGTCAAAGTATACTTGCTATTACAGATGTCTGAAAAGATTTTCAATTTTGTATCGAAATTACAAGAACCAGTTGTAATTTTTTTCTGTTTTGACAGGAGGCTGACAGCTTTTCGAACATGCAGCTGTCCAACCTGCTGTCCAGGAGCAAGCTGTCCCAGCGACTGGGCGAGGTGCGCAAGGACATGAACATGCAGGCCTCGGGTGCAGTTAGCCAATACCTCGGCCAGGGGGCGTTGGTGGAGTCCCGAAGGGTGGTGTCAGAAGACACTGCTCACTATGTGTTGGTGAAAGGTGTGGGGAAGCAAGAAAGAGAGGAGAGAGAGAGGAAAGAAAAGGAAGAAAGAGAAGAGAGAGAAAGAAAGGAGGAGGAAGAAAGAGAGGAGAGAGACAGAACGGAGGAGAAAGAAAGAGAGAGAAAAAGAAAGGAAGAAATAGATACAAGAGAAAGGAAAGAGGAGGAAGAAAGAGAGGAGATAGGAAGAAAAGAGGAGGAAATAGAAAGAAAAGAGGAGAAAATGAAGAAAAGAAAGGAAGAAGATGAAACCTCAACACAGGATCCGGAGAACCAAGGGAGTAAAGATTATAAGATTACTACCTACCCTCCATTTCCAAGACATTTTCTAGATCATTTAAGAAAACAGCAAGATTCCGATGTTATGATTATAGATGAGAGCAAAGGATTTTCCCAGAATCTTTGCGAGTATCACCGGCGAATGAGGGAGCCCGATCTGGTCGTTTTAGAAGAACGACGCACGGCTGAAATAAACGCTGATTCTACTGATGATGTAATGTTCGTAGAGGAGAGGACGGCTCCAGAGTCGTGGAGAAAAGAACGTAGGGTCGTGTCCGTGGACTTGACGGGCGCGCCGGTGGACTTGACATCGGATTCTGACGACGAAGCCGCGCCAGGAAAAGTGGAGCACGACGCAGAAAACGTACCAAGTTCTTCAAAAGACAAGAACTCTCAGGGAATAACAGAAACAGACTCTTTGCATGAGGCTGATGCAAATGAAACTACAAAGAAAGACGTAAGTACACTCTGCGATCCCAATGTATCATCCACTACGGAAGACACTCAAGGTGGAGAACTCTCTACAATAAATGCCTCTACCTCTGGGAAGAGGACTTTTCAAGAAGCCGTGTTTCCAGAAGTTGTGACAAAAAGACAAAAGCTTGAAACCGACTCAAACATTGAGGGAACCAGTGAAGACGTCATCGAAAAGCAGACTACAGCTTTGAAAGGAGCAACAGAGGCATTGCAGGAAGAAGAAGGATCTTTACCTTTTGAAGATGAATCTCAGGATCTTGACAAGAGACTTCACTCTACCGAACCAGAAGGTTGGTCAGCTAGAGAGGAAAATCTTGACGAACAAGTGAAAAGAAATGTAAACGGAACAGTTGAATCTCCAAGCATGAGCAGTGATTCTACAAATAAGCTTAGTGACTCAGGAAAACAGGACTCAACAGAAACTATCACAACAGATAATAGATTAATGCAGAAAAAGGACATACCAGTTATAACATTACCAGAGCCAGGGCAGGTTATTCAAAGACCACCTAGACCGGAACTGCAGCCACCTATGGCTACCATCAATATCGTAGACTCTGATGAAGAGGAAGACTTTGTAGAGGTTACTGTGGACCCTAGCAAGCCTGGGGTTGAGGACGAGCTATTCCCTGCTAGTGTGTTCCAGGCAGCTGACTCACAGAAAGGAAGGACTAGTAAAGATGACAACAACTCTGTCCCTTCTTTGAAGACAAACTTTGATCTTCTTATGTCTGAACAGGTGAGCTGATGTACATGTTTCTCCAGCCATGGTTTAATTTCATTAATTAGTGCAGTTGAATGAATCCTATCTGGTGCTGGGTATTTCTAGTATAACATAGTACTGTAATTCACTTTATCTTCACGGTAGCAAAATTTCACGATTTAAGGAAAATTGACATTTTCACTGAACTTTTACTTCACGATGGTGCCATTAGTGATTGAAATCATAGATAATAACAACAGGTTTTTTCACTGTGATGATAAGTTCATGGTACAGAGGTGGCCGTGAAAACAGTGAACATAAAGTTACAGTCAAAGAAACAAGAATTACAATATATTTAGTATTTATGCAGGATTAAGTATTTGGAACATGCATGGGCTGTATCCAGCTTTGAAAGAAACTGGGGACAGCTGCAGCCCTAGGCCTGTTTCATAATGACATTCAGGCTTTTAGCACGGGTCTATAGACTGTCTCAGTGGTTGGTATGAGGAAAAAACAAACAGTTGCAGTGTGTGTGTAGGGAACATACATGTGCTATGTACATGTACATGTGTATGTAAAATACCGGCAAGACATGGTGTCCTTTGGGTGTCCCCTGCAAAATTTCTGTTTTCTTATTGTAGGGCGTCTCAAAGACGCACTGACGCCCTACTAGCTAATAGTCTGATGATGATGTATTGTTGTTTGTCAGGGCATGAGAGTGGTTGACCGTGTGGACAAGAAGGATGTTCGCCCAGACCCGGGGCTGTTTGCGGAGAGTTTGAGCAGCAGTAGATCTGGGAGTCAGGCCAACAGTCAAACCTCCACCCCCAGTGTCAGCAGGCCTGACACTCCCTCTCAGGAACAGTGAGTAACGCCCTAGAAAATTCTGACATTTTTTACTATAGAAAAATGCTGTGGCCACTGTATTCCTTCTACCTTTCAATCCACCTGTAAAAATCTGTCAAAGAGCTGTTCTGCATTCACTGTATCTGTCAAATCATATCTCATTTTGTAAACATGCTGCAAAGTTTGCACTTTCTTGCCATGAAAGACATCTATTATATGTTGCTTTCGTTTTGTAAATGGCTTGGAAAAAATGTCTGGGAAGTCTTATTTGATGAGAAACAGATTCTCTAAGTACAAAACATGAGGACCCTAGCTGCTACTCTCTTTTTAAAAAAAATGGCTGAAACGTAACATAAGCCTTGAAGCTGTACTGGTTACATGTCTGGATGTTGTCATGATGCAGGATTATAATATATATGAATCCTTGATGCTTTACAATCATAGTTCTGAATGATAACTTGAAAGCAGTAGGTACTTTTATAATGTATTTGCAATATGTGTTTATTGGTGTTATTTGTGTTCTAGACCCAGTCCATGGGAAGGGTTGAACCCCGGTAACGTTGCAGAACTAGAACAGGACCTGCAGACTGAGAGGAGAACCCTACAGGCCCAGCAGGCTCGCCAGGAGAAACTAGCCGCCTCCATCACTGAGCAGATGTATGTGGAGAGTCAGGTCAGTGGGAGTTAAAATTTTAAGTATTGCCTAGACAATATGATGTATAGGGCTGTACCTATCTCCTTCTATAGCCCTTGCGCGAGATAGCTTTGCAAGAACAGAATACTGCGTATACAGCAGGGAGCTACTCCACTGCTTCTGCTTCTATTGCATACCCAGTAAACTGCCACATGGCGTAACACACCAGGTTTGTACTGAACAGTACAACTACAAGCTGCATAATGGAACTTATTCATTTGATCCACTCACACCCGGAAGGATTCCCACTCTTTATGATAAGTGGGTACTTTTACGTGCTCAAGATGTGTCTCAAAAATGGAGCCTTCATTTGAAGTCCTTTCCGAGGAACATCTCTAGCCGTAGCTAGGTACTCATTCTTACCGAAGTGACGTAAGGAAATTTGTGTTAAGTGCCTTTCCCAAGGGTCCCGGTGTTATGCCAAAGGGCGGTTATACCAGCTATATAGATACAGAATGATACAATGTCAACGGCACAAGTCAGGGGACTCTGAACTTGAACCCAGGACCTCTGGGTTCTGGGCCAAACACCCTGTAGTAGTTGTGTGTTCAACTTCAAACTCCATTGTCTTTCTCATAGAAACAGAGAAACCATTACTGAATAGACCTTTTTTCATTTTTCCGTCAGGAGTTACTGCGACTGTTTGGCATCCCGTACGTCCAGAGCCCGACGGAAGCAGAAGCGCAGTGTGCCTTCCTTGACCAATCAAAACAGACGGAGGGCACCATCACCGACGACAGCGACGTGTGGTTGTTCGGAGGGCGAGAAGTTTACAAGAACTTCTTCAGCCAACAACGAGATATGGAGGTTTTTAAGTACAAGGATGTCGTTTCACAATTAGGTGAGAAACAGGTTAAATCTTTTCATGTTTCCTTGCTCAAATATCTTTTTGATGAGTTTTTATCATTGTACATTGGTTTTTAATTCAGTAGTAACACTGCGATTTCCAGTATAGTTAATCTATCTTGTATCCCATTGTCATCCCACACTACTAGACCATATTGTATTAGATAGATTGATCAGCCTAATAAAATGTTATAATGTATTAGTGGATGCCATATTTTGTACCTTGTACAGTTGTTGTGCAATAAAGTTATTATGTATCTTGCTCTGAATATGGTTCGAAAATAAGATCCCTTTAGCTCATTAATTTATTTTGTGGAAAACAAAAACGCAAGCCTTAAAATTCCTGCTTTGTAATGAAAATCAAAAATCATCTCTTCAGAATAGAGGTAAAAAATGCCCAGGATTGCTTTTTCATGTCCACTCTTTAAAATGAGTAAAACTTACCTATTTTCTTGCAGCAATGGATCGGTCTAGGCTGATTAACTTTGCCCTGCTTACCGGAAGCGACTACACAGAGGGTGTCCAGGGGGTGGGCAAGGTGCTGGCTATGGAGGTTCTACAGGAGTTCCCAGGGGAGGGCATTGCTTCCTTACAGGCTTTCAGGTAATATTTTTTTACCTTTGCCAGAAGGTTGTGTTTTCAGTTTGCCATGGTGGAGTGGCTGTGGTCGCATGTTTGTTTGTATGTTAACATAATAGCTTTAGAAGCTGTGGATGGATATTCATGATATTTGGTAGGTTTTGGGGAAACGAAAGTCACTTTCAAGAATGGGCCTACTGGCGGCTTCGTACGGTACTGCAGTGAGCTTTGTATGTTTTAGTCATAGGATTTTCAGCAAGACTATTACAGAACCAACTGTCAACAAGCACCTATGCCAACCTTTTCTGTTGCAAGAGTAAAAAAAACTGGATTTTGTGTGAAGCATCCATGACTCCCAAAAGTGCCCTCAATTGCCAAGGAGGTTTTGTTTTCCGCGGTGTGCCTGTCTGTCCATCTGTCAACACGATAACTCGAGAATGGCTTGCTGGATTGTCTTGATACTTGGTATGTGGATAGGTCTTGCTGAGACCTCAAGATGTTTAGATTTTGGGCCCCCTAGTAGCTTGTTATGGTACTGCAGAGTTGAAGTATCATATCAACTGTCATGTATGGAAGTTACCATACATTGTACCAGTTATTATTGTCACACAATAAAGTTCTTCTTTCTATCATCATATACAGTTTTGTGCTCAGCCCTTTCGGGTATCTAAAAGCAGGAGAGTGTAGTCCATTGTGTCGTGAAGAAAAATGAGAGCATGTTCAAGAAAAGCCTTTTTTTGTCATCATATCATACATCAAGACTTTTTTTTACCATCAGGGCTTGGTGGGACGCAGCACAAAAGCAGGAAAAGGTCCCACAGGAAACTCCCATCAAGGCGAAGCTGCGTAAACTGGAGCTGTCCCTGGGGTTTCCGAACATCACCGTGGTGGAGGCCTACCTGTCACCGACTGTGGACGAGTCCAAGGAACCATTCGCGTGGGGGGCGCCAGACCTCCATTCCCTCCGACAGTTCGCCATGCAGAGGTTCGGCTGGACTACCAATAAGACTGACGAAGTGCTCCTTCCTGTCATGAAGGGACTCAAGAAGATAGATGATGATGTAAGTGTCTAAAATTACTTTTTGGCAACACCTCAGGGGTGGAGCCTTTTTGTCATTGTTTTGGTCTGGTTAGGCCATGTTGATTAAATTTTGATTATATGGACCTGATGCAAGCTTGCAACAAAAATTAAGTTTGGCAAAAGAAAAAGTTGCCTTTATTATGAAATCTACGTGGTTAGGAAGGTGAACAAATGAGTAAACACACATTATGGTATACCGAACAATAGATTCTTCATTTTTGTTCTTTCACATCTTCTCCTTTGACTTGTCTTTGGCATTCTATGGCATTAGTATACATTTTACGATATTTATTTGCAGTTTACAGCATATATTTGCTCATTTTACAGCTGCTTTGTACGACTTACAGTATGGTCGAAAGCATTTTTTGGAAACAGATGAAAATTGCTGCAGGCACGATTGTCATCCATATAACCGAATTAACATGGCCTTACAGAATGTTACCATGTGTACTGAAAAGTGGAATTTGATTAACCATGAAGTCCTTCTCGCCTGCCAAGAGCATTGACACAAAATGCTCAGCAAAAAAGATATCAACATGTACATCCAATCAATGTGTAATGAAAGTAAAGCTTATGTGACATTTTCTTCCTTCTTCCAGACTCAAAGCAAGATCACATCTTTCTTCCCCATGGAAGTTGAAGAGAAGAGAAAAATCAAGAGCAAACGTATCCGGAGGGTCGTGAACAACTTCCATCGGAAGGAGGGGGAAGAAGACGAAGAAGAGGACTCAAAATCTAACCAAGGAAGCCCAGTGCCAGCTGGGAAGGGTGCCCGGGGAAAGGGCAAAGGTCGGGGCAAGGGTAAGGGAAAGGGCAAGGGTAAAGGTCAAACCAAAGCAGCTAAGACTGCAGTCGTGCAAAATGCCGATCTTTCAGAAGGATCTTCTTCCGAGGATGACTTGGACACTAGTGGGGGGTTCGTTCCAGAGGTTGTCCCAAAAGGTCAAAGGTCACAGAAAAGGTCATCTGAGGAGTTGTCCAATGGGAAGCAAGGTCAGGATGAAGCTGAGAAGAGTGAGGGTGACAATGATTGTGTTAGTGAGTCACTGGGAAGGGAAACAGGGAAAACTATTAATAGTAATGTGAAGAGGGGAGGGAAAAGAAAAGCCAAGAGGAGGCTGTAGTTTATGATGTGAAGTGTTCTTCCTAGAACAATTTGGTTTGAAGAACTGTTGTGGAATATATTTTGGATGTGGTTATGTGAGGCGATATGGTGGTATTCCTGACAAATATGACCAAATATGATAATTACCAAATGATGTTTGATACAGGTTTACACTGTAAATTATGTAAATTAGAAGTACATAGTTAATTTCAGATCTTCTCAAATGTAAAGGTTCTACGTTGTTATGGACATAATAGAGTTATGAATTCGTAGGCTGCCATTTGTAAAATATGAAATTTTGATGTTACGCCAGTTACGGTACAATAAACTGTAACTGCATGTGAGTAAAATATCACTTTTGTTGTTAACACATTTTACCCGGATAATGTTTTCAAGCATTTGTGGTTAATTGTTGAATCATTCACAATACCGCATGCGCATTGTTAAAATTAAATTATGTATGACTTAATATGTATATGGCAAATGAATTGATAGAATGTGCATTATTAGATACTGTATAGCATTTACCAAACAGTATTTCCAGTGCTCACAACACACTATAGTTGCTGCCTTTAACTGTGTGAGAATATCTTTAAAATACTGAAATTCAGACAAATTCACTTTCAAATATTCATAGAAGTACATAACTCTTAACGTTAGATCAAAATGAGAGAAGCCAAGGCAGCTATGAAAACTACTGTAAGAAATGTGTACTGGTATTTTGTCTTGTGTGTTATGTTTTCAAAATGACTGCAATTGTATAAAAGTGTATAGAAATTTCAAGTGCCTTCTACATATGGCATCACTGATATGAAGTTTGTACAGTTTATACTTGAGTTGTGAAGAATTCAATCTGCTGTGAAATAAAAGAATGTGTGTCTTTTTGCCCTCTCAAAATCTGTAAAGCTCTTTTCTTGGAAAGCGTTGGTGAAATCTTAGAGTGTAGACTTGGATGCCGCCGGAAACTCCTTCTATAACTTATATATACGTGGCCAGTTGCTGAGATCACAAGCAGAATGGCGCCAATGTTTGAATGGTGGGCTACTAGTAAGTTGTTTCGACATGGAAGTTTATGGTCATGGGTGAGTTTATGACACTTTGAATTTGATTATTTTCTTATTTCTGTAAATATTACCGGTAGCTATTACAGGCTTTTGCACTCCTTGACTGTATGCAGCCTCCTAGAATATCAGAGGGTCGGTAACAGAACAGTGTCAGATGGCCGATAACTGACGTCTGACTTTGGCCATGCATAAGCGCTTCCTAGCGGAATTGACAAGAAGTTCAGGAGTGCATCCGTCCTGCTTGCACCTGTGGCCACCCTTGTGAAAGTATGCATCATTATCTCCATGAAAAATGGAGATGAAAAATGGAGATATTGTTTTTGGCGTGTCTGTGTGTGTGTGTGTTTGTGTTTCCGGACTCTTGTAGTCAGCATAACTCAAGAACCTCTTGATGGATTACAATGATATTTGGTATGTGGGCGGGTGTTGTGAAGCCGAAGGTCAGGGTCGATTTTGGGCCCCCTGGTATGTGACCTTGGTACTGCAGCAGAACTTCAATTTTTGTATCTTTTGACCTGGACGTACTGTGGTCTTGATTTTTGGGTGGGAGATAGCTTGTGATGTAATTAAGAAGTGGTGTAGGTTTGGGCCCCCTAGCAGCTTGCTCTGGAACTGCAGGGGCGTTATTGTGAAAATCTTCTAAGGAGAATAACTGAACAAAGGAACAACGGATTTCCATGATATTTAGTATGCAGGTAGCTTAGACAGAGATATACACAATGAAGTGCAAATTATGCTAATTGGGACTTAATTTGCATAGATAATGAGGGAAATCTATATTTGCTGTGTTTTCCATTATAAGACTCAAATATATGTAACATATGTACTTTATGGAAAGTGGAGCATCAACAGATACCAATTATGCAAATAAATTCCTGATTTGCATAATTAATGCAAAAACACCGAAATTCATCAAATTTGAAAATTATAGGACTGTCAATATTGCAACATGTTTAAGTAAGATAAAGGTGTTTATGATAAAGCATATATTATGTTAATGTGTAAGTCATTTGCATAAATAGACTTGTTCATGGAGATATGAGGTCGCGGAACTCTTGTTACTTTTTGTACTGCCCCAATTACTCCCGACCTCCCTCTTCAGCAATTGAGAAAAACTGGTAGGAATTATCACAAACTTCACCGATCGATCTTCCTGATAATGTCCTGGTTCATTTACTGCTTAAAATGTTCCTCATTTCTGTCGGATTCACCAAGGAGGCGGGAGTCACACGATACTAGGACCAAACATTAACAGTTTGTTCAATAATTCATAAAAGAAACCAAAAGATTTGAGTAACCACTAACCAATCTTCAGTTGCTGCTTACAGCTGTTTACAAGTATATGACTTATGACTTACTGCAATACTAATATTTACCTGATATTTACACATATTTACCGGGTAAATTTGTGGTGTTTGTGGGTTAATGTTAGATACCAGATCATCAGATGTTAGATAAATCCCAGATTTCGTGCAGTGCAGTTTACAAGTATATACATTTCATTTTTCTAACATTTCATGTGATTTTTGTTACGTACTTTGTATGTGGTTCATCGTACATTACTTTGTCATTCTTGTGCTTTGTTTGTCTGCATTTGTTTAAATGTACTTTTTGTAATGCCCTTTGTTTTGATAACGAAAAGAACATGAGCTATGAGCTTAAGTGGGCTATCATCTCGCCTTGTCAGTAAATGTTACAATAGAGTTTTTAAAAAGATTTTGACGAATAGTTTTTGTTCACCTACTGTACAGGATTCTTATGTTACATTAAAAAGCATTGGAACTTTATGATGTCGATCCACACAGTACAGAAATTAAAATGATACAAAGAAAAGGTAAGCTGTAAAACATTTTATTTGGACTTCTGTACAAAATGTACAAGATTGCTTTTGAAGCAAAATTTGCAGCGGAGCTATGCGCCCCACATGCAGAATTATATCTTAAGATCTTCGTCAATTTTACACAACTTACAACATAATAACAACACAGCAGCGTAACAAATAGATATTTACAGAATCACTCTCGTACAGACGATGGTTTTCTTACATTACGTACTGCACTTTTAAGTGTGCGACGCCTTTGCACACGACTTACAATTTCTTACACGTCACATTTTTCTTGGGTACAACGAAGAAAGACCGCACAGCAAATAATTCTCTAACAGCATTTAAAAACAATTGTGATGCACGATGTCCTTTTCAAATAAAAAAATAGCATGGGAGGGTTACTACTCAAGGTTCTACCATAGTAGTACAATTATGAGAGGGTAAAACTCTCATAATATTTCCTATGAGGATTGTAAATTTGGAATGAGGGATTCTATCGAATATTTCAGGGGATCATAGCACAATTTAAGCCATTTATGCTTTATGAAAATAATAACGGGAACGTAATTGTGTAGTAAGAACGTTTAATTTGTCGGTTTCTGGCTAAGTGTGCACTTAAAATGATTTTGATGGAATGTTTTGAATGAGCAGATAAGCACTTTTGTAATTTGGTAATTTTTGATAGATACAGCACTCAACACTCTCTTCCAGAAATAATTTCTGTCATCAAATATAATACAGCAAATTTGATCACAGCCATACACAGCGCCGCATCGTCTTTGTTATTAAAAACAAAATGGGGAGGGGGGGGGGGGGGGGGGGGGGGTTAATGTGTATATAAAATTTGTAAATGTTTACATTCAAAATTCTACATTTTTCTCAAACATAATCATTTCGTTTTGCAAATCTGCAAGGCGAATTCGCCAGGGGTCGTGTCATGTTTTCAGTGCTCTTTATTTCTTTTTCAGCGTCGAAAAATTAATACAAAAATCATAGAGAGGGCCAGGGAGAAAAAAAGGGCTAAAAATTGTTGTTGATTTTGTGCTGTCATTTTCTTCAATGGAATGGTCGCTAGGCAACGTCAACGACATTTGGGTGATCGTGGTAACCTCATTAGCATATTCATATTTGATTTTGAAGAACATACAATGTTTACGAAGTATGGATTTATATTACATAAAAAGCTAGAAAAGCTGTTCTATAAGCAGCAGCTCTTTCGTCGTACCAATAATCAAATATTTTCCACAAATTGCATCTATCTATGAAAAGAGATAACATTAAACATTGCGTTTGTTGGCAAACTTCAATTTTGTTTTCCAAAAATAGATCCATCTAAAAACTAACTTATGATAATTATGTTGCAATATGTAATATTTATCAAAAATCGATAAAGGGATGTATGATAAACTATTGGAGGGGGGTTAGGACTTTCCTTTCTTGTGCATGTGGTGGTAAGGGTTGACAAATTGGATCTATGTTGGTTGGGACACATTGTCGTTGAACATATAGCACACCCTGTGAACCGTTTTGTTTCTTTGAAACTGATATCGACGTAAAATCAATACCATTACGAACGGCCTTGGCGAGGGCTGTAGTTCAATAAATCTTCCCTTGTAACTGTCACTTCAACGTACGAGAACTTCGTATCTGGAAAATTGGGGATTTTACACACATTTTTGTCACAACAGAATCCTGCTGTTGTCTTTGACTATTTCTTGCTAAACGACACATTTTCATAGAAAATTTCCATCTTTGTTCAAAATATTGTCCTATCGTCTTCGTCTGGAGTCCAATGTTGTTGACTGAGACGCAATCCAGATTCTCTGGTGTATTCTGAGAGAGACTTCCTTTTCATGGTGGCGGTGAAATTTGTCCAACAGTCGAGTTTCTTCAACTTGCACTCTAGTCCTTGCGGTGACGGTGGTTTTATGAGTCTTTCAACAAGTCTCTACATAAAGATCTTCTCTCAGTCTTCACTGCTATAGTCTCAACATTCCGTACACTGTGGCCAGTAGGGCGGTCAACAGGAGTGTGACAAAGTCTAGTGCGTTCCGTCTCAGGTGCGATGCCGAGTTGGCCCGCCTGTCGGCGCTCTTGGCCACGGACGGAAGGGTTGTTACGCCGCCATCTTCTCTCCCTGGGGGATTCCCGCCTGTTGAGTCCGACCTTTCGGTTGGATCTGAAAAATATGCAAATGAGAGGAAAATTTAATCAAGGAAAAACACCGTCTCATGACGTAAAATAATTCTTCGTGTATAACTGTCCCAGAAAACGCTTCGATCTCCCACCTAACATCTGCTTGAAGATCGACAAAAACAGAAAACCCGAACCAATTATGTAAAATGCTGATAACAAGGCTGAATTGAAAGGTTAACCTTCTCCCTGCTGCCTAACTCTTGAACCAATAGAGAATGGGGTGCCAAACGGCTACTTCAGTGTGCTAATGGTTAAGATTGCCTATATCCCCTCTATAGGACATGATTTGAGGTAAAACTAGGCCGGAATTTGCAGCCTCCTTTTCATCAAACGCAGTCGGTGATTGAATCTAATTCGATGAAAACACTTAACAGTAGAATTGTCTCATCCGGGGCCTTGGCGCCTTAATCCAATCCCAGGCCAATGTTACCGCTCGTGATTAATTAGACACTTTATTAGGAATGACATTACAGAGATTTTCCCAGTGTCATTAACTGTCGCCAGGACTCCTGTAGTATGAACATTTCCCACGCAACTATGTTAAACGTTAACACATTGTTACATATGGCAGATGCAATTCATACACGTAGAAACGACACTAGAAATATTGACCAAAATGCGGAGGCAAAATAGTTTGACAGGACAGAACATTGTAGGTCAAGTTGCTATGTCCTATTAATTTTGTTTCATTTTTGTCTTATAACTTCCGCATACCAATGAGATGCGTTCATAAACCATTGTAGTTTTTATAACGTTAAAAGCGTTTGAAGAAAGGATTTTTGCAGAAAATTGAATTACTGTTGTTTAGAGCAGTACCATAATCAAGGGCAAAATCTTTTGACACAACAGAAAATTCTAGGTCAAGTTTATATGTGCTATTCCCTTTGTTTCATTTTTCTTATCATACAAATGAGATGCGTTCATAAACCATTGTAGTTTTTATTACAGTAAAAGCGATTTGAAGAAAAGCATTTTGCAGAAAATTGATCACTGATGTTTTGAACCGTCTCGTAATCAAGGGCAAAATCTTTTGACACGACAGAAAATTGCTGTGCTATTCCTTTGTTTAATTTATCGTATAATACGATGAGATGCGTTCATAAACCATTGTAGTTTTCATAACGTTAAAGGCGATTTGAAGAAAGGCTTCTTGCAGAAAATTGAATTACTGATGTTTGGGGTAGTCTCGTAATCAAGGGCAGTCACGGTAAAGGCATTCCCTGACGACCTGTCAGTTAATGTGCTCTAGTACATCCATCACAGTCAATTTGAAAGGGAGTTATAGACACAACAGTCCCCTAGGAGTCATGGATCACGGAGGAAACAAAGCCGTTGTCACTGACATTGTCCTTTTCACTTGCGTTTCGTGAGCTACATGTAAGTAGTAGGTCTCGAATGGCTACGGATGAATCTCCAAGCAGATGTGGAGAAGGAAGATCGTTTTGTCTGGGAGTGTGTCGGACTATATTGATAATATCAGTGTAAAATGTCCGATAAATGTCTGAGAATATCAGCGATAAATATCACTTGCTTCGTGAACTGCATGTAAGTAGTCGGTCGCGGAATGACTAAGCATGAATCTCCAAGCAGATGTGGGGAAGGGAGATCGTAATGTTGGCTGACTGTCCCGCTTTGTTTTGGTATGTTTGTGGCTACATTGATAATATCCTTAGTCCGTTTTTCAACGATCGCTATCCATATGTACGACCGTTGGAAAGCTAACGCGACAACCGAAAAAGGCTGGATGCCAGACTAACTAACACAACACAGAAAACACAGAAAACACGCAAAATTAAACTTTGTAGAAACAAAGTAGTTCCAACTCACCTCCTCTCACTCTGATGGTGAGTTTCATGTATGTGGGGGACTGGCAGTTACCACCGAGTCTGTTGTCCAATGTGTCCATTGTGCCACTTGAGGTCGCTGTAACAAAAAAAACAAAAACATCAACGTTAACTTTTTCGATAATTATGTATTTATTACACTCCTGTACGTTTTGGACCGCATTGTAGATACCGTTAACTGTAACGGGGTATATATATATATATATATATGTAAATACTTTACGTTTGGGAACGCATCTATAAGCAGCGACACCTGTGCTGCAGTGCAATGTGAACCAGTCAGAATTGCCTTGAGAAAGGTGATAGATGGTCACCGAAACGTTGGTTGAATAAATCACTTGGTTGTGTAAAAAGAGTCTTTTTATTCAGTTAAATTCTTCAGTTGGACAGCTCTTTCATATAATATATTCACAGTCTAACTCTTACAGACAGACGGTGGAATTGTCTTGGCCCTTTAGTACCTTTATCTGTAAACCTAGCTTGGTAACTTTATATACGTATATTTGCGACAAGTTTAAATTTGTATTTTTTGTTAGGCGCCAGAACAGTGTTGTTGCGAACGCTAGGTTGTAGTACCATGTCATGTTGTGTTAGGTCATGTTATGTGATGCCGTGTTATGTTACGCTACATAACGCTTTGCCCGACTGTATGTTTTGTCACCGTGTGGACATACACGTGTGACTTGTGTTTTGGGAATATCATAAAGAAGATTAGATTGATGCATTTGAAAACAAACTGTACAAAGAAGCATATTCAGTCTCTGTTAGACATTGTATAGGCTAACAGTGGACTAGTGTTCACATATGTGCATGCCACGCAACGAAAGGCAAAACACTTCTAGGTAACGAAAGTGCTGAACAAGTGGCCAATGGCTCCACTACGGTATGGTCTGTGAAAACTCCTGTTGTCGAGAAAGTTGTTTTGACTAGTGTTCCTCCTTAGGAGACTGTTAAAAAAGCACTTTCTCTGGCGTAAGGTCCTTTCAACAAATGTCTGAGAAAATATTGATTACTAACGTTACACATGCAAATGTGCATCGCTCGGTCTAGGTAGCGACAAAGGTACTGTTTTTGTAGGTTTACTTTAGGCTTAAAAAGGAAGGTTAAAACAGGGGAATTTCCTTTCTTGATGTTGTTTTAGGCTACAGGTTTCTACATGGCAGAATTCCTGAGTTTGTATCAGCAAAGTATCTGTATCTTATCGTTTGAAAGAAGAAGCAATGGCTACAAACTAAGGTTTTCGGAACACAATGTCGGCAGTAACATACCAGACTGAAACCTTGGTTACAAATATAGTTTCTGTGGGAGTATATTAAAGTAACTCCATTTAAAATCTTTACAATGGGTTGCTAGGCAACTTTCTTTTTACTTTCTACATATTTCCCTAACTTACACCACCCCCACTCAATAAAAACAAAACCTTAAAGTACAACTGTGGACGTTTAGAATGGAACGGCTTTTTCTACGTAAACATTTCATCGCGTATTGGCCATTTATAATGTTTTAGAGGGACCTGAAATTTTCCAAAAATTCGAAAAATGCAACCACAACAACATTATAATTCCGTGTCCTTTAAAAGAGCCTCCCAGCTATGTGAGCATTTGTTATAAGCTCCCAGTTATTTGGGTGTTTGTTGTCAGAACAATTTTCCATGACATTCTTGATGGTTTCGTTGCAAAGACAGCAAGCACTCACTGTCATCGCTTTTTACACAGCGCTTACAAGATGACGACAACTTTTAGTTATCAATCATTTTACCCCTCAGTCTTTTCGTCATGCACTTACCGATGTCATGCTAGGTATGTGTTTCTGAAGTGCAGTTTATTTTCGTAGTTTGAGCGGTCTGAGGTAGTGAGTGACAGAGAGTACAATGGTTTCATGCTGTACAATTTTCCTGACAATCTTTGACACTAATTATTACCAGGCCTCTCAGATTTTGTGTGTTACTTGTTGAACTATATACTTCCTGAAATTTGCAAAATCATTTTTGAAACTTTGAAACTTGTTGACTTTTTTTCCCTTTATACAAAACCTTAATTTTTGTCATATTGGCAGATTTGATAGAAAAGTATTTACAGTATACTAGTACTGTGATTATGTTTCTTCGTGTTTTTAATCTGACCTCGTCTTTGTAAAAACCCAAAAGTTTTTTGCTTCCAAACGTCAACAAACTCTGTACGCCTGCGCTATTTGCAGTGCTAGGCACATCCCGACCAAGGAAAGTTTCTGGGGCGCTTCTTCAAGTAGAGTACTGGTCATGGGAGACTTGCAACAGGTTGCACGGGCATTGTGCTGTGTTGTACCCACAGGGTCGCGAGTCACAACAAACTGTCGATCGCATTAGCAGTTCAACCAATGGCAGCATAGAAATTAACTGTTCGACCAATGAGAGAGAGGCTGCATGTTCGTTTACATATTTGTATTTGTACGTTGTGACGGAGGGAGTCACAACAGACCGATCCTGACTGTCGATCTCATTAGCAGTTTAACCAATGATATCATGGAAATTAACTGTTCGACCAATGAGAGATTTGCTGCTTGTCCGTCAAGTGCATTTCTACGTTTTGAGGCGGGGCTACGAGACACTGGCGCGCTGGCGGTGTGTTAGTTGCCCCCCGTAGCTTGTGCCTTGCGTGCGGGCGTTTGTTTTTATTGCAGTAGCGTTCAACGTTAAGGTTAATTAGACTTAACGGCCAGTCAACATTCCAGAAATAGCGATGAGGCAATTTAGGGTTGACTGCATGCGTGTGGGGACTAATTGAACGGGGCTAGCTGGATGTACACATTGCATCATGTCCCAGGCTTGGACGGTGTCGCCAAGAACGGATATACTTTTGACCTTTGGTAGAATACGGTAGCTTTAGACGCGGAGCTTCTAAGAACAAGATAAACAGACCGCCATGGAATTGCTTTCCCCATCGTTATCGGTCGACTTGAGTTTTTTTTGGGAGGGGGATTGTCGTCCCTAATTGACTTTATTGAGGTCGAATAGATATATGAGAAATCGGTCAAAATTGTCTTAATAAGGTCTTTAAGATCTACCAACAATAAACTACATTGAATCTACTCAGCGGACCGTATGTTAATTTTTTACACAGTTCAAAAACACCATAAATATTAAATGATGATGAAATAATGCGAAAAAGCTGTTATCTAGGTTGTTGCATGAAGGTTTTGTTCTCGAGAATATTCTTAATTTTAGGGCCCGAATCTTACATAGTGCACCTTTAAGGTAGCTTCGTATACAACTGGACCTACACTAACGCAGCGAATGACTCGGAAACAAATGACGGGCTCACTCGGGAATTCACATGTCAACAGTGACAAACAAGGGGCTTCTCTCCCTCAGCTTTGCCAATTTGTTTCCCTTCACGACTTCTGACTTCCCTCATCTCATGCGAAATTGGTTGTCCTCAGCCATAATCCCCGCGTGTAGTCCCTTATAATCCCCTATACATTTACGTTACGTCTTAAGAGGGGTCCTAACGTGGGCCATGCTGATTCGATTATCTGGATGGCATCCTCTGGGAACCCCAAAACTGATGCGAGCGTTCGAAAAAATATAAAAGTTTGGCAAAAAAAGTTGCCTTCATTATGAAATCTAAGTGGTCAAGAAGGTTGAACAGATGACTTGAGTATGGTCTACCGAACAATAGATTATTCATTTTTGTTCTTTCACATCTTCTCCTTTGACTTTGGAATTGAATTTGCTTAATCATTTAGCATTCTGCGACATTAATATCCGTTTTCTACCGTTTGTTTGCAGTTCAATTTACGGAATATATTTGCCCATTTGCCTCTGCTTTGTACGATTTACAGTATGGTCGAAAACTTACTTTTTTGAAACGGACGAAAATTGATGCGCGCGCGGATGTCATCCATATAATCCAATCAACATGGCCTTACAAAATATTACGTTGTGTACTGAAAAGTGGAGTTTTTTAAAAACGTAACGGACGAAAATTGATGTCATCCATAATATCGAATCGACATGGCCTTAGTAAATCTAGCTACAGTCCTAGCTATATGCCTCCTGGGATGAGAGCTCGGTCGATCCTAGCTGTCCCCGCCGTACTAATGATCAAACGGCGCCATCACTACTCTAACGTTAAAGCTACTCTCTCTTAGCGCCGTGGTTTAGATATGCGCCTCGGCCAGGGCGCACTATGCTTCAATTGTGTCGCTTAATCCGCAACCTTTCAGGACTTAATCCCTCTGGTATTTAAACGAACGTTTAAAAGCATACCTGGGAATATTTGACTTGAAGGAGCATAAATTATTGGGGTTGTTCGGCTTAAGGTATACATTATCCATCGTGGTGACCTTGGTAAACCTCTAAGGAATTTACGACTGTGATAAAAGGAAGAAATCGTATTTCTAATGTCTTGAGTGTCGTTTTCGACAACAATCGTTTTGAATGTTCTACTCAGCGTTTTAATCTGTTAGAAATCCTAAAATCAGTTGATTCAAGTACTTGTATGTGTTGCAAACAAATTTATGTCACTTTTTAAAGAGGAACATGTAGCTAGGTGACCATATCAAATGCCATAGAAAACTGTGAACTACGGTTGAAATGAATGAAAGCAGAAAATTAAAAGAATATGGAGCAGTAATCACTAAAAGTATGAACTGCTAACGGTTTTTTAAATTAAATTTCTCTCATAGTATAACTATTCAACGCATTCTACCGGAAATGTCTCGGACGAATTTAAAAGAAAGTTTTCAAGTATTTGGTTGTGAGTTGCAAGTAACTTACCTATATAATAGTAATCTTTTCCTTTTTCGAATTCCAATCCGAAGGGGGACGGGCTTACTTCCTGAAACAGTATCGTCAGAGAGAGGTCCTGGTCGGGAAGGTCACATCGCAGGAGCAACCTGCCTCTCGTCGAGTTGCAAGTCTCGTATTCTTCTCGCGAGAACACCTCGTACATGGTGTTGAACTGACTGAACAGCCGTGGACAGATGATGTTGAGCTTGTCGCCGATGTCCACTTCCAGGACGTGGCCACCCTCCCTCTGGAATCTGTACACAACAACAGATGAATGAATAAACATTAAATCTGACGTCACAAAACTCCAAAAGCGTCAAGTCTCATACGAATACTACAATGTATTGTTGGCGTTAAAATTAGAATGTATGTTCATTCGGAAATTTTTTTATGATCTTTATCTACTAATTTACTTGTCTTTGATAAACAAAATCACACTACAATACTACGGTTGATATCATGGTGTGACAGACCAAGGAGGTTAAAATAACCTCCTTGGACAGACCATACTGTTCGATACAATCTGTCACAAAGGTAAAATCCGATGGCGCCTCCTGACAAGAGCGGGCTAAACCCCGGGCTTAGCCTCGCCCCAGACACAAAGATGGGGGGATTTAGGAGAATGTCAAATCTGTGGCTGAGTCTAGGCGGTCGGGGAGTCGCCTGCACACGACTATTATCCCACACAAAACATAATTATACCTCTGAAGCGCCAGGTAAGAAAGGGATGATTATGCCAGAGTAAAGTAAATATCAGATAGCGTATCTAACCTAGTCTCTACCAGACTAACCGCGTCGGCTATAGAGAGAACATTTGCCGGGGGACTTTGGCCATGGAGGATAACATTTCCATCCAGGGTTGCCTATTTCACCCTCTCTCCGTAGCCGACTCCCTTCATACAATTGACTCTATTTGGCCAATTTCTACTATTTTCCCAGAGACCCGCAGAGACTGGTAGAGGCTATATCTAACCACTAGGTAGACGCTTCGCCATTGACGCGAGTGGGAATTTATAGCTTGTTTGTCTGCAAAATATGGTTGTAATATTAGCTTCTCGCTGTTTTGTGGTTTGCTCTCTTATAGGGCCGAGGAGTTAAAAAAATCATGTTGATATTTTCTGTTTTTAAGTTTTCCTTCATTTCCAATCACTAATACCATTTCGTGTCACATTTTTCACAAGCGTATGTTATGGTACGTATCTCCAGTCCAAAATGGCGGAGTGATTTCGAGAAAAAAAAATGGTGATCTGTTGACCCGAACTATCATCGCCATCTGACCAAAAGACGACCCGCCATCTTGTTTTGTTGCTGCCATATGACCTGTAAGTGATGAATTGGCGCACGTAATTAAAAGCCCGTCAAATTAGACCGTTTAAAGACACGTTTCGCGGTAGCTTTTAAAGAGTTTAACGAGCGTCATAATTTTTTTCTAGCCTCAAAGCACCGTACCGCCATACTGTCAGAATAATCAGAGTACTCAGTTGAGGATATACGTGTATGCCCCGGGGTACACGAACTTATTACGGACAAACCCTTCAGATAGACTACTGTCACAATTATGTAATTGTTTTAGAGTGGCTAGTACTAAGAACAATAACTTTTAACAGTTACCCATAGTATACTGTATACTAGTATACAGTATGCGGTTTATATACAGGTCTGTCATCTTCTATAGACCAGAATGTTGAAAGTCAACTAAATTTTGAAATATTATAACCCTTGCATTATAAATACAAGGCAGTGCATTAAAAGGTGCATGGACGTTAGAAATTCAATCAAGGACTATAAATATATGCTGTCACCTATTACTGTATCTTCTTTTTGCACAGCAAATTATTTCCCTAGTTATCATTCTCACCCTTGGTTGAATCTTGACTCATCATTAGTAATTACTTATACTTTTTTTATTCTTTCTTTATTTTCCCAGTCACCCCACTCGCATGATCATTTCAGTAAAAGTTTACTTTCTTTTATAAACATTTGTCATGCTTTTCCCACCCTTTCCGACCAGGTTGCGTGTGTGTGGTAGGCCTAGGGTCTCGCCAATCACCCGAAAACGACAACTTCGCACGACCGGTGCTGGAGTGCTTACTCTCAGCGTTGACCTTCAAGCACCCTTCTCTGACACCGGAAATTCTGTCAGAGTTTGGTGGGGAGAATCTTCCGTGCCACTGGAGTCTTATCAACCTCTCGTGATGAGAGTAAAACTTCGAAAAATAAACACCGTGACAGAGATGTGAGGTGGTAGCTGGCACGATCGTAATTCTCACAGATCCTTGAATATGTTCGCCAAATTTCTTTCCGCGTTTCTTAGAATCTGCGGATCGTAGTAAAACTTGGAAAAATAAACACAGTGACAGAGTTGTGAGGTGGTGGCTTGGCACGATCGTTCTCCTAGATCCTAATATGTTAGCCAAGTTTCTTTCAGCATTTCTTAGAATCTGACAAGTCGCCTTTGCAATTCTGAATCGTAGTAAAACTTCGAAAAATAAACACAGTGACAGAGTTGAGTGAGGTGTTAGCTTGGCAAGACCGTTGTCTTATGTTGGTCGCCAAATTTCTTTCAGCATTTCTCAGAATCTGACAAGTCGCCTTTGAAATTGTGAATCGTAGTAAAATAAACACAGTGACAGGGTTGTGAGGTGGTATAGCTTGGTACGACCGTTCTCCTATGTCCGCCAAATTTCTTTCAGCGTTTCTTTGAATCTGGCCAAGTTGTCATCTAAAATTGCGAATTGCATTTTTTTCACAGGCCAAGCAATGATTTAAGTCCCTCCTGTATTTTGTGTTTAGTTTCCCTCAAGGTTACATAAACCATGAGGACACTTGAGAAACATGTGTCTGTGACGGGTTACATATGTCGTTGATGGAATGAGGTCACTTGCCGTTTTTAATTGTGAGTGATTATAAAGAGACCATGTGAAGCCCAAACAAAGAATCAACATCCAGTTACTGTTGCCCACT
This sequence comes from Branchiostoma lanceolatum, assembly GCA_035149815.1. NCBI lineage: Eukaryota > Metazoa > Chordata > Leptocardii > Amphioxiformes > Branchiostomatidae > Branchiostoma > Branchiostoma lanceolatum. The sequence goes on from CM068882.1 coordinate 3,116,662, forward strand.
TATTTTTTATAGAACACGCTACTACGCTACATCGCAAATGGGGGAAATAGACAAGGCTATATTTGATAGTAAATGGAAAAGGAACCTGGTTCAGGGTCTTAAGTGTCTCGTCTATCGTTCTTTTAACTTAAAAAACGATTAAGAATATTTTGAAAAAGTCAAAAATTTGAACAAAATGCTATAATTCATTCATAACTTTGTAGTATTTGTAGGTTATTAAGTGAGAGTTGTACACACACTAGAATGAATAATTAAAGATCAGAGTGAGATACTAGTATAGAATAGGAGACACTAAAATAGAACACAAATCATAGAATGTTGCTAGGACAAATTGTAATTTGTAGGACGTGCCATTGTCTGATAGGGGGGATTTATCTTAACGAGGGATTTCCTCCCCCGTCCACATAATGTACACGATAATCCACACAACTCGACACCATCATTACGTTATCATCACAACCTAAACTTTGTTTATCTGTGGGTTTCAAGGGTCTGGGAGACAGGCGTTATACAGTAGTTTGAAAACTGGCATGCCTTTCTATCAAACCGAGAAGAAACCTATAGCATCAAGCCCGCTATTGAAAACTCCATTGCTCAACAGTTGTACTATAAGATGGCCAACTCCTCTACTTAGCAAAAAAATCAAAGAATCTAGCTTCCCTGCAAGATACAGGATGGTACTGTATACTTGTACAGTCTTTGGTCGTATTTCGAATAATAATGCAGTTTCTTATAATATCGGTCCTTTCCAATGTTTATGATGCGGTGTACAGTACACTATAGCAGTCATAAGCTCAAAATACACGAATGCTTTTCCAAACGAAAACAGTGTAAGGAACAATTCAGAGAATGAAGAAAAATCTAAATTATGTTTTCAAGCCATCATTAGCGCATGTACCTCCTTACTTACATGTAGAGTTTCCTTTGGGGTTTCACTCTACACTATTCTACCCATGACTGAGATTGTGCCGCTTTCATGATGATGATGACCATTTGTTGGTGGTTAATGAGGTACGGAAATACATCTGTCTACAACACATACCTCCCTCTACATCCACCGGAATAGACTCGGCAAAACAGTTGATAGAAATCGTTCCGTTTCAGCCGTTTTAATGTAAACTATAGTTAAAGTTTCACACGTGAAGAATGTTCAGAAACGTGCCCAAAGAAAACTACTGAATATTCATCTATTTCATTATCGTCGCTGAAAACTTTTATTCCTATGATATCTACCTTCTATATTTGTCAGTACGCTCAGTCCAGTTCCGGTTCTGACAGAAAAATTATGTATTCTTGGTGTCATGTGCCGACTAGATTGCTAGTGGCAATGTGATGATGACAATTATGATTGCATACGCGGTGGAATTTGTAGCAAATTGCGTTTTGATCGGCGTTTTACCGCGAACCCTGTCCACGTTGTGTCATCAGATGCATCTTCACAAATTTTTCTGGATAACGTCGTATCTTCTTCGGCTGTTAGCGGCCGAAATTCCGCCCAGAAAGCGGGGTTGCGATATCAGGAAAGGACAGATTTGAAAGATGTTTGCGAATATTGCCAAAAAAGGAGCCATCCTCAAGCCTCGGTTTTTCACGCTCAGTATTGTTTTCGAAGCATTTTTTCTTTCTTTTCGAACAAGAGTAAACGAATGTGAATACTCAATAAAGATGGCTTGGTGGAAAAAAAGCAAAGGACAAGTACTTGATCTACCATGATCCTCCAGTGATGTTCGTTTACGTTTGCTGGTATCTAGAGCGCGACAACCCCCATAGCAGGTTAGAAAAGCATCTGAAAAATCTTTATACTTTGATCTTTTGTAGAAACAAACCTCTAAAAATAGTAATTGTTTAACTTCATACACAATATTCAACATAAACAATACGATCGCGAGTGTTAAACTGTTAAATCTCCTCACAGTGTGTTTCTACATGTTTTCTTTTCTTTTGCAGGGGTCGCTAAAGACTCGTGTAATGACATCTGTTTAGGTAATGTTTTGTGCACTTTAGAAGTTTGTTTACACCCGCACTTAACAATCGATACTTACAACACGAAGCCTAGCTTTTACGCATGAAGAACTGTTGATAAAACTGTACAACATCCGTATACAGCTGCTCAATAACGATATTATAACCATAAAATAACGTATTTTTCTTGACGTTCTTTTCGTTGCTACACTGGAATTTTGACCAATGGGTAGACGTTTTCAATACGCAGATTCGCATCGACAGTTCAGGTAGACGTTTCTTAAACGCCGATTCGTATCGTCTCCTCACATGTGACCCCTTTCGTGACCTGTCACGCAGACGACAAGAAACAGTGACAAGTGACGTCACCTTTCCCGTCAGGACCTTTCCCTCTCGTTGATCAAGACGGTACCGAAAGCGACCTGCCATCCTCTAATGGCGCATAGATAATTTTCTATGGCTATAATTGTAATGGTAGACTAGGTACCCCCAGGGGTGCGTGTGCGGTTGTTACTGTTGTAACAAGATAGGCGAAGAAGTGCGCGGGTTTTAAAAGTGGGTACGTGTTTGCTGAACTTATCGGGGGGTTTTATAGGTCAGATTACTGTTGGTACAACCACACAGGAGGGCATTTTTGTCATTCTGGGACTGGTGGTGTGTTACACTTCGGTAGCTCATTGTGGTCGGCTACTTTCTAAACTTTGCTTCCCGCTCTCTTAGTAAAAACATTCGCACAGGACTTCCTTAAACTATCCTTGCTATCGTCCAGAATATTGAACAACTTCCTAGTAATTAAATCTTTCAATAGAAGCCGTCCTTGAATTCAAGGAAGTGCTAGCTAAGTAGCTTTTTATCAGAGATTGTCTATTTGTGTGGGAAGATATTTCAGCATGGAGTTTGGAGTATAAAGTAGTGGGTTTAAGTTTTCGTCACTCAAGAAAAGGAGGGGCCAGAATTTATATATTTACCATGAAGTAACAACTTCCTTGTCATTAAGTCTTTCAATACAAACCGTCCTTGAAGTCAAGGAAGTTCCTGTCCTATTGAAGATTGTACCAACTTTCTTGGAGATTGTCTATTTGTTTGGGAAGATATTTCAGCACGGTCGTTTGGAGTTTAAAGTTCTTGCTTCAAGTTTTCGTCACTCAAGAAACGGAGGGGCCAGAATTTATATATATATTTACCACCAAGCACAACAAAGGATTAACGTTAAACCACGGCGTCTCCTTAAACTGTCGTCTCTGCCTTTCCCATGAGAGACACAGTGGTTACATTGTCCGTCTCACATTGTTGATAGGCTAGACACGTGTCTCCACCAAGGCTGCAAGGCACAAATACTCAAAGGTCCCGCTAGGACTGCCACCCGGAATACACTACGACTTAATTGAACGTTCTGCTTACTTTGCTGGCTTTTAAAGGAGTAGCGGGGAAGCGTGTTTTGCTTTTTTTGATGTTGGAAAGGCGACGGGTCAAGACCACGTCGCCATTTTGTTTGATGTGGTCAGATTATACCAAACTTATCTATCTGTATTCTTAGATCTTTAGTATTCTTTGTATCACGCTGACATCCTATCTTTTCTACAGACATTCTTCAAATAGACGCATCAAAGCCCCAGAAAAGCCGCAGTTTGTAATGTGAGAACGTAAGCAAATTACGGCTTTTAGAAGCCGAAATTGCTTCTTTTCTGTCAGTAAATTGACAGTGGTTTATTTTCTACTCAGCATTTGAGTGGAGAAATCTAATTAAGAGGAACTACTCCAGAAAGGAAGTCTTGCGGATTTCACAACAAACGGGGGTCACAGAAAGAAGATTATGGTTCAAAATTGGTATGTCTGGGTTAAGTTCACCAAGACTACGTGGTATTGTATAGCGAAAGTCGCTAAAAAGATATATCAACCGTATGAAAACCTTCAATCTGCAATTAGCTGGAATTAAAAAAAGTAATTTGCTAATTGCCTTCCCCAATTAACCATATGGCACGACCATTCTAAAATCCCATAAAGCAATTATTGCCAGCATATGCAAAATTCTCTGACTCAAATTGCATTGCAAATTATTAACAGACCATTTAACGTCTTAAATATGGAATCATTCGTAGTTATGAACACTCGTAATGCATGATAATGATACTAATGATATATGATAATTCATAATAGTATATTCCACATAGCCATAAGACAATGTCTAGCGGAGAATTAGACGTTAAACAAGGACAACAACAACAACAACTGCAACCATATGTTTGTATACGTCAAAGGAAATCATTTTTTTAAGTCTTACGTTCCATAATATGTGTATCTTGATATTTTGGTACGCGATCCGGAAGTTAGTCATAATTCCTCGGTCTTATTATACGCGTGGCATTTCCTGAAAGTCTGGTAAAAGACTTCTTATTTATTTTTCATCCTCCCCGATATACTACCCATGACGCGAGCTTGTCTAAACATGGTGATACACAAGCAGGTGCAGTATTTATCTTATCAAGTAGATCGCGAACCATCAATTTTACCGAATGTAAACATCGCGTTTAAGATTCGTTTATCGTTGATAGCTTGCGGCAGCGAATGTCTTGGGTAACCTCCGCATTTTAAGGTACTGTCAATGCATTTAAGTTCGCGTGGTTTGTATTTCGCTCTAAGGAGAAAACGGAGTGTTCGCGGTGGTTTTAAGTTTGCGGCAGCGCTATAGTCACCTACTGCTACAGTATTGGACAAAAATATTCGCGGTGGTTTTACGTTCGCGATCAAACGGTCGCCACCAAAACTGTGAACATAAAACCATCGCGAACATTTCTGCATTTACAGTATCTTCACACAGATGGAGTATGACTTTGCGCTGACTGAGGCATTCTGGAAACGTTACTAGTAGGACAAGTGTAACAAGAAGAATGTAGTTCTTTTCACCTTAGGATTAGAGGTTAAGACTGGTGCGGCCCCCCACCCTCATTAGAGGGAATATCGTCGCCAAGTTGAAGCAAAGCGCTGAAGGAAAACTAGAAACAGCCGTTCTTGTTTTCTGAAACGTGTCTCAAACCAAAGCGTATCGTTTCATGCGATGAAGTATCATGTTTGAGCATTTGGAATATGTTCTAAAATGTGCTCCACTATAAAACGTGAAAAATGCCAAATACAAACTACTGTATTCTCCCTATAGCCAGCGTAGTTGGACTGGAAGTTAAGCGACTAGCCTCCACCAGGCCTTCTTACGGGCGTATGGATCGTAGAATTCGGCAAGAAAAAGGGATTATTGGCCAGTAAAGTCAGTCCAGGTCAATAACTGCGCTTGCAAATGAAACCCTCTGGTGGCAAAACTTCTCTGGCAAATTTTCTCCCTATAGCTGGCGTAGTTAGTCTAGTTGTTAGACTAGGTATATATAGCGACTATTGCAGCCGATCGAATGGCATGGTCGTCAATACGATTTTCGTACAGGTCTTCAACCTTGCGGGACAATACCGTTGGACGTCTCACAATGAATAATTAAACACACACACGGAGCCACTACACAAGCTGACTGGTGGCAGGGTCTCTCCGGCAACAAACAAAAGTAATTACCTAGAAATTAGAGGAGGCGCCAGTCAAAAAATTCATCGCCAAGGGGCAAACCATCAAAGATCTTAAACGGTTGTTCCGACACGGATATTCTGACTGCGTCTGAAAGCTGATCTCTGTTTATGTGATATGATCTTAACTTCACAAGTCTTTTGAAACGTTAAGATAAAGGATAATTTCCTGTCAAACTGTGATCCTTGTTGTAATGATCTAGGTTCTGCCGACCCTTCTAGTATCATTAGTGTACCGTCCCTAACCTGCAAATTTGCATCGGATGTTTGTTACAACACTGACGGAAAAGTGTCGAGTCTTCGGCCAAACACTGACATTTTTACCGTGGGAAAATGTCAGAAAAGGTCCGGAAAAAAATTAAGAAAACTTCCAATCTCCCCAAAACGACAAATCTTGATGGAACTCATTTACCAAGTTGCCACCCTTAGCTACAAAAGGGTTAAACGGACAGGTCTTAAAGTTTAACATGTGTTTGTTCTCTCTCCTTTTCTTACTGAAGTGCTTGGATTTTTGTTGTGCCATATACAAGTACAGATATATACACAGCTGCCAAACGAGTGCGAGAGGTCACAAGGATCACAACCTAACAATAACCCATGGTTTTACCACAGAACAATTGCATTGATGTTTTTGTTATGCTTAATTCTTCTGAGTTTTGAAAGGGGTTAAGATATTTCTATTCCTTTCTAACGACAGGTATGTATGATATTGCGCTTATGAACTACAATATTGGACTCTTGAGAACAATAGTTAGATTACCAATTGTTCTTTACCAAAAGCACTGTCGCGCTTTTGAAATACGGTTTGATAATCGGGTATTTTCGCGGCAAAAATAGACTGTTTGTGAACAAGGTGGCCGCGGGTGTCGCAGCTAATTTGTGTTCAAGAGGAACAGGTCACTGAAAACGCACTGGAACAGACATAATGTGAAAGTAACGAACCGTTGAGCGGCGCTAGAATTGTGGGCGTCGAAAGACACGCAGACAAACATGTACTTAACCCAGCTTTAAGTTGTCTGTGAGGGGAGGGCTATCCATTTGTTACACCAGACCCCCCTTGTTTAGATTCCTGGAGCGTTTTACAGTTGTAATTCATTCAAAAACATACAGAGAGTGAGACAGAAAATGTGGAGAAATTTTAGCGTTCTGGGTAAAATCCTTGCTAGCTATGTAGTACAACATTTTCCGCATAGCTTACCGGTGACATTACACAAGAGCTACGTTTTTCTCATGCTCACGGTGCTATCTAAGGTATCTTGTCTGTACACACTGTCTTGGGCGCTGTAAGCTGTTCACCATACACGTACACGTATCAACCAACCTCACAACTAGGCCAAAAGGAAGACAAAAATAGTTCTCTCACCATTTTACAAGAACAACTGCCTTCTGTTAAGCTACAAACAAAAACGAAAACGAGTTCAAAATGTCCTGAGAAATATGGTTTTCAAAATAGTTGTGAGGCTCTCATACGTTCTTCAATATCGCACCAGCTGCAAAGCCTTGCCTAAACACTTGCCATTAATACTTGCAAGGAAATATAAACACTAGAATTCCTAAACTTTAGTTCGTCCGGTCGCATCTGAAGGCCAGATTTTCCGCATGGGCGACGGCATTCTAACCTAAAGACTGCTAATATGGCAGAAAGAATGGCGCGCGGCTAGCACGCCTTTCAGCCTAACGTGGCGAGGGACTATACCGTGTTTTGCTTGTGTGTTTTTCATTCAGAACGGTGTTTTGAGCTCTTGTGACCACTATGGCGGCATTCAGGGCAAAGTTTACAGTTAGATTCAACCCCAAAGCAGGTTAAACATAAGATTAGTACGCGGTCCAATGCACACAACGAGACCATATCGGCCGGTGCCGTATAGCACGCTAAAAAAAGCGTGTATTACATTGTCGCACCTATATTAAATCAATAAATACTCCTGCTCAAGTCTACAATAACGTTTGACTAAAACCACATGGAAGAACGTTTAGAGCTCGTAATCTCTAGTCAAGGGCGCTGTATATCTTATCTACAGGTTGTAGTATCGTCGTCGTCACGAGTTATTCAAATTCGATAACGCTTTCCTTTGATATAGGTGGTTTTGTTTTTCTTATTGGTTGCTCTGTTTGTCTTTTGAGTATCATTTATTCCGCGCTATTTAGCGTCAGTAGACATACGCGGTCAGACCGATGGGACTGTATCGGCGAAACAAAGGGGGTAAAAACATGATAGCTGATACCATGTGTGCAGACCTGTCAGTGCGATTATATCCCCGAGTGGACATGGCATGATACAGACACCGGCAAGCGTTTCATTTCTGTACTCAGATTCGCACCGACTACTCTACGTTCTTTCAGGTGAAACGAGCGAATAGATAACGTTTTGTTTACCTGAAATTCCGTAAACTTTATATATTTACCCATTGAATATTTACCAAATAATATGAATATTCTATTGGCACAACAGTATAGGCATTTTCGTAAGGTATTTCTACAACTATAAGAACTGTTTATGTATAATCAATTTCATTTCTGTTCTTAGATTCGCTCTGACTACCTTGCGTTCTTTCAGATGAAAGGGCGAATAGATCACGTTTTGTTTACTTGAAACTCCGTAAACTTTATATATTTAGCCATTGAATATTTACCGAATAACATGAAAATTCTATTGAACAGTATATGACCTTTCGTAAAGTGTTCTACAACTATAAGCCAACAAGTAAAGTCAGTACTTACAATACATACATTTATGCCAATTATGCCATTATGTCTATGCCAATGTCACAATTACGTCATATAAAAATAAACAATGACCACCTTCGTGGGAAAAATGAAAGACAAAAACGCGATGTGTATTTGTTATTTTTGCAACAATTTTCAGTAGTTGTGAAATAGGTACGTAGTCTACAGTCTGATTTCTACAAAGACAAAAGGTAATGACAATAGTATGTGAAAATTGAAAAGGCTTCTTGCCAGACAATGGCAAAATAAGACAATAGGGTGCTAACGAGTTACATGACAATACATAAGGTATCGTATTGCTATTGTTATAAACCGTGGGATCCAAGCTCACTTGACGTTCATACTAAGGTACTAACATAGTTATGGAAATGCAAAATGATTGTGGACTTAGCTTGTCTCGAAAATAAGAAACACAAAATTTGCATTGTCCGACGAAGCCATGATTTTGTTGACATAAAGTCTTAAAGTTGTGTGGCTTCCTAACCTAGCATTTGTTTCGTTGTCTGCAAAGAATTATATTTTTCAAAATCCAATGTTAGTAGAAGAGCCACAAAATGTGAGCAAGTTCTGCAAAATGTTTCTATATTTCATCTTTTTCTGTGCTGAAAATTACAGAATTACGTGTCCCTACGCCTGAGTCACATGCGGTTACGTCAGCCATATGCCAACATTAACCCTCTTGCGACAAGCCACTAATCTAGTAGATGAAACTCAACACTCCACCGGTTAACTGATAACCTATCGGTAGATTTCTTACCACAGCAAGTACTGTTTTCTGCTACACCACACTTCTGTCCTATAGCATACAAGCGGTCATTTTAGAGTTGTAATTGTCGTTTTTAACAAGACCAACAGGGGAGGGCGCTTTTGAATTAGAATTCCAAAGAGGGGTCAAGTGCGAGGGGCAGGCTGTTTTCTACAACAAGGGCACAACAGAACAGACGTTTGTTTGTACATGTAAAAAGGTTTTAAAAGCTTCCTTTCTTTTACCGCTGACGATATTGTAACTAGTCCGTCAGTGAAAACAAGACGTATACGCTGTAAAGCTAAGTAAGACGGCCCGGCTACCAAATCGAATCAGTGCCCCTGTTTGCAAACCAGAAGTCGCAGGAAACATTTGAAAGCCAGCCAAAATTCTGGGAGATCACCTAAGAAACGGCCTCGCTGTGTAACAGGCATGTACGACATCCGCTGAGGGCACAGGGGATCATAGAGGGGGGGAAAGCTTCCTCTAGTCTTCGGGGCAAGGCGCACGTTTTCCCGGCGCCGTGGCTGAATCAGAAATCCCTAGCACCTATCCACACAGCCTTGTTAGCACACATGCTTACTCCCCAGTTTTCTTACACAATATTTGCCGAACGTGTTCCGCTTGTAAAGAATTGACGTCCACTCCGTGGAGAGAAGTACACCTATGTACACAAACACTCTACAAACTCGGTACATACACAGTTGTCACAAAATGCTGTATAGCGCTCGCTAGACAAACGACCGTGGATACATGTGGCGCAGGGACTACACTGTACACAAGTGAAATGCGCTTCTGAATGTCGAATGTGATTTCTGTCCCCAGGCTTGATCGAACGTTGAGATAAGACCGTGTTTAGAACGTGTACTTATCGGTGGTGCAACTAGTGAACCAAGCGGAAACGTTCCCAACGTTTCTTCCAAAACCACAGCGATTCCGCGACTAAAACACATGATTCTACAAAGCTTTAGATACTAGAGAAAACAGATTTCGCCCGTATAAATGTTATGGTAAGAAGGGAGCTACTTAACGAGTGCTTAGCGAGAGTATTTTGGTCTAAATAGCGTATCCTCCCCCCCTGGGTATAGTGCTATGCCGCGGCGTGTGTTTAGATTGTGTATGTAGTATGTACATGTACTTACGATGGCGACAATTGGTCCCAATAAAAGGAGAATCCTCGTCCCAATGCTGGAGTCACCAGTGCCAACAACAGCAGTAACCACACAGGCAGATATATCCTCAAGCGTCGAGAATCCGACATCGCATCTTTACTGGTGGTTGAACTCAGAACACAGCGTGCGCATGGTTTGGAGCTAGCCGGTCGGATTGCTGTATGGGGCGTGCGCGGCGCTGGGAGTATCCGAGGCGTGATGATGTCACTAACCACTGTCATCTGATCGCCAATGGCTACAAGGCCCCCTAGGTTAGGTATGCGCCTGCGCAGTGAGAAGCTTAGAGCCGGCCATTGTTTCCAATTAACCAATGGTGGAAAAGAATTCGGGGCAAGACAACAATTTTATACACTGTTAATTAAAGAACCGAAAAATTGTCTGAATAAAGAACCGAGAAATTGTCTGAATAAAGACAATTTGTAACAGTTGAAGTCAGGTTTTTGGAATTTCTTGATTTATTCGTAAACTTGGTTAATTCTATTGTGTACCGGATATGACAACGATTTTTGGCATGCCCACTTTTCACTTTTTGATATTCAAGTAAGGAGTGGGGAATTAATTTACGTAAAACCAATATGACCTACTGTTCAAATGTCACACAATCCCGCACAAAATGTGACTAAATCTTAAAATTTGTAACAGCAAGAACTCTCTTTGGTTTTAGTGGAATTTCTTAATTTCTCTGTAAACTTGACGCCTTTATTGTAAACCGGATGTGACGGTTATATTTGGTATGTCAATTTTTCACTTTTGATAGATGATAGAGATAGAGTTCACCGCAAATGTCATAAATGTCACGGTGACTAAGTTTTGTCGTAGACTTCTTGGCGACCTGAAAGCTTCCTCGCCCATTCTCAGTGGTTAGATGCGAACAGATGGCAATCTCTAACTCTCCCATGTACGGCGGAACAAATCTCGCCTCTTATCTTCACCCCACAAAGTGTCCTTTCAGCACAGGGGAAGTGGGGATTGTAGTTACGGCAGCCGGATTGAGGCACGCGAGCAAATAGTAGTCCCGCCCGGTCACTGGTGAACACAGTGCCGGTATTGTTAGAGAGCCGTACCGTGTGGCTGTATTTGCACAACGCCGTCTGTACTGGGGCGTGTTTGGACGTGACCGTAGCTTTACTAAATGCGCCATTCTTGTACCTGTATCTGCATCTGTATCTGTATCTATATAACCGGTATAACCGCCCTTTGGCGTAACACACCGGCTTCGCAGGCACGCGGCGCGGTAGCAGCTGGTTAGATCACACTGAACGACCTGTCACATCTAACCTTCGCACATCTAACTGCATGCGACTCTGGGTGGCTGTTGTGCGTCTTATTGTAGTGTTCTGTTAATCTCCAAGCAGATGTACGATGTAGGGTGCGGATCAGTGATTTTCTGGCACATGATCGCTAGAATGACATACAAGACGCCGCAAAAACCCTAAGTCCCTCCTTGGTCCAACCCCGTTCAAAACGTCTTACAAAAGTGTTGAGCTCTTCTTTTTTTCACTCAGTTTTGACATTTTGCGCTATCAAAGACACAGAAGTTCATAAAAGATATACAAGCAAGCAAAAATTATGTCCTGCTTTAAAAGAAATGGTCATTTTTCCTGGAAAAGTTGAAGGTGTCAATTTTGAGTCTAAGAATACAAATCGGTTGATCGCTAAACCATGCATGAGTAATTCAAACACCACCTAGCGTTTGCACTTGGAATAACATCACCCTGCGGTTGTATCATACAAACTCGCCAGTTGCGCCACAAATCCCTTATTTAACGCGGTTTTCAGGAAAGGAATTCGGGACAAACGAGTTTGATTTAGTACCCATTTACGGACGACACGGTACTGTATGTACCCAAGGAGGTTAAAATCCACCTAGCGTTTGCACTTGGAATTACAGCACCTTGCGGCTGTATCATACAAACCCGCCAGTTGCGCCACAAATCCCTTATTTAACGCGGTTTTCAGGAAAGGAATTCGGGACAAACTAGTTTGATTTAGTATCCATTTACGAACGAAACGGTACTGTATGTACCCAAGGAGGTTAAAATCCACCTAGCGTTTGCACTTGTAATTACAGCACACTGCGGCTGTATCATACAAACCCGCCAGTTGCGCCACAAATCCCTTATTTAACGCGGTTTTCAGGAAAAGAATGCGGGATAAACGAGTTTGATTTAGTACCCATTTACGGACGACACGGTACTGAATGTTACCAGAGGAAGTGGAACACAGGGTACTGTCAATTATTTAGAGACAAAAATGGGAAGCGAGGGGTCCTGAACCCTGGCGGTGTCTGGCGGGTCTGTTGAGTATCAAGGAAGATGACTCAAGTTGGGGAGGCGACGGCGCGAACAGTTTTCGTGATAAAGGAGACGCGTGATAAATCTTGAAGCTTGCTCGGCGATAGGCGAACGGGAAAAGAACAATCAAGTGTCGACGTGAGAAGTTTGGACTGTCGTTCGTTTGAGCAAGGAGGTTTTGTTCACGAAGCCGCATTGCACTGCCACTAGCTACTTGAAAAAGCATCATGCTTCACCTCAAATGAGGATGCCTTCAGACGAAAAAGAAACACAGTTGTGAATGGCTAGAAAGCGAACTAGAGCTTCAGAGAGAGAGGGCGGAGACTTAAACGTTTCAAGCACTTTGTCAACGACTACAAAGCCCAGTAGATGTTTGTATCAAGTGAAAATAGACTAAACAGTAAAGACCTTCCTAGGTGGTGTAGCTGGTAGACACCTGTTTCTTGTACCATGTACATGGCTAGCGTCTGTCAACACTCTGACTTGTACGACAACAAAACGTTCGGGCTACTACCCGTTATAAACTGTACGATAATGACTCTAACAAGCGATAGATAAATCACAATAGGCTTAGTATAGAGAAAAACAGGACTCTACCAGACTGACTGCGCCGGCTTTAGGGACAATATCCACTGGACCCGCGGCACGCTGGCGGCGTCGCTGCGTCCTAAACTGGATTTTTGTTACCCTTGACTTTATAATGGGAATATCATTCGAAACGTACAAGTATGACCAAAAAGACAACAAAACACACATAGCTTAAAAAGGTTCGTTTTTTGTCGATGAAATTCGTTGAGTGCTTTGTCAATTTGATCGGCCGCAGCGACGCCGTCAGCGTGCCGTGGGTCCAGTGAGAGGGGGCCGGGGGCTTTAGGTTTGTTTGAAGGCGCAGTCCGAGGGGAAAATGTTAACCTTACCGTGGACTGCCTCTACTGGTCAATTATTCCCTTTTTTGCCGACTTCTAGGATCCGTACCCCCGTAGGAAGGCCTGATGGAGGCTATCTTTATGCATTAGCTAAATGTTACGGCATGTCTGTTGCCTGTGTTTAAAACAAAACAAAGCAAAGAAACACCAGACACCCCGGTATGTAAAACTGCACTTGAACGCCGTAGCGCCTGTCAGGGGCTGTCACGTTGTTTATCAGCACTTTGCGGTACAATCAGTGTGAGTAGGGATTACCCTTGCCTGACCTCGCCTCCTCACACGCACGCTTTCCCAACTCATCAGTTGGTCTGGCGAAAGTAAACGACTTCCCAGGCTCTTTATATACATTTGAAGCCTGGTTGAGAAGAAATAGCCTCTACCAGGCTCCACAGGTCGCTGGAAAATAGTAGAAATTGGCCAAATAGACGGATAACATAGAAGAGGAGCTGGGCCGCCAAAGAAGTTACAGTTTGCGACCCATATATTTTTCAAGTGATATGTGGAGTCTGGTAGAGGTTAGACTTAGAGAAGACATGGCCTCTGTCAGTGCGTATTTTGGAGGTTTGAATAGTGTCTCTATCAATCTACTAGTGATAAACTACGCTGGCTATATAGGGAGAATGATTTGGCCACCATACGGAATCTCCTGGCCAATTATTTCCCCTTTTTGCCAAATTTTACGATCCGTACCCCCGTAGGAAGGCCTGGTGGAGGCTAGTTTGAACCAGCCTTGGACTCATACATTTTGATAATGCTGAGGAGTTGAAATCCTATACCAAAGTGACACAGAAATCTCACACACAATTACAAGAAACAGGTGAATTAAACATAGATTAAAAAATCATACATTGGCATTTTCTCACACATAGAGAGCTCCATACTGACAAGGAGGAGTTGTGTATTTTGGCTCTAAAATTACTTCCGTCTTGGGGTTTAAAAGCTAGCTATTGACGATTGCATCACGGCCCTCCCTTCACGAAAATTGGCCAGTCCCCACAGGGACAAGTAAACGAGATCAGGAAAGAAACTTGAGAGCCGAGCTATGTGTTATCCCCGTCTTACATCTCTCTACACAGACGGACATTTCTTTGATGGTTGTCTAAGACGAAACCCTGGGGTTATTGGTAAGACATGGTGAGATATTGAGAAAGACAGGGCGCGCCTGCGAACCTTTTTTGTGGCCTTGTTCTCAAGAGAGAGTAGTTGGAGCTCGCACCGTGGCATTGATTTTTCACGGCGTTAGAGGCACGCGCCAAAATCCATCACAAAAATGTCACAGGATGTCTGCTGTATTCTCATGGGTTACCTATGTCTGCTGTGGGGTTTTTATGTGGCGAAATTTGGCTTCATTACGCTGGGATCTCGTTTCACTCCAAGCTGCGATCATCAGGTGGATTTTCGAGGGTGCTTTGGGGCCTTGGCTGTCAGCCTAACCAAGTTGCTTGACAGGCCGACACCCATGAGTAGGAGGCTTACATGTGACACTTGCCCCAAAATGACATACCAACCCTTGCCTCTGGCAAAACTTCGAAACAATTACAAAGATATGTAAATAAACAGTCTCTATTGGTGGCGGTGTGTTTGGTAAGGTGGGACGATTTGGTAGGATCGCGACCTCACCGATTTAATGGATAGGCTCGCAGCAATTCATACACTGACTGGAGCTTTTATACAATCGTACGAAGGCGAAATGAAAGATTTACTGTTGAAAAATTACCAATAAGAGTGTTGAATCCAGGGCTACTTGTTGCTTGACAGTTTGAATGATTTAACGGCCTATTTCTCACACAAAAAAGCACTGTTTGTGGTCGCTAAACAAGCTGGCAAATCCGTTTTGACGTGAGGTTGAAAATTCGCACTTTGTAGTTTCGTTTCTTGTTACCAAACGGCTTGTTTAACACTCTCCAGACAGTGACCTCAGGCGCTTGCCCTTCAAAGTACTCAGTAGGTTAATAAGAGAGACATTACAGTCATAACTCGTCTGACTTAGGGAAGGGGAGGGGGTAGCTAATCCAAAGCTGGTGGTATCTGAAGTACGTTTTGTGTACACTTGCGATTTAACATAGAAAACAAAAACGCAAAGACAATCGAGCAAGGATGCTAGCCAGACAAGCTAAGTCGATTCATTCTACACGTTGAAATCCAGTTCAACTTGACCATGAAATTCCTGCTTGGATCACACAATGATTGAGAAAGAGTGATTTATAGCAAAACTTGTTCGATTTAATTGTTTAAGCCTAGATAATCCTAGTAAGGTTTGATTGTGGTAGAACCTATTGGGACGACCTTGAAAACAGGAAACTGGACAAGGTTACACATTCGACCAAAGAGAATGCCCCCCCATACACTAGTTGGAGCACACAATGATTTAGAATGAGTGATTTATAGCAAAACTTGTTCGATTTAATTGTTTAAGCCTAGATAATCCTAGTAAGGTTTGATTGTGGTAGAACCTATTGGGACGACCTTGGAAACAGGAAACATAGGTTACACAGGCAAGGAGAATGCCCCCCCCCCCCAATTGCATTCCCCAAAAGCACAGTAACTGAAATATAAACAACCTTTCTACCATAACTCCTTAGTTGCGTTTTATATATGTTTTGTGCCACTAAATACGTCGTGTGGCTTTTTTTCTCAAGGTAAACAGTTTCTTGATACAGTTTTGCTCGTTTGTTTATCAGGAACTTGACTGTCTGGCTCTAATCTGTAAATCTGACCGCCAACGTCTGATGAATTCCAGGTTGGCTGTGCAGAGGGTAAAACTTCCTCTGACAAAGAGCAAACGGCCCTTTCAACTTCCACTGAAATACAGATTTGTCGTCGTTTTTGTAGAGGGATTTTAGATGAGTTTTTTTTACCCGAAGAGTGGGGAGGGGGGCAACGCCACCGGTACCACCACATTGTACTTTCGCATTTTTTCATCATAAACAGCACTTCCAACTTTCATTCAAATACAGATTTGCCGTCGTTTTTGAAGAGGGATTTTAGATTTTTTTTGCACCTGAAGAGTGGGGAGGGGGCGACGCCATCACCATATTTCAATTTCGCCTTTTTTCATCATACATACATACTTAACGGTTAAGCCACATGAAATATCTTCTTTATTTATTCTGTCGTGTTCAGGATCCATATGTACATGTACATTAGAATTCATATGCTTTATAATATAACAAAAGAATACTCTTGTACGCCCTGCACGAACCCGTATACTCAAGGGAAATTATCGCTAATTGTCATTCGATATCATATCGTCTGGACCGAGGGAACTAGTAGTATACGTGCATAAAATCGCCAACAGGGATCATCACTCAATTAAACTGTTCAACAGTCTGTTTGGAGTGCTTAATTGCACCAGATCATGGCTGTCGAACAATTAACGATGAGTAATTGTTCGGGGTGGAACAAAAGGGCGGGAAACCAATGAGGCATGGCGGATACTTCAAAGGTCATTATGTGCCATTATCGTCTGACGAGAGGGCGTCATACGGCTGAAAGGTTATATCCCTACGTTTTCAACGTCTGTCTTCTATATTTTCACTCCTTGGTTATTATGTTGCTTGACGACAAAAATAAACAGTCAAAAACATGGATATAGCGCTGGTATGCATTTATGTAAGTATATCTATGGATCATAAGCGCTGGCGTTCCCTCGATTAGCGAAAACACATGTAATGAGCGACTCGGGACGGGATAAAATCAGAATAAAATCCTTACGTTTCGACGTTCCTCTCTCTCTATATTTTCACTCCCTGTTTGTTACGGAGCTTGACGACAAAAATAAACAGCTCAAATGGATCATAAGCGCCAGCGGTCCCTCGATGATCAAAAACGCATGTAATGAGCGACTAGGGACGGGATAAAATCAGAATAATCTTTGTATTTTCATCCCCTGTTTGCATGTTGCTTGACGACAAAATTAACAGTTCAAAAACATGGATATAGCGCTGGTATGCATTTATGTAAGTATATCTATGGATCATAAGCGCCGATGATCAAAAACGCATGTAACGAGCGACTAGCGAAGGGATAAATTCAGAATAATGTTTAAATTTTCATCCAATGGTTGCATGTTGCATGGCGACATGAATAAACAGTTAAAACATGGTTATAGCACTGGTATGCATTTACATAAGTATATCTATGGATCAAAAGCGCTGATGATCAAAAACGCATGTAATGAGCGACTAGGGACGGGATAACATCAGAATAATCTTTATATTTTCATCAAATGGTTGCTTGTTGCTTGACGACAAAAAACAGTTCAAAACATGGATATAGCGCTGGTATGCATTTATATAAGTATATCTATGGATCATAAGCGCCGATGATCAAAAACGCATGTAATGAGTGACTAGGGACGCGATAAAATCAGAATAATCTTTATATTTTCATCCACTGGTTGCATGTTGCTTGCCGACAAAAAATAAACAGTTCTAAGACATGATAATACCGCTGGTATGCGTTTATATAAGTATATCTATGGATCATAAGCGCCGATGATCAAAAACGCATGTAATGAGCGACTAGCGGTGGGATAGAATCAGAATAATCTTTATATTTTCATCCCTGGTTGCACGTTGCTTGACAACAAAAATAAACACTGTAAAACAGTTCAAAAACATGGATAGAGCGCTGGTATTCATTTATATAAGTATATCTATGGATCATAAGCGCCGATGATCAAAAATGCATGTAATGAGCGACTAGGGACGGGATAAAATCAGAATATACTTTATATTTTCATCCAATGGTTGCATGTTGCTTGACGACATAAATAAACAGTTCAAAAACATGGTAATACCGCTGGTATGCGTTTATATAAGTATATCTATGGATCATAAGCGCCGATGATCAAAAACGCATGTAATGAGCGACTAGGGACGGGATAAAATCAGAATATACTTTATATTTTCATCAAATGGTTGCATGTTGCTTGACGACAAAAAACAGCTCAAAAACATGGTAATACCGCTGGTATGCATTCATATAACTATATCTATGGATCATAAGCGCCAGCGATCCCTCGATGATCAAAAACGCATGCAATGAGCGACTAAGGACGGGATAAAATCGGGCTGACGTGCTGTCACAAAGGTTACATCTGCGTATTAGACTAATTGGTATTTATCGTACCATTTGCACCATGTCGCTCGTCGCCGGGCGCCCAGTGAGGTCACTAGGAGCGCTACAGGGAGCGTTTTGTGTTATTGATATTCCTATAATAATGGGCGACTTATGGACCAGACCGGAAAATCACTCATGAGGGAAAGAGGGCTTGTTCAGAAATCTAATAATAGATTGGAGAGCTGGAGTAGTAAACACTTTTCAATAGTATACTAGTAGTATGTTTTTTTACTTCGCTTTTGGACAGACAAGGACGACGTGGTACTGCACTCAAGTTTTTCATAACTTATTTCAACAGTGCTACGTACAGAGAACAATATACCCATTTCTAGTGAGGAGAGTCGTATAAAGAGCATTTCCCAAGGGCACAACATCGGTGGCGTCAGGGGATTCGAACCCGGGACCGCTGTCGAACAATACATTCAATAGTATAGTATGTCTCTATTTTGATTTTCATGAATATCACGTAGATTTTGCTAATGTAAATCAAAGACGATGTACTCTTACTACTTACTACACTATAGCTGCATCGAAAGAAAAGACACCCTCAATGTTGGTTTGAAAATTAGATTTCAGATACCAACCTTTCTAGCTATTATAGATGTCAATGTACTGTTGCAAATGTGCTATGCTGGCGTGACATTGGAGTGAAAGGGAGGGCGCGTTGGTTTTCTTCAGCGGTATGGAACAAATGAAGTAAGCCTTTAATGACAGGCTCTCACAGAATATGGTCAACAACACACAAATCATATGGTTACACTCTAGGCTGTCAAGGTCGAAATGAAGAGGTTGCATGACGAATTAGAACGGAGATAAAATGTGAAGAAAATTGAGGATGTACTCAAGCTATGTATGATTGGTCCCTTTCGAGAGTTTGAAATTGTATTCTGGAAAAAGAAATGCCGACCAGATCACAATACATTAGATTAGGAAGAGTGTCTATCTATAGTTGAATCACTCGTACTCAATGCATTGCCCTCACTATAGGACCAATCTCTCATCACAGGACACTAGACACCCATCATTGATCTACCTGCAAGCCTTATCTCCAAGCAGATGTTGGGATGAAATATCGTCACGTTTTTTGGCTGCCAAGTTTCTCTAACAAGAAACCATCATGTCAAAAAAGGGGACAGCCATGCAAAAAAATGCTACGATTTCCTTCCCAACATCTGCTTGGATGTTAAAAGTGCACCAGCCCCTGGCCCTGACTAACCTGCTAGTCTAATCTCCAAGCAAATGTTGGGATGAAAAATCGTCACGTTCTGACTGCCAAGTTTTAATAACGACTCCGCCCCAAAGGAGTCGCCAAAAAAAAAACGCAACCTTCATGTTAGAAAAAATGGGACACTCCTTCCCAACATCTGCTTGGAGATTAAAAGTATACCCCCAAAAGACACAGACTTCATGTCAGTAAAAAATGGGATAGTCATTCCCAACATCCGCTTGGAGATTAAAAGTGTACCAGCCCTCCCACTGAAATCATGAACACACACGACTAAATAGGCCTGACTGGTGGCGGAGCTAGTTAAACCGTCCGTATTGTGCTGGAACGACTCACGTATTCACCGACAAGCCGAGCGGCGACATCCGTAAGCTGACCGGTATTACCCGGATCACAAGCTAGCCATTACTGTACACCACGCTGATATTATCTCAACCATGCCCCCCTCCCCCTTCAAACCTGCCGTTTTGTGTGTATACATACGAAGATGTAGCCGTGATAAAAAAAAATGTAGGTAAAGGTAGTCCTATAGCCTTTTTGAGGCCGAAGGGGCAGTGGGTTGTTATCTACGGTGTCTAGGGCACGGTATTGGAAGGTGTGGACCATCCCTCTCCTTCCACTGCCTTTTACCTCCCCAACCGAAGTTAGGTACCCATTTTTACACCTGGGTGGGGCGAGGAAAGTCTTAAGCCACGCTTTCTTGCAGAGTTACAGAACTGACAGTACCTTCTCTTAAAAACGACTCATCAAGAGGCTCTATTGGAAGGCGGAGCCCATCTCAGTTTTCCTTCCACCGCCTTTTATCTCCCCAACCGATGTCAGGTACCCATGTTTACACCTGGGTGGAGTGAGGAAAGTCCATCAAGACGTAAACCATCCTTGTCTTGCAGTCAACATCGGGAAAATCTACTTAATACCCCCAACAGGTCTGTGTCTACATGTCGGTTTGAATTCTCAGGCTCAAATTTTCCCATAGACGAAGCACAATTCATCTCCTATATCCAATATCATGTCTGATCCACACAGTAAACCCTTACAGAGCCCCGCTTCAACATTCTCCACACATCTTACAGTCTAGACATGCAATGAGTGAAGAAACATTCGACAGTTAAGCCACTAGTATGATCTATTTCTTGTTTGTGTTCTCTGTCTGTATCCCTTCATCTTCATCCCTGGCTCCTTTCCTGATTTCATCTTCTCTATCGACACCTCATTGGTCAGAGCTTCCCTTTGTATCCCTTCATCTTCATCCCTGGCTCCTTTCCTGATTTCATCTTCTCTATCGACACCTCATTGGTCAGAGCTTCCCTTTGTATCCCTTCATCATCATCCCTGGCTCCTTCCCTGATTTCATATTCTCTATCGACACCTCATTGGTCAGAGCTTCCCTTTGAGTCATCTCTCATTACACATACATAAATGTGTAGTTCTGTTTGTTTCCTAGGCTACCGTGGTAAAGTATGAGGATATTGTTTTAGGAAATAGAAATCACCAACGTCGTGTAAACTCAAGTTAACGCACCGTCACATTCATTTTACGATTTTTCTTACGAAGTGTTTTAAGGGATAGTATACACAGGCTATTTCATCGAGGCTATGGCAGTACCGACATAGCATCTAACTTACCAGGCTCCAGACATGGCTGGAAAGAGGAGTGCTCTTCTATATACTAGTTGGCCGGCCGATGAATACACAGTTTGCCACGTCAGGACGATGTGTCAATCTGTCTATTTGGCCGATTTCTACCCTTTCCAGCCACGTTTGGAGCTTGGTAGAGGCTAGTACCGACTGTCTACAACTCCAAGGTTCTACTACAACTTAATTTCCCGTCGAGTCACAAAAGAGATGGTATTTTTACAACACAGTCCCAAGATTAAGAATGATCTCAAGTTTGTCGTGAGCCTATATCGTATGACGAACTTCTCTTGCTCATTTAGTCGTCACCTGGCCTGTTTTCAAGCCAACTGTTCCTTCATATCTGTCACAACTGTGAGAGACTCCCACTTTGAGAAACCTTATCCAACAGTGAAACACATCTAAGCTAGCCTTCAAGATTCTTTTGCCAGCTGTCAGGTTTTTATACAGAGATCGGAAGAGTTAGACATTTATAAATGAGGCTCCATATTGCCGGCTATTTCTGCTCATTTTCATTTTAAACACGCATGCGTAGCCAGGTAAAAACATTAAAATAGTCTGTATTTATTTCAACTCAAAACCCTCTGCATTGAACGTGCTATACCAAGTAACATTTTATACAGAAGCAGTTTTTTAATCTCTATTTCGAAGCGAACGCGCTACGAAAGTTGATATGATTAGTTTATCTTACAATATTCACTGAGCTATAGCCCAGTTAAAATGGGTGATAACAAGCCCTCACTCTGGGTAGCAATTTCACCGAGATAAAAATAATTTTAACACAGAAAACCCAGCAGGTAGCCATGAGTCCAAATACTAGTAACCATGCGGTACCACCAAACGGCGACAGCGCTTTGTTTCCCTAATTATAATTTGCCGTTAATTTGTTTACCACGGTGCCTTGTAATTTTCTTCGCCACTCCGACTTAAGACGATACCCAGGCCTCGATCAATGACTAGATAGAACTGCGAAAGCTCCTTTTTTGTTTAAGCGTAATCTAGGTGTCATCTCATACCTCGGTAGTCGGTTGACTTCCTCCGGTGTTTAGGTAGAGAAGCCTTTGATCATATCGCACACGTCTAATTCTCCCCTAAGGCATGTGTGTATATACACTCTTCTACTAGTTAACCCCTGACACGACATGTGGAATAAAAACACGTCAAGAAAACTGGCAGGTGCTCAAGATGAGACCAGAAGACAATCTTATCAAGACGTATCAACTTACACGTTTGGAAAATTTTGAGTAGGTTAAGTGCAAGCAAGGAAATTGTCCTTATAGGCCACGGTAGAAGAGAGATTGGAACAAGCTGCTACGTACTAAGCTTCAGATGAAAACAAAAATACACTACATCACTATGATAGCAAAAGAATTAGGCAGTCTGTTGTTACTATTATATGGCAAGTGGTATATCTATACATATATACTAAATTTGATTTCTGTTAACTGATAGGATGGTAGAAGTATGTAGTTTTTTCGGTGTATAGCAGTGGAACGAATGTGTTGAATTTAATTAGATACGATTTTAGAAAGGTGTGTCTACGTTTAAACAATTCACCCTCTGGCAGGATTTAAATGACTAATACCAGACTGGCCCCACCACGTAATTTTGCCAAGGGGCTCCGTACAGAGTCTTTGTTGTTTCCCCTTTTATCTCTCCCGTACACATAATTAACTCGTAGTCTTGTATATATGCACATTGTTCCAATTAGTGAACCCTGCATTCGTCTGATACCTGTATAATTGTCTCTTCCTGTTGGATGCATATCTACTGTATCATATTTTTCGTCAGTTAAGGCGTTGGTTAGTAAAAAAACGTACAAAACGCATATCATATATCGTATTACGGCTGTGCGTATCTTCCACAGAAATCATGATATCGTTATAGAATCCCAATATTTATGACAGGAATTTTCCTTTAAAAATTGGGATTCTTTGCTTTAATATTATGTTCTAAAACTTGAGTCCACAAACCACTAAGTCTCTTCAAATGTTGGAGGATTTTGTTTTGGCAGTCTCCATGCCGCCATTTTGAAAATGACGTCACAAGGCTCGCACCTGCAGCTTGCAAGCGGATTGCACCTAGAATCTGAAACTCGTTAGCTTCTAAAGTATCAACCTTGACCTTCCCGTACAAAGGTCACATTCTAGTGTCACTATCGCTGTAGAGATGACTCCGTTAGTGTCTGGTCTTGTAGAGATGGCTCCGTTAGTGTCTAGTTTTATCTACAACGTTAGAGATGCAAAAGGATGGGCCATATGCCACGCCCATTTGAGACCATCACAGACAATCTTCCAGTATATATTTATGATGGCCAGACATGCTATTGTAAGTCTGAAAATTCAGTTGCGACTGTATATTTGCGATTGAAATTTTATCTACAGACGTATGTATATAATGTTGACATTCTAGATAATTGTGTCATTTTTCTAATATGGGAAGTACCTTTTTTAATCTTATTACTTATCATAAGCTTCACAATTGCGAAATTGCGTCTTTATTCTTCTAATTATGCCAAAGAATAAAGCAGTTTTAATCATCATTATCAACAAGTGGTGAATATAACTTGCAATTGTTTACTTTGTGTTCTTATTACTTATTACTTATCAATTTGCTTCCTTTTGATAGACAAGTACAATGTGACATAAGCACAAGTTTTATAACTTATCTTAACAGTGCCACGTACAGAGAACAGCACGCTTGAAGAGGCAAAGATACTGTAAATGCAGATATGTTCGCGGTGGTTTTATGTTCGAGATTTTCGCGGTGAACTCTTTAAACAAAAAAAAAAACCACCGCGAAATGCCGCTCCATTGTGTGACTGTAGCGCTACTATTGTTTCAAACGCGAACTCAAAACCACCGCGAACACTTCATTTTCTCCCTACCGCGAAATCAAATCCCCGGAAACATTTCTGTATTTACAGTAATACTCTACTCATACCCTCGTTGTACAGTTACACGTAAACATCGGGTCACCTGAACCCCCCACCCCTACCCTCAACACCTGAGCCAATATACTATTCTATCTCTCTGTATAAACAAGCCACCTCCACGGTCCATGGCGTCGTCGGTTACCATGACGACGAGGATAAGAGCTTACTATGCAGTACATTCTACACCTTGTCTGGTCACACACGCACGCTTGCTTACCGCGTAAACCTGTTTCTTAAGGGATAAACACGCTCCTTAATCTTCAAGACGTGTCGTATAAGGGCCACGCCTCTGCGCTATGTACATAAGATGTGGACGTTAGGTATTGCTTTGCGCTTGTCCGTATGTACCGTGCTTGTTGAAAACTCTTGGATGAGTGGAAGGGCATACATCTTAGAGGAGCTAAATGTCATTTTCCAACACCCTTTCTGGCAATGATGAAAGAAGCAGCACAAGATAAAATGTTCGAGAAGAGAAGATTTGTTATGATTATGTAAGGGCTCCCTTGGTAATCAGTTACTCGATTAACTGAAGGGACCGCCCTTAAGATTTATAGATAAAGATAAATCAAAGAAGAATCAAATTTCGATGGAACTGTATTCAAATCATATTTGAATTTTAAAAGTTATTTTAAGGACTTTGTAATGATGACAGCGATGTCTATTTTGTTGCAATGAAATGTTGACAGGTCACCAGAAAAAAAAAGTTTTCCTACTTAAACTTATCCTCCTAAAACTGTCAGTAATTATTCAAGACACACAATAACGTACAGGAATTACTGTTATCTAGAATGTCACTTTCATTGTTTAAGACACGCAAAAACTTACAGGAATTGGTGTTGTCTAGATTGTCACTTTCATCGTTTAAGACACACAAAAACGTACAGGAATTATTGTTGTCTAGATTGTCACTTTCATTCTTTCAGACACACGAAAATGTACAGGAATTACTGTTGTTAACAAATTTTCACTTTTGAAAATAAACGATGTTTACTTGGGAGGTCATAGATGGTGTTAGGAGCTCTTCCGATAAACTCAGAAACAGGTCAGTTGCGACCAGACAGAGTCACGCATGTTTCTTGGTATGGTGCAGCTCTACAGGCTAAAGATTGCTAAATGCTAGTAACGGATACCTAGTTGTGTTTAGGTCCATCTCCGAGGCCCCGTGCACGTTTAAGGATCGCAAACCACCAAGACGAACGTTACACGGGAGATCGGATGGATGGATTGTTGTGGTCGGGAATCATCGGAATGTCTTCGGCCATCATCGGAATGTCTTCGGTGATGACGAACGTTCCACGGAGCTCGGATGGAAGGCTGGGATCGGGTATCATCGGTATGTCTTCGGCTATCATCGGAATGTCTTTCCTCACAACGGACTTTTCATGGGAGATTCATTGGATGGGAGACTGGGTTCAAAACATCATCGGTTTGTCTTCGGCCATCATCGGCATGTCTTCGGTCATGACGAACGTTTCATTGGAGATTAAAGATGGAAGGCTGAGATCGGGAATGGTCGGGACGTAGTCGGCCATCATCGGAATGCCTTCCCTCACAACGTCACGAACTTTTCACTGGAGATCGGATAGGGAACTAGGAACGGGACTTCTTCGGGATGTCTTCGGTCACGAAATCGTACAGAAGACTCGGTTGGGAATCATCGGGATGTAACCGGACACGACGAACGTTTCGTGAGAGATCGGATGGACGACTAAGTTCGGAACCGCATCATCGGCATGTCTTCGGCCATCATCGGGATGTATTCGGTCACAACAAACTTTTTTTCACGGAGATCGGATGGAGGATTGGGATCGACGCATCATCGGAATGTCTTCGCTCACACCTTGACGTCACGGGAAGTGGAGGTCAAGGGTTCACCCTCGGTCAGCGAAGACCCCATTTCAGGGGTCACCGTCTTTCAAGGACCTTTTCAAGAGGGACTGACGAAATGGACCACAACGCCATTCCTTTCCTCTGACGTATCCTCGCTCTCTCGAGTCTCTTTCAGCCAAAACAAAAGTTTTGCATCTTTTTCGTGAACTTTGCACATTTTATCGAAAATATTTGTACTGACAATGGCTTCACTAGTAACGTTAGTTGTATGGAACTGCATGCGGAATTTCAAGATAGATGTAAATGCATTTAAGTTCGCGTGGTTTTCATTTCGCGATAGGGTGAAAATGGAGTGTTCGTGGTGGTTTCAAGTTCGCGTTTGAAACAATAGTAGCGCTAGCGCGCTACAGTCATTGGTGGGCAAAAAGTTTCGCGGTGGTTTTAAGTTCGCGCTGAAGAGTACACCGCGAAAACAGCGAACATAAAACCACCGCGAACATTTCTGTATTTACGTAAACCGGGTATCCTGTGCCTCTTCGATAGCAGTTTTAAGTATATAATCTAGCACAGGGGTCTGGCGGTATTAAAAGATGTAGATGTCTCAAAAACTGGGCTATGACCCATATCTGTCTTATAGAACTGCCTTTTTAAAACTCCCAGATGACAGTTGTTAAATAATACAACACAGGTTGCTGTGCTCCCTACTGTTTTCCTGTCTCCGGGCGAGATCCCTATCGTTTATAAACTCCGAGGAAACTTGTCAAAAATGTTGACCTGTCAAGCAGATGTAACTCGAGTCGCAAATAGTTGGGGTTTAAGATTTAGAAAGACGAGAAAGCAATTAGAAGGGAGAAGCGGTACACGCAGTTTTGGGAGCTCAAACAAATTGACGTGTGTGGTTGAACTCTAAAACTTTCTCAAAAGCTTTAAATCTTGAAGAATGAGTTAAAAGGGAGGCGTTGAGACTAAACGTTTTGGCCCCATGCCTGCAAGACATTCTTGTTTACTTCCAGACGTCTTAAGAAATTCCCCTGCGTCTTCTAAGAAACCATCTGATATCGCATGCCATGCTAAATCCCCTGCTGTCTACAAACGGACTGGAGAAATGTATTGTACCTAGATCGACAACAGGAGTTTTGCCTTGTCAGTTTTGTCTGCGCCCACCGCTAAAGAAAAACAACAAGTCCTACAGCACTTCAGAAACATCACAAGCGCCGCCTCGCGCCCACCTGTATACCTGGCGGGGAAAGCTGTTCCACCTGCGTGTTTTATTAAGGACAAAAACCAGCGGGAGACTAGACACCTGCCAGGTGTAGACCAGCCTTAATACATCACATCGTTTCCGCGCCATTAAATTTGAATATCACTCCGCCCACTGTGGCAGTTGACCCGTTCTTTTAGCTTTGAAAATTGCACTAAATCAAGGTCTTCAAAGCCACCGCGCAAATACATACCCCCCTTGTTACTCCATTCGCAACGGGGGGTATGACAATTTTACTGGCACTTCGTTTTTTATGCCTACATGTGGGCCATAAAGTGAGTTGGTCTGATTTATCCTTCCGCCGGTCTTTTTGAGCACTGATGCCCTGGGGAAAGAGAACTATTTAAAATTCTTCGCATGAAAAGTGTTTTTTGAACATTATTTATTTTTATTGTGCTGTCGACTCGAGTTAAACAAAGCAGATAAAAACTTGTCCGTATCATTTTTCTACATAAATCTTCTCATTGTTTCATCGCATTTAAGCGGAAAGGGAGTATACAATTAGTTTAAGTGGGTTGCATTAAGTGGGCTTAAGAGTTAATACACTGTCACTATTGACTTCATTTTAGTGCTGCGTACCTAAACACCTGACCTAAACTGGACTTGTAAAAACGTTAAGGTTCAGGTCTGAAAAACCTAAACGTCGGGAACCAGTTCCAGACTTGTAAGAAACTAATTCTCGCTTATATTCTCCTTTCGGTTCTAAACCGTTTAAAGCCTTCAATAGATCGTGAAATTTGCGCTGGAAAAACACGAAAACATTGCTGTTTTTGTGTTTATTACTGAGCTTTTATGTTAACTACTGACTGTATATAATTTTGCATGTATATTTTGTAACTGCATGTAAAATGTATACCACCATACAATTTCAAATGTAGCCACAAAAAGTTGTAGCACACTTATGCACTTATAAGTCCGGACCTGAACCTGACATGAATTGAATACTACGTCATTTACAGTCCCTCAAATCTTTATAACGCATGTTACAGAATAATAGGAATTGTCTGAAATGAGTTGTCATGTCATGTTATATTTTGCAGCGTTGATACAATCTTCCAAATGGCGAGTATTCTCAAATTATTAAACGTAACATGCGAATATGCTTAAAGTTGATTTACAGAGAAAAACTGAAACGGTGATTCTTAAGTAATCTCCGAACAGATATAGAAAGACAATATCGTAACGTTTCTCAAGCTCCCGTTTTCCAGAAGAGAAAATCTTGAGAAACGTTAGGATATTCCCTTTCTACATTTGCTTGCTTGGAGATTAATTTCTTAGCATACCAGCGGAAATGTGCTTCAACGAACTAGCAGTACTAGTTCATTGATTGATTAAGAGAAAATCGTGAAAAGAACCTTGTATACGTGTAAATCCATTAAATGTTGCGGTCGGTAATTTTAGCGTTTGGGGGAAAAGGAATGGTTAACTACATTTAAGTTTGACTGTGGGAACAGAGATCACTGTCTCCAATATTAATTGTCAAATATATTTACGATGACGAAAGTTAAGCGGTCGACTAATGACCGTTAAAGTAGCTAGAATTAAGTTACCGTTAACAAATCATGAATTACGGTATTGCATTGTATTGTATTGTATTTATTATATTTATCATATTTATCGTATTGTATTTGAGAATAGCATCGATATCACATGCTTACATTGGTACAAAAAACAAACCTTCTCCAATCGTAGTACATAGTTATTACTCGAGTGAAAAATGCAGTGACTATACTACACTGTTAAACTTCTCACCAAGAATATGAAACAAACACACATCGAGCGTGCACATGACTATCAGCGCACGTATAACGGAGAACAATGCGTGTATAACAATCATAGTACATAGCCTTTACTCAAGAAGTGTAAAATGCAGTGACTATACGTCACTGTTAAACTTCACACTAAAAATATGAAACAAACACACGTCGCGCGTGCACACGTCTATCAGCGCACGTATAATGAAGAACAATGTGTGTATAACAATGATAGTGCATAGTACTTACTCAAGAAGTGTAAAATACATTGACTATACGTCACTGTTAAACTTCACACTAAGAATATGAAACAAACACACGTCGCGCGTGCACACGTCTATCAGCGCACGTATACTGGAGAACAATGCGTGTATTGACTGCTACCATTAGGCACGCACTTACAGATGGATTACGGAGACGGTCGATTTAGCACGGAGATATCGCGCCCTTAAGATAAATCTTCAAAACTGCTGACGCTGGTAGGACCACCATTGTTTTAAGACTCGTGGTGACCGCGAAGGAAACTTCGTAAGCAAGAAGTCTTAAAGGCGAAATGAGGACGAAATTTAAGGTAAAAGGTAATTTAAAGCAGTCATCTTTAATTGAGATGAAGCATGATGCTTTTTCGAGTAGCTAGTGGTAGTGCAATGCGGCTTCTCCATGGGTCGCATTTTTGGCCAAGCACACTGGGTCACCCCTACTTTTCTCGATAAGTGTGTTGGGCTCTTTTACGTGCAGAGGTTTGATGCTCTAGCTATAGGCTTATCCATGAAATTCCCTCATACTCGGACGAAATTGAAGAAAAGCATATTCCTGCTTATACCTATCACAACTAATTCTGTTACTTGTCTAAGTTTCAGCAGGAAAACCCCATATTCTGTTTGCTGAACGAAATTATGTTAGCAGAATTTCTTATTATTCAATATTTCAAGATGTTGTTTATGCATGCCCCATTGAAGGCATGTAGAGAAGGGCTTCTAGTTGAAGAGAGAAGATTCCGTTATATGGTAGAGAAAAAGGGCAAAAAGGACCGACCTAGCAACGTTGTCAAAAAAGAAGGAAAGAAAGAAAGAAACGAAGAAAGGATGGGATAGAAATGGCTAGAGAGAGAGACACGCACACAAAGACAGAGAGAAAGAGAGGGAGAGAGAGAGAGAACTGTGTTTAACATTAGAAACCCATATTGCAGACCAGTCTAAATGTCTTTGTTGTACTAGTGTACGACTTTCGACGTTTCGTGTTTTTTTAACATCTCTTCTCCGTTCCAGTCAGTGGTTCGCCAGCGCTGTTTGTGTACCCACTGGCGCGATGCTTGGCTGGGTTTATCGGCTGTTGAGATGGTTTGAAGTGGACGGGATTGCGTTCCGCGGACTCCGTATCAAGCTACAAATCCTTTCATCACTGCAAGGCAGCTCGCTGTAAGCTCACGAAACGTTTCCAATTCTCTCGGTGTGTTTCATCCGCTAAACCCCAGCAAAGCGTCGCAATCTTAGCAATACATGCAAAAATCTCCAGACAGGAAATTAAGAATTTGTACAAAAATATTTTCCGTAGAATGTTTTTGTGTCTGGCAAAGCAGTTTGATACTTTCACATTCAAACCTAGCTCGCAGCTCGCTGTAAGCTCACGAAAAGTTTCCATTTCTTTCGGTGTGTTTCATTGCTAAACCCCAGCAAAGCGTCGCCCTCTCAGCAATACATGCAAAAGCTCCAGACAGGAAATAAAGAATTTTTACAAAAATATTTTCCGTATATTGTTTTTTGTGTCTGGATAAGCAGTTTCTACTTTCACCGTCAAATCTAGTGTAGACATAGCCTCTACATAGGCTCTAGAGGTGGCTGGAAAGAGTAGGAATTGGACAAATAGACAGATAACTTACCAGAGAAGTTAGCCGATTTGTACATTTTTCCTGAGGTGGCAAACTGTACGAACCGGCAGGCTAACTCCTCTTGCATGTAATCTGTCTATTTAGCAAATTTCTACTCTTTCCAGCCATTTCTGGAGCCTACACCGATAGACTACACCGGCAGTGTACTGGATACCCAGTCTAGTTATCAGCATACCATTCAACATCGTCTGCACTATTTGTATTCAAGCTTTTCTAAAAATGTAAAAGCAAAGTGACCCCCCTCCCTCATATATGTACGCCACTGTGTCCGCTCAACTGTAAAACGATGCTTTGTTTATGATAACGGTATAGAGATGTCATGGTGATTTTTACGCGAAAAGAACCCAGATACGGCTTAGTTCGTATGAATAAGCATTATTTAAAACATGCGTGTTTTTCTTCATGAAATTCAAGGAGAGAACTGCATTCTATATGGCATCTAATTCACAGTTTTTATAAGTTCTCCCACGAAATGATATGCTTTAGAATTAGATCAATAATCTTTTTTCAGGTGGGATAAGATAACTAAGATGACAGAGTTTTTTTTTTACCAAACGTTACTTTTTTCTCAACTGGTTGCCCCCCTCCCCACTAACCCACACACTGTCATGGCATTATAGAACGCGGTATTCGAGAGGAAAAAACACGTATGTATCTCCAGTCATCCGTGTACCTTGGACATGAAATGCGCAAGGTGGCTGTCAGGACCGTTACGATGTTGCACCTTTGCCACACGTTTTCACGCAAGTTTAGCTGTGAAAGACCGAAAATGTCTAGCCTCTACCAGGCTCCAAAGGTGGTGTCTAGCCTCTACCAGACCCCAGAGGTGGTGTCTAGCCTCTACCAGACTCCAGAGGTGGTGTCTAGCCTCTACCAGACTCCAGAGGTGGTGTCTAGCCTCTACCAGACTCCAGAAGTGGCTGGAAGGAGAAGTCGACCCAGGAGCCTGGTACATGGTAGAGGCTACAAACTTCCCTCTAAACCTAAACAGACGTAGACATTAAGGCATTTGATAATGTGTAATTTATAGCAAAGTATATCATTCGGCGAATGGTAACGCCTGATGTAGTCTTCTTTTGATGATATTTTTCCTAATGATAAGTTTGAGGAGTTTGCATTGCCCATCCTCGTTCACCAGGACCCTTCCGCTCCACGTTACAGCGATGTAACGTGGAGCGGAAGGGTCCTGGTGAACGAGGATGGCATTGCCAAGACGAGCTGTATATATGAATACTGGTGATAAGAAAGATACAACTTTCTTAGAAAGTGCCTGGTCGTTGGGAATCGAGTTATGGAGAGACAAATAGCAAGAGAAAGAAAGAGCTAGAGGGAAAGAAAGAAAGAACGAGAAAGAGAGGAAGGGGTGGAAAGAACGTGTTAAAAAACGATGAATAAGGTATGAAACTAGCGGCCCTGGCCCCTGGGGGCATTTTGCGTACAGCAGACAGTTTTGATAATTGGCTTCCTTCCAATTCAAGTCTGCACCATACCAGACTTCCCTCGGGGGCGAATAAACTACTAAATTGGCTAAAATAGGAACCAGCTTCCGATTCTGTTAGCTAGGTAACTCTTCTGTCAAATCATCTACCATAGTTTGTCCGATTTGCATTAATCCATTCGCCCAGAAGAGTATGGCGAATTGAATTTGAAGACCATGTCAAATTGAACTAACTAGGGTTTTTCCTTACATACGAAATGTACGGACCGTTGTAGTATAAAATACAGCCCATTGCACTATTCTAATTATTGGGTGGTACAAATAAATAGAATAATACTTTTGCGGCTTGTTTCTGCGCTCTTTTTAAACGCCAATATGAAATGATGATGCAAATGTGCTAATATGGGGAAGTAAATGTCAATTTCATACAGAATGCCTTATCCAGAATACTTCCAGTTTTACCCCCTGAAATCGCTTAGGGCACCTTTAAAACACAAAAAATAAGGCACTAGAAATGCGACAACAATCCAGGGGACCGAAAGTTGTGGTGTCTACAACAGACGTATACTGTCTGCTTCCATGCGGCTGTTCAAATATCAGCCTGACACAGGGTTTAACAGATTAACACTTTAGCAGCAGGTGCCCACGCTCCATGGGAAAATGCACGTGAAAACACCTGAACAATTCCTTTCCGCGGAAAGCTGACACGGAATTGAAGACAGCTAAGACGGTATGAACCTCGAGTCTAAGACTTTAAAAGCTGGACAATTCCTTTCTAAGCACGCTAATTTTTGTGGAGCTAGTAACCTATCCATGACTGATCACGAAAATAAATTGTACACTACACGATTGATTTCTACACAACACTAGCGGCATAACGCCAGGAGTTTATAGAAACAACACATTTACTGGACCTAGAAACAAAGAACAGTAACTGTCGCTTGTATCTTGAAGTGGTGGGACACGAAAACCGCTTCTAACTTGCATGTGCGAGCTGTTTTCATTGTGAGTGATTAAGCAAAAGGGCTCGGTGTCGCCTTACTACCACCAGGTGTACCATACCCGCACACACCTATCACACAAGTATGCGCAAACACTGTCCAAATGACTGTCTTGGTAAAGTTCGGCTTGTAAACTGCTCTGTAATCTAGAAAATTTAAAGTGCGTGCGGGCGTGACTGTCACTAAGATAGGTTTTAACGACGTCTCTTCAATATGGCGTGAAGGCTTTCCGCGCTAAATCACGTCTTCCGACAAGGCCACTACGGACAGTGATACCTCCGCGAAGGCCAGAGTGCCACAATGCCATCGTTCTCTCTACCAGGTGTCTCTTTTGTTGGTGTACTGGCTAAAATTAGACAATAGATACACTGTAATCTGTTATGAACTCTAGATAAACTCTCTTTTTCAAACAGACAGTTTCAGAACAATTTCTCTTCGCGCCAAAGAGTAGTAACAACTTCCTATGCATTCATTACGAGAAGAATTTGAATAACCCTACATATACTAAGTATTAGCCTATGCTCAAACACAACTAGAATTCGCAAAAGCATATCCTGCAAGATGTTGATACAAGCATTTTCCAATCTCCTTGATATAAGATAGCACAGGTAGTAAACCACATCAAAAGAAAGCTTTTGACGGGAGGGACTATACGATATACTACAAAGGAAAGAACTACTTGTAACCTAAGCTAAGAAAACTTCCACTGACAGTGACACCTATCCCCACAGACAAAGACATATCTACCTTCAGTAC
Source organism: Branchiostoma lanceolatum (assembly GCA_035149815.1). Lineage (NCBI taxonomy): Eukaryota > Metazoa > Chordata > Leptocardii > Amphioxiformes > Branchiostomatidae > Branchiostoma > Branchiostoma lanceolatum. The sequence continues at coordinate 3,150,895 of CM068882.1, forward strand.
ATACCTATACCTTTTAGTATACATTCAAAAATGTGTGGGAACAGGATTTTACACAAAGGTTAACAATGAAACCGTAAACAATGGTGAGAATTGTTGCTTCTCTCTCCAAACAACCAGGTCTTCTACATGAGAAAGTCGATTTCCTCGTAGTGAGTCACAATAGGTGAGAAGAAACCTGAGTGCATGTGAATGCTGGGCTATGGTTTCCGACAACGACCTGAGAAAATATGCATTGGCGCTAACACTAGGTTCAATACTTGCTCTTCAGAGTTGGTCTTGAGTTTTCCTACGTTTTCTTTTGTAGTATGGGAACAGAATGTCCAATTAGTATGTGTAGAAAAAAGGTGGGCTGGACAGCGTCAAATATCAAGTCTGAAAGGTTTATCACCGTAAAAGGCGGAGAAGTGATCGAGTCAGGACATAGGCCCCCGGACAAATATCCGAAGGAAAACAAACTGGCGTGTGGCATGGCGTAGACAGCCCCAGGGCGAAATTCTCGCCGATATTCGTCCACTGCGATGTATATTTGATGCAATCAATGCTTGTTTTCGCACAAGCGGAAAGCGAAACGTGGTAAGAATACCATGTCGGGAGTACAGAAAGCGGAACAAGCTAGGAAAACTGAACACGGAATGATTACAATCATGATTTTTTTATGACGCCAGAGAGCGTCGTGCCTCTAGAGTCGTAAAAAACTTTGCAGTGGTTCAAGGTAAGATCACATCAATATTACAAACTTGCTAGGCTCGCACATTTTTTTTGTGTAGATCTAGAATGGTTTCACGTTTGGTTGCACAAGCCGGAGAATACAAGGCGTATCGCTCTCAACACAAACATACCTAGCATGGCTTCACACAACCCCCCTCCCTAACAAAAGATAAACATTCACTCACGTTGGGTTGTTCTGGTTCCAGTAGATATCCGGCAGTGTACGGCCGAAGAAATATCCCTCTGTACGGTCCAACATGGACAGGAACAGGAGGATAAAGATATGGGCGGCCGGGTAGGACTTTAGTCGGCTAAACCACCTCCACTTGTTGAGTTCCATCCCGGGAAAAGTGTTGTGAACGCTGTTAGTCAGACACGCGGCACAGACAAAGTGCTCTCTCTCTCATACTCACACTGCAAATGCCCCTACAGGAAGTCTACGCAGCCACTTTTCATATTGAAATGCACACAGGTATAGTGCTTCAAGAAAGTGCCGGGGCCGTCGTCTTGGGTTTCAGTGTTTTTGTTTCAATTACCTGTGACCTCATGTGTGCAGACAAAGCGCTTTTTTTGTGCGGTGTCAAAAACTCGCCTGCTCACAATAGAAGGACGCCAGTTCGCTACACCTCTCTTTTTAAAACATTACCAGACAACAATTATACAATTACACGAAGTCTCGACGGAAATGAACGATCTTGGAACCCGACTACGACGTCGTGAGTTCTCGGAGAAGTTCGTAGACGAGTCCTCCCGAAGGAACCGCACACCAAGTTTTGACACGTCCCCTGCTTTTGGTCCGCTCCTCACTCCCCCCGTATGTATATGATGCAAACACGCCACCCTGCCAGCGGTCTGCGTTTTGCTTCACCGGCAAAGTTGGCCGGATACGTGTAACTCACACCTGCCCGGTAACGATTGTTCCACCGTTAGAAGTTTACCTTGTTTAAGTCGTGTAACTCGCGTGGAACAAAACAAACGAAGAGAATGGAGAAAACATGAAATTATATCTGCAGCTTGCACCGATATGAGTCAGTGACAACCGTTGTCGAGAAGGACATGCTATGCCACCGTACGACAAACTCAACCCGCGCCTTTTAGAAAAGACTGTGCTCCGGAATTTGCCCTCCAATTGTCGATTTGAATCTCGCTACTATAGACCCCGAGGACTCGCATTTTTTCCGTGACCCCGGCTTTTTGTTCTACTGCGTAGCTTGTATTAGAGTAGGGCGAAGAAAATGCTACCCTTTATCTTTTCAAGAGCTATCAGTGTCGGTTGGAACTCGGGATATTTTTGCGTGTGTGGTCCAGAACGATGTAGTCTTTTGGGGATCAGAATCACTTCTTATCAACAATACCTATCGTAGACCACAATGCGTGACTCACTTAGAATACGCACATGCTGACTGTGTACACTTCCACAAGCTACAGCAGTATCGTGTTAACCCAAGTATGTTCCTTCTAGTCGTGTATATTTCTGAAAGAAAAACACGAGCGGACAGAACAAAGTGATTGTGGATATGTCTCATTCGATTACGCGGTATTCTAGAAAGGTAATCTTTGAAACAGGTTAGAAGGGTGGAAAAGAGTTGTCAAACTGTCACAGAAAGTTCTGAAAGAAAAACAAGCAGACAGAACAAAGAGATTGTGACTATGTACATGTTTTCTTCGATTACTTGGTATTTCTAGAAAGATAATCTTTAAACAACTTAGAAAGGAGGGTAAGAGTTTTCAAACTGTCACATTGTTTCCCCATAAACTTTAGCCTTATGCTTAGTTCTTGACTTGTTGACCTTAACTTCATTTGACAATTTAGTAAACATCTAGTGATAAACTTCAAAGTATATACAAAACATGTATGACAAAGCAAAATGTTATTTACCTAAAACAAAAGAAGAAAAGCAGCTAACATTGTAAGAAGCAAGTCTAGTCATAGGAAAAACAATATGTCATACACGTATTAAAAGAACCACCGACATACAAGGTGATAGACTCCAAATATGGGGATATGCAGTCAATACGGAAGGTAGGTACATATTTACATATTTTGTACATATATTTAGCATTCTGACAAATAAGCGAAGTTGTTTTCTTTTCTACGCATACAGGTTGTATTCTATTGTCTGAGTGAATGAGTTTTGTGTTACGCCATTCCAGAGGAATAAAATCACCATACTCATATTTATGAATTTTGTATATGATTACATACCCATTCACGTTTATAACAAAGGCGGATATATCAATGACATTGTCTTTAGTTCTATTCTTTCACTGTGAGACCACACGTATTGTAACGGCCCAACTTTACGATGTTTGTCTTTCTCCGCCTGTTTCCTTGGATTTGTTGGTCAGATATTTCTGACTAAGCGACTGATTCATAAACTTGAGTCGTCAAGACGCACTCTCCAAGCAGAGGTTCGGCTCCGGCTTGTTTTTACGTATTTTTAGGCGTTTTTGTTGGGCTTTCTATTTTGTCAGGTATTATTTACGTCGCCAAGCCAAGCAGAGGTTCGTCTCCGGCTCGTTTTGACGTTTCTTTAGACGTTTCTTATTTGGGCTTTCTATTTTGTCAGTTTTCTTTATGTTGCCAAGCCGTTTCTGCTTGGAGAGTCAGTAGTCAAGACGGACACTTCTACAACAGAGACAGACATACACGCACACGCACACAAACACACACACACACACACACACACACACACACACACACACACACACACACACACACACACACACACACACACGCTCTCGAAAACATAGCCTTCTTGGCCAAGGTAAATAGATATTTTTTCAGGACTGTTGAACTGTGTAGCCATGTGTTTCCGAAACAGTACTGTTACCTCTGTTACGGTAACAAAGGCGCCATGTGGCACACACTCGCCTCTAGAGCACTACACGTCACTGTAGTTCTCCCCTCGTCTGTCAACCGTCACTGTACGACGGCCTTTCATTCTTGTACTTTCTAGCCTCCACGAGGCCTTCCTACGGGGTAAGGGATCGTAAAATTTGGCAAAACAAGGAATAATTGGCCAGTAGAGTCAGTCCACGGCAAGGTTAACAATTCCCTACAAATGTAACTCTATTGTGGCCAAACTTCCCTGGCAAATATTTTCCCTATAGCCGGCATAGTCTGGTAGGCACTTGTACTTTCGTCGCTGGGGTGTTTTTGTGGTGGTGTGGGATTAGGTCATTGGTTGGGGAGGTAGGGGTGCTTAAGTGTCACAGCTGTGGGTAGAAGTGTTGTTCAGGGTCCTTCTGGACGGGACAGAATTATATATGAGGCGCGTGAGAAAGTATTGACCACACTTAGTGGGTCATTGGGTACGGAGAAATTCCTCTCTATTAAACGTACGCGTTATATCGGCGGGCCCCTTAAATTCGGACGTAGATTTATGAGTGCGACATCGCACTGAATCTTTTGTATAATGAAACAATTAAAGATTTGTCTGAAGTTACGGGTATGACGAAGTTAGGGGACCCGCCGTTATATCACGTTGTACGGTAAATTTACGACAGAGAATTGCAGGAGACGATCTTAAATGTGTCGTATAAAATTCGGCTGTCTTAGCTTGTGACAGAAAAGTTTTTACAGGTGCTTTTCGACGGGAATTTTTTTCAGTCTCACTTGAAATCGTGCTTGAAAATCGAACGGCTTATGTGACTATATAAGATACAGTGCTGCAAAATTATTTTTTATTGCGTGTCAAAGGACATGAAAAGAAAATGACAAAATAGATAGATATTGTTATGATATATTCTCGTTATGTACTGACGTTATGATTATTACAATTATTGAATTAGATTTTTCAAAATCGCCATTTAACTTTTTCATCTAACATGTTAATTGACATTAACAAAACTACAGCCATTCCATTCAAACCATTTCAACATCTGAACGCAGAAGCACTTTCGTCAGACGTAACATTAAAGTTGCATGATGTTACATGTACAGTCATCGCTCATACGAGTAAAATGTACACCAAGACGATGTTGTTGAGAATTTCCAGCTTTTCTAAACATGAGTATTTCCAGTTTTAAAAACATTTTCAGGTTTCAGTGACTCAACAATTCCAATGCGACGTCTTCCTGTCTTTTCGTGACGCCCACGGTAACATTCCCGTTACATTTGTCATCGGTGACGCTGCAATGTCAAAACATATCGCAAGGGGTCCCCATTGAGAAGTTAAACAGTAACGTTACCAGCAATCAGTCTGACCATAGTTCACCGTTGCAACATCGCAGACCAATCAGTTCAAAACGCTCTCTCACAAGCATGGGGACTTAAACGTTAAGCTAAGAGGCGTCTATGAAGGATTTTCAGGCAAGGATGGAAATGGTAAGGGTGAAATTCAACGTTTGATAGCTGTCCCAGTAAATGCTTTTCCAAGCAGCCTGTATGATTCAAATGATAAGGATTGTTTCAACATTGTAAGGATTGTAGAAGAAGAAAGATGTTGCCTTTTCCCATGTATTTTGTTTGCATAACATGCTGAGTCGAGGTGAGCCCTTAGGACACCAAAGAGGGTCTACATGCGGTCTTCCATAAGGTGTAGGGAGCCTTTTTTGGAAATGTAATCTTATTCACGTAATCTATAGCAAGGCGAACAATTTGTGTGTTATGGTCTTCCTTGACTTAAGCGTAATACAAAGGGGGTTCTTCTGAATTCTGATTTCAACGTAAAGCGTTGTCGGGAACCCCCCATGCAGACCCTCAGCAAACTTGTGAACTTGGAACCTGCGCAAGGCACGCTGGGAATCCATCATGGCGGGATCGGACGATTTGTTACGCGCCGATTTGAGGCACAAGACATGGTCACGTAAAAACTCAATAGTTCTCGCACGAAAGGCCAAATCACGTATATAGATGTGTCCTCGTAATGTCAAGACGTTCCTCAAGCCCCTGCAATAAAGCTGGGTATCTAAACTTCTCCAAGAAGCAAGATTTCTCGAGTTAAAGATGACACATTTTCCAAGGTTTTCCCTATGGTTTAAGTATTACACTCCGGACCAAGAACGCACCACATGGGGGTTTCGCGGCATGCGGTTTGAGGGCGACACTCCACTGTTTCCGGGTCACACTCAGCGTGACGGCAGAATACTGGCAAGACAAAGCAAAAGAAATGTTTCGTGTTGATTCTGATGACAGTTGACTGTGTTCGGGCGGGAAGCGCGCAAGGAGGCGGCCCACTGTAGTACACGTTTTAAAGTAACGTTAACGATGGCATTGTATATAATGTTCTGGCACACTTTCTAGTTATACTGTTAAAATTTTTGGCTTTTATACCCTCCGAATTATAACTGAAAACCGTTCCATGGACAACGTTAAGATTGCATTATCAAACGGGTTATACCCGCCAACTTAAGACAGGTTTGATACTGTTCTTTAGCAAAACTTCGTAAGTGTTCTATAACATACTTACAACTTTCCGTCCTACGTCCGTGCCTACATTGTTGTACACACGACCTTGAGAAAGCAAGGTTGAAATTGGGTCAATGAAATGACCCAATTCTAAAAGGAAAACTTTTTCGTCCTACGTCCGTGCCTACATGGGTGTAACGTTACACACGCCCTTGAGAAGGCGAGGTTGACATTGGGTCAATGGAATGACCCAATTCTAAAATGAAAACTTTTCCGTTTGATGTCCGTGCCTATATGGGTGTACAAATGACCTTGGGAAGCCAAGGTTGAAATTGGGTCAATGGAATGACCCAATTCTAAAAGGAAAACTATTCTGTTTGACGTCCGTACCTATATGGGTGTACACACGCCCTTGACAAAGCAAGGTTAAAATTGGGTCAATGAAATGACCCAATTCTAAAAGGAAAACTTTTCGCCCTACGTCCGTGCCTATATGGGTGTACACACGCCCTTGAGAAGGCGAGGTTGAAATTGGGTCAATGGAATATTTAATGACCCAATTCTAAAAGGAAAACTTTCCGTCCTACGTCCGTGCCTACATTGTTGTACACACGACCTTGAGAAAGCAAGGTTGAAATTGGGTCAATGAAATGACCAAATTCTAAAAGGAAAACTTTTTCGTCCTACGTCCGTGCCTACATGGGTGTAACGTTACACACGCCCTTGAGAAGGCGAGGTTGACATTGGGTCAATGGAATGACCCAATTCTAAAATGAAAACTTTTCCGTTTGACGTCCGTGCCTATATGGGTGTACAAATGACCTTGGGAAGCCAAGGTTGAAATTGGGTCAATGGAATGAACCAATTCTAAAAGGAAAACTATTCTGTTTGACGTCCGTACCTATATGGGTGTACACACGCCCTTGACAAAGTAAGGTTGAAAATTGGGTCAATGGAATGACCCAATTCTAAAATGAAAACTTTTCCGTTTGACGTCCGTGCCTATGTTGGTGTACACACGCCCTTGAGAAGGCGAGGTTGAAATTGGGTCAATGGAATATTTAATGACCCAATTCTAAAAGGAAAACTTTCCGTCCTACGTCCGTGCCTACATTGTTGTACACACGACCTTGAGAAAGCAAGGTTGAAATTGGGTCAATGAAATGACCCAATTCTAAAAGGAAAACTTTTTCGTCCTACGTCCGTGCCTACATGGGTGTAACGTTACACACGCCCTTGAGAAGGCGAGGTTGACATTGGGTCAATGGAATGACCCAATTCTAAAATGAAAACTTTTCCGTTTGATGTCCGTGCCTATATGGGTGTACAAATGACCTTGAGAAGCCAAGGTTGAAATTGGGTCAATGGAATGACCCAATTCTAAAAGGAAAACTATTCTGTTTGACGTCCGTACCTATATGGGTGTACACACGCCCTTGACAAAGCAAGGTTAAAATTGGGTCAATGAAATGACCCAATTCTAAAAGGAAAACTTTCCGACCTACGTCCGTGCCTATATGGGTGTACACACGCCCTTGAGAAGGCGAGGTTGATATTGGGTCAATGGAATAATTAATGACCCAATTCTAAAAGGAAAACTTTCCGTCCTACGTCCGTGCCTACATTGTTGCACACACGACCTTGAGAAAGCAAGGTTGAAGTTGGGTCGATGGAATGACCCAATTCTAAAATGAAAACTTTTACGTTTGACGCTCGTGCCTATATGAGTGAACACACGCCCTTGACAAAGCAAGGTTAAAATTGGGTCAATGAAATGACCCAATTCTAAAAGGAAAACTTTCCGTCCTACGTCCGTGCCTACATTGTTGTACACACGACCTTGAGAAAGCAAGGTTGAAATTGGGTCAATGAAATGACCAAATTCTAAAAGGAAAACTTTTTCGTCCTACGTCCGTGCCTACATGGGTGTAACGTTACACACGCCCTTGAGAATGCGAGGTTGACATTGGGTCAATGGAATGACCCAATTCTAAAATGAAAACTTTTCCGTTTGACGTCCGTGCCTATATGGGTGTACAAATGACCTTGGGAAGCCAAGGTTGAAATTGGGTCAATGGAATGAACCAATTCTAAAAGGAAAACTATTCTGTTTGACGTCCGTACCTATATGGGTGTACACACGCCCTTGACAAAGTAAGGTTGAAAATTGGGTCAATGGAATGACCCAATTCTAAAATGAAAACTTTTCCGATTGACGTCCGTGCCTATATGGGTGTACACACGGCCCTGAGAAGCCAAGGTTGAAATTGGGTCAATGGAATGACCCAATTCTAAAATGAAAAGTTTTCCGTGTGACGTCCGTGCCTATATGGGAGTACACACGGCTCTGAGAAGCCAAGGTTGAAATTGGGTCAATGGAATGACCCAATTCTAAAATGAAAACTTTTACTTTGACGCCCGTGCCTATATGGGTATACACACGCCCTTAAGCCGGCGTCAATATTCATGCGAGCGTCGGCCGGATTCGTAGATCGCCCAAAGCTCGCCGAATTTCAAAATCGCCCGAGCATATTTGGATCAATTTGATTTCTAAAAATCGACCGAAGCCCGCATAATCGACAGAACGTCGGCCGTCCTTCGGCCGAAAATACCCATTTGAAGCTCGCCGACACGTCGGCCGAGCTGAATTCTTGATTTGTGACGGGGGTTTAAGGAGGCAAGGTTGACATTGCGTCAATAGAACGAGGGCATTGTATATAATGTCCTAACACTCTTTCTAGTTTACACTGTTTTCAGCTGTTATACCCTGAAAATCATAGCTAAGAGCGTTCCTTAAGAACGTTTAGAATTGCATTATTAAGCGGGTTCTATCCGCTAACTTAAGACGGGAAACTCTTGTTTGGAAAAGTTTGTAAGTTCTATTCCATACGTGTGAGTTTTCATTGTTAGGAACTTACGGTCGTACACTGTAAGGACGGAATGTTTTTTGCACTCTTAGTGGCTTTTGTGTAATTTATACCCATATAACCTACTTTCCAAGCAGAGGTCGTGGGGGAAGATTGATTTTTTTTATCATATGCCTCGTTGGTTATACACCCACTTAGGACGGACAATTCTTTTATGTCCGAACTGTGGCGATCCTTTGAAGCGGTTTCAACTTTGCACTCTTAAGGGATTGTTTCTATATACTGGTCCAATTTCAACCTTGCATTCTAAAGGGCGTGTTCATACCCCTACAGGCACGGACGTAGGACGGAAAAGTATTCATTTTAGAATTGGGTCATTCCATTGACCCAATTTCAACCTTGCCTTCTCAAGGGCGTGTGTACACCAATATAAGCACGGACGTCAAACGGAAAGTCTTTTATTTAAGAATTGGGTCATTCCATTGACCCAATGTCAACCTTGGCTTCTCAAGGGCGTGTGTACACCAACATAGGCACGGACGTAGGACGGAAAAGTTTTTATTATAGAATTGGGTCATTCCATTGACCCAATGTCAACCTTGGCTTCTCAAGGGCGTGTGTACACCAACATAGGCACGGACGTCAAACGGAAAAGTTTCCATTTTAGAATTGGGTCATTCCATTGACCCAATGTCAACCTTGGCTTCTCAAGGGCGTGTGTACACCCATATAGGTACGGACGTCAAACGGAAAAGTTTTCATTTTAGAATTGGGTCATTCCATTGACCCAATGTCAACCTCGCCTTCTCAAGGGCGTGTGTACACTCATGTAGGCACGGACGTAGGACGGAAACGTTTAAGTTTTAGAATTGGGTCATTCCATTGACTCAATTTCAACCTTGCCTTCTCAAGGGCGTGTGTACACCAGCATAGGCACGGCGTAGGACAGAAAAGTCTTTGATTATAGAATGGGTCATTCCATTGACCCAATGCCAACCTTGGGTTCTCAAGGGCGTGTGTACACCAACATAGGCACGGCGTAGGACAGAAAAGTCTTTGATTATAGAATTGGGTAATTCCATGGACCCAATGTCAACTTTGGCTTCTCAATGTCGTTTGCACACCCATATAGGCACGGACGTCAAACGGAATGTTTTCATTTTAGAATTGGGTCATTCCATTGACCCAATTTCAACCTTGCCCTCTCAAGGGCGTGTGTACACCAACATAGGCACGGACGTAGGACGGAAAGTTTTCATTAAAGAATTTTGGGTCATTCCATTGACCCAATTTCAACCTTGTCTTTTCAAGGGCGTGTGTACACTCATATAGGCACGGACGTCGAACGGAAAAAGTTTTCAGTATAGAATATTGGGTCATTCCATTGACCCAATGTCAACCTTGCCTTTTCAAGGCCGTGTGTACACCCATACAGGCACAGACGTCGAACTGAAAAGTTTATATTATAGAATTGGGTCATTCCATTGACCCAATTTCAACCTTGGCTTCTCAGGGGCGTGTGTACACCCATATAGACACGGACGTCAACCGGAAAAGTACTTCATGTTATTATTGGGTCATTCCATTGACCCAATGTCAACCTTGTCTTCTCAAGGGCGTGTGTACACCCATATAGGCACGGACGTAGGACGGAAAAGTTTTCATTATAGAATTGAGTCATTCCATTGACCCAATGTCAACCTTGTCTTCTCAAGGGCGTGTGTACACCCATATAGGCACGGACGTCAATCGGAAAATTTTTTATTTTAGAATTGGGTCATTCCATTGACCCAATTTCAACCTTGGCTTGTCAAGGGCGTGTGTACACCCATATAGACACGGACGTCAAACGGAGAAGTACTTCATTTTAGAATTGGGTCATTCCATTGACCCAATTTCAACCTTGGCTTCTCAGGGGCGTGTGTACACCCATATAGACACGGACGTCAAACGGAAAAGTACTTCATGTTATTATTGGGTCATTCCATTGACCCAATGTCAACCTTGTCTTCTCAAGGGCGTGTGTACACCCATATAGGCACGGACGTAGGACGGAAAAGTTTTCATTATAGAATTGAGTCATTCCATTGACCCAATTTCAACCTTGCCCTCTCAAGGGCGTGTGTACACCAACATAGGCACGGACGTAGGACGGAAAAGTTTTCATTATAGAATTGGGTCATTCCATTGACCCAATGTCAACCTTGTCTTCTCAAGGGCGTGTGTACACCCATATAGGCACGGGCGTCAAATGGAAAAGTTTTCCTTTTAGAATTGGGTCATTCCATTGACCCAATATCAACCTTGCCTTCTCAAGGGCATGTGTACACCAACATAGGCACGGACGTCAAACGGAAAAGTTTTCATTATAGAATTGGGTCATTCCATTGACCCAATGTCAACCTTGCCTTTTCAAGGGTGTGTGTACATCCATATAGGCACGGAAGTCGAACTGAAAAGTTTTCCTTTTTTAGAATTGGGTCATTCCATTGACCCAATTTCAACTTTGGCTTCTCAATGTAGTGTGTACACCCATATAGGTACGGACGTAGGACGGAAAAGTTTTGATTTTAGAATTGGGTCATTCCATTGACCCAATTTCAACCTTGCATTCTCAAGGGCGTGTGTACACCCATATAGGCACGGGCGTCAAATGGAAAAGTTTTCATTTTAGAATTGGGTCATTCCATTGACCCAATGTCAACCTTGGCTTCTCAAGGTCGTGTATACACCCATATAGGCACGGGCGCCAAACGTAAAAGTTTTAATTTTAGAATTGGGTCATTCCATAGACCCAATTTCAACCTTGCTTTCTCAAGGGCGTGTGTACATCTATATCAGGCACGGACGTCAAACGGAAAATTCTTTCATTTTAGAATTGGGTCTGCTTTCATGAAGGTTGCCTCCAGAGTGCCGAAGCCACCGTCTTCTTTGGGCTTCTCCAACTTTTCCCGGAACTCAGCCCTCTTAGTATGTCTCAACTGCTTCTGAGCATATACAAGCTTACCGCAGCGAGCACAGACACTTTTGGTGACGTATGCCCGGTAGGTGTCGTCTGTTCCGTACTGGGCGCCCAGTAAGGATCAGTAAGGAGCCGGTTAATTTGCACTGCATGACAAATTCTAAAATAAGAAAAGTATTCTAACATATCTTTGGATAGAACGTGAAGATTGACCACACTTCCGCGTTCGGCCGCAAGCCCTTCTGCTACGACCCGGAAGTAAATTACGCCTGATAATGCTGAAACGGTAGCACGGAAACCCCCATGCAGTGCGAAATCTACGACAGAATTTAACACAAGAAGGCTCATTTGGGGCCAACTTTGAGTGTGCAAGTCTCGTTCGAAAATCATATTTGGATCTCCAAGTGTATCGCAGGAGCTTGGACAGCTTCTTGACATTACGGGGACACAATTATATGCATGATTTGGCCTTTCGTGCGAGATCTATTTAGTTTTTACGCGACCATGTCTTGTGCCTCAAATCGGCGCGTAACAGATTGTTTCCACCTGGTCGAGTTTTGAACGTAACTTTTCCTCAAATTTTAGAAAGGACAGCCTCTAATTTTGACAGCCGGAGGTAAATATGAATGTTATGTGTCTTTCTGTGGCTTGCAATGTCGCTGAAATCGTTGAAATGTTGAGTTTCCTCGCCTAAATGTCTGGGTGATATAGGGTGGCAAACCAGATAGGACCAGTTTTAGATTTTGACTATTGTGCAATCTTTCGTTTGCATGCCCAAACGCGACATTATGGTTCCTGTTTATAGGGATACAGAAATGACGCTGGAATTTCACATTCAACGTACAGGCTCTTGTAGAAGTGCACACGTAATAGAGTTGTCAGGATATGCACAAATAATTTTATAGGCATGGCAATTATCATAATTTCTAGACAGTGCCCACCCACAACTGTTCTTCATGCAGATGGGGGAGGGGTCTTTGTCGTGTTTGGTGGAGTTGCTATAGCTAGTTGTGGAAAATTAGGATGTAGGCAACAGACATCTTTAGAGCTCTAATACATGCGTTATGTGCTCTTGCAACATGTCCTTCTGATAGTGTTCTTGATCATGCCCATGTAGTCACTTCCTGGTCACTAAAATACATTTGAATATGCTGTTAAACATTCAAAAAGAGTCTATGACTGTTGCTGAAGATGTAAACTAGAATGCACTATAACAATGGTAGAGTGCTGTGGCGCAGTTGTATGCAAATCCACTCTAAGAGGGCCTGCATGGGGGGGGTCCCGACAACGCTCTACGCTAAATTCGGAGGGCCGGCTACGTAATACGCTAAATTCAGAAAGCCTCCCTACGCTCTACGCTAAATTCAGAAAAGCCTCCCTACGCTCTACGCTAAATTATGGAGTGGTCGGCAACGCTCTACGTAAAATTAAAACGGCCGATTACGCTCTACGTAAAAGGGGCATGCAGGCCGTCCTCTAAGTCACAAGGTTAACAAGGGGTTTCAATCTCGACCTAGTACAAGGAGGTTTTATCAAGAGCCGGCCTCTGGATAAAGTCACCTTCAATGGTACATGGGTATACTATATGTGTAACAGTGGGGTTCAAGCGCCACCAACTAACCAGTCTAATTACTGGTCCGGACCTTTTACTTTTAGCCTAGCGGTTATGGCATGCAGCCTTTGGACTGGCGGGCCCAGGTTCGATTCCCGGGAGCCAGGAGTCTGTTTCTACTTGCCTCTTTGTTTCATATGTCAGTGTACTGGCCAATGTTCTGCAGAGTTCACTTGCATGCTACTGATAACATTAAAAATTGCAGCCTTCGGATGGGATATTTACTACTAATACTAGTAATTTCAGGTCCCCCGTTTATGTGTTGCATATTGTTACTAATGTACATTGTACATTGTGTGTAAACAAGTTATATGGTCAAGAATTATATGAAAGATATAATGAATTATGATTCCTACCGCATTTGACATTGTTGATAAAGAGTAGCGGTCCTGGGTCTGCCCCATTGTGATTACATGCATGCCTGATTACATGATTAAATTATTCTTTCTCTTCCATCTCTCAGTATCATTATTATATCAGTATTAAGTTTCCTGTGTTTTTCAGACCATGTCATCCCCCAGTGAGAACCAGCCGAGCATCAACTCCTCGGGCTCCCACATGGCAGTGGATTACACCAACATGGGTGCTGAACTCAGCACAGAGTCTCAGGTACGCCATGTCTCTCAGTATATGTCTCTCATGCTACTAGTAGCCCCCTTTGCAGACTTCTTTGAGTGCCTGCATTTTTTTTGGAAAGCGCCGATTCTTGGTTTTCAACATGGGATAAGGATCTGTAAAATTGCAGGAAATAATGCTTGGGGAGACAGTTCTCCCCCACATTAGAGAGCCTTTGCCTATGTTGAAAATCACGAATCAGTGCTGCCACAAAAAATAAACGCAGTTGGTCTAAGAGGTATGTGATTGAGACTGTATCACATGTGCAATATATGTATAAAGCAAAGAAATCGTAAACGATAGGTTGATTATAAAATTGTGTTACCGTCATAGGTAAAGATCACAAGTGTTGGAGGAATAAGTTGTCAAGTGCAATTGATTTTCGTTGCACAAAAATGTATGTGACAAAATGATGTCAATAACTTTTTTGTTCTTGAAATCTTTTAACTCAATAAAGGGTTCAAAAAGAGAGAGAAATTGACTTGACAATATCTTAGGCTCAACCACACTGATATAATACCGGTCCTTTTCACATATCCTTCCAGGATGACCGACCGTTCCGTGAGATGATGATAGCCAGTGACCTGAGTGACAGTGTGGATGATCCTGACATCACCATAATCAGGGATTACACATCCTCTATGAGCAGTGCAGTCAAAGTAGAGGTCTGTACATATAGATATACATATACATACGATATAGGTACATATAAAATACAACAGTGTATTCCGTATCCCCCGAAGTACCAGCCCGACCCACAGGAGGGCTTGGACAGAGGGTGATGCGGAATACACAGCATTGTATTTTACTTATGTCATACCCACTCCAAAAAAACACACAGTCAAATGCGAAATGTGCCAGAAGTTGAGAAAATATTGTATCCTCGAACAACATCAATTGCAACATCTGAATCCAGTGTTTGAATTTTCGACAGCGTGTTTTAATCATTTGATGGAAGCCTGTGCAATACAACTTCAAAGCCAGTGCAATACAACTTTGAAACCTCTGCAATACCGTAAAATATAGACCTTAATATCTATATCTATGTTATACCTGGGCTGCGAAAATGTTACTGGTGTTCCAGACCGGTCTATATTTTACATATTACCTGTCTAACTATAAGCACTTAAAACAATTGTATAGAAAAAAATATTAGGGAATGATTTTGAAAACTTCTATTTTTGTTTGCTTACAGATCACTGATGCTAATGATGCAGAGTTTAACTACAGTACATCGGCTGCACTCAGGAAGTGTAAGAAACAAGTTCTACAGCCATATGGGAGACTCCTTGCACTGGTGAGTTGTTCCCATGCAAAATACTAGTACACTGACCTGTAGGGAACTGTTCAAGAAATTAAATACTAGTAGTACATGTACTAGAAATTTGAAAAGGGTGAAAACAGCTAAGAAAAGTACACTTTTTTGGTTTTGTTTTTAGGGCCTTGAGAATGTTGAAAAAGAGTTGTTTGAGTGTGAGAATCTTTACAAACAGTGATTTTAGTTTAGAATTGATATATGAGGGTCTGTATGGGGAGACAACGCTTTATGCTGAATTCAGAAGAACCCCTTACGTATTAAATAGAATCACAGAAGGCAATTACGCAAAATTTGGTGGCCAAACTATAAATTACGTGAATAAGACGGGGAGCATGCAGACCCTAGTGTATGTCTAATATCATATCATCATGTCTTATCAATATTATCATACTCATAGTGTTTGGATAAGAGGCAGTATATTGCCTAGGAGATGAGCATCTTATGCTAGTATCCAGAATTTGTATTTAGAGTTTATTTAGGTTTGGGCAAGTTCTCCAGCCCCCTGACTGTTCCACAAATATTCCACAAAATATGTCTTACATTTTGTGTGTTTGAAAACCACTGAGTATTCTATCCTTGCAATGGCCTAGAGGGTAGAGTGGTCGCCTTGCACATGGTAGGTCGTGAGTTCGATCCCCGGCCGGGTCATACCAAAGACTCTAAAAATGGTAAATACAGCTTTCTCTGCTTAGCACTCAGCATTTGAGAAAGAGTATGGCAGTTAAACACACAACACTACCAGTGGACTAGCCCCCCTGCTGTAGTGACTTGCACAAAGTTGTGTGGCCAAAGGGTTGCCGAAACGGAGATGGGCGCCGCCTTATGCACCATCGGTGCGCGGGAAGGACTTTAACATTAACATTCTGTCTTTGGTTTCAGATTGGTTGGCGAGCCCTCGGTCGTGAAGCGATCTCCAACCACCTTGGCTGGAAGGTTCTGAACGTGCTGTACACCATCTTCATCCTGTTCCTCCTCATCTTCTCCTACATCTTCCAGGTCCTGGTCTGCCAGGGAAGGCTCAACATTCACACTGATGTCAAGGTAAGGAAAAGGAAAGGAAGGAAAGGGAAAGTGATCTCGAACCACCGAAAATAATTTCATCAGGTTGGTAGAAAATAGGATATGGGAGATTCTTTATACACAACCAGGTATTGATCTCACCTGCTAACGTTTCGTTTCGACTGGGAGAGGGCCAAGGTCATCGACAGAGAGGATAACAGACGCACCCGGTGGATTAAGGAGGCG
Organism: Branchiostoma lanceolatum; assembly: GCA_035149815.1. Taxonomy (NCBI): domain Eukaryota; kingdom Metazoa; phylum Chordata; class Leptocardii; order Amphioxiformes; family Branchiostomatidae; genus Branchiostoma; species Branchiostoma lanceolatum. Next base: position 3,167,575 of record CM068882.1, read on the forward strand.
GTCTGGATAAGGAAGACAACACCGGTGATGAACCGAGACGAGGGGGGATACAAACTTAGCCATATTTGGGACAGTGTTCTCACCGCAAAAGCGCCACCTACATCGGCTACTTATAGCGGTGAGAAGCAGTACTCCAGTCAGAAGCTCTGAAGAAGGTGTCTGATAGACATCGAAACGTTAGCAGGTGAGATCAATACCTGGTTGTGTATAAAGAATCTCCCATATCCTGTTCTCGAACCAGTTTAGCTCAAATGAAGTAGATGAACAGATGAGCTAATCTTCCACTGGTCATGACAGAGAAGACAGACACTATGTACAGTATTTACAGGTTCATTGTACCGGGGAAATTCCCCTAGCTCTTTTTGACAAGTACAATGAACAGCGGACCACGGCTTAACGTCCCGTCCTAAGGACTGCGACCCTTTCAGATAGTGCGCATGTCGGGTGAGCGACACAGCCAGGTTCGAACCTGGGGCTTCTAGTTCCAGATGCAGGGCCGCTAACCACTGGACTAAGCACGCTACCTGCAGAACATGATGTATTATGTAACGTACATGATCTTAGTGTAACCGGTCTGGACCTTTAGCCTAGTGGTAAGTGCGTTGGGTTTGTGCGCTCGCAGGCCTGGGTTCGACTCCCGGGAGCCAGGAGGCAATCAAGTTAATTGCAGCTCATGACTACATAGCAAAGGCAACAGTCAGTTCAGAACCTTTTGATGACCTCAATACAGCATGAATGCCCTATTTGAGGCCTTACATTGTGGGCACTTTTAAATGTCTTTTGGTGTCTGTATCGTTTTTCAGGCTCCGACAGAAACCCCAGCGACAGTAGTACCAGAGACGTCAAGTAGGACACTGCCATACATCAATGAGACAGACATGTTCACAGCGCAAACCATTATCGCTGGCACCACAAATGCAACCGACATCGACGCCTATGCCCAGCCTGCTCAGTGCTCCCATGTATTCACCACATACGTTGTGCCAGACATCCTGCACTTCATGGCCTACCTGCTAGGGTTCTTCTATTTCCGCATACAGGACAATGAACAGCTGTATGCACTAATGGAAAAGGTAAAAAGTTAGGAAGATTTTTCTTCGCACATAACTTGTAACAAGATTGATTTAAGAAGCTAGTGGGCCAATTTTCTTGAAGAAGGCTTAAGTTTTGGAGGGAAGTTTATGATTTTTTGTCTCCATGGAAAATGGAGATGATTAGTTTTGGGTGTGTCTGTGTGTCTGGACTTTTGTAGTCAGCATAACTCAAGAACCTCTGGATGGATTATGATGATATTTGGTATGTGGGTAGGTATTGGGAAGATGAGAGTCAAGGTCGATTTTGGGCCCCCTGGTATTTGACCTTGGTACTGCAGCAGAAATTCAGTTCTTATTATCTTTTGACCTGGACATGCTATGGTCTTGATTTTTTTGTGGCAGATAGCTTGTGATGTAAGAAAGAAGTGGTGTAGGTTTGGGCTCCCTCGTTGTATGTTGATTTTACTCCTCAGTTTTGTTAATACTGTATGCATTAATTAATAGAAAAGGTAGAAAATTATGAGCATTTTTCTTCACATATAACTCAAGACAAGATTGATTTGCAAAGCTAGTGGGTCAGTTTTCTTGAAGAAGGCCAAAGTTATCAAGATTCTGTGAGTATATGTTATATGATATTATGTATGTTAATTTTTCTCCTCTTATGTTAATACCAGGTCTTCCTGAAGGCATCCGTAGCTCAGTCAAGAAACGTGTCAAGAGCCAAAATGATCCAAATGTCAAGGTCGGTCCAAGAAGTAAAGTAATACTATATGACAGTAAAATAACCCTATCTTATTATCATACATCTATTTTCCTTTTAAAGATAAGTAACATAATTCCACCAGGGTACATAATTCCGCCATCCTGAAAAGGTACATCCAAACAGATCTCCAACCTAACGTCCCCCACTATAATGCACTCCTGTGTATCTAAACTGTGCATATACCTGGGGGGTGCTGCACTAGAGATCTCTCAAACCTACTGTTTTTCAAAGTGGCGGATTTATGTAACCCGGCAGATTAATGTTAAGGGAGATTATTGCAGTGTTTGATTTTTTATAAAGACAATTCAAACTCTACAACTGGATAAAAATTCGGAGATTTATTTCCGGACGTTTAATTTTTTTCTTTTTGTTTGATTTATTCTTCCCATTTTTGTTGTTGTTTCAGGATATACTTGATAACAGGTGCCTTGTGGGTAATGTTGTCCCTTGCCGTACAGGGAGTGTTTGTGGCAGCCTTCGGTGTGGAGAAGATGACTTTCCTGGGCACTACTGTACAATGGTGAATACTTCCAGCTTACTTTGTCTTTGTATTACAGTCAAAACTGCCTAGAATGCTATGATCATATTAGCACTGTAGACATAGGGGGTGTAGCCCCGGCCTGGCTCTGAAGCCACGTGCACAGATTTGTCCTGGTGGACTGCCGGATACAGGGGTTTCATTGTTTTCACGATTAGCTTACAGACTTATTTGTCGTTGGGTCACGTGATTGATTATAAATGCCAGTTAAAATAATCTGTGGGCCCCGGCCATTCCACAAAATAGTCTGGTAGTTGCAGTGTGTCCCAAAGGGTCACGTAGGAGTCACCCCCGAAAGTGTAAAAAAACAGTCCGTAAACTCCCCGGCGGGGCCCCTTTTCCAATTGTGACCAATTATTAGCATATTAAGAAGAGTATTCAGGGGGCTGATAAAAATCTGGTCTCTGTGTACAGGTGGTCACTTTTGACAAGATTGGTAATACCGTAATGCTTGTGTCAATGGTAAAATTATCTAAGAGATCACCCAAAAGTGAACAGGTAGTCCTTATGTACAGGCGGTCACTTGTACAGGTACCAACAGGTACTGTAGATTCATTCTATTCATGCTCAACCACCTTGTACATGGAACTGATCTGGCGTTACGAGTAGTTCAGTGGAATTCTTGGAACTACATCTTATTCCTAGAAGAAAGTCTACATGCTGGCTTGTGTGTTTGTGTTTAATTTGTACTACATGTATCAGTCACTAAAATGTGAAATTATAGGGTCTTGGTTGACAGATGTGAGGAGCTTCATTTTTTTGGTCTTATTACTTCAGGCACATCAGGCGAAAAATATTGAGATCTATGGGGTCTTGATTAACAAGTTCTGAAAATCTTGAAACTTTGTGATGGTTTTATTATAGCGTTGATCTCTCCATTGCGAATCAATGACACAGCAAATTTGTGTTTCCAATGTATTACTACTGTAATACAGAATTGTTTCAACTGCAATTTTAAAACATTGCAGAAACTTCATTTTCCTCTTACCGCAAAATAAAACTGCTGCAAATGTTGATGAATTTACAGGATCCAGAAGCTACAGTAACAGTTTTTCTTTTTGCCTTTAGGAAAGGCTGGCACATTATGCTGATCTGTCTCCAGATGTTGGGGGTCTTGGTGACCAATGCAGTGAACTATGCTGTCGTTGTGAACTACACGACCCAGTGTGAGATGATCATCTACTACATGAAGGGCATCTTCAGACGACTTCAGGAGAAATCAACCGACCTGAAGCTAGCCATGCATGTAAGTTCAGTATATACAGCAGGCTATTAGCTAGCAGGGCGTCAGGGCGTCTTATGGACGCCCCACACTAAGAAAACAGAGAACTTAATAGACACCCTGTTTTTGCAGGGGACACCCAGACGACAAAAATATCAAAGGTTGTGATGTATTGTAGAATGTGACCTCTCAAAACATGAAAACAAAGTCAATGTTTTTAGTCAGTTTTCTACATATTGTGACTTTTTTGTAAGTAAGTTGAATCGTTACCTTATTACACTACATAGCGATATTTACAACATATGAATTATGACTTTGTTGTGTCGTGAGAACATCTTGAAATCTGCACACTTCTCACTGCTGTTTGAGTTGTTAGCCATTTTGTCCGGCTGGGGGATTTTCGGTAGGCTACCAAAAACAAGTTGACTTCGACCCCGTTCACACTCATTTTTTTCAATCGCGATTGAAGTATAATCGCGATTGTTCGATCCGATCGCGATTGAACGCAAAGAAACTTTTGCGTTCACACTGCTTTTCGCCAAGTGGATTGAAGTACGCCGTGATCCAATCGCGATTGAAGCACGATTGATTATTTATGTCCGTTCAAACCAGTGCTCCGCCATGCCATCGGCGATCATCTGGTAAATGTCCCTCTTTCGGTGACATTTCCCCAGTTTGATCTGCACCTCCTCTCTCCCCCAGATTGTGATGAGGACCCTGGTCTCCTCATCGCGCCACCTGCCACCAGCTTGAGTTGCTGACGGAGTTTTATCCTTCTTCTTGGGCATTGTTGACGATGAAAAATTGTTTTTGTTGTAAGAGAGCGATCTGACGTGTGTGGCTTGGGTTTGTTTTCCCGTGCGATGCGAACTATGACCCCACGTACCTGAATGTATGACCTCCCACCCCCGGAACCAGCCGAAATCCCCGCCGATCGCGATGGAGTGAATCGTAGTTGTGTTCACACTCAAAATTTGAAAGGATTGGATTGGATCCGATCGCGATTAATCCTCTCAAACTACCTCCGGAGGTAGTTACAATCCAATCGCGATTGGATCGTTTTGGATCGTTCCAATCGTGATTGGGAGCGTTCACACTGAAAAAATCAATCGCGATCGGATCGATTCAATCGCGATTATACTTCAATCGCGATTGAAAAAAATGAGTGTGAACAGGGTCAAAATGGCTTGCTTTCGGATCGTTTACCAACGCTGGAAATGTGAAAAAAAAGATGATGCAAATATGTTGAAAATAACTTGCAAATGTTAATCTAAATGGAGATTTTTGAATTCAGAATATTTTCAATCTTGGTGCCAAATTTCTACAATTATATGATGTACCTTTAAGGGCTGTGTATCTTTTGCTAGCAGTAGACTTTCCATGAATCCTGAAAAGTAATGATATTGTTATAGATTGTTATGCTGTGATCCATGTCTAATTCCATTGTGATATATTGTCCTTGTCAGCAGGGCTAGCCCTTTGTAATAGCCACAGGCTAGTTGGACAGTCCTGGCTGTGTGTGCTGAACAGCCACACCAATAAATAAGTAAGAAAGTTCTTAGTCATCACAGAAAGAATATTATACAGGCCATTTTGTGTACAAACATTGTCCTGAATTTTCCCTACTTGCAGGATATCCTAGATGCAGGAAAGTCCATCTCCCAACTCAATGGCCAGATTGCCAAGATGACATCTCTGTGTGCTGTCAACTTTGCTGAATTATCTATTATTGGTAAATACAGTATGTTCCATTGGAGAAAAGTGTATACCCATCCCCAGTAGACAATTTATGCTTATCAATTGCTACAGTATTTCTAACAACTAAAACAAAAGTTGTAATATATGTATATGTAAAGTGTTGCTTGTACTGTAAGCTAAGAATAGGTTGCAAAAGTCTTCTATTCAATATGGCCAGTTGCATCAGTATTGTGAACAGTATCATCGATGCCAACTCTTAAACAAGTTAAAGCTTGGTAAAGTTGGACTGAAGTATACAGAATATTCTTGAAATTTAAGTATCAGTAAAAGCAGTTTAACCTTTGTTGTAATTTGATGTATTACTTGTTAAAAGTTTGAAGTGAGCTATAGAATCAATTACAAACTGACCTGTAGGGTTTGTAACCACGTTTTGCTCCAAAAACTCTTTTTGTGCACCTAAACTTTTAGGTAAGATGCACCAGTGCACCTATTCCCAAAAATGAATTTCGAGGCCAGCTTGTGTTGGATGAGCTCAGTTCACGGTAGCAAAATTTCACGGTGAAATGACATTTTCACTGAACTTTAACTTCACGGTGGTAGCAAGTGATTTACAGAATGGATGTGTGAAGGAATCATAAATCGTTTTTTCACGGTGATGATAAGTTCATGATCCAGAGGTGACCGTGAAAACAGTGAACATAAAGTTACAGTGAAAGAAACAAGAATTACAGTACAACTATATATGCTACATCTATATTATGTAAATGTTGTATCCTAACGTTCTGCTGTTTTGTAGGTCTTGTGATCCTGTTCCTGAACCAGTTTCACAGTGTGCTGATCTGGGTCTACAGAGGGACTTTCCCCATCTTGTGGCTGGGCATCCTCATTGTTCCTCTGGTGCAGGTATGTTATGAACTGCCAGGGGGCACTGCTGTATGGTAAAAGTAAAGATAAAGCACAACAATGTGGGGTTAGACATACTGTAAATGCAGAAATGTTTGTGGTGGCTTTATGTTCACGTTTTTCGCGGCGACCGTTTCACCGTGAACAGTTTGTCCAATACTGTAGCAGAATGCGACTACACATGTATAGCGCTACCGCAAACTTAAATCCACCATGAACACTCCATTCTCGCCTTAGCGCGAAATAAAAACCAAGCAAACTTAAATGCATTTACAGTAGTCTCTACCAGACTAACTGAGAATATTTGGCAGGGAAGTTTGGCCACCATATAGGGTTTCATTCACAGGCACAGAATTATTAACCTTACCGTGGACTGACTCCACTGGCCAATTGTTCCTTTTTTTTCCCTAATTCTACAATCCATGCCCCCGTAGGAAAGCCTGGTGGAGGCTAGGTTAGACATTCAGGTGATAAGATACACAATACAGAAGTTAGTCAAGCAACTGGATAGATTTTGTGAATGGTCAGATGTTTCGGTCACTGACAAAAGATAGTGGATGCTATGTGAAATTTAACTTTTGTATTGTGTAAAACAGGTCAAAGTGTAATGTTTTATCTAGCCATAGAATAACAGTTACTGTACATTGCTTTGAAGATGACATACTGTAATTCACTTTATCTTCACGGTAGCAAAATTTCACGGTGTTAGGAAAATTGACATTTTCACTGAACTTTTACTTCACGATGGTGCCATTAGTGATTGAAATCATAAAAAATAACAACAGTTTTTTTCACGGTGATGATAAGTTCACGGTACAGAGGTGACTGTGAAAACAGTGAACATAAAGTTACAGTGAAAGAAACTAGAATTACAGTAAGTGAATTTTTTTAATTGAAAAATTGTTGATTTTCTCAGGCAGCCCGACTGAACTCCACCATCATGAGTCTGAAGAGGATCGGACTGGACATGCGAGTCTTTGGGTACCAGAACTCTTCCCAGCTGGAGAGGGACTCCTTCCTACTCTTCCTACTTAACCTCAACTTCAAGGTCAGTTAAACTTCAACTTAGAAGGAAAGTTTATCAGTGTTGGTCTTGAACATTTTTGCAGAATTCTTTTCAAGAAATAGTGGCCAATTTTAAGCCATATGCATCCTTTAAATGTTTCTGGAAACTGATTTCTTTGTTGTAAAACAGTCCAACATATTCCAAATGAAAGTTTCTCAAGCAACTGGATAAAATTTCCAAATTGAGTGTAGGGGATGGCTGGTAGTTGTTGTTCTCCCTATTGTTCCGGTTACTGCTGACGAGTTGACAATGTTAGGGATCCGGAGATGACGGACGACGGCTAACAAGACACGACACGGAGATAAATAAAACACATCTATACACGTTGAATCCTCAAACTAAACTGTCTTTATTGGAAGGTGATCTGAGAACGTGAACGTTCAACGTTGACGTTCTGACGCTGAACGTACAAACGCGTTCTCGTACGATCGCGTAAACGGTCGTGAAGACGCCCATTAGAAACAAACAACGTTCTATGTAGTTTGTTCTACGGTAACACTTACGTCAAGGTAATACTTGCGTCAGCACACATTCTCACATGAGTAACTATCATTTGGAGTACTGTATCACCTGGATATCTAACCTTCATCAACAGTCTAACGTATTGTTTTGATAATACTTAATGTAGTAAACATTCTGTGCATGACATTGTATAATTGTATTGCTATTATTATTATGTATATGATGTCAATACTCTATTTTTGTCTTTCATTTCACAGGCCAAATTGTTTCATATTCCCATCAAGCCATCCTACCTGTTCGGTATCCTGGTACTTGTGACCTTTACCCTCTTGCTGCTGCTTCAGACCAGTGTCATTGGAGGGTCAAGCATCTTCCTATAAGGCCAAAGGTCATGATAGCACTTCCTGTCAGATCATAGTTCATGATAATACCATGTACTTATAATAACCCTTGTCATATGATGAAGTCACAACTAGATGTTGTCTATGTGGTAAGATATCATGTGAGGTCAAGGGTAATGAAGAGGTCACAGTAACACTTCCTGTGGGGTCACAAGTTATGGTTACACTTCCTGTAGGTCACAAGTCATAGTTGCACTTCCTGTAGGACATAACTTCAGCAGAGCAAACTTATGGGTTAAGTTTTAAGTTTTGTCACCATCTTCATTTTTGTATGGGTAAACTCAACAATAGAATTGTTTTCAATTGTTGATATTGAAGTTACAAACAATAGCATTAGTTAGATGTTTTAAGTTATATTTGCACATTTACGTTGTTCTGTTCTGTATTTAATTTGATATTAGTTTTACAAGTGAAAACTTTCTTTTCCATCCTTTGTCATTTCCAATTATTTATTAAGATGTTTTTGATTTTGAAGAGAGACTGTATTTCATGTCAGATGTGAGTCATGAAAGAGTATGTGATATGCTTTGTGGTCAGAAAAAGCAACAAACAAATGTATTGTTAAAATATGTGAAGAACAACTGAATTTTTTTGACAAAACATATTTTCTTCCAGAATAATGTCCTACTCTACCAAAAGGAGCTATTTTTGAAAATGCTCATGCTGGTATCTTTAGATCGTTAAGATTATAAAATCTAATGATATTCGTGGTAAAAAATTACATAAAAGGAATATATGATGTACATTCGTACATGTAAAAATCTGTAATATATTTTTCCATGGTGGAAAGAACTTCAGTGAATTGATATTATATATGGCAAGGCTGGTATAGTAGAAGTTATATTAGTAAAACGTCGAAATATGATGATGATCGTAAAAAGAGATGCTCTATTTTTTGCAAATCAAGTTGTATGCAATATGTCATTGAATAAATACGGCTTTGTACAAAAATGAATTACAATAATCAAAATGATATGATGATACAGATGTGTGATATAAATGGGTGAATACTGTACTCAAATACGGATTACGACTGCTATATTGAATTTCAACCAAATGTTGATGCTCATTTTAACACACGCATAGAGTCCAACCTACATCATTAAAATGGCTGCTTTAAGCATTCTTTGGAACAGCATTTGGATGTTGTGCTTTGTAACTTTCAATAACTAGAGTTCCACAACCTCATACCTTCGTCAAATGATTTTAACCTTTATGACTGACGTATCATGAGTTTTTCTCATTAAATATGTAAATAAGGTCCTCATTTGCATAAATCATCAGATGATCATCTTCTCCACCCAAATTGCAGAATTTGTCTTTTCTTGACAAAAAAGGCTATTCTTACATTTTATCATCAGTTATGCAGAGATCCTCATAGATCATAAGCATAATCTAGATTCAACGACATTGACATAACTTCCAAATGCCACAAGTTAGTGTAGAATTGCTGTCATTTACCAATATGAAATTATAGGAGCTTGTCATTCATTATGCAAATTAAGTCTTTGTTTTTCTAAAATCTATCAACATTCCTCTCTTCCTCAGTTACAGCTGTCACGTTTGAATAGTCCTATCATGGAACGCAGCAGGTTTATTAAATGACCTCATTTATTATGCAAACTAGAATCTGATTTTCATAATTATCATTATATTATACCAAGCACCACTTAAGCTATCTACGAAATTTGTCAACCTCACCTTGAGTTATAGTATTTTCTTATTGATTATGCAAATGAGATCTCATTTGTTTAGTTGACATCTAATACTATTTCTTTCTCAGTTACATATGTCACATATTTGAGGGTCCTATCATGAAATGCAGCGGGCGTATATTTCCTCGGCCTCATCAATTATGCACATTAGATATTCATTTCCATAAGTCATATCTAAATATGTAAATCATCACTCAAGCGACATACCAAAACTCAATACATTAGTCATAGATATACAAATGCTGTAGAAATCGTCTGCTGTTGATCTCCAGAATGTTTACTTCTTTTTTTGATTTTGACTTTTTTTGTTCATGGATCCTTTCAGTCAATACCTATGCAAAAGAAACATGCAAATAAAATAAAAATGTCTATTAAACCTACAATCGAATAACACGTGACATGACTCACCTCATGTGGTACAAGCTTGCTCTCCTTGACTGCCCAATCTATTTTCTTTTTCAATTCGTTTTTGTCCTGAGCATGCATGCATGCAGCCAATACAGTGGAAAACCTGTCCCAGATATACGTACCCTGCTTTACACGTTCCGGCCATTTCTGCCCCACCAGCGCTGTTTTTGACGGAGGTGTTCTAAATAGAACTGGGGGTTCTATGGGTGTTCCATTCGTTTGTGTTCGACAGGATCGGTCTATAGACCGATCCCAAAGCCACGCCCCCTGTTCGATTTCGAACACCTCCGTCAAAAACAGGGTTTGACGGACCAAACATGGCCGCCGCGGCTAGGTTGAAAATAATGCCACTGACTTCGGTTTAGCTTTTGTGGCACTGAAACCCTTTCAGAGCAGGCCAAATAAGAATGCTATGTCTTCTTTGTTGAAGGCTGCATCCACCGGGTAGAGTTGTTTAAGGAGGGGGTAGGTGCAGTTGTGGTGAGAGCGTAATGTTTTCGGTCAATGTTAAAGCGGTATGCGCCGCATAGCTTTCCCTTGTCAGTGGGCATCAGCGCCCAGTTTCTGACAAGCAGGCGATGCACGTGTAAAACAGGGTTCATATATCTGTGACAGGGTTCCCACTGTATTGACTGCATGCATAACAGCTGCATGGTATTTAGTAACTAAGAATTGAAATGCATCCTTTTACTTCCCTGTTCACTTTCAAGTTAACCAGTTTCACACACCAGTAACTGAAGATACAAAACTCTGCGCTAGCGGACTTTGTAGTAGTCAGCATGTGGTACAAGCTTCCTCTCCTTGAATTGAGTGCCTGATCTATTTTCTTTTTAAATTCGTTTTTGTTCTGAGCATGCATTCAACCTATATAGTGGAAAACCTGACCCAGATATACGTACCCTGCTTTACGCATGCCATTTCTGCCCCGCCAACGCTGTTTTTGACGGAGGTGGGCTGAATAGAACAGGGGGTTCTATGGGTCTTCTATTCGTTCGATATGGTGTTCGACAGGATCGGTCTATTGTCTTAGCTGCCGAAAAACTTCCCTGCCAGAGTCAGGCTGCCAGGTCAGCAGACGGCGGACGTTGGCGTTCCGGTACTATGGCTTTCATGGACTCAGAGAAGATGGTGACTGTATCTGTAAGTTCTGTAAAGGACGATACGTTCACTCTTAGACTGTGACATGCTAAGAGAGCAGAATATTCGGACACATCGTTTCAGAAGCTAATATAGTAATGCGATCTGTTTCTGGACTGTTCGGAATGGAGGTGTAGAGAAGGAACAATTAAGAAGGACCTGGGACTCTTCTTGTACTGGATGGAAACGTTTGTGACGTTGTCCTCATCAGACGTACCCAAAAGGGGTTGATCTTTCCTCTGACAGTGATTGTTATCTCCATTAAAAATGGAGATATTGTTTTGGGTGTGTCTGTCTGTTTGTCTTTGTTTGTCTCTCTGTCTGTCTCAGTTTGTGTTTCCGCACCACTCCAGTCAGCATAACTCAAGAGCCTCTTGATGGATTACAATGATATTTGGTATGTGGGCAGGTGTTGTGAAGCCGGAGGTCAGGGTTGCTTTTGGGCCCCCTGGTATGTGACCTTGGTACTGCAGCAGAACTTCAATTTTTGTATCTTTTGACCTGGACGTGCTGTGGTCTTGACGTTTGGGTGGCAGATAGCTTGTGATGTATTAAAGAAGTGGTGCAGATTTGGGCCCTCTAGCAGCTTCCTCTGGAACTGCAGGGGCGTTTTTATGAAAATCTTCTAAGGAGAATAACTGAACAAAGGAACGACGGATTTCCATGATATTTAGTATGCATGTAGCTTAGATAGAGATATACACAATGAAGTGCAAATTATGCTAATTGGGACTTAATTTGCAAAGCCAATGAGGGAAATCTATATTTGCAGTGTTTTCCATTATCAGACTAAAATACATGTAACGTATGTAGTTTATGGAAAGTGGGTCATCAACAGATACCAAATAAGACAATTATGCAAATAAATTCCTAATTTGCATAATTGATGCAAATTACCATATTTCATCTAATTGGAAAATTATAGGACTGTCGATATGATACTTAGTATGCAGGTAGCTTAGACAGAGATATACATAATGAAGTGCAAATTATGCTAATTTTCGCTAATTTGCATAGGTAATGAGGAAAATCTATATTTGCAGTGTTTTCCATTATCAGACTCAAATACATGTAACATATGTAGTTTATGGAAAGTGGAGCATCAACAGATACCAATAATGCAAATAGATTCCTAATTTGCATAATTGATGCAAGAACACCATAATTAATCTAATTGGGAAATTATAAGACTGTCAATATTGCAACATGCGTAAGTTAATTAAAGGTCTTTATGACCAAGCATATATTATGCAAATGTGTAAGTCATTTGCATGAATAGGATTCTTCATGGAGATATGAGGTCGTGGAACTCTTGTTGTTCAATATTTCTGTGCTTACACTGAAACCAACATTTAGATAGAAATGAGAATAATCTGCTCAGTCCAAATAGAGCTAGCTCCACTAGTACTCTACTGTAAGGAAATCCCACGAAATGCAACACAAGACCCATTTCGTACCTCCAACATGCCCTAGAGCAGTCACCACGGCGTCCTTTCCCTTGAAGTGAGGTGTGAGGGATTCTACAGACGTCACGTCGACAGTCTCGACCTGAAAAAGTGGTTGTTTGTTGCTGTTTTTGTACGGAAATGCATTTAATGCTGATATAAAAAAGAATGAGAGATAGGACTAAATATTGTAAATGTACCAGGTGTGCAAATCTTTGGTCAGTTGATATTGTCATTTGCTTCTTTAGTTTGATGTTTTGGCGATACAGCCATTTGTTGTTACCTTTAGCTTCTGATCTGGGACCTTTTCCCTCATCTTGTCCTCATTCCTGACCAGAGCTGTGACGTCATGACCCTGTTCCAATGCTTGCTTTGCCAGCTCCGTGCCTGCGGACACGGGTTAATGATACATTATCCTGTGGACACAATTTAATGATTGGCGGCACGCCGAGGTCTCCGTAGTATTTAATTAGGGTTGTTGACTCAGAGCACAGGGGGGTCCTTAAAAGTTCAAATCCCTGACACTAGTGACAGGTCCAATTTAAATAAGACCTATTTCCACCTATTTCCTCACTCAACTCGGGTGAAAATGAGTACCTAGCTTCGGTTAGGGACGCGTCCCTCGGATAGGACGTTAAATGGAGGTCCCGGCCATATTTCAGGAGCTAGGACCACACCTCGTTTAAGAAGCCATGCACCACAGATATCGAAAAGAGTAGGGGCCCATCCCGGAGTGAATGCCGGGATCAAATAAACCTGTCCGGATATGGAGCTTAGTTTTTACTCTTCAGTACAAACCCGGCCGGTGCGTTACCCCATGAGGCGGTTTACCGCCTATGCAATACAAACAGTCACCACGGCGTCCTTTCCCTTGAATTGAAAAAAAAGGTAACCGCAGGTTGTCCCACGGGTCAAACAGGGGTCACACCCGAAAATGAAACAGTATCAGCTCTATGTAAAGAAGAGCTTTGAAACATACGTACACTTTCAGGGAGTAGCGGGTGATTAATAAAAATCATGAAGATCCATCAACGTTTCCGTCAGTTTCTTTCCGTCACTTTCCGTCATATATAAACACAGAAAAATTAAAAGTCCGCTGCAGTACTGTTGGAAAACGCCAGGTAAACCATTTTCGAAAATGACCTTCCTTTGCACAACCACTACACACCTACCGAAAATCATGAGGATCCAACAAAGGTTTCTCGAGTTATGTTCATGACATACATGCAGACCTACCCAACAGCTGGAGTAACTGAAAATATAATCTTCTCGGCGAAGATAATTAGCTGTACCGCAGCACATGTCACGACTACACGTGAATATAAAGGGGATAGATAAGCTGCATGCCATATCACATCTAACTAGGTCATGATGTGATCTTTGGACGCAGGATTCTCTGTCTCTATGGAAACGCATAGGCATTTGTCATATTTAACTTGCTCATCGATATGATCTTTGGACGCAATTCGAGCCTTGAATGAATTAAGACCACCATTGCCCGTTTGAACGGCTTACGAGACGGAGGGGACTTAAATTCAGGTATGATCACCACCATGATTTTATTCCGGGTGTAGGGGGCTCTGGATAGAGATAGTACCCTTGTTCGCCCGCAGCTGCACCCTCTTCTGTAGGGTGGTCGGACAACACCGGTTCTCATCCATCCCCTAAAGCTCTCACGTGGTGGCTCCAAGCGCCACACCCCGGTAAACCGTCTCAGCTGACGGGCTAAACTACGTGAGGGGATGGTGTCTTCACTGCACCATTGGGCGGATGAGCTGCGTCAGGCAGCCAACGGTCAGGGCGGAAGAGGTCTACCTGTGACCCAACGGCCAAGTGGACATGTAACATTATCAGAAAGGTAGTGGGGGTGAGGTGATGGGAGGAGCCAGCAAGTCCCAACTGATATCCGCAAAATACCCACTAGGACCCGTGAACCTCCCACTACGACTGGCGGTACGCTGGCGCCACAAAGCCGGCGGGGACCCCTCTTCGGCAGCGGGAAGAGGTGTATTTGCTCCTGGGCGACCTTCAGGTAATGAAGGTGTCGGCCTGCAAATGGGTGCCAGGCGGAAGACCCCGACCTACCGAGGCAACGGCTGGGACCACAAGCCCAAGTAAGATGGGAACTGCGGGGCAGCTGAGGAAATCTCCGGCCGTACGACCCTGTGCCGTCCGTCGGGCTCAGGTTCTTCTCAGCCCAGAGAGACTGGCTCGTTCTTTCTCGCACGAGGCCTGCTGGTCTTTAAACTCTGTGTGCAAGTCTTACTGCGCAAAAGTCCAACGGCGATGGGAGATTCAACGACGGTGGCAGGTTTGAGAAGCCGGAAGCCACCAGCTGGACTCCTGCACGTATGGCGGCTCGCGATGTGATGGCCGCGTGGAGGCTGAACCAGCTAAGCGGAAGCCTTACGAGGTCCTGCGCGAGTGACCGGGCAGCCTTCTCTAGGGACAGCACTGCCCGCCTCCATGGAGGGAACCCCCGATACATTCCGACTTTACATGTAGTTAAATCATACGCACGCTGAGCTGTAGGGATTACTTTACGTACATTTACAGTGTGTAGTCGATTACTGGGCCGCCAGTGATTTTTCGTTGTAAGGCGAAAAACAGTAAAGTAAAGCAGTCATCCTCAATTGAGGTGAAGCATAATGCTTTTTCAAGTAGCTAGTGGTAGTGCAATGCGGCTTCGCCACGGCTCGCGTTATATGTGGTAAATATAGGTCGAAAACGCACATAAAACGCACGATTCGAGTAATCAGGCGACAAGGCCGTGTTGCCTTTCGCGAGCACTGATACCAGGAAGTATTCGCGAACGACCAAAATTGCGTGACCGAAAAACGCTACAAAGATCGTTTTTTTTTAAGAAATATAAAAGATTACACATCACAGCCGAACAAAAGCTGGAGCCAAAACTGTCGAGAAAACCTATTATTATCAAGAGTTTGGGGCGCACTACATTTTGTACCCGCGTCATAGACCCCGGGGGTCGCGGAGAAATACGACCTTGAAGCATGTACTGCGACCTTAAAGCATAGCTTCCTATGGACAAGTCTGACTGTGGTATCTGCCCCGTACAAGGCAACAAGATGACTAAGCTAGAACTAAGCTAACAACAAGTTGGTGATTGTTCAAAGTTTAAACGAATAGGCAGGCACTTTTAAAGTTAAGTTTGGATACTTTTGTCTTACGTTTGCATACTTCATTTTCAGCTTCACGTCGATCCAGAGTTTCCAGACGTAACTTCGTTACAAACCTTTACCATGAAGCTGGTGATAGTAGGAGCTTCTGGCCGCAGTGGTACGTCTACTCGCCTGTCCATTCTATTTAAAGTCTGTAATGTCAAGAAAATAGTCATTCCTACTGATGCTGTTTCATTTTGTTTGCACTGCTTTCGGGTGTGACTCCTATTTGACCCGTGGGACACCCTGCGGCTACCTTTTTTTTTCAATTCAAGGGAAAGGACGCCGTGGTGACTGTTTGTATTGCATAGGCGGTAAACCGCCTCATGGGGTAACGCACCGGCCGGGTTTGTACTGAAGAGTAAAAACTAAGCTGCATATCCGGACAGGTTTATTTGATCCCGCCATTCACTCCGGGATGGACCCCTACTCTTTTCGATATCTGTGGTGGGTTCAGTTCTTAAACGAGGTGTGGTCCTAGCTCCTGAAATATGGCCGGGACCTCCATTTAACGTCCTATCCGAGGGACGTCCCTAACCGAAGCTAGGTACTCATTTTCACCCTAGTCGAGTGAGGAAATAGGTCTTATTCAAATTGGACCTGTCACTAGTGTCAGGGATTTGAACTTTTAAGGACCTCCCTATGCTCTGAGTCAACAAAGACGAGACCTCGCCAATCATTAAATTGTGTCCACAGGATATATAATGTAGCAATCATTAACCCGTGTCCGTAGGCACGGAGCTGGCAAAGCAAGCATTGGAACAGGGTCATGACGTCACAGCTCTGGTCAGGAATGAGGACAAGATGAGGGAAAAGGTCCCAGATCAGAAGCTAAAGGTAACAACAAATGGCTGTATCGCCCAGCCGAAACATCAAACTAAAGAAACAAATGACAGTATAAACTGACCAACGATTTGCACACCTGAGACATTTACAATCTTTAGTCCTATCTCTCATTGTTCTTTATATCACCATTAAATGCATCTCCGTACAAAAACAGCAACAAACTTTTTCAGGTCGAGACTGTCGACGTGACGTCTGTAGAATCCCTCACACCTCACTTCAAGGGAAAGGACGCCGTGGTGAATGCTCTAAGCCATGTTGGAGGTACGAAATGGGTCTTAAATTGCATTTGGTGTGATTTCCTTACACTAGCTCTGAGCAGATTATTCTCATTTCTATCTAAACGTTGGCCGTCTTATCACAGATTTCACTTCCAGGTGGTTTCAGTGTAAGCACAGAAATATTGGACAACAATCACTGCGCTGCCAGAGGAAAGATCAACCCCTTTTGGGTACGTCTGATGAGGACAATGTCACAAACGTTTCCATCCAGTACAAGAAGAGCCCCAGGTCCTTGTCCGTTGTTTCTCCCGATCCCCTACACCTACACCTCCATTCCGAACAGTCCAGAAACAGATCTTATGATTATATTAGCTTCTGCAACCATGTTTCCGAATGTTCTGCTAGCTCTCTTTGCATGTCACAGTCTAGGAGTGAACGTATCGTCCTTTACAGAACTTAAAGATACCGTCACCATCTTCTCTGAGTCCATGAAGGCCATCGTACCGGCCACGAGGAACGCCAACGTCCGCCGTCTGCTCACCTTGTCCGCATGGTTCACCTTCGGTAGGCAGCAGATGTTTATATACCCTGGCAGCCAGACTCTAGCAGAAAAGTTATTGATAGTAAAGTGAAGTGGTCGTAGTTATTAGAAAATGATTTTTTTAAAATTAGGTAATAACTATCATTTTTGATAACTACAGATGATAAATTGATATCAATTTGTGCGAACGTACGTTTGTAGCTTTAATCATTATGCACATGGAAAACATAGTTTCATCGCATTGTTATGTACCAAAGTGCTGTATTTTAAATTTGAAAAAAAAAAAAATATTACGGGCAATAAAATTTGATGACGTCATCCATTTGGTCTAAAAAATCTGATTTAGAATTATGTCATGACCAGCTATCAATATTCAGTACAGCTACAGTTCTTTCTTAATCCGTTAATGAGAAAACAATAAAAAGTCAACAAGCCAATTTAGCCGGGGAGACTTAACGTGCTCGAGGTGTGGTTCTCCTTAAATACGGGCCTCCGGCTTCACGTCCCACCCAAGAGGACGCCCCTTACCGAAGCTAGGTCCTTATTTTCACCTGAGTCGAGTTAGGAGATAGACATAAAGTGCTTTCCCAAGGCCACAACATTGGTGCCTGCTGGGGATTCGAACCTTTAAAATTCCAAGTCAATAACCCTAATCACCAGACTATCTTGCCCCAACGGAACTTTACAGATGACCCAAAAGAACCGACGCCTCCATTCATTCTTCAACTTTTCGGAAATGTTCTGAAGGACCAAGCCAGGATGGAGACGTACATCATGGAGGAGTGTAACGACCTGGACTGGACTCTAGCCAGGTTCTCTTCCCTAGTGGCTGGGCCTGCCACAGGTGGGGCACATTCACCTCCTTAGGCCATGTTCATTCGATTATATGGATGACATCCATGCGCGCATCAATTTCGTCCGTTAAAAAAAAAAAAAACACGTTTTCGACCATACTGGAAATCGTACAAAGTAGCTGCAAAAAGAGCAAATACCGCAAATTGCGCAAAAAATATCGAAAAACGGATACTAACGTCGTAGAAAGCCTAAGTGAATTCTCATGTCAAAGAAGAAGATGTGAAAGAACAAAAATGAGGAACTATTGTTCGGTATACCATACTCACGTGTGTTCAGTTATTTGTTGACCCTTCCTGACCAGTTAGATTTCATAATGAAGCAACTTATTTTCAAAGGCTTTTTTTCGCTTTTTTGCCGTTCCCAGTGGATGTCATCCACATAATCGAATCACCATGGCCTTATGATGGTAGGCAAGAGGCCTACACGCGGTACGAGTATGAATAGATAGATAACCATCCTCTGTACGCGGTAACTAAACTTTGATGATTCAGATGTAAATCCTCTACCAGGATGTAGCAATCTTTATGTGGTCATTTACTGCAGATGTAAACCTCTACCAGGATGTAGCAATCTTTATGTGATCATTTACTGCAGATGTAAACCTCTACCAGGATGTAGCAATCTTTCTGTGATCATTTACTGCAGATGTAAACCTCTACCAGGATGTAGCAATCTTTATGTGATCATTTACTGCAGATGTAAACCTCTACCAGGATATAGCAATCTTTATGTGATCATTTACTGCAGATGTAAACCTCTACCAGGATGTAGCAATCTTTCTGTGATCATTTACTGCAGATGTAAACCTCTACCAGGATGTAGCAATCTTTCTGTGATCATTTACTGCAGATGTAAACCTCTACCAGGATGTAGCAATCTTTCTGTGATCATTTACTGCAGATGTAAACCTCTACCAGGATGTAGCAATCTTTATGTGATCATTTACTGCAGATGTAAACCTCTACCATGCAGGATGTAGCAATCTTTATGTCATCATTTACTGCAGATGTGAACCTCTACCAGGATGTAGCAATCTTTATGTGATCATTTACTGCAGATGTAAACCTCTACCAGGATGTAGCAATCTTTATATCATTTACTGCATCTCTACCAGGATGTAGCAATCTTTTTCTGATCATTTACTGCATTACAAATGTTCTTACTTAGATCTGATATTTTTAGATCCGAGATCCAATCATTATAGCGATAGTGCATTTCGGCACTGTAGTAATATAACTATATGTATATTGACTATATGTATTTATATTTTTACAGAGTTACCATTGATTGAAAAAGAGAATGCGACCCAAGTCTCCGGTGTGCAAGGCAAGATGTCCAGGGGAGATGTCGCAAGGTAAGGCGTGTTTGGGCGATGGCAGTTGTATACGCTAGTAGCATCGTATATACCCGGTCACTTTCGCCGTCGGATCGTACGGTCGTCGTGCAATCGAAACCCAAGAGCATTCGTGGGTTAGTTGTGCATGTGTTGTACAAACGTCAGTTGTCATTTTACTGTCATCTTAGATCTCAGATACTTGTCACTCGTTGGTACTGTCACAGTCTGCTTGAAAATCGTGCGACATCAAAATCGTACGATGAACTTTGATGAATGTGACTGTGTACGCCGTATCCTATCATAGCGAGTCTCTTCCTAATAAATAAAAGTTCAGCCAAAAGCAAGTCCAAATGTCCACAACAATATTTTCTAAACGTATCATGCACACGTACTGCAGTATTTCACCTTAGAGGGGCAAGATGTACCACAAAACATGGCATACCTATATTGTGTAACAAAGGGTTTGAGTTAGGAGCCCCTACTGGAGCCTCACTTTGGTGCATGACCCCGAGCTGACCCCGGGGAATTAAAAATGGCCGCCGTTATTGGAAAAAGGTCGTTCTTTATGATATATTTGCATAAGAGAACGAAGAGACTCGGCAGCTATATAATAGGTTTGGATACCAGGCTATGTAGACGCTTGTACGTGTGTTGTTCAAACGACGTGACTAGACGAAATCTTTTGTCCCATGGTAGATCTATAAAGTCATGTCACGTGTTATTTCTGTGTAGGTTTGATAGCCATGTTTTATTTGCATGTCTCATTTGTCCTGAATTAAATCAGCATTTGTATATCTACGATTAATGTGAGATACCTAGTAGTTTGACACTCTATTTCACACTCTTTCCCGTTACTTCTATAGGTTCGTCCTGGCGACTTTGTCTTCCGACAAGTACAAAGGCAAAGCTGTTGCCGTCATCACTGTCCAGAATGAAAAGTAAACATCAACAGCAATGACGTAACCGTCAACAACAACAACAACAACAATGGCAGTGACCGCTCAAATTTTATAATCATAATCACATATTCTAAATTTCAAAAGCAAAACGCAAACTTGATGTTTTTTGTGATGAATATATAGCAGTAGTTTCTAATCTATGTTACACCATCATAATATAACCGTGTTGAACCCTACTTTGATATCACTGGTCACATTACAAAGAGTTACCTTATCTTGGTATGATGGTATATACAAATTATTTGTCTTCTTCTTTCAAAATTTAACAGTGCCTAACGCCTGTTGCAGACAATCATTTGTATGGATTTACCATACTGTATTTCTGAATTTAGCTACCCATATGGACCCATTCAATAAACTAGTGCAAAGCAAATCTATCTTATTAGAAAAGACAACAACAACAGTAAATAAGAATACAGGCAGAAATCGTAATTTTTTTCACAAATCAGGGCAAATTTAAACTTCTGTGTAAAAGGATTAGTGGAATGCAAGGCAAATTATGAATATTAACAAGCAAAACTCTGTTAGGGTTAATCAATAGTTTGAATAAATATGGTTACGTCAACAATGTCAAGTGTTTCTTGTCAGTATGTGGTCATCGTGTCTTCATGTAGTTATTAACACACAACATACAATACTATAAGGCAAACATTTGTGTGCAAATGCAGAACATTTCCCTCCCCTACTAGCCAAAAGTGATACTCTCAGGTACATAACTGTTGGTTCAATTCTAACAAAAAGTTGTTTGCTTTTAAGCAGCTATTCATTTATAGCGTAGCAAACAAGTAAACAAACAAACAAACAAACAAACAAAGAAACTATTATCATTGCTTTACAGACAAAATTAACTGTAACCTACAAAAACAACAACGCAACGGCGGCAGCGACTGTTTACTAAAGCGAAAATATATAAAACGTGTAGTTTAGCCCAAGTAACTAGACCATGTAACATTTGCCAGCAAATACATTATGGTTACCTTCACATGTTGTAAGCCTTACAAACTACTGCTCTGTTCATTCTTTAACTCAAACACATTGAATATATGGTGAGCAGCCCCCTCTAAAGCTTGTTGCTACATTATGTAATCAAACACCACGATGTTTACCAGTAACCATAGTGAGAGCCGTCTGGTTCAGGTCGTTGACCCTATCTGTGGGGAGAAGAAGACTAAGATGCGTGTTGCTACATTATGTAATGGAACACCACGATGTTTACCAGTAACCATGGTGTCAGCCGTCTGGTTCAGGTCGTTGACCCTATTTGTGCGGAGAAGAGGAAGAAGAAACGAGCAAAAACAATATGGTTACCCTTCTGTGAAGGTAACCATAACTACAATAGCCTGGCAATTCCATGCAAACATATTCCATGGTGATATGTACATGTCTGTCATTCCTTCTTACAAAAAAACAAACAAGAAAAAGAAATAAAAAAACAACAACAAAAAAACAAAAACAAAAAACAAACAAAAACAAAAAAACAAACAAAAACAAAACACACAAAAAAACAACAACATATTATTGTTCACAGATAGCATCTTGGTTTGTTACATACGGCCACCGTAACTGCATTTTTCCAGTTGCGATTCGCCTTGCTGTGTAAGATATGAATGATGCCAACCACGATAAAGATTGATAAATAAATGAATAAATAAATACACAAAGAAATGAGTTCAATGACCTCATGGATGATCATGACTGACTCGTCCACCTACAATAGCCTCCATAGCAGGCTCCCTGGGCCTATCTTTGGCTTAAAATACCCTTTTTGCTAATGACTTCTTTTTGTACTGGGTCGTTTCTGCAGCCGGCCTGTAACCATTAGGCCCGTACGGGTCTTCATTTGCATAACTTTTACCAATCAATATCTATTTCTCAGTTACATATATTACATTTTTGACTAGTCCTATCATAGAATGCAGTGGGTTTATCAAACTTCCTCATTAATTATGCAAATTAGATTATAATTTGCATAATTACCATTTCATCATATCAAGCATCATTTAAGCTATCCACATATAAAAAAAAAGTTGTATATAGGTTCTAGCTATCCCTTTGTGTTTTGACCACTACCAGCAGGGGAATATTTGCCCCAGTGTGTCAACTGACAGGTGTTAGGTGTCAGTGACCGTGTCACATGTTAGAGAGTCTTATCATGCAATATAGCGGATTTATAAACTTTCCTCATTAATTATGCAAATAAGGGGGCCAAAATTGTATCATTTCGAGGTTTCATAAAGACCTGCCGATATATTAAATATCAAGACAATCCACCCAGGCATTCTCGAGTTATCGTCTTCATACACACACACACAGGCACACGCTCGGCAAAACATAACCTTCTTGGCGAAGGTAATGAGCGCACAATACGGTGAGTTTTACTTCGTCATGAAATATGATGATTAAGTGTGTTAAAGGTTAAAACATTCTTTCGAACAGCATTTGGATGTTCCGTGGATGACGTCATTGATGGTTACTAGTGACGTCACAGTGAGTTGCGTTTCGAGTTATACCAAGGAGGTTTTATAAAACCTCCTTGGTTATACACCTGCACAAACGTTAGGTGTAACAAGAATGCCCGGAATGGAGCGTAAGTGGCTAAAGTGGGAAAGACACGGGAAGAGAATGAATCAAGAACTGGAAGATTCGAACAAACCTGTGAGGCCTTCACGTAAAGATGTCTATAATGTGCACGTGGACCCAAGGTAAGGACCTGTCAGGGAAAATGAAAGATGGAATTTTGGTAGAACCGCCGTTTAGACCAAGCAAGCCAACCACTAAAGCGAGTATCTCACCGCAGCTACGGCACGTTGGTGACCTCGCTGCGGCCGAGTAATTTGACAGCGCTGAACGAATTCCATCGATAAAAAAACAATCTTTTTACGCTTTATGTGTTTGGTTGTCTTTTTAGTCTGCATGATATTCCCATTATAAAGTCAAGGGTAACGCAAATACAATTTAAGGACGCAGTAACGTCGCCAACGTGCCGCATTCCATGCAGTGAGGTACGTTATACCTGCTTTAACTTTTAAAAAGAAGTTGGCAATATTTGTAAGGAGTATTTCACGTTGTTTTTGTTCTTGAGAGGACATGGTCAAATTCCAACTCTAAGATGTGAACAGAAGTCTTTCGCACACAAAGGTTTCTCCTTTTGTTTTCTCAAACGTCAAACGTCAAACGTTCTTGAACAGCGTTGTTCGATTAGCGGTAAATCTCTGCATTGTTCTGGAACAAGATATTCGTCTTGTTTTGATGGAAGATTTCAAAAGGAATAATATATAAATTTTATATGCGAATGTCCCAAATTTGAAGCCGAAAGAAACAGATAATCTAGAAAAGTTTTTGGAGATTTCGGATACTTTCGTGAATAATCTGTTTCTTTCGGCTTCAAATTTGGGACATTCGCATATAAAATTTATTTCATTTTCCACTGCTTTCGTTGCACACTGTTTACATGTTCTGTCCTGGACCGGTAGCTTTTTTGTACGGGCTAATATAACGTTACATCTATCGTGATGACTTAAATCTATTTTGTCCTATGTCTCCATTGCAAGTAGTTTCTACGTTTGGCGCTAGTTGTAGTTGAATAGTCTAGCGTTCTGTTACTAGTATATTTCTCCGTAGTTTTAGGCGGGGAAACAGACATCGTTCCAAGAGTCGCCAAGTTCGACAGTACCTAGTCTAGTCTAGCGTTCTGTTATATATCTCCGTAGTGTTAGGCGGGAAAACAGACACCGTTCTAAGCAGCGCTAAGTTCAACAGTACCTAGTCTAGTCTAGCGTTCTGTTATCATATATTTCTCCGTAGTTTTAGGCGGGAAAACAGACATCGTTCCAATAGTCGCCAAGTTCCACAGTACCTAGTCTAGTCTAGCGTTCTGTTATATTTCTCCATACTTTCAGGCGGGAAAACAGACACCGTTCTAAGCAGCGCTAAGTTCAACAGTACCTAGTCTAGTCTAGCGTTCTCTTATCATATATTTCTCCGTAGTTTTAGGCGGGAAAACAGACATCATATTCCAAGAGTCACCAAGTTCGACAGTACCTTGTCTGGTCTAGCGTTCTTTTATATTTCTCCATAGTTTCAGGCGGGAAAACAGACATCGTTCCCAGAGTAGCCAAGTTCGACAGTACCTAGTCTAGTCTAGCGTTCTGTTATATTTCTCCGTAGTGTTAGGCGGGAAAACAGACACCGTTCTAAGCAGCGCTAAGTTCAACAGTACCTAGTCTAGTCTAGCGTTCTGTTATCATATATTTCTCCGTAGTTTTAGGCGGGAAAACAGACATCATTCCAAGAGTCGCCAAGTTCGACAGTACCTTGTCTGGTCTAGCGTTCTGTTATCATATATTTCTCCGTAGTTTCAGGCGGGAAAACAGACATCATTCCAAGAGTCGCCAAGTTCGACAGTACCTTGTCTGGTCTAGCGTTCTGTTATATTTCTCCATAGTTTCAGGCGGGAAAACAGACATCGTTCCCAGAGTCGCCAAGTTCGACAGTACCTAGTCTAGTCTATTATATTTCTCCGTAGTTTTAGGCGGGAAAACAGGCATCGTTCCAATAGTCGCCAAGTTCCACAGTACCTAGTCTAGTCTAGCGTTCTGTTATATTTCTCCGTAGTGTTAGGCGGGAAAACAGACACCGTTCCCAGAGTCGCCAAGTCCGGCAGTACCTAGCCCGCAAGGCCAACAACGAACCAAAGTACGATGCCCCTAATACCAACAGCATGCAGCACATTGGTCCAGGATTCTTAATTCCTCGGTACAAGCGGGCAAACTATCCAGACACAATCTTGTTTCAGGACAACGGTAAGTGCTAGCTAGATCTTGTTACAAAATGATAAAATCCCAAACAAACAGGAAACTATATTAGTTACACTTATAACAGTAAAAAAATTCAAATACATCGACAAAAATCATTAATACATGCATTTTATTTACAACAAGAATTGCCCTTTATGAATTACACGTTTTATCATAGAATACACATTATCTTACACGTTATAAAACACGCGTTTATGAGAGCAACTAGTGCAAAAATAGATATTAACGTTATGAATTCTATAAATAGTCGATACTTCTGATATTCAACTTCAATTTGGGTTTTACCCCCAGATGCCCCCGTCAGGGTCAAAGTAGGGGGTGGGGTGTCCCGGGTCAAGGCGGGCAGGCCTCCAACAAAAAAAACACGTAAAAACGCATGTGGAAAAAAAAATCAAAATTTCATACTTTGCTGACGAAACTAGGACAGACTTTTCCCTCTAATGTTGTCTGTGTACTATTTCTATCCAGATCCTCCTCCTGCAAATAGACCGATCTACGATAACTTCCGTCATCCGAAGCCAGTCCCCAAGCCGGCCAACTGGGAGCTCATCTTGGAGGATTACGACCGCCTGTGGAAGCTGTCACGATCATACCAACTAAAACGTAAGACATAGAAATACTACCTGGCGTTTGTAGAAAGTCAAGTCAAGTCAAACTTAATTGCATAACGATTGTAACAGGTACAATGTATGGAAAAATACAACTGGCTACTTATCTAGTACAAGCTATATGAAGGTTCTAGGCTATACAGTGTTCTAATACAAACTGCAGGAAGGTTCTAGGCTATACGTGTTGTCAATGGTAGATAATATCAAGAGGAGGTACAATAGGAAGTCGTATATGTCAATTATACAATTATATGATGATGAGTTAAATGTCTAACACCGTTATAAATCTCATGGGTTCTTTTTTGCAAATTATATTCGATCTTAGGGCTCAAAGTTGAGAGAGATGTTTAACACAGGGACAGAGGACTGCTTTACCGAAGAATTTTAATAACAAAGACACTATTATGAAATTTGATATCTAATGAGCATGGGTGATCTACACTGAAAATACATATTACAGTAACAGAAAACTATTGTTGTACAATATGCAACCAGTTATTCTTATAATTAGTTCCTACACCGACTACAACAGATGAGAAACCAACCTAAAACAAAATATTCCGATCATAGTAACATGTATATGCCAAGTATGTCTGGTTAATTTGTTACAAATCTACACACACACATGCAAAAGAAACTGAGAATGTAGCTTAATAATATCAAACTAGCCTCCGTTGCAGACTCTTTCCGAGTGTTTTTTTTCTCAAGTTAGTACTTACCGTTTTCTTATGACATTGTTTCTTATTGCTCGGCTAGCGACGTGGTGGTATCGCCAATAGTTTTCTCTTTTATTTCAGAGTTTCGAAAGGATGTTGACCCGGAAAGAGCTGTATCAGAGCAAAACTTCACCAAACAAACACACGAAATAGACTCACAAGGTTAGCAAACACATGGCAGGCTCAGGGGTATACTTTCACAAATATTGGGCCAACAATACACTATTTTAAACCAGGAACGTACCTAGAACACTTTAGAAATGTTCTGAACATAAAAGCTTAATGTGTGTTATTGTGTGTACTTTTTGTAGTCATAGATATTGTTTTCAGCGATGAACAGTTTTTGACAAGCAGTAATCTTTGATGCAACGTTGACCGTTTGGTAAGATTAACATTGACAAAATGGAAGAAAAGATGGACTACTCTGTGTTTGAGTCTTTTTTTACTTGTAGGTTGATAGAGCTAGACAAACATGCAAAACTTGTGCCTTTTCCTTCCGAAAATAATTTCATCAGGTTGGTAGAATATAGGATATAGCAGATGCTTTTTACACAACCAGGTTATCTCACCTGCTAACGTTTCGAAAGCGCCACCTACATCGGCTACTTATAGCGGTGAGAAGCAGTACTCCAGTCAGAAGCTCTGAAGAAGGTGTCTGATAGACATCGAAACGTTAGCAGGTGAGCTTACCTGGTTGTGTAAAAATAATCTCCTATATCCTTGTGCCTTTTTTTCTGTTCATCTAGGTCTCAAAGACAAAGTCCCCATCCAACGTCCGCGGAAGGTTAGGAGTTGCCCGGTGTCTCCTATGAAGGCGAGGAAGAGTTGGGTCAACTTCAAGCCTTGGATTCCGTGATGGGAAATAAACTGTCGTGCATGACTGGTGCAGTCAACTCGTCGCTACTCGTTGTTGTCGATACTTGTTGTTTTCTTGAATAACACTGTCACGTAGCTGCAAATGTTCGAAGGTTATAGTACGCTGTCTCCTATGAAACCAAAGAAGAGTTGGTTCAAACCTTTGAGCCTTGAACCGTCGTGATTGGTGCCCTATAGCGTTTTCTCGAGTAACATGTTCACAAGTATTCAAATGTTAGTACACGTCAAGTAAACCGCACGCCATACAGTATGTTGGATCTATTGATGGATGAAAAACGCCGTTGCATTATCTCAAAGTCTCATTATTTCACAATCAGGATTGAGCTTTGCTTTGGATGTGGTAGCCATTCAAAAAGTGACAATTTTGCTACGATGTCTGATGCCAAAGCATATGTCGGATGAAAGATCTTAATGTTTTGAGTGACGACTGGACTTCTCTAAAAGTCCTTCACCACATGTAAATAAATGAACAGTTGTTTTGGGAAAACGAGTGAAATTTCTGCTTTTTGAATTTCAAACAAAGAACACAGAACATGTTTCGGCTTCCTTGTTGTTACAGTATACTCCTTATGATTTCCATTCCATTCTTACAGAATGTCTTGGCCCATAATGCCTTTGAACCTTATATCTAAGTGACGCCTTATTATAACATAGCGTCACGGAATTCAAAATCACCCACACGTGCCAGTGAGGACCCCTGGCGATTCATGTTATTTTTGCAGGCACTGGATACAGATTTGCCTGCTATGATATTTTCAACCGCTAGGCGAAGCTTCTGATCCGTGAATTCATCGATATCAATCTTCATGTCGTAATGACAGAAATGTTCATCCAAATGAGGAATGTATGTCAATAAAGAAAACCCTTCTCAAATCTCCACGTTTTGCTATTTCTTTCTTTCAGTAAGGGTGCATGTCCATGACTCATGTCTACATGTCAGTATAGCATAGCAGGCAAATCTGCATTCAATGCCTGTAAAAATAACATTAATCGCTATGGGTCCTCACTGACACGTACGTCTGTGGGTGATTTAGATAACTGACATGCAAACGTCGGTGTATTATGCATTATTGTGAAGGGAAGCTGGGATAATGATATGAAAATGATAAGGAATAGAACCTTTCTCTACTCGTTTTTACATGTACTTGTACATACACATTCTACACTGTCGAAATTCGTATTTTACAACCTAAATAAACAAAACAAAAAATCACAACAAAACGAGTGGACGAGCTACTTCTCTCTATAATCGTTTCCCTTGCATATTCAAATACCCAGCATGTGTTTGTTGTTTCTCTGTTTGCGTCTTTGAGACCGTTTGTAGAGAACTTTGGAAGATAATGTGGTACCCGTCATCCATGTGTTCCAAACGCAAGAAAGTCGTCAATGATCAATTCAAAGGTGATCTGCCATTATCAATAAAAGTTGACACTAGCTAGTGGTCGTAAGCAGAAGTTTTCATTTTATTCGAATATCGTTATAATCAATAAATTTGTAGTGCCTCAGAAGGCAATATTTGACATCAACTGGAGAGCTATTCCACAAATCAAATCGTCAAACTTTCAAGGACATTTGCAAAGAGATAAAAATTGCACAACTGCGATGAGTATATCATTAAAATTATACTGCAAGAAATTACGTCAATGTTCATCTTTAGCGGCTATATCTAGACTCGGGATTATTTCGTTCCAGAGTTTTATCTTCTGTGACTTCAGCCCGACGTCCGTTGTCGGGACCAGGTCCAGTTTCATGTAGACCGGGTTGTCGGCAGTGTACTCGGGCCAGGGCGGCAGGGAGGGGCTGTCAGCGGGTCCGCCGGTCGAGTCGGCCGGGTTACTACAACGTAGGGAAGGTTTGGAGAAGTTTTATCAACCGTTTAGCAATGTGTCTTCTTACGATGATAACAGATGACATGTTTCTTACGATGATAACAGTCAGTGGCACAACTTATATCTGTCCGAATATTCAGATTGTACTGTTCAGTACAAACCTGTTGTGTTACGCCATGATTTGGTTTACTGGGTATGCAATACAAACAAACAAACAAACAAACAAACAAACAAACAGCTGATGAATGACATGTTCATCAGTATAGTGGAATCTTGGATGCTATGATGTACACCTGTCATACGATCATTCCGAAATAAGGACTCGGTAGAAGATAGTATGGACGTTCAATGCATCGTTTCAACACATAATTTGCCACAACGACGAGGAAGTGTAATATTGATAAGATATACCATCAAGCTCGCTCCTGAAGCTTCGCCAAAAACATCGTGTGCACAAGTGACAAAAAATCTCGTGTGCACAAGTACCCGTGTCGAATGCTTTTTTTCATCAAGTTGTATAACGTAAAACTTACTTGTTCTTTGTAAGCCAAACTTTATAAGCAAAACGTATTTGAATATGGAAAAAATGTAGAAACACGCCAAGTCTTGTAATCTATAAAAGAAAAAAGCGGGGAGAAATACCCTGTCCTTGCGAAGTTCGCCCAGTAAGCCATCATCTCTCGGCTGACTGTCTTGTCCTCCTCGCTGTAGCTCACGGGCTCTGGCAGGTCGTACGGCTCCATGAACGGCAGACCGGACACCATCAGCATGTCGTCAAAATGGTCGGACCCAGCCCACTCCGGTCTGTGGGGGAACACCGACGGCCTGTACTGGTTCTCATACAGGAACACGCGAGCACCGGCGGCTGGGGAATATATTCAGGATACAGATCACAATTAGCTAGTAACCACTAGCTGCGCTTATTTCATGAATGATTTTCAGTTTTCCAATGAAGTGCTAAGTTTTGAGAACCTTATGTTCGACCGAAGGGAGAGAATGAGAGAAAGAGAAGAAAAAGAAAGAGGACATCACAGACTATGAGAGAATGAGAGAGAATGACAGATAGAGAGAGAGAGATAAGAGAGATAGAAGGAGAAAGAGAGAGAGAGAGGTAGACAGACGTACAGACAGACAAGCTCAAAGGCAATAGTCCACTCTCCTGGAGGTGGACTATCAGCCGGCGCCTCAAGACAAGACAAGGCAAGAGAAACATACATTTTCTGTCTTGATGATAAGGCTTTTATAACAGTTAGCAATGCATTCAACCTTGCTGACTACAGTTATAGACGTGCGATTGCCAAAAGAAATCGTACTAAAAGACCACACTGTTCACCCCACGGTTCAATCTTACCAGAGTGTTTCTCGGCAGCCAGCACGGCAGGGGCGACGAACATGGAGTCTCCGAACATCTGTGTGAACTGGTTCTGAATGGCCATCGGGTCGTCCGGCTTCTCAGCATCCCGATACTCCGCGAGGATTGCTTCCGTGATCTTTTCCAGATTTGGGCCCTAAACATAGAGGCAAAGACTTGGTTTACTAAAAAAGTTGAACTTAGTTGTGATACTTGGCGTCTAGTGGCCGACTGACGCGCACACGAAGTCGAGAGGTCACGAATTCGATTCCTGATCATGCTTCGGTCCCATTTCCAATCCGTGGCCCACCCGGGCTGTTTACGAAAACGAAAAAAAAAAAATACATATCAAGAAAATACACAATACATTGTGTATGGTTAGGCCGGAGTATTTTTTCTTACGTTTTGTCTCTTTTGTTGACTTTTATATTATGTCATATTTTTCGTCCCCACAATTAACCTGCCCGACCGAAACCCTGACTGGAAATGAGACCTTGTGCCCATTAGACGTTGTGTCCTTGGGGAAGGCAATTTACACGACTTTCCTCACTCAACCCAGGTGGAGAGCGCCGACAGAAAACGGGGCATATGATAAAAAGGTCGCAATCCTCTCCACTAACCTCTGCTTGGGGAGTATACAATGGGTACCTGACTTCAGTTGGGGAGGTAAAAGGCGATGGAAGGAGACTACCTTTACCTTACCTTTACAAACTTTGAAAGCTTGAAGTCAAATTGTTCTAAAAGTTTTATCGTCGATGAACTCTTTTACGTGATACAGACAGAACATTATACCATTACAGGATGTTCTGTGATGATAAGTTCTTTACGTTAGGCCGTGTTGATTTGATTATATGGATGACATCTTCTGGGAACCCCAAAACTGATGCGAGCATGCGAAGAAAACAAGTTTGGCAAAAATATGTTGCCTTCATCGTGACATCATGACATTAGTATCCATTTTCTGAAATATTTTGTTGAAATTTACAGCATATATTTTCTCCTTTTGCAGCTGCTTTGCACGATTTAAAGTATGACCAAAAACTTTTTTTGCAAAACAGGCGAAAATTGATGCGCGCGTGGATGCCATCCATATAATCAAATCAACCAGTTAGCCAATGAGAAAGAGATAACGTATTCCCTCACCTGATGTTTACCATATGCAACCATTTGTACGAAGGCCGAGTAGTCCTCTTGTGACATGCCGGATCCGTAATTTTCCCCTGCAACCGCCAACCCCAACATCCAGCCAAACTCGTGGTTATTCACCCCAACAATGTAGTCCGCCTTGTTGATATCCCCTCGTTCAAACAGGTCCATGGGATGAGCCTTTATGTACTTGCCGTCCATCGTAGGTACGAAGGGCTCCACTTGAAGTCTTTCCAACAAAACGTTACTTTTGGCAATGATCTCTTCGAACGTTTTGGTCCTCAGGCACGCCATCATGGCTTCTGTAGTCTCTGTGGTACACTCTAGCTCGTCTGCTAGTGACTTGGCGACCGGGAGGGGGTCGGTTTGGAACGGCATGGTTTGCCAGATCCCGCTTTGACAGATTCCGCGGTGGAAAAGGCCTTTACTCATGGGCGACAGGTAGTGGTAGGATATACTGACTCCTCCGGCTGATTCCCCAAACAGGGTGACTTTGTTAGGATCTCCTCCGAAACTCCGAATATTGTCCCTGACCCAAACCATGGCTTGAACCTATTGGTTAGGAGAAAAGTTGCTGGTAAATGTAATGATATCTATCAGGGGTCCTGGTATAGAATTTCATTGGGGTCATGTTAGCCCTAGAGCCGAGGAACTGGGACTGTGTAGGCCCTGGAAACAGCCTGGCATCCAGACTAGATAGGAGAAATAAATGATGCAAAAGCAATGTCGTTAAGGATCTTCCAGCAACGCATAATGCACACTTCGTGATGAAGTCATGCTACTGTACCTTATTACATAAATCTATGAGCACAATAAGTGTGACAAAACCCTCAGGTGAAAATTTCAAAATACGCTTTCTGGCATTTAAGGTTGTCATTCGCACCCAGCTTAATTACATGAGCAAAAAATGATTTCTATTCGGTTTAAGTTTTACTGATTCTATTTTAAAATGAGATTATCAGGAAAAGCAACGTTTGACACTTTTTGTCTAACCTGGTCCAGTAGTCCATAGTTCCCCGGCGCATGCGCGTCTCCGGTGCTGAGGAATCCCAGCATGCCGAGGCGATAGTTGAAGGTCACGACGACGACATCTTGATGAGCCGCCAGCCCCTCGAACCCGTGATGAGAGCCCATCCCCGCCATCAGGCCGCCTCCATGAACGTACAAGAGCACCTTGTACATGTACAGAACAATGGATCGTCTGATTAATGACTGGTTCTAACAACTCTGAACTGTGCTTCCTGACACTCCGGCAAGTCTTCCCACTCACTTCATGCCAATCAACTGTGATTTTATTCATACTGGAAGTACAGGAGTACCTTGTACAAGTACACAGCAATGGCCTGTCTGATTAATGACTAGTTTTACCAACTCTGTACTTCCTGCCACTCCGGCAAGTCTGACCTTTATGGCCATCTTCCCACTCACTTCATGCCAATCTATTGATAGTGTATCCATATATAGCGGATATACAGGAGTACTTTGTACAGGTACACATCAATGTACTGCTTGATTGATGACTAGTTCTACCAACTATGAACTGTACTTCCTGCCACTCCGGTAAATCTGACCTTTTTGGTGTGGAAAACTTTGTACATGTACACAACAATGAACTGTCTGTCATGTCTGATTAATGAGTAGTTCTACGAACTCTGGACTGTACTTCCTGCCACTCCCGCAAGTTTTAAATTTGTGAATATCTTTCCACTCACTTCGCGCCAATCACTGCACTATCAACTTGTAAAGGTTATCTTTTCACTTTGTGATAAACCCAAATAAACAGATCAGTACAACCAGAATATGTGCCATTAATTTCTAACAGGAGCATACAAATACATGTAACGTACTGCTTTCCATTAATACACAAGCAACAATAACGAGTAAACCAAGGAGGTTAACGTTAACCTCCTTGAGTAAACCTATACTTACAGGTAAAACAGCGTCTTCTGCTAAAGTCGGGCTGTACACGTTGATAGTTAGACAGTCCTCGCTCAAGTTTTCATGTTCCAGTTTAATTGGGATGTCGCTACTCTCGAAAAGCGCCATGTCCTGTGGGCAGAACGGTCCTAGCTTCGTCCCATCTTTGACCCCACCCCAGGGGAATGCGGGCTCGGGGGGACGTAAGCGAAGCTCCCCCACCGGTGGGGCGGCGTAGGGGATAGCGTAGTACGTGTATACCGGCTTGTCGGGGAGGTCGGTGGCGAGTTTGATGGTCCCACGTACTTGCCCGTTCACGGTGTTCACTACGGGGCTGTCGATTTGCTGCGCTGTGGCACCTGTTGATTGGTTAATGTTAAATGGATTATCTCTAATGACCAATGAATAATGATCGATAATGGCATGACCAGATATCACGCAAATTGTATGATGTAAAAATGGGGTAACACGTATTTTCTAGCAATCTTTCTTAGTATTAATTTCTTTCATTAATAAGACGTGACCATAGGTTCAACGAACTTTTGACCGGAGAAACATTTTCACATCATTTCTCACACCAAATGAGTTACAAGCGTATCGTCGTGCACACGTATAAAGTTCACCTTTAAAGAAACTCTTTCTAACATTTTGACCCCAAAAATTGAAGATATTCGGACCAACATATCCACGACTGTTCCAAAATGTCCGCATTTTGTCGACGTCGTGGTATGAGGTATGTGACAGGGTTTCACTGATAAAAAGCTAAACAAAAATCAAATTCCCTTAACTTCTAAGTTGGCATGACTTTGTTTTGCCATTCAGTTCTCGTATTAGGACCCGTGCCCTATGAACTTTAGCACATATATGTCTTTACGACTTGACCCTTGTGACAGGTAAACGTGCCTTTGTGCTCTGCTGAACTCATGTTTGTTTAGCGCTCGCATATCGTCTTACTGTATACCCGGTCACTTTACAGGAAAACAAAACTCGGCCTTTATTTGAATGGCAAATTTACACTAGGTAGACAAATACTAGTATACTCTAGGTAGCCGCAATGCTCGGCGTTCAGTTAAATGCATTACTGAATCGACAAGCATTCAAAGCAAACATAACTCTAACGTTACCTCTGGGGTCAAGCATTCGACGTTTTGTGGCTGGAGCTTCCGAGTTACAAATAAACTGATTGTACAAACGAAAGTTTTCTCACAACTGCCTTGGCACTGGGGGGGGGGGCAGGTGGTGAGACATGAATGTTTAACTGTTTCAATTTAACGGTTAACCGAGCCGTTAGAAAAAAAAGAGACGTTTTTAAGGGAATCAGTTCTAGATGTGCATGATAAACTAAAACTTACCTGTCCAGCACAACAAGGCTTGGCTGACAGCTAGGACCAGTAGACCGAGTTTTCTTCCTGCCTCCATTTTACCGCTACCCTCCCAGGTCGTGTGTCGGAGGCGGTACAAAAGGGTGGTTACTTAGGAAACATGACGCGTGACCAAATAAGGAGAATGAAACACAACACCCTGTAGGTCGTTCAGGTAAGGCACGTCCAAAGGTAGCCTCTACCAGGCTCCAGAGGAAGCTGTAAAGAGTACAAATTGGTCACATAGACAGGTAACATGCCATAGCAGTTAGCCGGCTATAGGAGTACAGTTGGCCGTGTGTTCTTCTATAGCGGACTAACTCCTCTTGCATGTTGTCTATTTTGCCAATTTCTACTCTTTTCAGCCGCCTCTGGAGCCTGGTAGAGGCTACCGTTGGACATGCCTCACCTGAACGATCTACAGAGTGTTGTGTTCTCCTTATATGGTCACGCATTTTCATCCGCATCTGGAGCCTGGTACAGGCTAGCCTAACGGCACCTAAAGTAGTAGTAGTGGATTTTATTTCAAAGCGTTATCGACATATGTAACGTACGTATGTATGAATTCTAACTTAAAAGATGGTATAAGGTGAACATCAATTTTGGCAACGCAAATGGGACAAACTTTATGGTACAACGCAGATAGCCTGGGTACCATCCTCCGTAGTAACCCATGCCCGTAGCCAGGATTTTGAATGGGGGTGGTCGTTTTCATGTTTGAGGGACCAGCGAGCGAGCTTTCTAGGGGGGTCCGGGGGTATGCCCCCCCGGAAAATTTTGAAAATTGAACCTTCTGATATGGCATTTCCTGTGTTTTTGAGAGGATTTTAAAGAGAGAAATCAGAGACAAAGTTAGCAGTTTTTTCTAGGAATTCCAGCTCCGCTGGTGTGATACAAATAAGTCCGCCTAGAAAAAAAACAACCTTGTACATTAAAAAGTGGACCTTCGCGCGTTTCAAATTCTAAGAATTGAACCTTCTGAAAGGGCATTTTCTGTGTTTTTGAGAGAAATTTAGAGGAAAAATCAGAGACAAAGTTTTTTCTAGCATTCTAGCTTCTGTGGCGTTGCTGGTGATACAAGTAAGTCCGCCTTGAAAAAAATCTTGAACATTTAAGAGTGGACCTTCAAGCCTGAAAAAGTGGACCTTCAAGCCTAAAAAAGTGGACCTTCAAGCCTTTGGGGGGGGGGGGGTTCGGACGAACCCCCCGAACCCCCCCTGGCTACGGGCATGGTAACCGCTGACTCAATCTTTTTGCTTGCTAACCACGTGGTCAGCAGCTGCAGCAAGCGAAAAGATTAAGCCAGCGGTTACTACGGAGGATGCTACCCAGGATATAATGTTGCGACCTCATCTCAAAGATTCCGGAAACGCGTATGAAGTCAACCCCTTATATGTATATCTTCTGTTGTTCACTGCAAATTCGACCAGTCCTGCAAATTTTCTTTAAAATGAAAGCTGTTGGAATAGAGCGTACATGTATTTTGACTTGTAATGTATCGCATAGTGATTCCATGTGTTTACAAATAGATAGGCCCTCTGGATTTCTTAGAAATGCTGATAACGCCCCCGAGAGATAAGATAAGGCAGAAAGATGGTGGAAATAGCTAATCCAGTTTGAAAACTGTTTCATCATTAATTGACTTGTCAAAGAGGTCTGGTTGTGAATCTGAGTTAGCATACCGCTTACCGATAAAAGCTGTACGAGGGTGAGTCAATAAGTAATGCAATTTGTTTCATAACAAGCTCATATTTTCTTCAAATGAGTTGAAATTTGGCAGAGGTAAAATTCCTATGAGTGACCAAGTTGTGTCCACCTTTGAGTCGTCAGTCGCTCATAAAAATATGAACAAATTGAAGACTCATTTGATATAAAAAATTACCTTGTTATAAAACAAATTGCATTACTCATTGACACACCCTCATAGGTAAGATAGGACAGACCGGAAACTCTTTGTGTCTGTCCAAACTCTTGTCTGAAGTCCCTCTCTATGCTATTTCTACACTAGCAAAACGCCACCTTGAATGACATACTAATGTTGCTGGTAATAGATAAAGGATATCTAACTTGTGCAAATATACCAAGTAGCTCTCAGAGTTTTCATATTTTATTAAGTTTCTGTATACATTAATACTCATATAAGTTAGTAAAAGGTTTCAGAAAATAGCTTCTACAATTCTAAAAAAAAAGGATATAGTTGTGCCCCTTTCCTTCCTTTGACTATATACTTGACTAGATATCTACTATTATGTATAACATGTTTGTTCCACCAAGGACTTGGTTCCACATAGATCTTAAGGTAAACCATGATTCTATAGTGTCTTGTTCAAAGGCATTTTGCATGTGGCAAACAAAAGAGTACTTTCAGTTTAAGGTTAAAAACTTGCTAATAGCATGTTTCCCCATAGATTGAGTGCATGATTTTATAGCATATTTCAATCATAAATAAACAGTTCTTACTAGATTTGTTTATCTTTCTCTCAAAATCCTCTTTGCAGTAATTTCCAAACTGTTGGCATCACAGACAGTTTCCAACAAGCTAACTCTTCTCTTGTATGGCTTCCTACATATCCATGACAATGTGTAACTTCTGTAAGTGTATTGCTATTAGAGTAGACAGTTGTCTATGTGTTGGTTAAGCTCTCCATTTGTGGTCCCTGGCTTCATGACAACATTACAGATTGGACACGTCAGTTTCTTTAACTTGCTGACTTCTTCCTTCTGCGTGGTCTTCTTGAACATGGACATGAGGTTGTTGGACTTTTGGTTGCTCTTCTGTCTCTTAGCCGGTCGGTTTGCGCTGCTACTCCCCAATGGCCTTTTGATGGAGAGCTTCTCCATTGCACTGGTATCCCTACAGGTCTGAGAATGATCGAATTTGTTTTCAGAATCGAAGCTGGAACCCTGAGTTGAGGCTGAATCTTGGCTAAGAAACACAACATCACTCTCAGAAGCAACCTTTGGCAAAGCTGTTTCTGTTTGGCTGGTTTCACCATTGTCTGATTGGTCATTCCCTGATTGGCTTATATCCATTGCACTTGATTCGCTGGCCTGGCTTGCACTTGATTGGATTGCCTGGCTTGCACCTGATTGGTCAGGATTGGTGGCATGGCCATTTGATTGGCTAGCAGCTTCCACAGTTGAATCTGATTGGCTGGTGGCTGCTCTGCTAGCTGAGGTAGTCCTTTTTATTGTACTACAGGGTTTGAAGAAGTTTTTGATGGTGACCGGTGGAGTGGTGGCACGAGAGAGGCACTTCTTGATGACTGGACAGGCGGGCTCGATGACTGCTGAGGTTGCCCTGTTGGCAGGTAGTGGAGGTGGGGCAGGCTGGGAGGATGGGAGTGCCAACATTCCGTTACTGAGTATCTGAGAACAAAAAATAGCGTTTTCAAGATTTAGACGAGAAAGAACGAGTCAGTGAAATACACAGGGTGAGTGGTCGGTTTCTGGCTCCCGGGAATCGAACCAGGAAGCGGATAAACCCAACGCACTTACTACTAGGCTAAAAGGTTCAGACCTGTTAGACTGGTCAGTAAGTGTCACTTGAGCCACACTGTTACACTACTCCCCCTTTTTTTTTCTTAGATCCGTCCTCGTATCTCTGAGTTCAATATCCCTTTGTGGCACTTTTGCCATTACTGACAAGGCCGGTGTGGGAACCACTGAAACACACAGGGCAAGTAGTACAGTCTTCAGACTCCCGGGGATTGAACCCCGGCTGCCAGCGGACAAGCCGAATGCACTTACCACAAGGCTAAAAGGTCCGGACCTGTTAGACTGGTCAGTGAGTGGCTCTTGAACTATACTGTTACACCAGCAATGATAATCAGTAATGATGCATTCCAGTTTTATAATGTTAAATTGTATTTGAGCATTTGTTGGATCACTTTGGCTGAAATCTAAAAAAAAAAAGAAGAAAATCCCTACCTCCATGTACCAACCTTTTTTCCAGTATTGAAAGGCCATAATTATTGATTTGATTACATTCCTTTGGTGACATTCTCTGAGAACCCCAAAAATTATGTGAGCATGCATATAAAAAAAATTGGCAAAAAAAAGATGCCTTCATTATGAAATCTTAAATTATTAAAAACACAGAGTGTCATTTACCTAATAGATTCTTCTTTTTCTTTTCTTTTTTCTTTGGAATTGGTTTTGGCATAATAACGGACGAAAATTAATGCGCGGGCGGATGTCATCCTTATAATCAAATCTTTATAATTATTATAATCAAACATTTTTTTCTTAGGCCTAACACACTCACAGTGGGCTGGTTCCTGATCCTCTGAATGATGGACTCTGGGAGATTCTGTTCCTCCAGCGCCTTCTCCGCCAGCGGGATGAGCATCTCGGGGTAACGCAATCCCACAATCCTCCTGCCGTCTCTCAGCTCAACCCGCACGACTCGAAGGTTGCACTCCACCTTACTGTAAACAAACAAACAAATAAAAACATTAGGTAAACAAAGCCCAGTATGTATTAAAAAAATCTTTTTGCAAGTATTATCATGTCTTCAAATCTGCCATTATGTTGGCCTTATATAGTCCAGTGGTTAGCAGACTTGGCTCTGGACCAACAAGTCGTGAGTTTGAATCTCAGCTGTGTCGCTCACCAAACATGCATATGCTACTGGAAAGGGTTGCAGTCCTTAGGATGGGAAGTTTAGCTGTGGTCCACTGTTCATTGTATGTATGACTATGAATGAATGAAAATGAATGAATGAATGAATTTACTTGTCAAAAACAGCTAGAGGAATTTCCTCGGTACAATGAACCTGTAAAAAAAATTCTGTACATAGCGTTTGTCTTCTCTGTCACGATGAGTAGAAGATTTCTACATGTTAACTTAAAATGATCTAAGAACTATTTTCAAAAAACAACTGAAGCCTGTGCTGACCTGAGCTGCAGCTTGCCCTGGTACTGTGCGACTGTTCTCTCTAACAGAGCCATGAGGGTGACGATCCCCCCGCACAGCAGGCTGACACGGTAGCACCGACTTCCAACTGGACACAACATATACATGTACATGTAACACACAGGATCAGATAATGAGAGGGAAAGAGAGAGAGAGAGAGAATGGTATACTGTACATTCATAAATAAGTTCACATGGTTTTAATTTCGCAGTGGGGAGAAAATGGAGTGACTGTTCGTTGTGGTTTTAAGTTCGCCTTTGAGACAATAGTAGACAAGGGGGTAGGATAGCAAAACAATTTGCGGTGGTTTTAAGTTAGGGGGGAAGAGCTTACTGTGAAAACCACGAACATAAAACCACCGCGAACATTTCTGCATTTACAGTATTGATTATAAAAAACTCTTCCAGCACAAATGGTTGAATTGTGGTTTTTACAGTGTGCCTTTACAATGATTCATTGCAAATTCATGCCTGAAGACTGACTAAATACAAGAAACCTTTTTAGTCATACAGTAATTGCACATTTTGCATGATATTCCAATCATAAAGTCAAGGGCAACACAAATTCAATCTAGGTTGCAGTAAGGTCGCCAACATGCTGCAGCCCAGTGAGATACATGCTTTAGACTTCATAGCTAAATATGTTTCCTAGTGTATTGCAAGTATTAGAAAAACATTGGACACAAGTGTATCATGCCTTACCCGTACAGGCTTGTCCATTCTTACAGTTGGGTCCGTGGATGCAGTGCTGACTGGCCTCCTCGTACTGTTGTTTCCATCCGTGTTCCGCCCTGTCCACCGCTACGTGGGAGTATCGGGACAGGATCTCCGAGATCTCTTCATCAAAACTGGACACTCCTGTGTTGGGTCTACAGTGGAAAGAAGATGTAAACTACATTACCTAACGTTGATGAAGGTTAGACATCCAGGTAATAAGATACGCCAAAAATAGTTACTCAAGCAACTGGATAAAATTTTGAAACAGTCAGCACGTCATGTTTCAGACAGCATCTGCTATCTTTCGTCAGTGACTGTCTGAAACGTCTGTTTCAAAATTTTATCCAGTTGCTTGAGTAACTATTTTGGTGTACATTAACTAACATCAATGTGTATAGGAGGGCGAGTGAAAAATTAATGCAAGTGGTTTTACAACAGGCACGTTTTTTTCATCGAATGAGTTGAAATTTGGCACAAAGATAAAAGAATATCTTCTTGAGACAAAAATATCTCAATTTGTTGCTCGTATCTTTATGAGCGGCTGAGTGGATTTCAAGATGACCACCCCCTTGACTAGCTCTAAAAAATAATTCTGGATTCTTGATGACATTTCTGCAGCATTATTGCATGATCGCCAGAAAAAAAAAACATAGAAAAGAGACAAAATACAACTATTCCTAGTGTAGCCTTTTGACAAATCTAAGAAAACAACGTTCCATGTGTAAAAGGTGGAATTTACAAGTAGATTTTTGTGGACAAAGAACTACTTAAAAAAAAGATTGACTTTTTAAATCCTGACCGTGCCACTTTGAAGAGATGGGTGGAATTTTCCTTCTGCGTAGCCAGGATGTAGAGCCGACGCCCGCGCACCTCTCTCCGACTGCAGTAGAACCCGTCTTTCTCCTTGTCGTGGTTCTTAGCTCGCTGTACCGCCGAGTCCCAGTCCATACCGCGGTCAACCGACAACACCACATGTCTGGGAATAAAGGAATAAATGATGTACAAAATAGAAATGAAATGTTACAAGACAGTACTGAAGTAGAAAGAATACAGGAAATGTTACCGTACTCTATCATACACTGTGCATGGTATATTATAAAGTCATGTATATATGGCATATTATTGGTTGGAGTAATAAATTTCTAACCACAATGACAACAGATTCTATCAGGAACTACAAATGTAG
Organism: Branchiostoma lanceolatum; assembly: GCA_035149815.1. Classification (NCBI taxonomy): domain Eukaryota; kingdom Metazoa; phylum Chordata; class Leptocardii; order Amphioxiformes; family Branchiostomatidae; genus Branchiostoma; species Branchiostoma lanceolatum. The sequence goes on from CM068882.1 coordinate 3,209,741, forward strand.
TCTCTACCAGACTACCTACATCGTCTATAGGGAGAATATTTGCCAGGGTTTCATTTGCAGGATCTGTGGACAAAATGTGATCTTCACCGTGGACTGATTCTACTGGCTAATCATTCCTTGTTCTGCAGAATTCTACGATCCATATGCCTGTAGGGGGGCCTGGTGGAGGCTAATAAGGAACATCGGTTGGTGTGCATTGCTTCTGTTGAAAAAAAGGCAAATTTCATACTTTTCGAACCAAACTAAACCAAACTGATGAAACTTTTCAGTGAAACTTCAGATATACTCCTAGACAACTCATATCAGCATGCTTTCTTTCACTGTTTCTGACAGATAAATAAATTCCTGACTACCATTCATTCATTCATACCTGGTGATGTTGGTGCCGTTGTGTACTCCGTGGAACACTTCCCGTGGGTCTCCTACCAGGTCCACTGAGGAGGCTGTGATGTCCACCAGACCCTCATTGTACCTACAACCAGAAAATCCTATTAAACTTCATCACGATCTAGAAAAACATATCTATTTCTATTTACAAAGTTACAGTTATTGATGGCGGCGTAATAAGATGTGAAGCATTATTATAGCAGACAGACAACTACTGGAAATGCAGAAATATTTGCGAGGATTTAATGTCATGGTAGGGAGAAAATGGAGTGTTCGCTGAGGTTTCGAGGTCGCGTTTAAAACAATAGTTCACACAATGGCTTTTCGCGGTGGTTTTAAGTTTGTGCTGAAGAGTTCACCGTGAAAACCACAAACATAAAACTACCGCAAACACTTCTGCATTTACATTAATTGATTTTAACTGAAATGAAGGATATAAAAAAAGTATGACAATCAGGATCGTGCACTATGGAAACTGGCAACATTGGTTTAATCAGGAGTTTTAATGAATTCATTCACATTCAGGAAAACTTCAGACGAGAAGACAACTTTTTCTGGAGCTTTGACAAACACTAACCTTCCTTCCCTCCTGGCGGCACTGACGTTGGCGTTCAGACATTGGCTGAAGTAGTGGAAAATCAGGTTCTGTCGCTCCACGCTCAATCCCAGAATCCTGTTCAGGAAGCGACCGACCATCCCAGAGTCCTTGTCTTTCACGCTGTTTCCCCCTCCCTCCTCTATCACTCCCATCTGTGTCAGGCAGTCCTGGGGACACATTAGTTTGTACATGTCATGGAAGAACAAAAATAACAAGAAGTTGAATTGGGGTTAATCTAATGAGGGGAACAAGGGCGCAGCACCCCCATACCCTGACCATGCACCCCCTTACCCTGGGGAGCAGATTCTCTGACAAGCATAGAATTCTGACTGACTAGGGAATTGCTACTAGGTCACACATAGCTTCAGTCTTCAACTGTGACCTGGCTGACAAATTTGCCATTCAGGATGATAAAGAATGCCACATTTTAACTTAAAATTCTCTTCCACACCACATCTCCTACTTGGTTGCTCTGCTCCCTCGCAATGCTCCCCTTGTAATGTTGTGTGGTTGAAGATTTCCTACCCCCTGATTTTTTGAGTGAATTTCTTCGTTTATTCATTGTCAATTTTGCCCTAATTCTGCAGCTGTCTAGAGGCATTTTCCTGCCAGCTAGAGGGAACAACTTTGAACCCGGGGACAAGCCAACTGTCCCATCCTGCCAGTCTCCAGTTACACCATCTTCTGCCACACATCTGTCACTCTATAATACTCAAATAACTACAGACACACACCAAGACAAACAAACAAACAAACAAACAAACAAACAAACAAACACAAAGACCGAAAAGCAATACCTCCATTTTCACTGAGGTAAACATTAGACCTGACAATCAGAGGCAAGCAATGCAAGATGTAAGACTTAACATTTTACTGTGAGTCTAGAAACAAGCAGGGCTGTCTACAGGAACCGTCCCTCTTTCCCGGGACTGAAATTTGTTTGTTGGGACGGAAAAAATTACACGCTGTCCTTCCGAAAACTTTGAACTTCATTACATAAAATTGATAAAAATGTATTTTTGAAAGCTTAAAATGACAGATTTAACAACGAAAATTAGAAACAGGGGCTCCCAAACAATGAGTTGGATGGAAAAGAATTTAAAGCTCGAGACAGCCCTGGTAACATACATAGATAACACTCAGATTGTATTTTCGAGATTCAAAGTGTCCATTCTATGATGCCTACCTGCATAACACTGTTGAACTCCCCAAACTGGTACTTTCCCCGAGTCACACTGTCCAGGGACACCCCCGCCACCATCTCGCCATGGCAGATCCCGTAGTACATGTTCCGCAGCGCCGTTCTTCCGTAAGGGGTGTCAAAGTTAAACTCGCTTAAGTCTGCACCGGTTGCGGCACGACGATCGCCTTTAGTTAGGGCACCTAAGGATACATGGCATAAACAAGTTAAAGGTGTCACAATAGACTTTGATTTCATTTGACGGTGATGACAATGATGTTTCAAACGTTATTAGTGTAATATTACCTCTTCATTTGTACCATAGCTAGTGTAGGAGATGCTATTATCTTACAGAAACCCGTTCTTCCTCTTCTCATCCTTGATGATTTTTAAATTTTCAAACAGAAAATCCACAAATTCATTACATACTGTAAATGCAGAAATGTTTGCAGGGATTTAATTTCGCAGTAGGGAGTGTTTGCAGTGGTTTTCAGTTTGCGTATCGCCAGAGTCAAATAATGGAATGGCTTTTCACGGTGGTTTTAAGATCGAGGTAAGGAGTTCATCACGAAAACAACATAAAACCATCGCTAATATTTCTGAATTTACAGTTTAAAAAGTGGGGAAGCTACAACAAAATTATGATAATCACTTCCTCAGAAATAATCTGGTAAAAATTCTATTGCAAATATCAAACAAAGGTTCTCTTTATGAAACTTACCAAGAGACTGCAGCCTTCTTGCCACAGCTGCGGCAAATCTTCTCTCTCCACCCAGACTAGTGGTAACCAACTTGTACAGGGGACCACTGTAGGACACAAAGTACAAAATAGAACCATAAAAATGCAAATATTTGAAGGATATGCAGCCACTCTCTCATTGGTTGAACCGCTAATTGCCATGCTATTATTGGTTTAATTCAGGGCTCTAGCCAGCCTGAAATTTTATCCCATAAGCCCCAATTTTCGGTATAAATCTGACATGTCGAGCGCCGAAGGCGCGAGGCTTCGCGCCGTAGGCGCGACAATTCTAGGGGGGTCCGGGGGTATTCCCCCCTGGGAAAATTTGAAATGTAGACCCTCTGAAACGCTATCTCCAGCATTTTGAGGGGAAAGTTTTGCTGGTAGATAAAGCTTTAATAATGCCATCTCTTTTGGTGAAAAATTACTTGGGCCTTCGTTGTATACAATCGGCAAATAAATTAAATTTAGCACCACAAAACTTTCTTATATATTTGACAATTATACACGTGAATTTTGTCGGCAGAAATAAAACATTTTCAACACCGGTCCCGTTTGCGCCCTGTACTAAATATAGTAGGAAATGAGACACCCTACTTTGAACAGAACGCCCTAAAGACGTTCAATATTTTCCTTCCATGTTTTCCATGGTCGATTTCTCCGGTAACTTCCACTTGATTTGATCAAAATTCGTCGATTCAAGCCTTCAAACAGCCCCATCGTCGCACCAAATATCAATTTCCGATAAAACCTCGCGGATTTGCGCTAAAGCTAACATCTTGTGAACCGCGAGACTTGTATGTCATTGGTCCATTTTCCGTGACGCGGCGTGAACGAACGCTGTTATTGGCTACGTAGACAATATCTGATTCTGAGGTCTCAAACTCTCAACACCAGTTTTCGCGGGAAGAAAGTGTGCGTGTAACTCGGCGTAAACTTTAACTATATTTCCACAAAATACGGAAACTGGCTGGTAACTACCGGAGTATATTTGTGTGGCTATAACTGGCGGTGAACCGGGGAAAACAGAAAAAAAAAACGCCAGCCCGATGCGACCGGCCAGTGGGGCACTGGTAGTGGGGAGGGGAGCGTACGAGGCTGATTTTCTCTCGGCCCACGAACCACTGGCAACCTCCGCGCCTTCGCTTCAAACTTCCGCGTCTTTTCTGGAGATCTTTGCAAAAGTTCAAGCCCTGTCTATATCTTTTCTCCCGATTTTTGTCCGTCAAGGTTTACGGATTGGTTTTAATTTTTTTCCGTAACCAGCAGCAAAGTCCCGTAAATTTACGGCAAAACTGGCGCTGGCTAGAGCCCTGGTTTAATTGCTAATTGCCATGCTATCATTGGTTGTACTGCTAATTGCCATGCTATCTTTGGTTGAACTGCTAATTGCCATGCAGTGGTAGAAATACTTTTTTTCCAGTGTTCTGCAATATTGCAGAATGTCAAAATTTTTTTCTGCAATTTGAAAATATTTTCTGCAAATACACAAGACACCTTCTCAACTTGATAATGCCTATATATACTTATATTTACATCATATCTAGCTTAGCAACATTGCTGTTATTCTTTATTCTCACTCTATCTTTAAATTTTACTAGCAAAATTTGAAACAGGAATAATATACATGTGCGTGAAAAATATTCAAATGAATAGCGAAAATTGCAACAGCGAAAGCGTATCTATTCAATATTAATCAAATCAAATATTTGTTTATAATTTAAGTATGTGTATTAAAATTTTGAAAAATTCAACAACCTGCCTGAAAAGGGGGAAAAGAACATTATATCCCTGCAAGGAATACGTGCTCTGATGCGTAATGTTAGATCGCACGACCCGTGGTAACAAATATCACAGCCACGGCCCACGGAAAAAATTACAAGATTTGAAAAAATCGAGAAAATAATGAAAAATTCAAAATAAAGAAACCTCACGCAAACCTTGCCCTCTGCGTAATTTTATTTTTTATAAATTTGAAAAATTGCTATCGGTTTTAAACATCGGACTCAGAGTTCGAACAATCGGCCCTCAAGACGGCCCGGGAATGTTATTGTTTTTCACGTGGGTGCCCCCCTCCCCACTGTCTCGGCACAGGAGGAAATGTCCCGCCTTCTCCACGCAAGGCGGTGCTCTAGATCTATCTGAGTAGTTCTCAACTTCACCGCTGCCATCTGGGCTTGAAGGGCCACGGACTAATGTAGCAGCCACCGTTTCGTTCCTTCTGTCATCGCGCCCATGCCCCGAGTTCATGATCAGGCCCCGAAGAAATCGCATGCTTGCGACATACTAGAAACATCCGGGAATTGTTTTCCCGACTTTTGCCGACCTCGAGATCATGACCGCGGAGATTAGCGAGGGTTGACGGAAATGCACGAAATTGACATTTTCTCACATGATTCGTCTCCGAAGTTATCACGGAAAGGGTCGAAACCCCCCGAAAAAACTGACCTCAAGTAGCACCAGGCAGTCGGAACGCACCGAAACGGCGGTGTGGGTTTCAGTTAATATATCTGCAGCGCCGCTAGTTTGCTTACTGGTAAGTCTATATAAATTATAATCTCCTGAATTGAGAGCCATTGAATCCCGAGTCTGATTTTTTTTCTTCTGCAAAATTGCAGATTGTTTAATTTTTCTTCTGCAATCTTGAAAATCTTTATGCATTTTGCAGATTGCAGATGGGTATTTCGAACGCTGCCATGCAATCATTGGTTGAACTGCTAATTGCCATGCTATCATTGGTTGAACTGTTAATTGCCATGCAATCATTGGTTGAACTGCTAATTGCCATGCAATCATTGGTTGAACTGCTAATTGCCATGCTATCATTGGTTGAACTGCTAATTGCCATGCTATCATTGGTTGAACTGCTAATTGCCATGCTATTATTGGTTGAACTGCTAATTGTGATGGAAGTTTGGTCTATTACTGTACATTCAGAAGAGTAAAACTAACCCATGTCCACCAAATAGAAACTATCTACATGAACTACAAAACAAAATACTATTTCTTTCAAAGTCCGCAATCTGAGAAATAGCTTAAAAACTCTATTTGGACGGAACAAGTGAACAACATTTACAGGGCAACCCGATTAAAGGAAACAAAAATGAATAAATAAGAACATACCTGGACTGATTGGACCTGTGTGAACGTCCCATCTGTTGTACAGCCTTGTCAGCGCTCCACGGTAACTCTAACGTGATGTGTACGCGCCGCCGCTGGTTGGCTGCTCGCATGTCCGCGTGTAGAGAGATACCTGGGACAGTGGGCATAGAAGAAAAATATTTGACACTGCACTTAAAGTGACCTAAAGCTGATATCTTATTCAAAAGTTTAATCTTCTACTACCAGTTTGACAAATGCCATCTAAAATGTCTGGATAATCTTGAATTCTACAACCAACTGTTTTTATAAAAGCATTTCATAGTTTGATATCTTTGCTCAACTTATGTTACAGTCATTTCAATGCAATACAATCATGTAGAACTTGCTGCACTAGACAGGCTGAAAATATTTCTTCCCATCTCAAGCAGTGGGCAGTAGCAGTAAGAGCTGAGCTTTAAGTATACTGTATATGTCTTGAAAAACAGCCGTCTTTCAGATTAAGCCTGGAAGAATCTTCTCTTGCGGTCTTGGCCATAGAATCCAAATTCTTAATCTAATCAACCAGTCGACCAATGAGATGCCCCCATTACAGACCTGTGCTTGCAGCATCAGAGATGATGGCCACCAGTTTCTTCCCGTCCATGAAGCTCGTTTTCTCGCGGATGTTCAGGCTGTCCATGTCTCCCGTCGTGTCAGAGTCCCGGAGCGCGTACTGCGGCGGGGACTTCGGAGTCTTCCTCACGACCCTGCCGCGCCGACCAGTCATCTCGGCAACGCACTGAGGCCCCCCTAGTTGGTCGATGATCTCATCTAGTGGGCTGGAAAGAAAACACATCTGAGTGTTAGGATTCTTACAATGTGTAAGACCTAGGGAAAAAAATGTTGTATTTTCGGTTATCCGACCGACTTTATAGCAAAAAACTTGCCAGCCCAAGACTTTTTGAAAGACTAAATTTTATTCTCATTTTGTTGTTTCACACAAGAATTTGAATTTTTCTGTATTTTATTCTTTTTCGTTTTGCATCCTTTGGAGTGGACTTTAACCATTCATTCAATAGAGCCACAGGCATTAAACCTCTGCATGTTTAAGAAGCAAACACACATCATAAGTGTAGCAGTGACCCCATGTGCATTGAAAGTTGCTACACGAAAAAAAACATTGTGCTTTACCTCTGAGTCAGTACATGATCACTGTCATACCTTAAGTTTGTACTTTATCCTATACACACAAGAAGTGGATAAAAATACCAAACTGTTGGGTAGCCCAATCTTGTCAGCGAACCCCAGCAGCACTTCTTTAGCAGACTTGCACAAGAAGTCCTCCTTCCCATTATACACACTCCCTTAGCATGATGGGATACAAAATGGCGGCGCCCACAGGTGAAAGCTAAACCAATACACCAACCTGTTGGGTAGCCCAATCTTGTCAGCGAACCCCAGCAGCAGGTCTTTAGCAGACTTGCACCAGAAGTCTTCTTTCTCCTCCTGGCCCTGGATGGTAGTGGGGAAGTGTTGGTGGACGAACCGCGTGTAGATCTCCTTACACAGTGACACGAAACCCGACACCTGACCGCCATGTTTGGACAGCTCGCACTCCAGACTGGCCTGTGAAATATTGAAATTTTGATATGCTTTAAATAACTTTAAACTCATCCTACTCTCTTTCTCTCTCTCTATCCAGTTTTACGTCTTTTGTTCCCCATCATCTGGGGGTTAGACGTGCTTACACATGGATGGGGGAGCCCCAGAACTCTTCATCAAGTGCAAGTCTTTTTTTGTAGCATTGTATCTATTGTCATTTGGCCAATCAAAAGGCAGCATTTTGAGTAAATTAATCAATGACAAAAAGGTATTTGCATTATAGAAATTGCAAAATGAACAAAAAAAGAAAACCACAGATTAAAAAAGCTGTTAAAATGTTGTTTCTTGTTTATAGTCAGACCATTTTTTAAATTTTTAACATTTTTCTTTGCTGCGTTCACTCAAAACAATGGTCAATTCAAAGACATACATTTGTAACATCACTGCATTGATGCTTATATTCAAATATTAAATATCTACCAAAAATTGTTCCTTACCTCTCCTGTAGTCTGCAATCCAATCACTATGGAATAACCCTTCTCTAGAGATTCCTTTGCTTCTTGCACAATTGCTGGCACCTTCGAAAAATAGAAAAAAAATGTCTTCCCTTTACTGACGCATTGGAAGTATGTTTTGTGCTTTCATAGAAGCCTACACAGCTTGGGAAGCCATCTTGGATCCACCAACCCCACCAACATGGTAACCATCAATGTCTATAAGTCATGATGTGTTAATGTCAAAGCTGTTTGAAGAACATAAGGACCAGCAAGCTACAAAAAAGCAGTTCTGTAGCATCTACAAAAGGTTGTATAACAATTAACATGCTGAAGTATTCAGTCTGTCAAACAGTTCTTTGAACCATTGTGGGTTTTTTCTAGCAAAAAAATTGCGAGGGGGAACATTGCTAGTGACCAAGTGGGGGTGGGGGTGGAGCTGTGGTAGGTAGTGTTCTCTCCTCCCAAAATGTAGAGAGACTTTTCAAGCTAAAATGGGGCATTTTAAGGCTGCCTGAGGGGCAAAATTACTGTCAGAGAAGTCACATGTACAGTTGAAGACCATGGCCACATGTGACCTAGTAGTAGCATCCTTGGTCAATCAGACTTTTACGATCAGATTATGATCAGACTTTTATGATTGTCAGATCTAGAGGGCATGGGGGTGCAGTGCCTTTGTTCCCCTCTTTAGAAAAAGCCCTGATAATTGTTCTTTTCAATGTACGAAAGTTTTCGTTCAAGTAAACTATTCAATAATTTTTTTCTTTGATTAAATTCTTTTTCTTTTATGTAAATCTTTTTCTCTCTCTCTCTCTCTGTCTCTCTCACTATCTCTCTCTTTCTCTCTCTCAGAGAAACAGACTCCTCACCTTCATGCCCATGCAGAGCTGCTTGAAGAACCTCTGGTGCGAGGACCAGAAGGTTGACCACATGCGCGGGTTGTTGGCGCCCGTACGGGCGATGGCCGTGGTGATTGACTGCCGCAGCTCGTTCCAGACGTGTGCCGCCATGTCGTAGGTCTTGATCTGCTGCGGCGTGAGGTTCACCTCCACTGTGACAAACTGTCAGCGGGTAGATATAAATAAAACGAAGGTTAGACATGATAGGTCGTTCGATGGAACGATGCCCGCGTGCCTGCAAAGCTGGTGTGTTACACCAAAGGGCGGTTATACCAGCTATATACTAGATACAGATACAGAAAACCTTAAACCTTACTCTTACAGTACCAGAAATAACCAGAATGAACAGACACAAAAAAACAGCAATGTTAATATATCATGATCTATGGAAGGTCATGAAATATTAACATTGCTGTTTTCGTGTTTATTACTGAGTTTTTGGGTTGACTACATTGTACTGACTGTACAATGTATATAAGTTTGCATGTTTAGTTTTCCAACTGCTAATTATGCCAACATGCAATTTTACATGTTACTGAAAAAAAAGCATTTCTATTACACATATGCCGTGGGTTCACGTCCGGACTTATAACTTGAGACCTGAACCTGAACCTCTGGTCCAGAATCTAGATCTACGTAAACCTACATGTACTGTTATGTGTTTTAGTGATACCACAGAAGTGTATTACAACATAAGAAGTCTATAGATTTAATAGGAATTCAGCCATATATTCTGGATCTTCCCACATTATGTCTTTTAGTTTTAGCTGTTCGTAGTGACTCATGTTTTCTTCTCTTACCTCTGCCTGCCTGAAGCTGAGACCCCTGGAGATGTACATGCCGGATCCTTTCATCTCCATCGCTAACATCTCGGCCACACCTAGCAACAGCATGGGCAGAAAGGAAACAACAGTCATCATTAACAAATGTGTTTTGCAGCTTTGAAAGTGAAAGCAATCTTGATCCAGTTTAGCTCACTGAAGAGCTGTTTTTCCACTGGTTATGACAGAGAAGATATACACTATGTACAGTATCTACAGGTTCATTGTACCAGGGAAATTCCCCTAGCTCTTTTCATCAAGTACAACGAACAGTGGACCACGGCTGAATCTCCCGTCCCAAGGACTGCAACCCTTTTCAGTAGCGTTTATGCCAGGTGAGCGACAGTCAGCATTGCATGTCAATCAATTTTCGTGTTGTCCCAGTGTCTGGTATCAGGAAGAAACAACAGTGGCAGTGTGTGTGGCGGGAACACATGTACATCTGCATTCAATAAGGAGGGAAACAGAGTGTGTTCTCTGGGTGTCTGTGTTTGAGTTTTGCTTACCAAGTCCTCTTCTCTGGATGGCGTCTAGAAACTGATCAAAGTCGTTGAAGGCGGCGCCCTTCCCCCACAGGCCCAGTCGCTCCATGAAGGCCATGTTCTTGACGTCGGTGACTCCCGTTGCGCTGCAGTACACGACACGAGCCTTCGGTAGGAGGCGCTGGATGGTCGCCACGGCTAGGGCTACCTTAGTGCTGTTCTTTTCTTTACCCTGTGGGTCGATGACAGATGGTTTAATAAAATTAAAACTTATCAGCCTGAAACTTCGACTGTGTTTGTTATTAACATTATGTTAGGCTGGGATGATGTTTGATAAAGGTGTTCCGGACTGTGTGATATTTAGGGTTATTACACAGGGTTCTGTTTTTATCACACAGGCTTCTATTAAATGATTTGAATGCACTTCTGTCGAAGATTCGGATACCCGATTGAGATGTTGGAATTGAAGTTGTTACACTTGGTCAGAGAACACAAATTTTCTCAACTTCTGGCGCATTACACATTGAAGTGTTTTTTTCTGGTGGGTTTGACATGAATAAAATACAATACTGCATTCCGCATCACATCGGCCCCAGCTTTCCCACGGGTTAGATTGCTCTCGGGCTTCCCTACCCACGGTCGGGCTGGTATCTCGAGCAATACGGAATACACCGTGTTCTATTCTATATTTAGGCCACACCCATAATACAATACATGATTCAGGCTGACAAGTCACGGAAAAAGACTTACTGGTACAAAGTGTTTGGCCTTGTGACACTCGTCAAAGATGAGACAGCCGTCAAAGTCCTGTCCCCCACACCAGTTAATCAGCTGGTCCAGACGACTCTGCCGGGATGTAGACGCTCCGACTGCACAGGGGAGACATGCATCATTTGTTTTACATTGTTTGTTTGTATTGCATACCTGTTAAAGCGCCCAATGGGAAACATACCAGGTTTGTACTGAAGAGTACAAGCTGCATATCCGGACAGATTTATTTGATTCCCTCACATCGGGAAGGACCCCTACTTTTTTCGATAAGTGTGGTGGGTTCTTTTACGTGCTTGAGGTGTGGCTCTCCTCAAACACGGGACCTCAATTTAACGTCCTATCCAAGGGACATCCCTAACAGAAGCTAGGTACCCATTTTCACCTAAGTGAAGTAAGAAACTTAATGTGCAAAGTGCCTTTTAAAGAGCAAAACGTCAAAAGGACACACACACACACACACGCACACACACACACACACACACACACACACACACAAAATTCCATTTTCAAAGAGTTACAATCAAGCTCTTGTCCTTGAATAGAGGACATCAAATATGACAGAGAAGACACCAACGCTAAGTAGATTACAGGCGCTAAATCCCTTTTCTACCAGAAAATGATATTTTGGGACAAAAAACACATCAAACTGTCTCATACCTCCATGAAACACTTATCATACAGTCTATACAGTCTTCTGCATTGTACGTCTTGCGTTTTCAAAGATGCTCCTTGACAACTGTTTTTAACTACGAACCTCCTTTCTGTACAGAAGACACGAGCGTGGCGTAAGTACTGAAGATGACACCGTCCTTGAAGCCAGGTGGCAGTCCGAACACCTTAGTCTCTCTATCCAGCTGTTGGCATCCCTCTATCACCTTCACATAGCAGCCGATGTCACGCAGGTCTCTGTGGTCCGGGGTAGAAAATACAGATCAACACATTTAGAACACTGCTGCATAACGACACTGCTGCATAACAAATCTCTTTAAGCCTTATAATGTCGAATACCTTCATATATATTACAAGCACTCGTATTATCTAATAGTATGTATTTTAATGACTTATACAATACATATTTTAGCACTTGTAATTGTATTGCTGATCTCTGTGATTTTTAATAAGTCGTTTCCACTTGAAAATTATGAATATTTTAAATCAATTTGTGTAAATTAGCTATAATTCAGACTTGTCTTCAATGTCTGCAAATGCTAATAAAGATCTTTTGACTTTGACTTGACTAGAAATACTGACACATTACAAAAAAACACAAAGAATGTGCAGTGTGTCAGAGCTCAGGGATCGAAATACTTTTTTTTTTGGTTACTTGCAAAATTGCAAGTTGGCATAAATTTTACTTGCAATTCAAAAAGTTAACTTGCAATATTATAGTCGGTGTGTATATGTAACTGCTTTTGTTGTACATACATACTCCCTCTGACAAAGCAACTTTTGATAAACGTACTGTCCAAAATGACATTAAGAATGTACCAGGTGAATTTTGAGGCTGAAACTTTGTACGTTTCGCTATACTTAAAGGCCGGTGCTTACACGATCCACCGGTATTTTCGAATTGCAAAAATGTAAGTTCATATCATTTTTACTTGCAAATCTTGAAAATTGTTTCAAATTGCAAGTTGCTTTATTGTATTTTGAACCCTGAGACCTGCATTGATTGAACCAACGACATGTATCTATGTGTACTACATTGATGAAGGTTAGACATCCCGGTACTGTTATAAGACACACAATACAATAGGTACTCAAGCGACTGTATACAGTTGCTTACAAATCCATCCAGTTGCTTGAGTAAACTCTGTACCTTGTATGTTTTATACCAGATCTTTTTTTAGTCACTGACGAAAGACAGCGGATGCTGTCTGGAACGTCTGACTGTTTCAAAATTTTATCCAGTTGCTTGAGTAACTATTTTTGGCGTATCTTACTACCTGGATGTCTAACCTTCATCAACGTATAGCTTCCCCTTCTCTCTGTTTTGCTATTCTTTATCTTATCTACAAGTATCTGATATAGACCAAAGTCAACGTATTAATCATTTTAAGGTTGTTTGCAAGGAAAATAGGAAGAGAGATTTGACACAGTAATGCTGGCACCTATAAATTTTCCAATTCTATTGCTATTTGAAATATGACTTAAGCTTGTCATATCACAATGTTTTAGAAAATATTTTTTAAACATGTTATATCACAACATACAAAAAAATTACAATGTTTCATGAATAACTTTGTCCCCCACCTCTCAGCATCGACTTTCAGGTCAGTTGAGATACTGAACCAGACGTGTCGAGTCCTGCCTCGAGCGAAGTTGTCCAGGATAATTCCAGAAATCTTCCGGAACAGAAAAAATTGAGAACCTTAAAACTAAAACTAAGATCTTTCAGCAGACAAAGTGTGCCTCACAAAACGTCACTGCAAGCTGAATTCCATGTCTGTCTCCTGTATCTTAATTGTTAGGGATATCATTTGGTAGCATGAGCCTATGACACAAATAATTATCTTAAAGTTATCATAAATGGTACAACACATTTGTCGTAAGATATTATTTTTAAAATGTTTCATTGTTTACATAGATAAAATACATGTCTAAAGCTTCCTGTATGTTAAAAGGCTTTCCCTGTCGACTTCTGCTTTAACAAATGAACAGCATATGCATGGATGAGCAAAAGCAAGGAGGTTAAACTATGACAATGATAACACCTCAATATAGATGACCAACAGAGATATCCAATGCATTGTTTGCTGTACCAACCTGTCTACCCTTGCCCACACCAGCCCCGTCTCCAATGAAGAACCCCGCCCGGCAACCGTTGGGAAGAACCATTTGATGTCTGGTACACTGGGAAGGGGGAAAAGTAAAACATTGATTAAACTGAAAATACATCTTAGTACAGAAATTGAAAATCTTGAAACATTTCCTGTTTTTGCAGCCACTTTTTCACTGTGAAATAATCATTTCCACAAACTAGCATTCCCATTGTGTTGTTTGTTTGTTGGCTTTTTTGTGTATAACCGGTAAACCACCATAAGTCGTAACACAGTTTGGTATGTACATGTAGTGTGAGCGCAAGCTGCATAAGACTGGACTGTAAGGTTTGATCCACTCACACCCGTATGGACTCCTACTCCTAGACATTTTAGTCGAGTGAGGAAACAGGTTTTAAATGTCTTTCCCAAAGGCACAAGATTCCAGAACCAAAAGATTCTAAGAAAACAACCCTAAACATGTAGCCACAGTACCCCGGACATGAATCAGACTGGACCTAACGTTTTGGTTCAAGTAAAAAAAAAATCCTAAACGTCTGGAAAGAAGTCCAGACTTGCAAAAAAATATCCCTCACTTATATTCTCCTTTTTGTTCTGAACTATCTTAAACCTTCTTTAGATCATGAAATTTCCATTAGAAAAGACAAAATTACTGACTATAATTTTGCATGTAAAGTAGGTATGCAGCACTAAGTGGCATACTTTACTATTGTTTCAACTGAACTCTCAATTTTCACCAAGCGGTGAAATTTAGGTGTTGCCCATTCAAATGAATTTATTGTACTTACTGCATATACTACCCCCTCTAGTTGGAGGGCACTCAGCTTGCCTGAGTTGATGACATCATCAGGAATGGCGTCCACCAGGGGGTAGTCTGTAGGGGGGAGGGCCATGGCCTGCACAGACACATGTCAATCTTCTGTCATCTTACAAAATACCTGTCCAATTTTGTAATGGTTCCGGTGTTCTAACAATGTAACAACATCAGGACTGGTACAATTTCTCCAAGTACAAGTTAGTATATACAAAAAATGGTTAAAATTTTTAGACTCAGTTTTTAGGCACAGTGAGCTGTCATGACTAGATTATGTTAGAGATATGCAACTCTGGAAATGTTGTAGGAAAATTAGCAAAAACAAGATGCACTTGCACATGTCTTTCAGTTCAGATATAAAACAGTTTTTACATAGGACCGTCACCTTAGTCTAGCTTTATAATTATAAAGCAAAAAATGGTACCTAATGTCAAATTTAATTTCGGGATTCAAGCACCAAAGCACACCCATATCTTCCATACCTTTGTCTAGGAGACAAGGTGTCATAACCCTGTATGGAAAAATTTTAAGGAGCTTTGGAAACAAATCTACATGCTTGATTAATAGTTGTTGCATCTGTGTCAGGCTTGTAATTTACAGTGACTTACAGCTAAAGAGCCTGCTTCCACAATGTCAGCAGGATGAGGCTGTGCATGGGGGATAGTGGGCACGCTGGCCTTGTAGGTGGTGAAGACCTCCTCACTGTGAAAAAAGAAAGCATTTACATTTTTGGAAGGTGCACTATGGTCAAAATGATAAATGTTTAAGTGTGGATATTTTTATCTATATTTTTTAAACATTATTGATATGGCTATTTGCTAACCATTAAATGATATGTATATATGATATCATTCCTTTTGTAAAAATAACTAAAATTCTTACATAAAAATATTGAAATTTTCCATCACTAGATACATGAACATCGATTGCCTGTTATCACATTCACATTCAGTCGAAGCTATACAATGGAAAACAAAATGTCACTGGCTATTAAACATTGTGATTGTCTACCTGCAGAAGGCAAAGGTATTTTTTCTCTTTGCCATACCTGGGCAATGATAACGTTTGATACAGGTGTTCTGGACTTGTCTGTATTTCAAGGTTTAACATGGGCTTCTGTCAAATAATTCAAATGCGCTTTGGGTTTTTAGTGGTTCCCACACCGGCAAAAAGTGCCACACAGGGATGTCGTACTCCAAGACTCGGGACGGGTCTTGAAAGAAAAGGGGGAGTAGTGTAACAGTGGGGATCAACCTCCACTAACTGACCGGACCTTTTAGCCTAGTGGTTAGCGTGTTGAATTCCCAAGCCGTGTGGATCGGGATTGGCGCGAGTTCGAATCCCGGGAGTGGCGTACTTGCCCCCTTTTTTTTACACACCTCGTGTGCCACTTTAGGAAATTCTAATACATGTACTAGTGCTTGGTAAGGACGTTTGAATTGGTGTTCTAACATTTTTCTGTTTGAGAAATTTTGTTCAACCCCGGTGGGATGAATCGCCACAGCCCTACCACGGGTAGGATTGCATCCGAGAGTGATAAGGAGTACACCGTGGTGTATCATATATAACGTTACATACCAGACCCCGAACACCGACGATCCAATATGGCGGCCAGAAATTCCTCCGATCTTGATATGAGCGGAATAACTTGATTAAACTAGTAAACACTTAAGATTTGCTTCATATCTTTTATTGCATGTACAATGTATTCAGGGCATGACATAAGGTCCCTGCCCATGTACACTGCATATTAGACCCGTTTGCGGTGGGTTGCGGTCGTTTGTGGTGTTTAGGCATACTGCATACCTGACTGTTTCCTGTACCGTCTCCTGTGCCATGCGTGTTACTGTGTTTGTACTGACCTGTTTCCTGTACCGTCTCCTGTGCCATGCGTGTTACTGTGTTTGTACTGACCTGACTGTTTCCTGTACTGTCTCCTGTGCCAGGCGTGTTACTGTGTTTGTACTGACCTGTTTCCTGTACCGTCTCCTGTGCCATGCGTGTTACTGTGTTTGTACATACCTGACTGTTTCCTGTACCGTCTCCTGTGCCATGCATGTTACTGTGTTTGTACATACCTGACTGTTTCCTGTACCGTCTCCCGTGCCATGCGTGTTACTGTGTTTGTACTGACCTGACTGTTTCCTGTACCGTCTCCTGTGCCATGCATGTTACTGTGTTTGTACATACCTGACTGTTTCCTGTACTGTCTCCTGTGCCATGCGTGTTACTGTGTTTGTACATACCTGACTGTTTCCTGTACTGTCTCCTGTGCCATGCGTGTTACTGTGTTTGTACTGACCTGACTGTTTCCTGTACCGTCTCCTGTGCCATGCGTGTTACTGTGTTTGTACTGACCTGACTGTTTCCTGTACTGTCTCCTGTGCCATGCGTGTTACTGTGTTTGTACATACCTGACTGTTTCCTGTACCGTCTCCTGTGCCATGCGTGTTACTGTGTTTGTACTGACCTGACTGTTTCCTGTACCGTCTCCCGTGCCATGCGTGTTACTGTGTTTGTACTGACCTGACTGTTTCCTGTACCGTCTCCTGTGCCATGCGTGTTACTGTGTTAGTACTGACCAGACTGTTTCCTGTACCTTCTCCTGTGCCATGCGTGCTACTGTGTTTGTACTGACCTGACTGTTTCCTGTACCGTCTCCTGTGCCATGCGTGTTACTGTGTTAGTACTGACCAGACTGTTTCCTGTACCTTCTCCTGTGCCATGCGTGTTACTGTATTTGTACTGACCTGACTGTTTCCTGTACATGTACCGTCTCCTGTGCCATGCGTGTTACTGTGTTTGTACATACCTGACTGTTTCCTGTACCGTCTCCTGTGCCATGTGTGTTACTGTATTTGTACTGACCTGACTGTTTCCTGTACCTTCTCCTGTGCCATGCGTGCTACTGTGTTTGTACTGACCTGACTGTTTCCTGTACCGTCTCCTGTGCCATGCGTGTTACTGTGTTAGTACTGACCAGACTGTTTCCTGTACCGTCTCCTGTGCCATGTGTGTTACTGTATTTGTACTGACCTGACTGTTTCCTGTACCGTCTCCTGTGCCATGCGTGTTACTGTGTTTGTACATACCTGACTGTTTCCTGTACCGTCTCCTGTGCCATGTGTGTTACTGTATTTGTACTGACCTGACTGTTTCCTGTACATGTACCGTCTCCTGTGCCATGCGTGTTACTGTGTTTGTACTGACCTGACTGTTTCCTGTACCGTCTCCTGTGCCATGCGTGTTACTGTGTTTGTACTGACCTGACTGTTTCCTGTACCGTCTCCTGTGCCATGCGTGTTACTGTGTTTGTACTGACCTGTTTCCTGTACCGTCTCCTGTGCCATGCGTGTTACTGTGTTTGTACATACCTGACTGTTTCCTGTACCGTCTCCTGTGCCATGTGTGTTACTGTATTTGTACTGACCTGACTGTTTCCTGTACATGTACCGTCTCCTGTGCCATGCGTGTTACTGTGTTTGTACTGACCTGACTGTTTCCTGTACCGTCTCCTGTGCCATGCGTGTTACTGTGTTTGTACTGACCTGACTGTTTCCTGTACCGTCTCCTGTGCCATGCGTGTTACTATGTTTGTACTGACCTGACTGTTTCCTGTACCGTCTCCTGTGCCATGCGTGTTACTGTGTTTGTACTGACCTGACTGTTTCCTGTACCGTCTCCTGTGCCATGCGTGTTACTGTGTTTGTACTGACCTGTTTCCTGTACCGTCTCCTGTGCCATGCGTGTTACTGTGTTTGTACTGACCAGACTGTTTCCTGTACCGTCTCCCGTGCCATGCGTGTTACTGTGTTTGTACATACCTGACTGTTTCCTGTACCGTCTCCTGTGCCATGTGTGTTACTGTATTTGTACTGACCTGACTGTTTCCTGTACCGTCTCCTGTGCCATGCGTGTTACTGTGTTTGTACTGACCTGACTGTTTCCTGTACCGTCTCCTGTGCCATGCATGTTACTGTGTTTGTACTGACCTGTTTCCTGTACCGTCTCCTGTGCCATGCGTGTTACTGTGTTTGTACTGACCTGACTGTTTCCTGTACCGTCTCCTGTGCCATGCGTGTTACTGTGTTTGTACTGACCTGACTGTTTCCTGTACCGTCTCCTGTGCCATGCGTGTCATCTCCAGGTCCAGTCCCATCATGTTGGCGGGTGCTGCTGCCTGGCTCGGGAGAACGGTACCCTGGAGCAGGTTGGGACCTTGTCTTGAAGAGAGAGCTGCCACGTAGGCCAAGTAGCTGGCACTGGCATCCATTCTCTAGAAAGAAAAAGAAGTCGAACCGAATCAGTTAGAATATAGTGTCAGTAGTTTAGAGTAGTCACACATTATATTGTCCATCATTGTCTGCATCATCGACCATTTCACTGCAAAATTAAAACACCGCGAACATTTTTGTCCAATACTGTAGCAGTATGTGAATATAGCGCTGCCTCAAACTTAAAATAAAAACCACCGCAAACACTTCATTTTCGCCTTAGCGA
The DNA here is from genome assembly GCA_035149815.1 of Branchiostoma lanceolatum. NCBI lineage: Eukaryota > Metazoa > Chordata > Leptocardii > Amphioxiformes > Branchiostomatidae > Branchiostoma > Branchiostoma lanceolatum. The sequence goes on from CM068882.1 coordinate 3,228,889, forward strand.
AATAAAACCAAGCGAGATTAAATGGAACCAAATTATATAAACGGGTAAACACAAAGCCATAATCAATGAACTAACATTTCACATAATTAATATATGTAGTAAGTGAGATAAACAAAAGAGCAGTAACAGGTACATACAGTATATGCAGGGACAAGTAAATAAATGTACTAGTATGTAACAAAAAATTATATTATGCCACTACAATTGCCACCTCAGCTGGCCGACTCTGTCAACTAGAAAATTATTTAAAAAAATAGAGTTTCAATATAGAGTGATGTGGTCTTGTGGCTAGCTAAACCTTACTGGTTACAATAGTCATTTAGAAGCCCTATTTGAAGACAATAACGCATTTTTTTAGAATCTGGTATGTAAAACTGAAGCCTCCCCACCCCCCTCCCCACATGAGCAACCGAGATTCTCGGCCATATCTTCAGAATACAAAGGCGCCATATAGGTCTAAAAACTTACAAAAGTAAAATAACCAAACTACCTTGTCAATGCGACCCTCTCTCTGGATTAAAGGTACTTCGCTTTGAACTTAAACGAAGGAAAACTGCAGTGATGGCAAAATCTCTGTTTTTAGACTCCCGCCATATTTCGTAACACCCACAATGCATCTTTTTGTGACCTGCCCAGACTAGCTCGGCACTGCAGTTCATGAAATAATCGCTAGCTGGCATCTGTACCCGGTCTTAAAACAACAAATACTGTAAATGCAGAAATATATGTGGGGATCTAATTTCGCGGTAAGGAGAAAAAATTGAGTGTTCGCGGTGGTAGCCGGAGTTTTTGTAGGAAACTAAAGGGATCATCGTACGGCACGTTTTTGAGCGGTTTTAAAATCCTACAAGTATGAAGTTATTACGCAAATGTGCTTAACAATGTTATTAAATGTGACTACTATAAAGATTTCAACATTTTTTTTATTTCCATTTTTTGGCCTTAATATAAAACTACCGCGAACATTTCTGCATTTACAGTATTCAAGACATATATTCCGATCCACAACAATGGCATCACATGATCACACCTTTTCACGGCATTGGCTTTCTCTCGTGCAAGAGGAAGTGCTACGAGGAAGTAAACTCTAAAATCTATCCTCGGTGTAAAGCATACAGTATACCGAAGTTAACTACCGGACGTCCTCCAGTTTTATGCCGAACATGAAGTTCATTATCTGTATGATGTTCTTTACCACCGCGGGCTTCACGTCATGCCAGTCCATTCATGGGGTACGTAGGTGAAGATTTACAAACTAAGCAGAAGTAGAGAGCAACTTTTACACTTAACCTGCCTGTAGCACTGTGGTGTTCAGATGTCATGATCAGTGTCATGCAAAACTTTGCTGACGCCACAACTGCGAAAGACCGTGGTCTCGTAATAGACATTTGACGTTAGAACTTGTAATGTTTATAATAATGACTAGTAAGTGGTAACGTTATACAAGAAGGGACTAGTAAGGTGGTTTGTTTTTCAAACGGGTACTACGATGGAGGTCACCGGTAAGTTTGGTACATAATTTGAATAAGGCGCCATACCATGTTGTTCATAGAAAGGCTCATATTTTAAAAATGTTAAAAAGCATTCAAAAGATATCACACATGCCATTTAAACTTCAAAATAAATACCAGAAAGAGTTGGTGCTACGGTACATACTGAAGTCAACAGCAGTTACAACGGGTATTCACATGCGCTGGAACACCTCGGCCTGTCAACACTTGCTACTAGACGTGATCACTGGCAGAGTGACTCGAAACAGCCATAAACTGAACTGTCCAAAAGCCAGAACGAACCGGTACTTGAAGTCTAGCATACCGTACCTGACCCGCCTTATCAACCAATATGATCAATAATTGTCTTCTGTAAATATACTTAAAATGTCGAGTTTATCTTTTGTCTAGATCTGTCCCACGAATTGAAATGACGGTTGAAGTCATACTTGATGTTTACGTACATATATGGCACCGGATGTATTATATATTATTTTAATCATTGTACATTGGTTTTAATTCAGTGCTAGCACTGCGACTGCCAATAAAATCATCTTGTATTTTGTATCTTGTATTATATAACGTCGTTAGGTTTCACGTTATTTAGGTACCAGCACACAGTTGCTTGTTGCAAGGCCCGCCCGGTATCCCCGGGAGAGACGGCAGAGACTGTCCATGTGGAACCAAAGGTGAGGAGATTGATACGTAATATAACCTCTTTTGATTTGTTTCAAGTGATTCAGTGTCCCAGTTCCTTTGACGAATTCAAAGGAAGGAGTTAGGTGATTTTTTTCGGTGCAGGTGCACGTGGTTATATTAGGTTGTTCGTTGCTTGTTTGAATTGGTTTGTTTGTGTTAAGTGATATGACGGTGAACCAATGTCAAAAGATCATTATCAGCATTAAGCAGAAAGCCAAGACAACAATCTGAATTACAGATGATTTACACAATATTGATTTTAAAATATTCATAATTTTCAAGTGAAGACTTATTCAAATTAGCAATACAATTATTAATGCTAAAAAGCGCACCGGATAACTTTAAGGGACGATGAACAGTTTTGTTTTCTTTGATATCTTATCAACACTTGGCCTTCTTGGTGTTCTTATCAATCGCCCCTCATTTATGTGTAAAATATTTACGCTTTAGAAAAGTATACGTATAGGAAATACATGGGTAGGGTCTGCACAGGGTTATTGAGTATCATGTTGCTTAACAAAAGTCAAAACACACGTCACCTAATCCCCCACAAATGGAATTCTTTAAAACAATTGGCTAATTTTAACGTATTTATTGATACATAATTCATTGCAAAATAACACCCCCTTCTGGACTTTAGGACTCCTTAAAGTAAACACTATTGCCTTACCTCAAAAGACGCAGAGATAAGTGACCTGCAAAGCAAATATCAGGAGCTGGCAGAGGAGACTTCAGATCTGAGGCAACAGAATGGTGTTCTTGAGCAGAGGCTGTCAGCCCTTGAGGACCGCATCGAGAACACAACTCAGTCTGACTCAGGAGGTAAGAACTACCATAACGATTTTACTAGAAATATCGTTACGCAGAAGCACCGCTGTTGACTGTTAGACATTTTCAAAGACATCTCTACGTAGGAGCAACACCCCCGGACAAGCAACATTTAGTTACTGTACTAGAACAACAGTAGCTAATTGAACTATTGGCATAAACTTTGTCTTGAATTAATCTTCTTTTTGAAGACTACTTCAAGACATCCTAAATTGTCTTTACCTCATTAACATATCTATTCAGAGTTTTGGTATAAAACCTGGTGTTCTCAGTCCTATCGTTAGTCACTGACGAAAGACAGTGGATACTGTCTGAAACGTCTGACTGTTTCAAAATCTTATCCAGTTGCTTGAGTAATTATTTTTGGCGTATCTTATTACCTGGATGTCTAACCTTCATCAACATCTCTACGTAATTGTAATATCTTAATAACCATGTCGGACGTGAAAGTACACTGTGCCAACTCTGAACGTTTTGAAACACTAGAGGCGAGTGGAAACAGACTCCTGGCTCCAGGAGATCGAACTCAGGCCCACCAGTCCACAGGCCGCACACCTTAACCACTAGGCTAAAAGGTCTAGACCAGTTTAGACTGGCCAGTTGGAGGCACTTGAACCCCACTGTTACCATTCTATCATAGTGGTTTTGTTGAACGAATTAAGCTATTAAAGCCGCCACCAATTGGTTTACTGATATTACAATACACCAAAAAGAGCAAAAATCTGGAGTTTTATTTGATTTTTCATCCACAGGTTATCCGCCATCCAGCTGCACTGAAGTAGTAGAACGAAGTGGATTCAACACTGACCGATTCTACGTGATCGACCCTGACGGACCAGACCGTGGTGTTCCGCCGATGACCGTTCAGTGTGATGTTGAGGGAGGAACAGGTTAGGAAAAGTCTACAACTGTTATACGGTGCAGCAGACAATATCAGCAATTAGGTGAAAATAATTACGGGTATCAGCAAGGAACGCTTTAAATGCTGTGAGCAAAGTGTGGACTAGAAGAATGTGAAAATGGCATTGTACAACTTTCTGGCAAGCATTGAAAAATAAGAAAGGCATTGAATTAAGTTTATGACTTTTTAGAGCTAGGATGAGACTAATGATACTAGATCAACTAGTTCAACAGTAAATAACATGTACACACACACACACACACACGCACACATGCACACGTGCAGACACACACATGTACACACACACATGCAGACACACACATGCACACACGCATGCACGAATGCACACACACACATGCACACACCGACATGCACACACACACATTACACGGACACACATGCATACACACACACACACACACACACACACATGCATACTTACATACACACGCATACACACACACACACACACACAGACATGAACACACACGCACACTCAGAAGAAAGGGCTTTGTTTAGGCAAACATTCTCATGCATAATTACAATTTCAGCAATTACCCTGATTGGCCACAACAGTGAGGCACGGACACATGTGAAAGGATTTGAAGATCCAGGGACCTACTCCAAGAATGTGACATACTGGAACAGCATCGAACAAGTGAGAGCTGTGATGAACCAGTCAACTATGTGCAAACAACAAATCAAGGTCAGTGTTATGTACATGTCAGGCATGCCAGAGGTCAGCGTGAGATCCAATGTTGTTAAAATTGTGTCTACAACAACAGTTGGGATTAGCAGGACACAAGATGAGCTGAGCAGGGCAGGGGGTGGATCTCAAGTCATCTAAAAGCTGCAAGTTTTATAGACACCAATGATACAATATCCCAGTAAAGACGACTTGCAGTTCATGTCCATGGTCAGCTATTATATATATAACAACTGTAAAAATATGCATTTCCAGTATGAATGCCGTGGTTCATTGATCTGGACCCCTTCTGGCACACCCTACGCCTGGTGGGTGACTTGGGATGGTCGCCAGGCTGACTACTGGGGAAGTGCCAGTCCTGGGAGTGGGAAATGTGCCTGTGGACAATCAGGTAATTATAAAGCATCAACCTGTTACATGCAAGCTTTTCTATTGGAACCAGAACAGAACAAGGGAACTGATTTTGACCTGTTTAATGGTCATGAATCAGTTTCTAAGGACGTATTTAAGTTTTGTGTTAACACAATCTAAAAGCAGATCAATTGCTTTACACAAGTTATAATTTGGTCACATGATTTATCTTTTTGCAGCACAAATGTCGTGTTTTCCGTTCTATGTACATGAGCTGATATTTAAGACCAATCACACAAACAGAACGTGGTTATGACCTTTTTTCCCTTCTCCAACAGGCGCATGCTCTGGGAGATGCAACTGTGACGTCAATGATTTCACATGGCGTGAGGATTTTGGTTTCCTGTCTCTCGGATGACCTGCCAGTCACCCAGCTCAGGTTTGGGGACACTAATGATAGTAATGAAGAAGGTTATCACACCCTGGGGAAACTCATCTGCTACCCCTGAGTTATGTTTCTCCAGAAGACGCATGATGGATGTACTCGACTGACTGACTAACTGACAGAAATACATCAGAACAGCAGTGTTCGCTTTAACATCTTAGAATGCAACAGTGCCGTGCAGAATGTATATCAAGTCATTACATATTTTGTAGCACATTCTATGTTTATCTAACAAAGTTTACTATTATAAGATACCCAAGTTATAATGTCAGTAAGCTCTTTGCGCATACAATGACCGGCCAGGCATAACATAATCAGTGATGTTCTTTGGTCTGAAGGGTCAATGTTTTTGTTTAATACAAGTTGTATCATATTCTAATACATGATAATATTTTGACTTTGCTTTCCATGAAACTCCCGTCACTTGTACGACTTGAGCTACAATACTATGCTGTACTGTCGAAAAGTAACACATAGTACATTAAAGATAAATTAATGCTAATATAATATGTGCCTAAAACCTAGATCGTAAGAGAAAAAATGTACAGAGATGAACGTATTTTGATGCAGTTATTTTTTTGATGTCCCTGTGGTGTAGTGGCCTGCGCTTCTGTCTCTCTCACCAAATCTGGTCCAAATTACTTGGACCAGAAGGACTGGGGTTCAAGCCCCAGGTAGGACACCTCTGGACAAGAGGCGCATTGAGTCATACCAAAGACTTTATAAAAATGGTACATACTTCTGAAACAGTATGGAAGTCAAACACACTTCACTGCCAGTGGATTAGCCCCTGCTACAGTGATTGCACCACAGTGTGGCCCAGGGCTATGAAACGGAGATGGGCACTGCCCTATACATCAATAATGGTGTGGGAGGATTTTAACTAACTAAAACTAAATTTTGATGTACTTCCACAACTTAATCTGCAACTACTAATGCATTACCTGTTTTTAAAATTACCATATCAAACCACAAGATATCGGACATTTTTGTGACATTACCAACATTATACCAGGATTCATGCTTAATACCAAGTCATCAAGATACAGTTGTACCTTAAACAATGATCCTTTAGTGATGTTGGGCATTCATTTCTTCAGCTCGGCTCGGAGGTCAATGCGAAGGACTCACTTGTACTCAAGTGTTTGATTTATATTGCTTGGGTGAATGAAATCTCAATTTCTATCAGTTTTGTGTGACTCTAGATCTTTAAACACGACTGAGTGTCCTTAATCCTTCAGTACTATGAAAATAGTTTGAACCGTATAGCTTCAGTCCTAGTTATTGAGATGTCTGAATTCTTGAGCATCAAAATGAGCTGTCTCAAGCCTCCTGCCGATTCTTCTCCCTCCAAACTACCCGATGAGTTATGTAGGTGTGAACGATACGTTCTAGACTAATTTTCTCAAAATTCAATCCAGTTGCCGATGGCTATATGTTGGTCCTGTTTTTTTTTGGTAAACAATATCTTTTCCTCTCTCATAGGTGCATGCACATGGGAATCTAGTAACGCCCACTGTTTTAATGTAAGAATACCTTAAGTTTGTAAACGGTAAAAATTAATTTTAATATCTACATAACGACATATTGCATACTACATGTAGTTTGTCTTGAGTTTAAAAATTGTTTACGTTTTCTACTCAGCTCACCGAGGGATTAATTCTTTCATATTTTGTTTTATATTGTGATGCAATTAAAGTATGTTCATTTGAGTTTGGGACTCCGCTCGAGTCACAGGTGATTTGCTCGGTGTTGGGCGTGTTCGTTTTTGATGTCTATGTCGGAAACCTGACAACTGGCATCATATCGGGAGGGCAGTGGCAGATCTGTTGTACAGGTATCTGTTCTGATTTTTGTCTCATTTTAGAATTTAAAAAAACACATTTTTTTACCCTTCCACAGCAAGAAAACGTGAACAAGTACCATTCCTCTATAATCATTAGATCACTATAGAGTGCTACTGAGTCTATCATCCGCCATATTTGTATTTCAGTGAATTCTACGAATCCTAATCAGAATAAAGTTCTACGCTGGCTGAAAAATAGTAGAATCTAGCCATATTGGGAGAGTTTGGCCACCTTAGGGCATAGGGTAACATCATCACGCGGATTGACTATCCTGGCCAATTATATATATATTCACAAAATTATTTTACTAATTTTACCAAATTGTACTATCCACACCCCGGTATAAAGGACTATGACAACTCGCGCAGGTTGTCATGGTAATGATTTAAATTGCCCCCAGCGTTACCCAGAGTCCTCTGTTTTTTCCCAGCGTGCAAAGGGAACCGTAATATTCCGCTTGTCTGTGACGACAATGGTGCAATCAAATTACTAGCTCTGAAGCTCTATATGAAATGTTGTATACAGATCAAAGTTAGATTGACTCAGATATCCCGAAAATTGGTCTGCTATTTGCAGAAAAACAAAATGCCTTTCGCAACACTTCATAGCTATTACTTCATAAAAGGTCGAAATGTTCTTAAGTCTTCAGACTGATTTTCAATATTTACACATTTTTCACAGGTATAAGCTGTGCGCCTGGTGTTGTCTGCCAGTAGAGAGAACATGTACGAGCAAGCACAGCCGGTCCGTACCCCTATCTCAGGGCCCGGCAACCGCCAAACCAGCGGGCCGCCGTCCCAATCACCTCCTGTCCATCAGAGTGGTTCACGTGGGCATGTCCGCAGAGGTGCTTCTGGCAAGTTGCAAGAAGACCAAGACACGTCTTCACACACGTACGAAGAAGCCGAGCCGGTGAAACGTTACGCAACGTACACGTCTGCAGGTATCAGTGCCGCTTTTATTAATGTTTGTAACCTTAGAGATTGTTTTGTTCAACGAGAGGGGAACGTAAGGTTTGTAGATTGTGTAAATTTAGAAAGCAAGTAAGAAATAAAACCAAAATAGCATTTTCTGGTTGTATTCAACAATAACAACAACCATTGCATCTATCTATTTGCATATGATTAACATACACGTAAATACGCATAATTTATGCACCGCAAAATATGCACCATTTTCTTGTTATTGAACATTGCACCATCAAAATATTATTTGGACTCGAGCTTTTTGTCAAAAGGTAAACAAATGTTGCCGGCGGAGGGCGTTTTGGACATGGTGATAAATTCGGAACGCAGTGCATCGGCTAAATACCAAATTTTGAAATGCCTAAAAGATAACTTTGATATACATGTAGGCTTGCAATTCCATGTAAACACAATGATTAAGCACTGTTTACTTCTCGAAAATATGTTTTTCGCAAATATCGTGTTGCTAGTTTTTGAGCATATGATTACAGCAAAGCCATAATATTTTCATAGCACTCATATGCTGTTCGATGAAGTATTCATGAAATGAATAACAAAGTGTCTGTTGCTGCAGTACTGATATAAACATGGCAGAAGCATTGTTTTTAACACTCCACACCTTGCACACCTTGTTCCTGGTGTCCTATCCCTCAAACAGTAGTCACATTTCTAAGGAGTCATGCTACGGTCACTGGCTGAAGTGAGTGGGTTAGCTATCTAATATCGTCGGCTAATTAGGAGAGTGAAATTCACGTACTTGTCCAGATCAATATTTTTTCCGCTACAGACATCAATTCATTTTGTTGATGTGGGGATTCAGGCAAGCTTTTCTGAAAAACTGTTCCAAACAAGAGTTCAAAGACCTTATACGTCAATGAAATATTTTGAATATGCAAATGACTTCCACATTTGTATAATGTATACTTGCATGTACACCTATACCCTATTTACACATGTAGAACTGTTGACAGTACGTCGAATCATTTGCCTTTTAGATGAATTATGGTACTTTTGCATTCATTATGCAAATTATAAACATTTTTGCATAATTTGTATCGGTCAATGCTGTACCTGCCATAAACTATTTTTGTTACATGTATTGTAGTCCTGCTGTACAAAACACATGCCAAAAACTACATATGTTACATGTATTTGAGTTCTATGATAACATAAAAACATGATATATAGATTTTTATAATTGATTATGCAAGTGAAGTCCCACTTTATTACGTGCATCTCTGTCTAAGCTTCATGCATACTAAATATCAAACAAAGCCGTCGTTCCGATTTTGACAGTTCCAGAGCAATCTGCTAAGGGTTCTAAACCCACACCACTTCTCCCTTGCATCACAAGCGATCTACCACTAAAAATCAAGACCGGCGCATATCCAGGTCAATTGATAAAAGAATGGCTGCTGCAGTACCAAGGTCACAAACCAGAGGGCCCAAAATTGATCTTGACCTTTTTCATTACAAGATCTTCCCAGTGGCACGTAACAAGTATTATGAATCCATGCAAAGGTTATTGAGTTATGCTGAATACAAAATCCGGAAACACACACATACACACAAACACGTCAAAGGCTATATTTCCATTTTCTATGTCGGTAACAATATGCAGATTTTTCACGGAGATAACAACTTTTTTCTACAGACCGCACGTATCCGGGTGGGGCAAGTAGACGCCGTGGTCTCTGTAGCTTCATCCGCTCCCACCGCAGCTGCATGGTCGCTGGCATTGCTGTGCTGGTCGCTGTGGGACTTGCACCTCTGACGTTCATCAATAAAGAGGTAAACACTCTTGTGTTTTAAAGTGCTTTCCACTATTCTTTATCAGACATTTTTTTAGAGGGGCGTTTCTTCTTCTTGCTTTTGGGACTTTCTGCATTAAACCCTCCACTTATCAGTTCTTCTGTGTTGGTAGAAATCAAACTGTAATTGCCAAAACGGAAAAAATTCGATTTACCCAAACTTTTCGACCAATCAACTTTAGACTTAGTGCGTCTTATCGTCAACTTCTCACTGATTCACGTTCTATCTACATAACGTGACGTCACAGAAGCAGTGCATTGCTCATTCCTTGATCAAGACTTGAGTTGATCAGTCAAAAATTGGGATGAATCCATTTTTTTCTCGTCGGCAGTTTAACTTTGATGCAGAATATTGAACCCTGTCTCAGTCTTTCCGAATTCTATTTTGAAGCTTTGTATTCTGAGGCGTTTAGGAGATGTCTCAACTGTCCACCACTGTTGACGCCTTGAAACGAGACCAGCTGAACCGCACATCGGCATTGGAACAGATTCTCTACGACCTAAGAAAGACTCTAGGTACCTTAGTATGACCGCAAAGATGTTTTCCATTCAAGAGACGAACTCAAGACTGATTTGACTAATTTGAAATACAAGAACTCGTGAATCGCAATTGTAATGGTGACGGTTATGGTCTACCAGTATCACTCCTTTGAAAAAAAAGAAATTCGCGGCCCTGGCTGTGACATAATTATCCTCAATATTGACAATAATCAAAATGTCTGCACAAATATTTCCGTTTATGAAAGTGTTTCAAATAAAGATCTATGGCGTATCGTTAAAGTCTATAACTCTACAGAAAAGTGCGTATCATGTGGATCTTTCCAGCAACACATCTTCTCCATTTAGTTTTAGGTATACAAGTATGAAAAATCTACAGGAAAATAATTCCCGGCATTTACTGTCTGCAGATTTTAGTTGGACTTTATAGTTGGATGAATAATTTTCCTTATATCTGCAAGTGAAATTGTAAATCTGTAACCTCCACAAGGCGCCGAACTCCACGTGGAAAATCATTCTCCCTATTTGGCTAAATTTTACAATTTTTCAGCCAGCGTCCCTGGAGACAATATATAACGAGTCCTTATTTCTGTGTGGGAGAATGTAGTAAGTACAAAAGTGCCAGTGCCGATTAGGCATTAATGATGACCTCAATAGTTTAAACCCTCAGCACCTGTTTTTGCTCTGATTTTGAGTCAATAACCTGAAATCGAATATTTTACTAAACAGATGCATGTAAGATACCGTCCGGCTGCACTGAGGTAGTAGAACGAAGTGGATTCAACAACCAGGCATTCTACGTGATCGACCCTGATGGACCAGACCGTGGGGTCCTGCCGATGGTTGTTCAGTGTGATGTTGTGGGAGGAACAGGTCAGGAAAAGTCAAAGACTGTCATACGGAGTAGCTGGCAATTTTAGCAATTTGGTGAAAATAATTGTGAGCAAAGTGCCAGGGCTAACCCTTTGTAATAGCCTTCGGCTAGTTGGGTAGTCCTGGCTGTACTTTCCTACAGTCAAATGAAATCAAATCAAATCAAATCAAAGTGCACTTTTCTTCAAGGCAGCATGGTGTTAACTAAGAGATTAATGACATTGTCCAAATTTCTGGCAAGCATTGACAAATACGAACTGGATACAATTAAATCTAGGACTTTTTAGTGCCAGAGTGAGACATCCGGCCCACAAGGATGTGAGAATACTGTATCTAGTGCACGCTGTATGTTTTGATGATATGGGCCTCACAAATGCTTTGGGAACGTGTTTGGGAAACAATACAATACATAGGTGGGATAGCCAGAATAAAAGTTAACAAATATGTGTGTTTTCGAGTATCAAATTGCCGAGACAAACAGCTCCAAATAACATCCATCCTTTCGGATAGAAATACGTTTTGCATGCAGTATGTCCTAGAATCTTTCCTGGTACTGAAATGATAAACTCGTAATCCTAAGGTAAGGTTGTGCAAAGTTTAATTGAGCAAACCAAGCGAAACCCTTAATCTTGTGTTCCTTTCGAACCCTGTTATTTGTTAACCACGACACACGAACACACAAACAAAACATGCTGCTCAGAAGAAATGTTGTCAAGATGTGGTTTCAGTACGATTATATGTTCATAAAGGTTAGAGAGATGAGATCTGAAAAAAAAAATGCTGTCTGATGTTTGAACATCTCATTACAATTTCAGCAATTACCCTGATTGGCCACAACAGTGAGGCACGGACACATGTGAAAGTCCCAGGAACCGTCTCTGAGATAGGTACCTACTCCAAGGATGTGACATACTGGAACATCATGGAACAAGTGAGAGCTGTGGTGGACCAGTCAACTCTGTGCAAACAACAAATCAAGGTAAGTGTTATGTACATGTCAGGCATGCCAGGGGATAGCGTGAGATTCCATCCAGTTCATATTTGTGGTCAGCTAACAAATGTACAAATATGTATTTCCAGTATGAATGCCATGGTTCAGCGATCTGGGATGGTACACCCTTCGCCTGGTGGGTGACTTGGGATGGTCGCCAGGCTGACTACTGGGGAGGTGCCAGTCCGGGGAGTGGGAAATGTACCTGTGGAGAATTAGGTAATTATAAAGCATCAACGAGCAACATGCAACTTATTGCATGGGAGCAAGGACAGCGGAATGTAACGTTTTTCCTCATGTATAAACTTAAGGTTCTGGAGTATACATGGGCTTCCCTAGACTCATATGATGTTTCTAAGGGCTTTTTTTAACTTTTCGGTTAACACAATTTGATAACAGATTAAATTCATTGACATGTCACATGATTTATCATTATGTAGGACACTATATTTTCGTTTTACCGTTCTTTTTACCTGACTTGACATATCTTGACTAAATCCCCACACAAACAAATGCTTGTTATGACCTTATTCCTTTGTCCAACGTCCAACAGGCACATGCTCTGGAGGATGCAACTGTGATGCCAATGATTTAACATGGCGTGAGGATTCCGGGTTCCTGTCTCACAAGGATGACCTGCCAGTCACCCAACTCAGGTTTGGGGATACTAACAGTGACGGTGAAGAAGGTTATTACACCCTGGGGAAACTCATCTGCTACCCCTGAATTTATCTTTAAATTGTCTGGAGCAGCTATGTTCGTACCATGTAACTGATATCAATTCATAATATAATTCGTATCACATATTTTCCATAAGATGTACAAGCTATCATAACAGGCATGTCTTTCTGCCAGATCTACTTAGGCAAAATATCATTAGCAAATGCCGGATCGGCAAGTGTCAATGTTCTATTCTAAGGTATTTCACAAAAGGTGTCTCATATTTTAAAATAGCGGTTAACACGCTAAGATATTATGATTTTATTGCCTTCAATTATTCCAATTAAACTCCTGTCCCTTAAGTTGAGTTATTTCACTGTTAAGTTCAGTCAATCGCCTTAACAATATCAAAATTGTGTAACTTAATCTGAAGCTTAAAGCTGTGAAATATTAAAAAAAAAGTGTAGTTAAATTACAAACATTTATCAGGACTCATGCTTTAAATGTCAAGTCATGGACCAATGATGTAATTGTAACACAATGTTATTTTAGTGGTGCAGGATGTTAGTTTCTTCAGCTTTGCTTGAAAAGCAAACGGTTCAGTGATTTGAACTAGTAATAAATGGTGTGACTTAATTTTATCTTGGTAAATAAAACATTTTAATTTCTAAAGGAACAGTTTAACTGTTTAAACAGTGTGCCTTTAGTCCTTCAGCATAGTGAAAACAGTTTGGACCATACAGCTACAGTCCTAGTTCATAAGACGTCTCAAGCGATTTTGCATCTCTTACATGTGGTGCAGTGAGTTCCACTGGACCGCTACTGATACTGCAAGCGTGCTTTTGGCAGTTGAAGCCTCCATCCCCTGTGTACTGAAACGGGTGTTGTGTGTATGGGCATCAGTAGATGTTGTGAATATTTGGGAGATGTGTGGTTGTGATGTACCATTTAGTGCCTCGTTCAGGTAAGGCTGCAGGTTTCGGACTTCCTCCTTAATCTCTGTCCACTGTTCCTGAAGGATCAAACCACCAAAACGTGCGTTAGGAGTTGATTAACTATTCAAAACTGTCGCGCTTGTTTCATGTTATAAAGTTCTCGCATTCTACAAAAGTCTCTTCGAATAAAGTAGCGAGGCTGATTTGAACATGTACCAATTAGCAAGTGTATGAATAAATAAATTGTTTTGATCTACTGGTCTTTCGCTTTTAAAACGTGGATGATAGTGATATCAAAGGCACTGTAGTTGCACTCTTTCCACCGCTATACCTCCTCTGTAAGGCTCGAAAATAGCCATGACGACTCACCCTTCTGAAATTATCACTAGCTACTACTACTAACAAATGCGTCAATAATACTGGAAGAAATTTGGTATAAGAGAGCCCCTTTGACTTTTTCTCAAGTTTCCACCATTCCAGTTGTAGTTACAGTTCTAAATGCATTTTACCCTTGCAATTTGCCGAGACAAATGCTAGCATTAGCTTTGTATTGATCAGATGTGTTGAGCAACCCCGAGACTGAATTTTTCAGACACCTTATCCGATCCACAACAATGGCATCACATGATCCCCTTCTTTCACATGATACTTTAGGACGGCATTGGCTTTCACTCATGCATGTATACAGGAGGAAGTTCAACGAGGAAATAACCGTGAAATCTTTGCGCGGTGTAAAGCAAAGTATTCCAAAGTTGCCGAACGTCTTCCAGTTTTGAGTCGAACATGAAGTTTATCATCTGTCTGATGTTCCTTACCACCTTGGCCTTCACTTCAAGCCAGTCCATTAATGGGGTACGTATGTGAAGTTGTTTTACAAACTAAAGCAGCAGAAGTACATGCCAACTGTTTTACGTTTATTTTAACGGCGACACAGTGTTCCTGTAACCGTGTCAACTTGACTTACCGGCCACGAAAGGCAGCTCATAATCGACAAAACATTCGACGATATTGGAATGAACTGATGACTTAGTATCATATGGAACGGTAACATTAAGGCTATGATGAATGATGATATAATTTATGTTTATTTTTCACACTGTCAATTGCTCACCTTCGGAAGTTAATGATGTGGCATTTCAAAGTGTAAACCCATATTTAGACACCTTATGGACAAAAAAGCTCGTTACTTTGCATTCAAATTGTATCACGTAGACGTTTAGTGCATAATAGAAAGACCGAGGTGCCATGAAGCTGTTATGTGCTGTAGTCGATTCGTATACATAAAGGCTAGCCCTGATCAGTACGTCGAGTTTGGGTAGATCCAGCATGCATGTTATGGACATTCATGACAGTACCCAGCGATTTTAATGCTGACATGTCAGAAAACGTCCACAATAGATGGTAGGCAACAGTAGTGTGTAGTCCAATAATGGTGTGGAGTCCACACTACTATTCCCTACCATCTGCCGATTGGTAGTTTTTAGTTTGAGAAATGATCTACGAATTTGTAAGCTTTCTCAAGTATATAGTATTGTAAGACTTTGTAGCGTCATATTGAACCAGAACCAAGGCGTTGGGACATAAACCAGCGCAACTGACATTAATGATTAGACATCTTTTTCAACCAGAAATGTGTCTCTGTTACCTCCAAGTCATGAAAGCATGCATATTTAACGTAGATTTACGAAAACCGTTTGCCACAATTGTACTGTTTTGTTGCAAGGCTAGGTGGGCCGACTTACGTGAAAGGCATCCTTTACTTGGCTGTTTATTTTGCGATTAAGTTACATCTCCGCTTGAACACCCGATCCGACCTTGCCTATTCATGAGCCATGGTCAGTACAATACAAGACAGACTTCTTTGTAACAGCCGAAAACCCCAACCTGAAACATAAGAACCGACTTTGATAGGAAGCCAAGACATCGTATTGCCAGTGCAAAAGGGTTATCTTGTCTGTCATTATAATTTGATACAGACTATACCTTAAGTTGCGCGTTAATAAGAATCAATTTGCCAGTTTCGAGCATCTAGTGGAATCCAATATGTTGAACTCGAATAGGATACGTTGTCGGTGATATGATTAAAAATTGGAGAGCTTATCAATGAAGTATGACAATAACCACCACTTTTCACATTGTAACACAGGTACCAGCATACAGTTGTTCGTCTCAGGGCCCGCCTGGTATCCCCGGGAGAGACGGTCGTGATGGCACGCCAGGCCGAGACTGTCCTTGTGGAACAAACGGTAAGGTCATAAATACGTTACAACTGATCAAGACTCTCGAATTTCCAAAAGGGATAATATGCATGGAACTCTCCAAACGGCAACTGTTTCCTTCTCGTGTACAACCTGCACCCTTCAAAGCCAATGTTATTAACCACTATCTCCTACCATAGCTATCTCCATCTTCCATCAACTTAATAGTTCAATCCCTAGAAGTGGTCAATTATGGCCTTCCATTTAGAAATCCCGTTAACAGCATCTAGCATCACCCTTCAAGTGCCGTCGGCATCGATCAGTGTTCAACAAACCAACGCTAGAATGATTGGAAAGAAAGAAATACGCTACCCTGCACATAACACCAGAGCAGCCAAATACTAGTATACTGTATAGTACGCACACCCAGACTGCAACCTTGATGATTTATCAGCAAATCGCTGCTGAAAGTTGATGATATGAATCCAGGCGAAATGACTAGTTTGAAGAAGACTGTTTACTTGTTTCCCAGACAAAAATCATAACCCAATTTGCTAAAGGTTGACATCTCACTATGAGTCGCTCTTCATCAAAACTAGACCTGTTGATAGTTATATGCTAAGTATGCAACCTGTATGATATGATTCAAAAGGTCTATTCGAATTTAGAGGGGAACATTCTTGGAACTGTTCTAGATTGACAGATACTCTTGTGTTTCCTCAATAGATGCCGAGATAAGTGAGCTGCAAAGGAAGTATCAGGAGCTGAGGCAGCAGAATGACGTTCAGGATCAAAGACTGTCAGCCTTGGAGAATAAAACCGAGACCACACCCAAACCTTGTTCAGGAGGTAAGACATGTCACGTAATATGTAGAAATGTATGGAGCGTTAGGTACCAATACTAACGAAGACCTAGGAGATTTGAAAATTACGCTTAACATTTATCTTAATTCCTTACTAAAATTAAATTTGTAATATATAAATCTGGATACTCTCACTGCATGATCTTTGTAAAACAAAACTTCAGGAATTTTAACGGCAACGCTGATACTGCAAGGCAAATGTAACGCTGATACTGCAAGTAGTGCAACTTGAACCTGAAAGAGTTTGATAAAGTTGCGCTTACTTACATGTACAGATACATGCGAGATACCGTCCAGCTGCACTGAAGTTACAGACCGAAGTGGATTCAACAATCGTGCATTCTACGTCATCGACCCTGACGGACCAGACCGTGGAGTCCTGCCGATGGTTGTTCAGTGTGATGTTGAGGGAGGAACAGGTCAGGAAAAGTAAAAGAGTGTTGTATGGCGTAACCGGTATTGCAGTGAGTCGTTTAAGAATTCGACGATGCTAAACCGAGTGTATGTTGTATGTACAAATGTTAAACTATTTCAGTAGTAAAGAACATGGATTTGATAATCTGGATGTAAGTGTGGAAGTATGCGTGTTTTACTCTTATACGGTTTAGCAGACAATGTCAGCAACTATGTGGAAATAATTACGTGTATAGAGCAAGGAGCGCTTTAAATCTAGTGAGCATATTGTTAACTCGAAAAATGAAAAATGGCATTGTACAAATTTCTGGCAAGCATTGAAAAAAAAGGCATTGAATTGTGTATGACTTTTTAGAGCTAGGATGAGACTAATGATACTAAATTAACTGCAGGTAAACAGTAAAAAAAACACATGGTTTTTGATAGTCTTGATGGGTGTTTCCAAAATCGTGAAATTGCGGGACGAACCGTCTCAAATAACAAGCATTTTAAGAAGCTATAGTAGTATTGTTTTCCATGCAGTATGTCCTAACCGGCTGGACATTGGGTATTGTTTCAACTAATGGATAATGCTTTCACCAACGAGAGATCTACTTGTAGATTAGAATGTCCTAGAATCATTCTGCTACTGACATAATATGTCAGTAGCAGAATACTAGCGATCTTGGGTAGTCTGCACTAACAACTCTTGGGCAACGCAAACGCGCGCACACACACACACACACACACATACACACACACACAAATAAACACACACACACACAAACACGCACACAAACACATACACACACACACACTCATATATATACACACACTCATATATATATACACACACAAACACACGCACACACACACATACATGCACACACCAACATACACACACACATACACACACACGTACACACAAACACACAGACATGCACACACCAACATACACACTTACACATACACACAGTTCACACACACACACACACACATACATACATGCACACACACATGATAGCACACACACACAAACATTTTGCTCAGAAGAAAAAACTTTGGCAAACATTCTCATGCATAATTACAATTTCAGCCATTACCCTGATTGGCCACAACAGTGAGGCACGGACACGTGTGAGAGGGTTTAATTATGCAGGTAGCTACTCCAAGGATGTGACATACTGGAATAGTATGGAACAAGTGAGAGCTGTGGTGGACCAGTCAACTCTGTGCAAACAGCAAATCAAAGTAAATGTTGTTTACATATCCAGTCTCATTGTTTACATTTCAGTTGGATGATATTTGTGGTATGAAGTTTATTTCGATTACTATAATTACATGTAGCTAGAAATAACGCAAATATGTATATCCAGTATGAATGCCATGGTTCAGTGATTTGGAGCTCTACCACACCCTACGCCTGGTGGGTGACTTGGGATGGTCGCCAGGCTGACTACTGGGGAGGTGCCAGTCCTGGAAGTGGGAAATGTGCATGTGGACAATCAGGTGATTATAAAGCATCAACCCCCTGCATGCAGGCAATACGGGGTAGTAGTAGTAAAGTAGCATAAGCAGATGTGCCACATGTCCACCTTTGATTCATAGACAGCGCGATTCCTTATGGGTGGGTGGGTGACACAGGGTAATTGCAGTTTTCTGTTTCCTTATCTGTTATTATTCTTTGACCCAGACAAATCAACCAAAGCCTCGTTATTGTTTGCTCTTCCTCTGCACAACAGGCACATGCTCTGGCAGATGCAACTGCGATGCCAATGATTCAACATGGCGTGAGGATTCTGGATTTCTGTCTCACAAGGATGACCTGCCAGTCATCCAGCTCAGGTTTGGGGATACTGATGATAGTCTTGAACAGGGTTATCACACCCTGGGGAAACTCATCTGCTACCCCTGAGTCTATCTGTGAATAATATTGTCTGCCTGTTAAAGAATCCGGACAATTACCTTGTAACAGTGCAGTGAAGAAGTAACATGAATCAATTCATTACATATTTTGCATTACATTCCATTTAACTAACAAGATAGCCAAGCTGTTACAATTGTTTACCTGCTTAGACATAGTAACAATTAGTAGAAGTAACATCAATTAATGCATTGCATATTTTGCATTATATTCTACATTTAACTAACATATCATCTGAACTACTATTTGCTTAATTATCTCAAGATACCCCAGCTATTATAATTAAATGATATTAAATCTGAGATGTCAATGTTTATGTTTTTATACAAGGTAGGTCATAGAAGTTTGATCATATTCTAACCGAGTGGTTGACAAGTTGGAAAATATTTTGGTTTGCTTGTCATAAAGATCCTGTCACTTGTGCGATTTGAGTTTTTTTTTAACGATCTCGCTCGATGCAAGGCCGTAAGAGGCCACTTCTCGGCATTGAACTAATTGATCTAATGTGGCATAGGTGAGAGACAGCGGTGTGTGTTTGTTTTGAAGGTTTGTAGGTTGTATTCGGGGGGAAAGCAGTGGCCTGGGAGGGAATTCCAGAGTTTTGCAGTTCGTGGAAAAAAGCTGTATTATTGTACTGTTAAGTAGACAAGTAACATATATATCACATAAAACCCGATGATACATATATACATGTGAGCCCAGAACCCTGCTCATTAGACACAAATACGATAATAGGATAATGATGCTTGGAGTTGAACATATTTTAATGTCACTGGACACAAACACATGGAAAGAATAAACACAAATTACCACAAACAAGGAGGTTTCAACACAGTCAAGTGTCTTAATCGAACCAAAATCATTTAAGTCTGGTTCTGTGTTTATTGTATCTCTGAACACGACTAGATAAGGTTTTCAACCCTTTTGATTCATGCTCTACTTTAGGTGATACATCTTGATAAGCAACCCTGGAACTGGACACAAACACACGGAAAGAATAAACACAAATTACCACAAACAATGAGGTTTCAATGCAGTCATGTGTCTTAATCGAAGCAAAATCATCAAGTCTGTTTCTTTGTTTTTGTATCTCTGAACACGACTAGATACAGGTGACTCAACTCTTTTGATTCATGCTCTGTTTTTTGTAATATATCCTGATAAGCAACCCTGGAACTAGACACAAACACACGGGAAGAATAAACACAAATTAACACAAAGAAGGAGGTTTCAATGAATTCCTGTGTCTTAATCGAAGCAAAATCATTTAAGTCTGGCTCTGTGTTTATTGTATCTCTGAACACGACTAGATAAGGTGATTCAACCCTTTTGATTCATGCTCTAGATCTGTTTTCTGTAATGTATCCTGATGGGCAACCTTGAAACTGGACACAAACAAACGGACACAATAATTAATATTTAAACACAAATTACCACAAACAAGGAGGTATCAATGCAGTCATATGTCTTAATCAAACCAAAATCATTTAAGTCTGTGATAATTGTTTCTCTGAACACGACTAGATACAGGTGATTCAACTCTTTTGATTGAACAAAAGCCTAATGCTGAATCAGTAGATTCAAGCTTGTTACACATATGCATCATGCACAGGCCATCCAGTAAAGCCGAGCATAGTACAGCTTTGCATCTTCCCATGCGCCAAAACGCACCGTCAGACCCGTTGTCGATTTTTCAGTAACGTCGGTTTGGACACGAAGGGTAACGGTATGAGCGTGGTCCAGCACCGTCAAGCCGATCGTCACCACGGGGGTCGTCCGGAAGGACCTGCTGAAGTTTGCGGTCTGGTAGTTGTAGCGGTAGCCGGAGCCGGTGGCGAGGACGTTGTAGGGATTGGTGGCCAACACGCCGGTTTCACCTGAGGAAGTTATAAGTACATGTCCAATGATGTCTTTTGTGCAACAGTGCATTTAAACAAATTATGTCATCCACCGTCATCCCTTCTTTCTTTTTAACTACGCCATTTTCTGACGCAGCTGGTTCGATGAAGTTCAATCATCAAAATCAACTAATTAGCTGATGCAGATAACTTTCCTTAAAGGTCTTCAAAATTGTATTTGCCATCTATCAATATAAAGATCGGAATCATATTGTAAGCATTACTTACAACGTTCGATGTAGTCTCGCTGTTCCAATGCCTGGATCCTTTGGTCTTTGGCCACCATCTCATCTTGAAGCTGTCGCATCTCAGCCTGCACCTCTTGTGCCTTGGTTGCAGATTCATTTCGGAGAAGTTGTATTTCGACTTGAAACCTTTGTTCTTGAGTCGCCATCTCTGTTTGTAGCTGATGGATTTCATCCTGCTGATGCAGGAGTTGTCGCATCACAACATGCAGGGAGCTGAGAAAGAACGGTAATGTTTACACAGTTACTGAACGATGCTGAATAATAAATCATTTGATTGATTGATTGATTGATCTGAAGAACTGGCAGTATGGCATCATTTCCTTGTCGAAATTACATACGTAAAAAAGAACGTTTTTGGGATCCATACGTCACGTATGGCATCACCTACGTTTGCTATACGTCACGCACTAAACGTGACGTACATATGGTCCTGGCATTTTTGTGTCTAAATATCGTACTATTGAAATCGTCACGTTTTGGGGTTATACGTTACGTACATACAAGGGTTATGTTAACGTAGGTATGTGCCACGTCATCGTAACATATGTGCCCGCTACACGTTATCATAACAAACTACGTTAACATAACGTGGCTTTGAAGGCTTGCAGGCTGTATACGAGAGGGAAACAGTAGTCATCGAGGTAGTTCTATGTATAGTGTCCCTTTTTGAAATTTGAGAGTCTGTATCAGTTGTAACGTATTTATGACCGTACCGTTTGTTCCACAAGGACAGTCTCGGCCTGGCGTCCCATCACGACCGTCTCTCCCGGGGATACCAGGCGGGCCCTGAGACAAACAACTGTGAGCTGGTACCTGAGTTACAATGTGATATGTTGTAATTAGTTCTTCTGTCATCCCGCTGTCAAAATATCTCCAATTTTTCACCGAAAAAATATAATCTTTGGGTTCAATGACGGTTACCACTAGACGCTCGAGATTGGCTAATAGATTTTTATAGACATATAATCTTTTGGTTTCAGTTAATCTGTTTGAACTAACTTCCTTGTCCTTGTCATTAAAACATGTACAATTCACTATCCATAGTATTCGAACTGGATACGGTAGTTCATCGATGACGTAATAGGTGAAAGACCTTTTTCCGTAACCCGAGCAACCAACAAAGAAATGGCATACACAAAAAGGTGAATAAAAATTGATCATGACTTCGTGCACAGTGTTGCAGTGCTTCGTATACCTTCAACTTCGTGCCGATTATAGTATATCATAAGAGAATTAATGGACATTTTCTGCATCCGGGTGGTTCCGATATTTCTAACGCCACAAACGTTTAAAATCGACCATGAACCATGAAAAGGAATATGTCGGAACAGGTGTCCACGCAAGGGTTCAACTGAACCTCAAAATAAACCTTAGATTAGACCCAGGAACACTGTAACGCTGTTTAAGTTAACTTACAACAGCTGGTGTGTGCTTCTGCTTCAGTATGTAGAACTTTACCTACGTACACACCCCTTGGACGGACTGTCCTGGAGTGTAGCCCGCGATGGTAAGGAACATCAGACAGACCACAACAAATTTCATGTTGGACGTCTGGTAACTTCGAAATACTGTGATTTACAGCTCGCGAGTAAAGCTTAGGGTTTAACTTACTTCCTCCTAGCCCTCCCACTTGTGAGCTGTGATCACGTGATGTCGCTGTTGGAGTGTATTTGTATGAACACTGTCAGAGTGTAAATATGTGTTGTACAAACTCAACCGTTCTCGCGCGTCAGAATACAAGGTGTGTTTGCGTCAGTGCTCACGCAAGTTGCATTCGAACAAAGATTACTTGATAAGCTAGTACAGTGGCCGAGGGAATCTGAATTTTAAGAAATACAGCTGTTGGTAAAACTAGTCCAGTGGGAAGTTGAGGTTACTGTTAGAGGAGGTGCCACATATGAGACTTCTAGACTAAGTATGGATATGAGTGATGCATTCGTCAGTAGCAGTAAGGTTCACACGAGTGACGTCACAACTTTTTCTGGTTCTACTTATAACAACAAAGCAGGTACATACACATGAAAGCGGAAAATATGCAACTACATTTAACGTAATCACGATTGATAAGCTGAAGAACATTAGATGTACTGATTATGTTTCGCCAACGAAACATAGTGTTTTTGTCAGGTTTCTTCTTCTTCTTCTTCTCCTTCTTCTTCTCCTTCTTCTTCTTCTCCTGTCAAATCTTCAAATCGCTTCTTCTCGGTCGTCCGTCGACCAAATTAGCTGAAATTTGGTATGGAGGTAGAGTTTGTGTATACCCCTAGACCCTTTTAAAATTTTTTTCATATAAGTTTTTAAAAAGATTTTATCGAGGTTTTTTGGTCATTTTCCGACAAAAGTCGCACATTATGGCCTCCAGTGCCGTGGTGTTCAAACCTAAGGACCTGAAATTTGGTTCAGTTGTGCATTGGATATTTACCCAAAGGACCCCATAATTTTTTTTGGTATACACTACTTCAAAATGATTTATTTTGCAATTTTTTGATGGAATTTTGGGTTATTTTCTCACAACTAGGTCATCTTGTAACATAAGCCCTCCTACTGTCTGGGAGTTAAAACCAAGCAGATGTCAGGGGGTACCTCTACTATAAAAATGGTATTACAGAAAGTTATATGTACCTTATGTTACATGGTACGGATGTTATATTTGAGATGTAGGTACCTATAGGACAGGTGAATACACCTGACAATTAATTATGATAATGAGGACCAAATTTGCATAATGCATGCATAAAGTTGTATGTCCCTTACCGTAAAAGCTGCGGATGTCATCTTTGAGAGGTACCTTTAGGAAAGGCGAACACACCTGGCCATAAATTATGCTAATGAGGACCTCATTTGCATGATTTATGCGTAAACTTGTAATTCCCTTACCGGAAAAGCTGCAGATGTCAGATTTGAGATGTACGTACCGTTAGCAAAGGTGATCACACCTGGCCATGAATTATGCTAATGAGGACCTCATTTGCATAATTCATGCATAAACTTGTATTTCCCTTACCGTGAAAGCTGCGGATGTCATCTTTAAGATGTAGGTACCATTAGGAAAGGTGAATGCACCTGGCCAAAAATTATGCTAATGAGGACCTCCTTTGCATAATTCATGCAGAAACTTGTATTTCCCTTACCGTACAAGCTGCAGATGTCATATTTGAGATGTAGGTAGCTTTAGGAAAGGTGCACACGCCTGGCCATGACATATGCTAATGAGGACCTCACTTGCATAATTTATGCATGATGTTGTATTCCCCTTACTGTAAAAGCTGCGGATGTCATCTTGAACATGTAGGTACATGTAGGAAAGGTGAAAGCACCTGGACATAACTTATGCTCACGAGGACCTCATTTGCATCAATTATGCAGAAACTTGGATTTGCCCAGGAGTTATTTTGGGACAGCCCACTTCTTGCATGAGGAGTATGGGCGAAACATCCTGAATTTGCTCTTAAAGCAAATGACGGCCAGTCTAGTTGATTTATTTGTTTTTACATTTCATACATTTTCAGATCAGCCTGCCTTATTCGTAAAGACTTATTTCTGTCGAATACAAGAACTTTCCCAAGCAAAGAGCAAGAGTATATTTCAACTTAAAATAACATCTAAAGATCCTTCTAAGGGTATAGGATAACCATAGAATCCCTTCATGTACACCTTTCGTTTCTCCCCAATATATATAATATATATATAATATATATATAGATACATCGGTATGTCCATGGTTCCAACTACTTTTACTGTGATAAAGGACCAAGGACGCTTAGTCTTGTTCAAAATTTCAAACAAAACTGATAGAATTCTATTCACCAAATCAATCTAAATCACACTCAAGTCGTACAAGTGACCGGAGAATATATGCCAAGTAAAGCAAAACATTTTCATGCATTAGAACATGATACAACTTTGAAACACCTTACAAAACATAAACATTGACACCTCAAACCTAACATCATTTACTTATTATATAATGCCTGACCAGTCATTGCATGTGCAAAGAGCTTCTTGTCATGATAACTTGGGTATCTTACGTAAATTTTAATTTGCTAGATAAACATAGAATCAGTGCTACGACATACAGTAATACATTATAGTTTAAACATATATTCACAGATAGACTCAAGGGTAGCAGATGAGTTTTCCCAGGGTGTGATAACCCTGTTCACTACCTTCTTCTTCTTCTTTCGGTTTAGGCAGCCGCCTTCAACGTGGTGAAGATTTTGCTGCCTTTCTACTACTGGAAGTCTACTGCAAGTTGGGAGTGAGGATGTGAGATGTAACAAACCGGGGGTTGGGAATGGGAGTGGTGGGGAGTTAAACCTGTTGTTTGAAACTGTCAAGAGTTGAACTGAGGGCGACCGAGGCTGGAAGGCTATTCCATTCTATGGTTGTCCTGGGGAAGAAGGACTGTCTTCTGTACTCGGTTCTGGCCGTAGGGACTCTGTACGCTGCCGTGTGTAAATGCCTGGACGAGCGGGATGGTGCTGCAGGGGTGGGGGCTACTACCCTTCATTAGTATCCCCAAACCTGAGCTGGGAGACTGGCAGGTCATCTTTGTGTATCAGGAACCCAGAATCTTCACGCCATGTGTAATCATTAACGTCACAGTTGCATCTTCCTGAGCAGGCGCCTGTTGGACGAAAGAATAAGATCATAGCAAGCTTTTGTTTGTATGGGTGTCACGTCAGGTAAAAAGTACGGAAAAAAGAAAATATTTTGTCCTACAGAATAATAATTCGTGTGACCTGTCAATTGATTAATCTGTATTAAATTGTGTTAACAAAGAAATTAAATACGTCCTTAGAAACATAGCATCTCAGACTAAGTACAGATTCGCCCATGTATGATTCAGAACCATTATACAGGTTGAAATAAGTTCCATTGTGCTGTCTTGGCTTACAAGCATGTTGCACGTTAGTGATTTATAATTACCTGATTGTCCACAGGCACATTTCCCACTCCCAGGACTGGCACCTCCCCAGTAGTCAGCCTGGCGACCATCCCATGTCACCCACCAGGCGTTGGGTGTGCCAGAGTACCAGATCATTGAACCATGGCATTCATACTGGAAATGTACATGTAATGTACGACCATGAACATGAACCGTAAGATGTCAAGTTTGAATGGGACATTGTATAATTGTCGTCCATAAAACTCGTCGTCCAACTGCTGGAGTACATACAATTCTAACATCATTAGATCTCACGCTAACCTCTGTTATGTCTGACATGTACACAATGCCTACCTTGATTTGTTGTTTGCACAGAGTTGACTGGTCCACCACAGCCCTCACTTGTTCCATATGATACTAGTCCAGTATGTCACATCCTTGGAGAAGGTACCTATCTCACCCCCTGGGACTTTCACATGTGTCCGTGCCTCATTGTTGTGACCAATCAGGGTGATTACTGAAATTGTAATGTAATGCGACTAACGTTCAAACATCAGACCATACTTTTTATTAGACCCCATCTTTCTAGTCTTTTTGAACATATCGGCTTAAAACCATACGGGCTTGTTTGTATCGCTTCTGGTCACCATATAGCGGCTCGAAAGGCACCAAAGCTTAATGGTAACGTTTGCATTGCTCCAAAATCGACAGCACCGACTATGTAGGATCACGAGTTCATTATTTCCATGCTATCCTGTTTCTGAAACAAGTAAAACATGTGTTGCCCCAGTTATCAAAACATACAAGAACCACTGTAAAGCTTCTGGTACCGACTGGCTACGTTTCAAGGTGAACATTAAAGGTGAACATTTCTTGTTTGTCAATGCTTGTCAGACATTTTGACAATGTCATTTTCACATTCTTCTAGTTAACACCATGTTTACTTCATCTGAAGCGCACTTTGCTTATGATTATTTTCGCCTTATTGCTAACAATACCGGCTACGCCATATAACACTCTTTCCCTTGTGCTAACCTGTTCCTCCCTCAACATCACACTGAACAACCATCGGCAGGACCGCACGGTCTGGTCCGTCAGGGTCGATCACGTAGAATGCCTGGTTGTTGAATCCACTTACTTCTACTACTTCAGTGCAGCTAGACAGTATCTCGCATGTATCCGTAAGTAAGAGTAACTTTATCAAACTCATCCAGGCTATTGCACCACTTGCAGTATCAGCGTTGCCTTACTAGGAGGCGGGAATTTACAATTCCTCAGCCTGATAAAATTCTTATTTACAAAGATCATTCAGTGAGTGTACCCAGATTTGTATATTGCACATTCGTTATACGGTAAAGCGTGATTTTTCAAAATTCTTCGTTAGTATTGGTACCTAGCTTTGCATTTGTTAGGATCATTTTTACATGTTATATGGCTTACCTCCTGTGCAAGGTATGGGTGTGGTCTCGGTTTTATTCTCCAGGGCTTACAGCCTCTGCTCGAAAACGTCATTCTGCTGTCTCAGCTCCTGATACTTCCTTTGCAGTTCACCAATCTCGGCATCTATTGAGGAAACACAGTACCTGTTAATTTAGAAAAATTCCAAGCATGCTCCCCTGTAAATTCAAATAGACTTTGAGAATCCTATAGCATACAGTTTGCATACTTAGCATACAACCATCAACCATCAACATGTCTAGTCTAATTCTGATGAAAATAGACTCATAGTTGTCAACCTTTATCAACTTGGGTTCTGATTTTTGTCTGGGAAACAAGTAATTTGAAATGTAGTGATGTAACTTTCATTTCATGTTAGACTATGATTGTCGAAAATATTCCATACTGGCATCAGGTTCCAAGTCTTCTTCAAACTAGTCATATCGTCTGAATTCACATCAACGTTTAGCAGGGATGTAGTGTTTATTCATCACGATCGTACGTACTATACAGTATACGAGTATGAAAAGCTGCTCTGGTGTTATGTACAGGGTATGTAGCGTATTTCTTTCCAATCACTCTAGCATTACTTACCACTGCTCGATGTCGAGAGCACTTGAAAGGTGCTTACAATTACAGATGCTTTTAACGGGATTTCTCGATGGAAGGCCTTATAATTAATTGACCACTTCTAAGCATTTAGTTGTGGGAATGAGCTGATGAAAGATGGAGATGGCTATGGTAGGAGATCGTGGTTAACATTGACTTTAAATGCTGTCCATGTTCAAATGAGCCTCACTACCTTATTCGAAGACACTTTTGTAGAATGTAAGAACTTTCCAAATAACACAAACGTGACAGTTTTGAATTTACAATTAACTTCTAGAGCACGGTTTAGCGGTTTTGATCATTCCAAAGAAACAGTGGACAGAGATTGAGGAGGACATCCAAAACCTGCAGCCTTACCTGGACGAAGCACTAAATGGTATATCACCTCCACAAATCCCCCAAATATTATCAACATCTGCTGATACCCATACACACAACACCCGTTTCAGTACAGGGGGGGGGGGGGGCTTCAACTGCCATAAGCACGCTTGTTAGGGATGCAAAATCTATTGGAGCTTTTAAGATTTTTTATACAAGGCGAGTCCATAGTCTTTGAAAGTCTGTTATCCCTTATGTATATTTTTTTTCTTTAGTTAACTATTAATATGATTGCACATTATGTCAACATTGATATACAAATTCAATCCGGATTCCATTATATTATGTTTTGTTACTAGTACATTATGTCAAGGCTGCACCATTGTTTCGCTTATTTGGCAATATGATACAATTTCATTTAATGAAGATAATTTTTTTTTTTTTTTTCGAGTTGAATCGTCTAAATATTTTTTATTTTCATTTTTTTTATTTGTCAAAATAATACAACTGTACATAAGGCACCATCCAGCAAATCAATCTTGAGACATCATATAGTATTACATAAAGTGTTCCATTTACCCAGGTGTTTCTCTTGTCTTCCCCTCCTTGCTGCGATTATATATTCTAATTGGTAGAATAAATTAACATACTTAAGAAATGTCTGAAAATTTAAATATGATTTGCCTCTGCTTTGAAATATATGTCTTTTGGCCAATAGAATTATAAGATTTTGGAGACAATTTTCGGAGGATAAATTTCCAAATATAACATTGAAGGGGTTTTAATTCAAATTCTGTCCTGTTTTATTGTTATACCAAATTTTGATTTCGTTCCAAAAAGAGACTACACCGATACAATCCCAGAAGACATGAGTGTATGTTTCTTCTTCAAGATGGCAAAGGGAGCATAAGGGGCTATCTACACACTTCCAGATATATAAAAGCCTATTGGTAGGCAGAATTTTATGAATAAGTTTATATTGGAACAATCTAGAAGTTGGGTCAATGGTACATCTTAATATGGAGGTAAAAACTTGTTTCCAGGGGATTGGAGTGTCAAAGAGGTACAGCCATGATAATTGCACATTGTGTGGGACATCTGTTAATTTAAAAGATGTCAAAAAAAATCTATACATATCTCTATTGATCTTTGTCTGATTGAGCCAAGTACTGTCATATTGTTCAGGTCTACAAACAAAAAGTGGGGGGCTACCATTCAAATTAGACTTCCATTTTCTTGGAATAGCAGCTATGAGTTGTATATAATGCAGGTTATCACAAACTGGACCATACTTGGCACAAAATTCAACATAAGACATCAAAGAACCATTTGCATTCAATATATCATTAATAAACACAATACCTCTATTTACAAAAGCCTTAAACAGCACAGGTTTTCCACCAATCAATATATTATCATTCATAAATAACAGTTGTTGCTTAATTTCAGCAGGATCAGTGGGGATCTTGTACTGATATTTATACCAAGCAGTAAGTATATCTTTTAAAAATGGATTCAATCTAAAGTGTTCTACAGAATTGAGTTGAAGGAAAGGAAATAGGTTGCCACCCACTGATAAATGCATTGTCAATAACCATGCAGTTAACATATCTTCATTAAAATACAATTTAGGGATCCACGAACATTTAATAGTAAGAGAAAAAGCGTATAAATTCTTAAGATTTAGTCCACCATTTTCAATTGAGTTGTATAATGTTTTCCTTCTTATTCTTTCAGGCCCATCATTCCAGATAAATGAAAAAATTTTCCTTTCATATCGTTTAAAAAAAGATTTATCTGGATTTGGGAGAATCTGAAAGAGATGTGTAAATTGAGGGACTATTAAGGAATTAATAATTGTAATTTTTCCAAGCAAAGACAAAATCTTTCCTTTCCATGGATATAAAAGCCTATCTATTTTAGTTAAGCGAGGCTCAAAATTTAAGTCCACAATATTTTCTAAGTCTTTTGGAATATGTACGCCCAAGATGTCAACCTCTCCATCTACCCATTGAATAGGTAGATGGGTGGGCAATCTGAAATTACTATTCTTTAAAGTCCCAATTCTGACAACTTTACATTTTTCAAAGTTTAAAGAAAGGCCAGATATCAATGAAAAATTTTCTAAGTCATCAAGAAGAGCATAAAACGATTTTAAATTGGGGTCAAAGGGGAAATTTGTGTCATCTGCATATTGTGATACTTTTGTAAATTTTCCCAAGGTAGAAAGACCAGTAAGATTTTGATTAGAGCGAATTCGTATGGCTAGCATTTCAACTGCAATGATAAATAAATATGGACTAAGAGGACAACCTTGTCTGACACCACGGTGTAATGTGAAAGGCTGTGATATATATCCATTATTTAAAACTGAAACTTGTGATGTTAGTATATAGCGTTTTAACCCATGAAATAAACTGGGGGCCAAAATTAAAAAATTCCAGTGCTTTAATAATAAAATCCCATCGTATGGTGTCAAAAGCCTTCTTGAAATCAGACACGAAAATCAGGCCAGGTTTTTCTTCTTTTTCATAATAATCTATCAAATCTAATATTCGTCTTATGTTATCCCCGATGAATCTCCCTTTTACAAATCCTGTCTGGTCTTTGTGAATTATATCAGTAATAACTGTTCTTACTCTAAGGGCTAAACATTTTGATAAAATTCTGGTATCACAGCAAAGCAGTGTTAATGGTCTCCAGTTATCCAAAATAGTGGGATCTTTATGTTGACCATCTTTCCCCTCCTTTAATAGTAAAGAAATTAGTCCTTGCTTTTGAGTATTAGACATAAAACCTTGTGAAAGTGAATAGTTGAAACAATTAAGCATGGGGTTTTTAAATATAGAGTAAAAAAGGTTTGTATACTTCCACCGGAATACCATCTTCTCCAGGAGATTTTGCATTTGAGAATGAATTAATGGCTTTAAGTAATTCTTCATCTGTAATTTGACCCTCACAGGCCCACTGCTGTTCATTTGTCAATCGTTTATCATATTGTGTTGGGAAAAAAGGCTCTGTGTTACTGGGAGTTAGGGGTGTGGGAGGCTCATCAAAAGAATAAAGTGAAGAGTAAAATTCTCTTTGCTTTTCTAGAATTTCTTTGGGGTCATGGGTAAATGTATTATCTGATATTTTCAATTTCTGAATATTTTTTCTAGTGTAATTTCTATGTATCAAATTCAAAAAATATTTAGTACATCTATCCCCTAGCTCCATCCAGCGTGCTCTTGATCTTATTATTATTCCTTGAACCCTTTGATTGTATAGTAATTCTAATTGTTTCTGTTGTTCATCTAAGTCATTCAAAAGAGATTCAGGGGGGGAGGGCAAATTATCAATTTTACTTTGTAATGTGTTGATATCATCCATTAACTTTTTCTCTCTACATAGATATTGTTTATTCTTCCAACTACTAAATTTAATACAATGTCCCCTAAAAAAACATTTTGCAGTATCCCATACAACATGTGGGTCTGTTGTTCCCTGATTGATCTTAAAAAATTCATTCATAACTTTAACAGTTTTCTGGTGAAAGGATTTATCTTCAAGCAAAGACAGATTAAATTTCCAATACCCTTTTCCCCTGGGAAACTCTGCAATAACAAATGCTAAAGCTATCAACTTGTGGTCAGATCTAAAACTATCCGCTATGACACATTTATTAACTCTATTGATTAGGGAAAAACTCGCAAGAAAATAGTCGATTCTGCTGGCCTGGCGTCTACGGCGCCATGTATATCTAATTGTATTAGGGTTTCTGAATCTCCAAATGTCATGTAGGTCAAATTTACTTTTTAATTCTGAAATAGATTCATAAGCTTTGGGGTGGTAAGTTTGGTTTGATGAAAATCTATCTAAAAAGGGGTTTTGTACTGTGTTGAAGTCTCCAGTGATAATCAGATTTTCAGTACTGTCAGCAAAATTGTCTAATTCTATAGATAAGTCAGAGAAGAAATCTGGGGAATCTTGATTTGGCGCATAAATATTCACAATACAAAATCTAAAATCATCTATGGACAAATCAACAATAAGCCATCTACCATTACTATCAACTTTGGTTTGGTGAATATTGGGATTAATGTTATTTCTAAACAGTATGGCTGTACCCCTTTGACTGGAGGTTCCATGGGAAAAAAGCATGGTTCCTCCCCACTCACTTTGCCATCTCTTTTCTACAGGAAATGAAGAATGAGTTTCTTGTAAGCAAATAATATGATATGGTTTGTCCTTCAACCAAGTAAATACCCCCCTACGTTTTACAGAGTCACAAAGGCCATTACAATTATAACTTGAGATTTGTAGCTCTACCTGAGTCATGTCTTCTGGAATGGGTCACGCAAGATGGGGAAGATACTGTAGTCAGCTGGGATGTGAGGGCATGGAGAAATGATGTCTGCACTAGTATAAACAAACACAACTAAAGAATCAAGGTTAACATAATTGGAAAACAATAAGGCTGGATGGTGCACAAAAACAAAACATAAATACAGGGTCACAACTGCCCTGAGCTTATTTTGATTCGGCAGCATGTACTTGTGTGTGTGGCTTAGGTTCAATGTTATACATACTTTTCCTTAATTATATATCTATATATTAGGATAACATGCACACACATACACCAAAATAATAATTTCAAACAAAACATAACATAGGGAGAGTAACCAAAACAAAACAATAAATGTTCAATAAGCATTTCAACCAAAACACAACAAAGTAACCAAATTAATGAACAAAAATTCAATGATCATTTCAACTAAACCATAATGGAGAGTGCCCAAAAATAATACAATCAATGATAAACTCATAAGTTAAACTCAATAATAAGTTAAACAATATATAAATCAAAAGGGAACAGTATTGCATTAATAAAGGAAAAGCAAAATCATTTCTCAATCAATCAATCCTTCACTCATCCCCAAAAAAGACAGGATGGATGGCGATAACATTTTATTTTATAATACATTCAAAAATTTCTATACTGTCTTTACATTATGTCTTGTTATGCACTCAATGTTACAATACTTTTTGCATTTCATGTGTCAATATAAACATCGTCACAGTACAATATATCATTTGATTCATGAGCAAAAAGAGAAAATCCATCTTTCATGTACAAAAATATAGTGTTACATCTCCCTAGATAAGTTTATGACATCACAGTGCAGTAGAGCATGATATGTATTCAAAAGTTCAGTCAGCTCAACAAATACACAATACAATATCTCTTTGTTGTATAGATTAAGATGTCAACAACAATAATTGTCACCTGATAATAACTGTGTCAGTGACTCTTCCTAGTACACTGTCAGCTCAGACAATACACAAATCAATATCACTTTTAAATATTTGCTGTAGTAATTGGGCTGTCAACAGTAACAACAATAGCTGTGACATACTAATAACTGTGTCATTGTCTCAAGACTACATGTACTAGTAAACTTGCTTAACTGTTGTATGTTCTGTAGTGTGGAGCAAAATGTCAACACCGTCCACCTTTTTGAGAGTCTTTCCATTTACAATGAGTAAGGCACATGTGTCTCTAGGAGGTACTCGGATGACGGCTCTCACCTCCTTGTTCTCAGCCTTGGCTTTGGTGATCTCGTTGTCTCTGTCTTGCATCAGTCTGGACCGTGCCTGCTGGACAGGTTTCGGTAGGTGTTCATGTACTGCGAATCCTCTCTTCTTGTCAGCTGCGAGTTTCCTCCACGAATTCAGGATCAGTTCCCTGTCAAGTAAACTCACCAGTCGCACCAGCATGGGTGGGTTGGGTTGGTTTTGTGTCGAGGGAGAGAGTCGGTGGACTGCTACTAGGGGTGATGTCAAGTTATTTATACCGAGTGTGGTCGACAGAAAACTGTAAACAACTTGATCAGGGTGTTCCTCTCTACGGTATGGCAAGCCACGGATAATAATATCCGGTTTCATAGAGTATCTTTCAGCCACAAGTGTAGCGCGAATACGTTCCCGTTTCTCGACATGTAAGGCTTGCTGCAACTCCTCAATGTCTTTGCTTTGGTAGTTGACAGTTTCTTCCAAAACGTGGGTTTTGTCTCTAAGTCCACTCACCTCCGTCGCCATTTTCTCCAGCTTAAAAGTCACAGTTTGTATCTGGTCTGACAACTCGGTTCGGACCGACTTGAACTCCGCCATCACTTCATCATGCAGAGACTTGTTCTGGGATGATAACAGCTGAACCAACGGCCGCAATTCTGGTGAAATGTTGTCCAAACTCGGATCCACGCCGCCCGCCATCTTCGGGGGTGTGGGAGGGGGGCGCTCAGACCTCTGCACTTCGGGTTTTGAGACTGGGCTCTTTTGCTCGCTGCTGTTTTTCCTTGGGCGTTTCCGAACCTGCTTCCGCATTCAGAAAGTTCTCGGAAGGCTGAACACAAACGAACAGTAGAGTAGACCCGCAAAACAGCAGAAAAAAGCGGAAAATAGCAAAAATTCTCGGCCACACATCCACAACACGTCTCACTCAAGCGCCGCCATCTTGAATGAAGATAATTTGGTTTTATGTCAAGTTGTAGTTTGAGCAATGTTTTTGTCATCTTTTCCAAGTTTGATGTAAATAACGTTTGTTTGCCCCCCCCCCCCCCCGGCTCATTGAAAATCGCCAGCTGGCGACATGATTTGCCCTGCTTGAATAAAAATAAACAAACAAACAAACGAGGGTTGTAGCACGAGGGAGAAGAAAGAGAAGTAGGAATGGGGCAGCCGATATCAATGCTCAAAGATTTACACATCTCATCAACTAGGATTGTAGCTGTATGGTCCAAACTGTTTTCACTGTTCTGCAGGACTAAAGGCACTATTGTTCAACCAGGCAAACCAGATTTTCTAGAAATTTATTCACCAAATTAAAATCAAATCACACCATTTATTACCAGTTCGCATTACATCACCGTTTGCTTTTGAAGCAAAGCTAAAGAAACTAACATCCTGCACCAAGAAGATAACATTATGTTACAGGTACATCTGTCCCTGACTTGACATTGAAAGTATGAATCATGATCAAATGCTTGTGAGTTAACTTGAATTTTGTATATCTTGCACAGCTTCAAGTTGCAGATTAAGTTACACAATTGTAACATTATTTTGATTAGCTTGAAGCTGTACCAAAGGACTACACTTGACAGTGAAATAACTCAACTTAAGTGACAGGAGTTTTATTGGAATAATCAAAGGCAAGAAAATCATAAATTTTAGAGCATGTTAACCACTCTTTTAAAATATGAGACAGCTTGTGTGAAATATCTTAGAATAAAACATTGACACTTCCGATCTAACATCATTTTCTGATGATCTAATGCCTAAGTAGATCTGACACAAAGAAATGCATGTCATGATAGCTTGAACATCTTATGGAAACTATGTGATACGAATTATATTGTGAATTGATATCAGTTACATTGTACAAACACTGCTGCCCCAGACAATTTAAAGATAAATTCAGGGGTAGCAGATGAGTTTCCCCAGGGTGTGATAGCCTTCTTCATTACTAGCATCAGTGTCCCCAAACCTGAGCTGGGTAACTGGCAGGTCATCCTTGTGGGACAGGAACCCAGAATCCTCACGCCATGTGCTATCATTGGCGTCACAGTTGCATCTGCCAGTTGTACCAGAGCATGTGCCTATTGGACAAGGAGATAAGGTCAGTACATGCAAGAGCTTGTTTGTATTAAGGGTTTAAGACACGTCACCTTAGGTAAAAAAATTGGAGAACAAAAGAAATCCTGCCAAAATGGTTTTGTTTAGATTCGTGCAAGGCGACACTCCCTATAACTGATATAGGGAGGAATTCTTGTACACTTTTAGAGTAGATGTACATGTAAGAAATTAACAAGCAAACAAACAAACAAACAAACAAACAATAGACATCTATGGCACGACAAGATTGTAACTCTTTGTAACGCAAGCACAACAATGTTGTTTTCAAAGCATATTTCGATTATCACTTTTAAAGAACACATTTTATGACAGAACTAACATTTATAGTTTTACCTTATGTGTTTCACTAAACCTTTTTTTTCCAGAAAACACTTGGCCATAAATATTACATTGATTGACCAATTGATTCAATAGAACATTTCAGTCGAGTAGCACATTTCTGTGACAGAGTAACAAAAACACACTGAACTCAGAAAGGTATACTGGTAATACTGTAAGTAATACAGAGAATACATTCATGATTGCCCCTAGCCTAAAAGTGTACCATACCTGTACATGTACAACAGGCTCTGAGGGAAGCGTAGAGAAGCTACACATGGAAAGTTCGTTGTAAATTTAGGCAACATAAGTAGGAACCAAAAATATACAAGGAAGGTATTGCCTGTTTTACATTTAAAAAATGTTTTACTTTTACAATTGTGGTCAATGTAATCATCATTTCATGTGTGGAAGATGGTTAGTGCTGCTTTCAATTATAATAATCCATTTGATTGTCTTCCAGAGCACAAGGGTAACTAAATGTAACTAAGATCTGATAAGACGTGTTTGCGGATAAATCGCTACAAAAGAGATAAAAAATGTCTGCATATTTTTTTTTAACCAGAAGAATGTGTGGGCGCCACTACTGATCTCCAATGCTGTACATGCAGCATTCTTTGCTGGAATCATGAGCCAATCTCTCAGCCAACAGTTTCCTGGCTTTATCCCTTTGTGATTGACCACTGTAGGTTGTGTTATTCTTTTTCAAGCTCTAAAACAAAATTGGCCCTTGTAGTTTAATAAAAGCTGTTACACTCAAAAATCATGATCATAGTATATCCAGAACAGAAGATATCAAAACTGGAAGTTCCGCCGCATTAGAAAGTTGCATGCTAGGGGGCTAAAAATCTAATCATTTCCAGGTCTCATCAAGACCTGCTCACATATTAGATATCAGGACAATCACTCAGGCATGCTCGATTTATCGTGTTCACAAACAGACACACCACACACGCGCGTGCGCCAAAACATAACCTTCTCGGCGAAGGTAACTACAGTAAAATGGTTCAGATGATTAAGTTACCCCTGTGCACTGAGGAGGTGACTATTGAGAAACCAAAAATCTTATTAGTAGTTCAAACGGAATTTTAATTGACAAAGAAGTGTATTCTGCATATTTTTCTGTCTTGGAAATACAATTTACATCATATGGATCATATTCAATTCATAAAGTCCTACAAATGCAATTTTGATCACTAACAACGGTCTCCATTGGTGGAATGGGAGCTTCTGTAGTCTGTTAAGCTTTAAAAGTTGGATGTACCCAGTACAGCATCTATAGATCTAGGGATCAGTTAGGCGTGTTTTTTTATCAAAAGGCGGATTGTAAGCAAGCACATTTTGTCTTCTACACAATAATTATATCAAACGTGTGTGTAGGTGTTGATCTTTGACCGTTTAAGTAGATCTCTCGATCAGTTTTTGTTTTTAATCCTGTGGCCTAATTTTACTACCTACGCACAAAGATACAACTTTATAAATCCGTGAATAGTCTGGTAACCATACCGACCGGAGTTCATTGGAGCCTCTATTTTTTGGACGCTCAAGAATAAGAACACCCTCATTGAAACATCTTTAGCCGCAAGTCTACAAGTTTGTCTTTATAACTTGATTACCGGGTTACTGAAAAATAAAAGAATTTAGTACCCTTCCTACAAGTAAAAATGCATCTTTTAAGCACTATGTCATTCAAATTTTGGGCAAGTGACAAGTTGGTTCGGGCAAGTAGATTTAAAAAAACAAACACTTATCCAACCACTAGTGTAACTCTGAAATAGATTAGCGTCTTGTACACCTCAATGAAAGGCGAAGATCTCGCTTTCTGACAGCCAACTTCTCTGTTACTTCTGTTATTTACTACAGAGATGAGTTATCAGTAGTGCTTATCTAGGGCCCTGATGATGCCTATGTTTGTGGATCAAAGGTTCGCTGGTACTATATATGCACACATTGTTGTTTATCTCCGACTACGCAAATTCGGTCTATCGGTCAGTTTCTTTAGCATTGCTCAGCAAGAATACGAGATTGCGCTGGATGTCGAAAAACTGCAAAGGGAAATCTTGTCCCAAATCTTAGATACAAATGAAGTAGCCTTGAATAATAAACTCATGATTTATGGAATTCAGACCACCATTTCCCTCTCAATTCCCCTGTTATTGGCTATTGATCACCTGACAAGGGGTTGAAGACAGCCTTCTCTCTTCTGCCCTTTGATCTAACAACATATTGACCAGAAATAATAAGGTCTGCAGAATCGGCAGAGTTGGACCTCCTGAAGATCAGCCAAAAACCTCGACCCCAGCATATCAGCACCATGTCTGTTTTGAGGCTGATTGCCACAGTGATTCGTGACTACACTAACTTTACCACAGTTTTCCTGGCTGTGTTTGTGTTTTTGCTGACCTACAAGCTGTTTAGGAGGCCGAGTAACCTACCGCCTGGACCCCGCCCGTGGCCTCTCATCGGAAACCTCTTTACCCTGCATCAGGTAAGTTTACATATTCCTTAATTATCTGTAACCTTCGAGGGCTATGTTTTTGGGCGTGTGTGTCTATCTGTGTGTCCGTCTGTGAACACGATAACTCGAGAAAGCCTGGGTGGATTGTCTTGATATTTGACATGCGGGTAGGTTTACGGTACTATAGAGTGGGACTGTCGGTTTTCATATCTTGTTATCATTATCAACATGTCTCAGTCACCTTTCTGTGCTACCTTTACACCTGAAAAGACAAAAAAAGGTTCTTAGGACTTAAAATATATGCAGAGCAAGGTGTTTTGTAAATACAATACCACAGAGTGTTTAAAGTTTGCAAATCTATAATACAATTAACGTTGATATAACATGATAACTGAACCCCGTACTTACTAACTCTTTGTCACATTGTGCAAATTCCAAATAAAAGTTTCAAGTTTTTTTGGCTTTCTTGAATCTGTAAGATTTGCCTTGAAGTTGATTTTTTCACTTGCTTCCAGTTCAAGGACGCTGCACACGTGCAGTTAACAGAGTTGAGCAAGAAGTATGGCAACATCTTCACTATCTACTATGGGCCCAAACGAGTCGTGGTTCTCAACGGCTTCGGCACCATCAAAGAGGCTCTAGTCAAAAAGGGCGAGGACTTTTCTGACCGACCAAGGACCGCTACTCCCATGGGTACCTTCAAACTATTGTTCTTGCATACTGTCATTTTGCGGGGACTTAATTTTTCAGTAGGAGAGGAAATGGGTCTTTTAAGTTCGTAGTTGGAACAGTACACTTTACAGGTTGGGAATGCGTATTTGCGGTGTCATGATTTTGCAGTTGAGACGATCGTGCTAGTGCGATTTAACTCTTTTTTGACACCATACACTTTGACAATCTGGGAATTGGACACCCAAGGATAGCAATTTTTGGGCACATAAACTGAATGTTTTTTCATCAAAATATCATATTGATGACCATTGAATTTGAAAGTATGCCCGTTTGTCAGAAAATCACAATACGAGTCCTTTGATACCCTTATATTCTTCAATTAGTAAATAAAACATCAGCAAGGTAGCTCTATTCATTATATTTCATCCATACTACAGTATGGATGTAATAGATTGTTTTCTCTCATGTTTCTTCTTCTTCTGCCGTCAAATCTTCAAATCGATTCATCATTCAGCACAAGGGTAGGGTGGGCAAATACCCCCAGACGTCTTTCTCTCTATTTTTTTTTTTAAATATGGGGCTTTAAAATGATTTTATTGATTTTTTAAATACATTTTCAGACCAGAACTGTATATTGTGGCCTCGTGTGCCCTTTAATTACAGCCTAATGACCTGAAACTTGCTATGGGGGAACATAGAACAGATGTTCAAAGAACTGTGTTTGCATTTTTGGCGTACACCACTTCAAAATGAGATTTTTTGGGGGACTTGGGAGAGATAATTGGCTGTTTTCCTCATATGACGATCTATGGTGTTGAAGTTATGATTAATTGAGAAGGTTCGAAATTTACGTCTGCATTTACAAACCTTTTCTTGTGGTGTGTTTATCATAAATGCAATGGTCTATATTCCTCTCTGTATACATATATAGCAATGGATTATTTGACTGTTTTCGCTAACACCAAGAGTACACAAAGGCTACCTACAAGTGGTAGTGTATCTTTTTGTTAGCAATATTTTTGTAATTGTAGTACTACTGGTATGTGTTAGTGTAACAGTACTAAATACACATCAGACATTTGCATGTGTGTCCACCAGAAATTTGTGAAACTTTTGTAATCTCCAAGCAGATCTACACGGGGCGCCGAAGATCGTATATGCTAGCCAGAAAAGCTCCAGTCAGCCAGATAAGCTACAGTTCGCCCCGTAGGCTGACTGGAGCGTATATGGCTGACTGGAGCTACTCTGGCTAGCATATACGATTTTCGGCGCCCCGTGTAAATCTGCTTGGAGATTAAAACTTTTGCACAACTTGAGTTGGTTCCTAAGAACTGTCCACTGCGTATTGCAAAATTTTCTGGACTTATCAGATTGCGGAAATTCTGCAGAGGAAATCTTCGGTAAGGTTAAAGTTGTTTACATTCAGAAATTTGCATGAAACTTGTACTTGATGGTCCATTCGCCGCTGGAAGAGTCCATTCTTCATGCGGAGAAAATTTGTTAGAATTCAATTCTGGACTTGGGTGATGATAAAAAAGTTCATTTTTTGTGGATGTGTACGTGGGGAGGGAAATGGATGAAATATGTTGTATTTGCTCTCGCAAATGCTCTCGCAAATATTGCCTGTCTAGTTTTGTTGTTGTTGTCATATCTGCGTGGTGTTTTGCCCTATCCATGCTCATATCTTTGTTTGCATTGCCCAGATCTCGAAACAATATATAATCCTTTAACTGTCCTTATCTAATTTGAAGGGATCAGGAAACACGACTCTCTCATGGCCTTTTGACCTTTGCCAGCTTTTGACCAGTGATAGCCAGCAGGATAATTACTAGTATTTGTAATAGATTGCTGACTTAATTCTGGAGAGAGCTGTTTTGGGGCCTTCTAAACTCCCATCAGGTTTAAGACATGAACAAGAGTGTTTTTTTTTGTAAAACACAGGCGACGTGAGGATTAATATGAAAGGAATAAACATACATAATAAATCTATGAGCCCAGCAAGAAGCTGGCTTAGGCTGACTAAATCGCGCTCCTAGTGACCGACCCGACGGATACCGCCCCCAAGTGGGGTCATTAACCTTGCCCGAGAGCTTGTGTAAGCACAGGCTAGAAGCTGGCTGGACTGCTGGTATAGAGAGTGTTAAAGTGTCCTAAGCGATTTCAGGGGGTAAAACTTGAAATATTCTGGGGAAAGCAATTCTGTTCGGTGAAATTTACATTTGCATCATTATTTCATACTTTGGGCGTTTAAAAAGGGCACAGAAACAAGCCGCAAAAGGAGTATTTCATTTATTGGTACCACCCACAAATGAGCCCAGAATCCAGCTGTAACCGTTTTCTGTCGAGAGACTCAACAAGAAGGTTGTACAAACAACCCTGGCTCTTTTTTGGACCATCCAAATGTGAACATAGTTCTCACAATTCTGTCTCACACACCTGACTCAAACAATGAGCATAGTAGACTGCAAGCCGGGTATGCAACCACACAACAGCGATCCCGCTTTTCTCAGAAGTAATACTTTGTAGTTGGGTTGATTTTCAGTGAAAATGAGTTAACGTTTGGTTGCTGAGAAATACGTATTAATTGTAGTCTTATTTCATTGGCTCAAACGTTATAACGGTAGCTGGTTTTCTTACTAGCGGCGTATTTTCTTACTCACAAAGCATCCTGGGCTACATGAAGGCAGCTATAACGGCAGGTCTCCCATCTCCGGACGTAAATGTATGAGTTTGACATCACATTGCACCAGTGTCGGTTGACTGAAAAGTGTTGCGTTTTGACAAATGATAAATGAGAGAAGCGGTGTTTGGGGTTTTCTCGTGTAAAGTTGATTTTACATCGTCCATGCACGATTCACGCCATTGATCTCAGTCGGTAAAAGCAGGAAAATGTTGTTTTGAATATAACGTTTCAAATTGGTCCGTTCTCAGGCCAAACCAATTTTATCTACTGATTCTCGGATATTTTTAGAAGAAAATTGGAGAGACAGGGCGAAAAAAAATTAAAATAAAATATTTTGCAAATAGTCTGGAGTGAAGATAAGGGTTTACATGACATAAAGAATAAGAGGATTATTCAAGCTTCAGCTTTGTATTGCTCATTTTATGCAATTCACAACTTTCTTTGATCTAGTACTATAGAATTTCAGTAACAAAATTAAGTTTTGCCACGAAATATGTGGATTGGTATTGAGAAATAGTTGTAATAAATGAAGAATTATTATTATAACATATGATAAAATATGACCATACTTTATTGGTATGTCCGGGCCTTTATAATCTATTCTGGTGGCTATTGGGTCTCTACAACTGAACAAATAGTAAAATTGTACATGTGAATGGGAATAGCAACGCATTTGTTTTCAAAATGGGGAAACAGGAGAGGCTATTCCGAGAAACCCCAAAAAATGGCGTGGCCTCATTAGGGTACCGTAACTTCGGCATACGAATAATTCTGTCTCTATTTGATTTGTCCGGAAGATATTAAGTAAACAGAAGGACGAATATCGCTTCAACTAACAACAACTTCCCTCTAGTAAAGAATTTTTGACCGTATTAAGTTTCCGCCAATGTGGGGCGCGCTGTGACTTTGACCCTCATTCCACTAGGACGGCGCTCTCGTCGCGCTCTTTCTGCGACCACAAATTGGTCAAAGGAAACATAAAGCGCCGAAAGGGCGCCAACGTCACCCTGGGATCGCGAAGGGAGCGCAGAGGGAGCGCACAGAGAGCGTCCTGGTCGCTATCCCCCCTGCGACTGTTTGGTTTTGAACCGGTTCAAAACCGTCACCGTCACGGTGAGAGCGCCGATAACGGCGATCCAACAATATATATCAATGAACGCAGTAAAACGCCAAGAGAGCGCCCAATGGTCGCAGCTAGCGGCCGCTCGACACCGGTCAGCCCCGGACAGCAGGAGTATGCGTTGTACAGACTAGCCATTGTTTGTGGTCAAATTTTCTGAAAGGCACCGTCGGTTACCTGTACATGTGACCACTGCTTCTTCTTTAATTA
This sequence comes from Branchiostoma lanceolatum, assembly GCA_035149815.1. Taxonomy (NCBI): domain Eukaryota; kingdom Metazoa; phylum Chordata; class Leptocardii; order Amphioxiformes; family Branchiostomatidae; genus Branchiostoma; species Branchiostoma lanceolatum. The sequence continues at coordinate 3,272,800 of CM068882.1, forward strand.
CGGTGTTCCATGTGAAACATCGTACACAAAGAAAAGTCTGTTCTTAAGATAATTCAACAAGGGGGCCTGCCGTGGTCGCAGCCAGGTTAGTAATAAGCTTATGGTCTCATTCATGAGTTTTTTCGCCCCATAGGATTACATGTTATAATACGTGTTTTACATGTGCGCGTTCGTAATGAAGATATTGAAAATGTGCCAATTTTTTTTTCAATCCATGTTGAGAACATTTACTCTGGATTATGTACAAAAATTGACAACATTTTCACTACATACAATCTCTTTTTATAGCAATTACAAACTGCACTTGGCTACACCCCCCAAAAGCCACTTTCCAGCTGCAAGCGCATGACCGCATTACACACGATGCCCGGGCTGTGTACCTCCAACCTCGCGGCGGCTGCCGAACTTTGCCTGCTAATTTCTTCAGTTACAAACAAGCTTTCATCAGTTTGAGATCAGCTGGGCTAGCTAAAAGGAAATTTCCCACCGATAAAGACACACGTTCATGAAGCCGTTCATTTTTTGGGGCACGGACTCCTTCAGACTGTACACTCGGAGTAATACAGGAATGAGACCTTAAGACTCCTGCCCTCTCCAGAAAAGGCCAGGTATGCATTTTCATTTAGGTCAACAACTCTGATCAACCTAGATCTGTCAACCCTGCTCTGATGACTTGACTGTCTGCCTAGCGTTACGGGGAGGAAAGCACTCCCTTAACTCGTCATGGCGATTAAGACGCTTCCGTAGTGACGGTGCCATTGGCCGTGCGCTCTTGTTTCTTTTCTTTGTGGAAGAATGTTTTATATTGCAAGTGTTTTTGTAGTCTATCCTCGCCCCCTTTGGAAAACAACTCTAGGTTCATTATGTACCTAGTCTTGTCTCCTCCAAAATACTGACAATTGAGAGGGAATCCTTCTGTTTTTGCCGCTAGAGCACAAATATACAAGGCACTTATTATAAGTGCCTTGTGTATTTGTCTAATGTGCGGAGGACACCCCGCAACAGTCACCGCAAGACCCTTAAGCGGGATGTGGGTCGAAGCCTCGAATTGTTTAATGCCTACAATTTGAATTAATAGAAGTTGGCATGTAGAGAAGAGTATATTCTTTCAGCCAGGTAGTTACTTACTCACAGATCATGGTCACTTGATAAACTAAGAGAGTTGAAGTTGAAGACGAACGAACACGTATTTTGCCCCCGAAACAAAGGCGAAAATAGGTCACTGGCCAAGCTTGACCTTTTACCGGACCGGGTCGGACGTGGGCCACCAGGGTTTTCGCTGAATTAGCTAGATTTTCTCATCTTCATATTACAGTTGACATGATGTATTCACCAATCAGCCGTGCGATACAATCAGATCCTCCCTCGAAACACTATCTGATAATGTTGATTAAAGTGTGACTTGCGAAGTCACTGCTTCCGCATGGAAAGCTTTACATTCTCGGTGGAAGATCTCAAGGCTAGAAGTCGCTCTGATTTCGGCGTGCGCAGGGGCCGCGCTGTCCTGGTCAAGACTCTCCGGCGCTGGTCGGCGGGCATTGCTCCCAGCACCGTAGAGATACAGGGGAGCTCCCGCCAGTACTGTTATCAGACTCATACCCTGGGATCCAGACTGTTTATTGGGCCTTTTAGCCGGTTCCTTCTAGCCAATTCCTTCAGCGACCCAGAGCTCCAAGCCCGCCGATACCGTAATCAGCGCACCAGGGGACTTCTAGCCCGAAAGATGACTGGCTCCCCGGGTTACAACTCCCCGGAGCGTTGATTAAGATCGGGCGGGCTGACTGTTCTTGGGCCACCGAAGGAAATCGCTTGCGACCCGGTGCTAGTCTGGGCTCCCGGGGTAGGGAGCCACTGCGGCGATGATACTAGTATCCTACTGGCTTGGTCACCAGCAGCCCGCTCGTAAACAAACAGGTACTGGGACAAGTTTTCTTATCAAATATTAGGTTGACTAACGCTAATAACTTTAAACCATTCTATACGATTTGCGCTCTCTTGCACTCTCTTGCATTCTGTCAACATTGTCGGCTCAAACGCGTTGTAAATACATAGATGTGAAACAAATAAATCTCTGAATCGTGTTCATGCAGGGGAAGAGCATAGCTGCACAGACCATATTGTGACAGAGACAGGTTAATGACATTGATTTATTCATGCCTTTTCTCTCTTAGTGCCCGCGGGTGAACTTCGTCATCGTTACCTTCAGACTGCATAAGGAATCATCGTAGAAGAATTGGAGTGTGCGACGATAACATTCACCCAGTAGAACCAAATATTGAATGCAGGATCATCGCGAAAAAAAAAAAACACACACACAATGAAATAGCAAAGTTGACGCAAACGCACATAACAAAAGAAACGCAAATAGATAAAAACTCTCCGAAACAAAACATGCCCAATGTTCGAGAAACCTTGTCTCTGCGTCCTTTCTTTATCCCTTTATATGTTAGCTAAAGTCTTCAGGGAGCATATGAAAGAACCTGTATCAGCTACTTGTCGAAACGTAAGATCCTTTATTGTAGCAAGTTAGAACTTATCAAACATTTAGATGAATAGCTGTGACATATTGCATCATGATGTACATTGCAACATACCCTGCAAGCCATAATTCTATATTGTAGAAGTAAAAGCTTATCAAAACATTGGCAAACTGCTGTAATAGTGTGTAAAAACTACCGCCTTTCCTGTGACCGACGCATTAGATTTGAGTTCCTCCCTGTAGGGTGCAAACACCGTTCCTGCAAGTCATTGTCAAAAACCAATTCCCTGGGGAATGCGTGGGTGGAATATTTAGAATTCTTTCAATTTTGATCCCAGCACTATACAAACGGCTCCGCCCTAGAGGCGTCGCCAAAAAAAAACATTAGGAGATAGCATTTTTAACGAAATGCCAGAAATCACATTTCAGAGGGTAAGAAAATCGAAAATGTAGCATTTTAAATGTACATGACATTGTACTTCTGGCCAATATGTGAATGGGATTGTTGCATCTGAACTTCAAAAATCCAATCTTATTTGCAGGTGTTGCATTTGCTCCCTATGGTCCATTCTGGAGGGAACAGCGGAAGTTCACCATGGCAGGTCTGCGCGACTTCGGCGTTGGGAAGAGAAGCTTGGAGGGCAAGGTTCTGGAGGAGGCTGAAGCTCTTAGGATGGAGATTATAAAAACTGGTGAATATTCAATACAGCTGTAAACTCAATGTTTTGTACTCTGTGCAGTACGGGAGGGGGGGTGTTCGCAGTGTTTTAGGTCCATGACTGGAACTATCTGAAATTTGAGTCAGACAATATCAGTGATTTTAGTGAGTTATCCAAAAGATTGTTCATCGCATTTGAAATATTTAAGTCGTTCTCAATTGAGGTGAAGCATGGTGCTTTATCATCAAGGAGCTGATAGTGTAATGGAGCCTCACTACGGCTTGTGTAGTTAGTGGCAAAGAACAGCGAGTATTCTCGATAAGTGTGTTGGGTTCTTTTATATACAGAAGTTTGAATCCACTGATATACAGGGGCTGCTGGTTCAGTGACTTTTCCCAAATGCAATACTTGCTAATGACCCATAGAATTGCCGTCGATGAAAAAAACGAAATTCAATACATAGTACATGATAATGAACTAGGCTAGGAAGTAAGTGTCAGTGGTTTCCGACTGGCTGTCCGTAAAGGCGTTTTTTTTTCCATTACAGTAGGAGTATGTGACTACAGTGCTATCGCAAACTAAGAGAAACTGCGAACACACCTTACCGCGAAATCAAATCGCCGCAAAGATAAACTTTGCATTCAACATTAAATGCCTAGTCGAGATTCACATTCTTCTTTTTTCTCTCACCCAGATGGTAAACCCTTCGACATCTTTCCCATGTTGAGGAAGGCTATGACCAATGTCATCTGCTCGATCGTGTTTGGTACACGGTACGACTACGAAGACGACGCCTACAAAACTTTCCTAGAGGACACTGACATCACATTTAAAGCCCCACCTGTCATCATGCTGTCGTACAAGTTACTCCGTCACCTCCCAGTACTGGGGCGATCTTCTCAGACCCTACACGAGGCCATTGAAAGGATGCGACAGTTCTTAAAAACGAAGGTTGACGAACATCAAAGAGGCTTTGATCCAGAAGACATCCGCGACTTCGCGGATGTCTACATCAAGGAGATGAGGAGCGGACAACAAGATAACTTTACAGACCAACAACTGGCGTTTATCATATTTGACCTGATTACGGCTGGGACCAACACCATGGCCCAGAGTCTGTATTGGATCCTTCTCTACATGATCATCTACCCTGAGATGCAAGAACGAGCCGGGAAGGAAATCTACCGCACGTTTGGAGACAGCGCTCCACCTACAACGGCGAGGCGCAAGGAGGTTCCATTTACAGAAGCGGCCGTTTCTGAGATACAGCGGATCAACAGCGTTGGTCCACTGACCATTCCTCACTGTACGTCAAATGATACTGTAATGCACGGATACGACATTCCAAGGGGAACCATGGTGCACGTCAACCTGTGGTCAGCTCTGAAGGACCCCACCATCTGGGACGAACCAGACCAGTTCAAACCGGAACGTTTCCTGGACAACCAGGGACAGTACACGAAGAACGACGCCTTCATACCTTTCTCAATCGGTAAATTAGTTGTTGTCACAAACATAAGGCACACGTTCTATATGATAGCTCTTCAATGCATGGTCGTCGTTTTTCATAAATTTGGTTTCAAACCATGTGGATTGTTTCCTTTACCTCTAAATGCAGTTGAACTTGTTCTAAACCTCATTTTAGAACTTTAAACTCTTCTATCTTATAGTAAACTGTTGCGGATTGTACAGCGTATCTGTAATACAAGTTTGTACAGTTCAACCTATCTTTGCCTATCTATGCATTATAGCTAAACCATGTGTAATTTTATGAATGTCTTCACTTTTAGCTATTCAAAAATATGTTTTTGCTCTCTTGCCAACTTAACAGTCATTGACTTAAATGTCTTTGCTCTCATCATTTAGGTCGACGATTCTGCCTTGGAAGTCAGTTGGCCAAGATGGAACAGTTTATGTTCACCATCAGTCTTCTGCAGCACTTCACCTTCAAACTGCCAGATGGCGCAGATGTACCATCAACTGTGGGGAAGCTTGGACAGACCAATGGACCCAGGCCTTATGAGCTGTGTGCCATTCCAAAGTAGGAATTTGAACTAAATTAAAGCCTGAAGACCTTGCTAGCAAGCTTTGGAATTCATCATATAACGGTCACTTGGTTTACAATGAAAGATAGAATTTGGCACAGAAGGTCTGGAAACTTGATTTCAGTCAATCATAACTTCGTAAATACTGCATCGATTCCATTGGCATTGCATTATTGCATATGAATTAATTGCTTCTTGACAAAAGAATAATTCAAAGTTCTGGTTCCAAATTGGTGAATTATGAAGAGACATGAATTTGTTGCTATTCTTGTCCATTTCTGATCAGTACTCAATTCTTGTCCAATAAGCAATAGTATAGCAAGCACTCCACATGTATACATGTATTCAAAGTTTTTTTCTGGACCAAAAAAATGCAAGACTAGAGGGTGCGCTGTGAGGGTGTGGAACGTTTAACCCGTGACTTTCGCGGTGTGGAGTTTTAGAGAATTCTAAGTTTCATGCACAATTTCTAAGGCAAAGCAACCTGAGGGGCGAACTTACTGATCTGTCAGGTCACAGTTCAATATAGCGATCTCTTAGCATCCCTGGTCAATCTGAATTCTATGCTTGTCAGAGAATCTGCTCTCCGTGGGCGTGGAGATAGCGTGTAAGGGCACAGCGCCCCCTTACCCTCTTTAGTTTATATCATTTTGCATATCAATATCAACTACACAGTCTGGAAATTTTCTACCTTTGCACACTTAGTTTTTATTTTTGAGACACTATGATGAATAGATGCTGGATTTGGTGATGACGATTAATTCAGTACACTTTTTTCTCTCTTCATTGCTTAAATGTGACTTATACACAGTTGAACAGAGAACAACTATACAAAATATGTCCAGCATTCATTGACAAGTGATTTTACCTAGTGTGGGCAAGTGTTCTTCTATCACATTTATTGTTTTGTTTAAACTGATGCTAGTAACAGTTACTTTTAGCACCTGACTAATATGCCTGGTGCACATAGCTGCGAGACTACTACATAATCAATACTCAATACTATTACAGATATAAACTAAAGAAATTTATATAAAATTTCCATTTTTTGCTTCTTCATTAAATCATGCTCAGTTGGCTAATCCATTCATGTTTTGGTGGTTTTTTTTTTGTTTAGCTAATTATCCTTTAGGAATATTCTTGTGTATCATATATCACATATTACATGTATGATGAGGTACCCTGGTTACCATTGTGAGCTCCTCACCATCTTAGCCTGGTCCCAGTCTCTAGGGGTCGGCTTAGGGGCTTTTACCGGGCCCAGTTTGCTTTATTGAACCGTTTCTGATAGCCTTCCTACCGCTACCACTACTTCCGCTTGCCACCCTACTTTCCCAGCCGCCCGTGGCGACGTCATCTAATCCAAGGACGTCATCTAATCCAATGCCGTAAACACACCCCGAGCGGACTAAGCTGTCTGAGCGGGCGGGGGTTACTCCCAGTGCCGTAGAGATATCGAGGAGCCCCCGATGGTATGGATTCCAGGCTACACCATCTCTACGGTGCTTGAGTATTGTTCGCCTGCCCAGTTCATTAGCGCAATTTCACGAGGTTGGTTTCAATCAATTCTCTATGGACCGGCAATAATTTTATCGACTGTAAATTTATTCACTTTTCCTGGGATTTCATTATGTGGAAGAAGGCGAGATGAAGGTTTCAGGGTACAAACAAATTGTTTGTTTGTTTGGTTGTTTGTGACTTTACTTACGTTCAAAATTGCTCTTTTCGGTCATCGTGGCCGCTTGTACACTGATTTTCAATACTAACAGTGAAAATATATTTTCGCACGGCGAACAATTCAAGATTTTTAGTACCCCAGTAGAATCCTGTTAATTGCATGACCAATTTGTCAGTGAATTTTATGCAATTACCAGGTTTAGTCCATTAACTCATTGGCAAGGAGACCAGAAGGGCGGCTTTGGTCACAAGAAGACAACTTCCTTAACCCTCAAACATTGGATTCTGTTTTGTGACTAAATTGACCGAACGGGGTCAAATTGTGAAGAGGATAATTATATAAAATCATCACATATTTAGTGATAACCATACAGTCTAGTTAGTTATCAGCATTGGTCGGCTGCAAAGAAAGTGACTGTAATAAGTTCCCCGTTCTTTTTGTTGTCAGTATAGTTAATATAACCTTGCTATTATATGCAGGCCTTTCTTTTGCATGGTGGAAGGTCTGGTTAGCCATTTAACTATCTGTAACTGATGTTAGATTTGAGGTGTCAACGTTCATGTTTTGCTGTAAGGTAGCTCATAGAAGTTGAATCATATTCTAATAGTGTCAGAAAATATTTTGATCTGCATAAGCTTGCCTTCAGTCATTACTTCAACTATTATAATAAAACTCCTGTCATTTACGTTGAGTTATTGTACTTTTATTTAGTAACATATAACATATTATGTATCCCAATAATACATTGTGTGCCTTGAACCGGACAAAAATACAATAATAGGACGATAGTGCTTGAAGTTGAACGTATTCTAATGTCATTCTGGTGCGTACCTTAACAACTTAATCTGCAACTTGTTGATGTCATTTCTTTAAATACTATAACCAAACCACAAGATATCCGAAACCCTGTCACATGTACAATTAAACATTTGAACAGGTCGCATGCCAAATGCCAAGTCATAAACTATAGTTGTACTTGTAAGATGATATTGGTGATGTAGGATGTTCATTTGTTCAGTTCTACTTCAAAGTCAATTTAGTGGACAAACTGGTAGTAGATGGTGTAATGTGATTTTGCCTTGGTGAATAAAATCTAATAAATTCTAAAACATTTGTCTGACTGTTTGATCGAGACTAAGTGTCTTTCAGTAAGGTGAAATTGTTTGAACCATACATAACTACAGTTCTAGTTGTTGAGATGTCTGAATCCTTGAGCATCAATAGCGGCTGTCCCATTCCTCCTTCTCTTTCTTCTCCCTCCAAACCTCGTCCAGGTAAGGCTGCAGGTATCGCATGTCCTCGAACTTTGTCCACTGTTACTTTTGGAAGGCCATAAACCGTTAAAATGTGCTGTAGAAGTTAGTTGTAATTTTGAATACCGTCGCTTTTATTTCATTCGCATGTTTCTTGCATTCGCCAGAAGTCTAGTTCAATAAGTTAGCTAGGCTGAGCTGAACATGTACCGATTGTTTCTATGTACTATAAATCGTACATGATAGTATTTTGATGCAGTGTTCATGCTCCTTAGAGGTCAGAAAACACACGGCCAGTACTTAAAAGCGAGTACCACGGACACCAGTATTGTAAGAAAAAAGATACATTACTTAGAAATCTTCTATGTGACAACCTTTTGACGTTGACTGATTTCTCACGGATACCCAAGGCCTTTGCACCACTTCATCAAGTAAGATTTGTTCAAATTCAACTTGCGTGACCATCGCAAGCATACCTTGCATTCTGACGCGCCAGAACTGTTTAGCAACACCAAAGCTGAGTTGTAAGGCACATATTTTGACTCAAGCAGTTACATCACATGACCAATGCTTTGGGCTGTCACTCATCCGCGCATGCATACAAAACGAAGTGCGACGAGGAAGTAGCTTGAAATCTCTGCGCGGTGTATTCTTGACCGGACGTCCTCAGAAGATACATTGCAATCTAAAGTGGATGCCATGTTAAGCAACATGAAATTTATTGTCTGTCTGATGTTCTTTACTACAGTGGGCTTCACATCAGGCCAGACCACTCAAGAGGTAGGTCGAAGTTCTGCTGATACAAAGCAGCAAAGCCACGGAAGCAACTGCTGCTCTTGATCTTTATCAGTGGTGCAGCGTTTACGGTATTGACGCCATTAATAACTACAGAAGGGAGTCGACAAAGCATTAAACGTAATACTTATCATGTCGATGCTGATAGTATGTAGAAAATGTGAATTTCTAGGGCTTGAGGCTATGGTGATAGTATATTGTTTACGTTTGTGTATACAGTCAAACCGTGTTAGCGGTCACCTGGACATAGCAGCCACCTGGCCATAGTGGTCATTTTTGGTGGTGGTATTTTAGGAACATCAGACAGACCACAATACACATCATGTCGGACGTCTGGTAACCTCGAAATACTGTGTTTCACACCTCGCGCATATAGGATATAGCTTAGGGTTTAACTTACTTCCTCGTAGCACTTCTTCTTGTATGCTTGCATGAGTGAAATTCAAAAGCTGTGATCTCGTGATGTCAACAGGACTGGCGCGTCAGAATACAAGTTGTGCTTGCGTCTGTGGTCACGCAAGTTGCATTTGAACAAAGCTTACTTGAAAAGCTAGAGCAGTCGCCACGGGAATCTGCATTCTTATCAATACAGCTGTTGTTAAAACTAGTACAGTGGGAACTTGAGGTTACTGTTAGAGGAGGTGTCACAGATAAGACTTCTAGACTAAGTATGAATATGAGTGATGCATTTGTCAGTAGTAGCCAGCGATAGGTTCACACGAGTGACGTCACAACTATTTCTGGTTGCTTATATCAACAAAGCAGGTACATACACATAAAAGCGGAAAATATGCAACTAACTTGAACGTCATCGCGATTGATACGCGCAAGAACAGTAGATGTAATGATTGATCTGATTATCTTTTCAATTGATACATTTTCAGAACAGCCTACCTAACTGATTCGTAAATTGTAGTTCCGAGCGAGTGAGGCGAATGTACACTGTGACTGAGAAGTTTCCGACATTAAGGTCTGTAACCACTTAACCAGACATGGTGCCGACAAAATCGATCTACTGTAGACTACATACATTCCCATTTGTTGCACAGGTGCGAGCACACAGTGGCTACACCCAGGACGGACAGTGTTCCTACACGTTTGTGCTCCCCCCGTCCAGTGTGCAGCAGTGTGGTTCGGGGCAAGGAGAGGTCGAACTACAGCAGATCCGCGAGCAGGCAAGAGCTTTCATAAGTACGATAGAACAACTCCCGGGATAAAGTGACGGGTCGACAAAACTTTGAAAACACTCATCCCTGAAATGAAAATGTGGGAAAACTATGTACCAATGGATGAAGCAGCTCCAAAACCTGAAGAGCTAAGGGATAAATTTTAAGATTTTTAAGACTTATCCAATACCAGGGCTCGAAATAGTGGGTGCATGTGCACCCAGTGCACCCAAAATTGGAGCTGTGCACCTAATTTTTGACTGTGGGTGCACTGGTGCACCTATATATTTTTGTAGCCTATAGGGTTAAGGTACTATTGTACACTAGTATACAGAATAATCTTGAAATGTAAGTATAAAAAACAGCATGATAACTTTTTGCTGTACTTTATTTAATGTATTATTTGTTTGAAATTTTAAAGTTAGCTATAGAATTACAGATTGAAGTTCTTAAGAGAGGCAGCAGCGTTAAACTTTGTAATTATGTTCTGAGGAACATTCAACTTTATTTTATCTGGTGCACCCAAAATTCTTTCTGTGCACCCAATTTTTTGACTTGGGTGCACCAGTGCACCTATTCCCAAAGATGAATTTCGAGCCCTGAATACCGTCATATCTTGACTTGACTAATGATTCTATAACTATTCAGTGTCTTCCTATATTATTCCTTAGTACAAAAGAAACAGAAGTGCTATCACCTAGCATGATTATGTTAAATTTTGAAAGAGTAAGCACAAAACTATTTCATTCAGTGGTTACACGAGCGTCTGTACGTATCTCACTAACACTGTTGAGCATCCAATGGCTTGCAATACAGATGCGTGACCTGCAAAACAACTACCAGGAGCTAAGGCAACAGAATGATGTTCTTGAGCAGAGGCTGTCCGCCCTGGAGGAGAACACCAAGAACACAACTCAGCCGGACCTAGGGGGTAAGATCAATAAATTGTCTGTTTTTTTTATTTACAAATACATAATCATCCAATTGTAACATACGTTTTACTGACTAACTAACATTGAAAATGTTAAAATCTCCTGAACCTATCTTTTACTCTCACTTTTCCCGAACAGACAAAAATAATCTACCCTCCAGCTGCACGGAAGTAGCACAAAGGAGTGGATTCAACAATGAGTCACTCTATCTCATCGACCCTGACGGACCAGACCGTGGGGTCCTGCCGATGACTGTTCAGTGTGATGTTGTGGAAGGAACAGGTAGGAAAATTCAGCGTGTCGGAGTAGACGGAGAAATCGGTGAAAATAATGACAAGCTAACAACACTTTAGCACGGTGTTACCTATAGAAGTATATAGAAATAATATTGCTAAACTTTATCTCGAAATGCACTCGATCAAGATTGTGACTTGTTAGAACTAGAGGGAGACGAACGGCCACCAGAGATACTAGGGCACTGAATATAATGTAGTCTTGATGATATGGGCATCACATATGTTTCACCTGTTAGCCAAGGGTATATAGTAAAATACATGGATGTGCTGGTCAGGAAGAAAGAGTGAAGTATGTGTGTTACGAAATCATACATGTACTTGAACTGTACTGGTGGCCGTTCGTCTCGCTTTAGGTCTACGTCGTGCTTGTTGTGATGCCCTTGGTTCAATTCTTGTCACAGTGGTTACAATTTGAAAATGTAGGGATCTTGGGGTTTTTCCACCCTATTTTCCGTCAGCTCGCATTAGATTTTGAGTCTGCCGATTATGTCATCCATAAACTTTGGAGCCTGGGGCAAGAAATTCTATGTGGTGTCAAGCCAACATGATCATACAGACTAGAAATGTAAGATATAACTGTTACAATAGGTATTGCCTGATGTTTGAACATTTCATTACAATTTCAGCAATAACCCTGATTGGCCACAACAGCGAGGCACGGACACGTGTGAAAGTCACAGGGTATGAGGATCCAGCTGCAGGTACCTACTCCAAGAATGTGACATACTGGGACAGCATAGAACAAGTGAGAGCTGTGGTGAACCAGTCAAGTCTGTGCAAACAACACATCAAGGTAAGCGTATTTTACATGTCAGACATGCTCGAGGTTAAAGGAGTCCTAAACTCTAGAGTGTTATTTTCCACTAGATTATGTATCAATGAATACATAATCAGTCGACTTTTTACAGAATTCCGCTTGTGGTGAATTACACAAGGTGTGTTTTGTAAAATAATATGTAACTCACTAAACCCGTGCAGACCCTACCCATATATTCCCTATACGTATACCCAATTCCTTCATCGCGAATATTTTTGGCATAATTGATGGGGGCTAAGCACAATAAGAAGGCCAGTTGTTAATAAGATATAAAGGAACATATTACACGACAAATTGTTATTATCCCCCCTGACATTCTTTGAGTAACCTAACTTTTGTCAGGTACATTGTATTCAGTCATAGGCTGAGGTTGTTTAATTTGATTAATAATAAAATAGAGGATCACCTGGGGAATTCAGTAGAATACTGAATGTTTTTTTTATGTGCTTGGGACTGGTGGGTACTTTATCCTATACTATAATAAGTATTCATTTTTACTTCCTAAAATTATTATCTATTGGAAAATAACTCCCCCTCTGAAGTTTAGGACTCATTTAAGGGTGCATTCCACTTTAGAAGTGGGTATTGTTTTCTGATAGATTATATTTTTCGGGATACAAATGCACCAGACCTTGTCGGGCTAAATTACCTCATCTGTCTTTTAGACAATTATCATTTCCTAAATCTATGTACCTCCATACGGACCCGCGTCTAATGTACTTGCAAGGCCGACCTCGGGCACAATTTCTCGCTAACGGTACAGGCGATAAACGTACGAAAGCAGTCCAGTGACTATCGTATATATAGTAATGTGCACAAAAAGTTTGAAAACTATCGCGTCTGGGGATACAGATATTCTGTACTCGACAGACTTCAAATCATGGTACATTTGACAAAACAAACTGAATTGAAGCATACAAACCTTGTCTGATGAATTTTAGAGTGGAATGCACCTTTCATGAGCGTGAGATCCAGTCTTGTCAAACTTCAGTCGGACACCAGCTGAGCTGAACTGGGAAGGATATGGAAGTTAATTATTCGGTATACCATACTCTGTGTGTTAAGTTTTGTTTATAATCAAATCAACATGGCCATAAAAAAAAAAGACATTACATCTTGCAGTTCACTAAAAAATTTACAAATATGTATTTCCAGTATGAATGTCATGGTACAGTGTTCTGGAGCTACTCCGACAAACCTGTCTCCTGGTGGGTGACTTGGGATGGTCGCCAGGCTGACTACTGGGGAGGTGCCAGTCCTGGGAGTGGGAAATGTGCCTGTGGACAATCGGGTAATTGTTAAACACCGAACTTATTCAATTGAAGCCAAAAGTGCTGGGGAACTAATTTCCACTTGTATTATGGTCATGAATTATACATGTATTTTCTTGAGATTGAGGTGTTATGCTTTTTTTAAGCTCTTTGTGGTAACACAATATACTGACAGATAATTTTAGACAATATATTGGACAACAATGTACTTGTTGGACAACAAAAGTCTTCTTGTCATCGTTTATCTGAGTTGACATATCGTAAACCCTTTACACAAACAAAACCTGATCATAACCTTATAATATCCCTTTGTCCAACAGGCACATGCTCTGGCAGATGCCTTTCTCCAACAGGCATATGCTCTGGCAGATGCAACTGTGACGCCAATGATGGACGCACATGGAGTGAGGATTCTGGGTTCCTGTCTCACAAGGATGACCTGCCAGTCACCCAGCTCAGGTTTGGGGATACTAATGATTGGGATGAAGAAGGCTATCACACTCTGGGGAAACTCATCTGCTACCCCTGAAGTTATCTGTGAAAAAGCATCGGTCTGTTAAAGAAATACATCAGAACAACAGTGTTCACTTAAACATCTTAGCATGTAACAGCACAGTGAAGAAGACATGACAAGTAAGTATACATTGTGTATCACTTTTATGTTTAACTAACTCAGTTTAATATAGTTAAGATAACCAAGTTATCATAACAAGCCTTTCTTTTACTTGGTGCATATTTTTGTTCGGCATTATATACATATATATATATTATCAGTAAATGATGTTACATCTGAGGTGTCAATGTTCACGTTTTATTGTAAGGTATCTCATAAAAGTTGCATTTCATTCTTATAGTGCTTTACACGCTAGAACATATTTTGATTTGGTGGCCTTCAACTATCCTAATACAACCCATGTCATTAAATGGATGAGTCACTGACAAAAGACAGTGGATTCTGTCTGAAACGTCTGTTTCAAAATTTTATCCAGTTGATTGAATCACTATTTTGGGCATATCTTATTACCTGGATGTCTAACCTTCATCAATGGTCTGTCATTTAAAGTTGAGCAGTAGTTGACTAGTTAAACACATATTATATGTAACCCGGTGATATATTATGTACCTAGAAGTTAGAACCCAGCTCATTGGACAAAAATACACGAGGATGATAGTGCTGAAGTTGAACATACTTCAATGAAACCCTGTCACTTGTACGCTTCAAACATTTTTGAACAGGATTCAAGCTTAATACCAAGTCATTAACCATGATAGTTGTACTTGCAACATAATGTTCTCTTGGTGATGTAGGACGTTCATATGTTCAGCTCAACTAGTGTGATTTAATTATCCTTGGTGAATAAAATCTGATATTTTCTACCATATTTGTCTGACTGTTTGAAAACGACTAAGTGTCCTCAGTCCTTCTGTTAAGTAGTTGGAACCATAAACGCATCAATGTAGCTATAGTCCTAGTTGTTGAGATGTCTGGATCCTTGAGCATCAATATCGGCTGTCCCATTCTCTTTCTTCTCCCTCCAAACCTCGTCCAGGTAAGGCTGTAGGTATCGGACGTCTTTCTGAATCTTTGTCCACTGCTCCTTGAGGAGAATCTTTGGGAGTAAACAGAGAGATGGCTATCCTTTACTTCTAGAAGGATCTTTAGATGTTTACTGTAAATTTGAATACTTTCACTTTTATTTCAGTTGGAAAGTTCTTGCATTCGCCAGAATAGCCTGGTTTCCAAACCTATTATAGCTAGCTCCAGAGTCTCCTCTCCGCTATTTGCGGAGAGAAGACTCGGGATCTATGATAGGTTTGGATTCCAGGCTATCACCAGAAGTCCCTTCGAATGAGGTAGGTATAGCTATGCCGATCGAAACGCGTATCAATTGTATAGATCAATGAATTGCTTATATCTACTGTTATTTCGCCTATAAATCGTAGATGGTAATGATATTGAAGGTAGTTGCATATTTCTAAATACTGTATGCATGTACCTCCCATGTAAGTGACCAAAAATACCTATTAGGTTGACGATATCACCCTTATTAAACGATCGCTGGCTAGCTGCTATTAACGAATGTATCTCGTATACTTTAGAAGTCTTATATACGTGACAGCCCCTTTGACATAAACCAAAAAGGCCCTGACCTCGCTGCAGTACTGGAACGACAAGATTTCAAGACGATGATTAAGTTTTTGTCGAGTTCCCACTTCAGTTATACTTGACCAGTTGTAACAGTTGTATTTCTGTAAATGCACCTTGCGTGATCACTGCACGCCTTGCATTTTGCCGTGACAAATACCAGTGTTAAAATGGCGGTGTGGTCAGACTTGTTTAGCAACCCCGGGGCAAAATTTGTGATATCTCACTTGATCCACAACAATAGCATCACATGATCACATTTTCAAGACGGCATTGGCGTTCGCTCATGTATGCATAACGTTACTTCAGGAAGTAATACCGTATACGTATGCGCAGAAATAAGTCTTGAATCTCTGTCTGCACGGTGCAAAGCACAGTATTCGTCCAAAGAAGATATATAAATAGCAGTCAAAAGTACTTGCAGTGTTAAGCAACATGAAGTTTATTGTCTGTCTAGTGTTCCTTACTACAGCGGCCTTCACATCAGGCCAGTCCACCCAAGAGGTAGGTCGAAGCTGTGCTACTACGCAGCAGTAAGCAGTACATACTAGTAGGCAACTGCTGCTTATAATCCTTATCAGTGGTGCAGCGTTTACATTATTGACGCCATTTCCAACGACAAAAAGGAATCGACAAAGCATTCGACGTAATACTTGTCATGTCGATGCTGATAGCATGTAGAAAAGTGAATTTTGAGGGCTTGAGGCTTTGGTGATAGTACACTGTTTGTTTATAGTTCCGAACGAGTAAACATGATAGTATGACGAAAACGACCACATTCCCGTTGTTCAACAGGTGCGAGCACACAGTGGCTACACGCGGGAGGGGCAGTGTTCCTACACATTTGTGCTCCCCCCGTCCAGTATGCAGCAGTGTGGTTCGGGGCAGGGAGAGGCCGATCTACAGCAGATCCGCGAACAGGTAAGATATTAAAAAAACACCATGAAAATAACCCCAGGGATAAAGTAACTGGGTGGACAGGACTTTAAAAAACACCCATGTTTGCAATTAATGACACCTCTTGGAAATATAGGAAAACCATGTATGTCATTGATGAAGCAGCTCGGATACGTGATCAGCTAACTAAGCTATTGCTTGACTTTGAAGTTTTTAAAGATTTACATGATATTGTTATGTTTTCAATTCTTCTGATAATTCTCTAAGTACCCAGCGCTTGTCTACATTATACTTTAGTACAAAAGAAAATGAAATATTACTTTTTACCTAGGAGATTTTTTTTTAATCATTCAGTGATCGCCGAGGCGTTTGTACGCTGTATTGCACAAACGCTTTTGATCTTTCATGGATAACAGCAATTTCTTGCCATACAGATGGGTGAGCTGCAAAACAAATATCAGGAGCTAAGTGATGCTCTTGAGCAGAGGCTGTCAGCCCTTGAGGGGAACACCAGGAACACAACTCAGCCTGGCCCAGGGGGTAATATCTTATATGGGTTTATTTTGTACAAATGCATCATTATCATAGGTTGCACCTTTACCTCCTTGGTTGCACTGATACAATATCCTGAAGTTAAGTATTACTCTTACTCTTCCTGAACAGACAAAAATGGTCTACCGTCCAGCTGCACGGAAGTAACAGAAAGAAGTGGATTCAACACTGACCGATTCTACGTGATCGACCCTGACGGACCAGACCGTGGAGTCCTGCCGATGACTGTTCAGTGTGATGTTGAGGGAGGAACAGGTAAGGGAAAGTCAAAGAATGTTATATGGCGAAGCCGGCAATGTCCTCAATTAGATGACAATGACATACGCAAAGAGCACTTTAGATAAAAGGAGCATAGTGTTAACTAGAAGAATGTAAAGTGGTATCAAAACTTCTGGCAAGCATTGACAAATACGAAATGCATTCAATTAAATCTGACTTTTTATAGCTGGAGTGATGAATCAAGCCAACAAATACGCATTGAATCCAAAGTATGTTGAATGTTTTGATAATAGGGGCATTATAAATGTTAAACTTGTTTAATAGTAAAGTACATGGACTTGATAGTCTGGATGTAAGGGTGCGAAAAAAGTTTTCAGAGTCGCTAAATAAAGGGACATACAAGAAGCAAATGACGTATTTTATGAAGATATAGCAAAATTGTTTTCGTTTAGTATGAGCGCGCCGGCGCCGGTTGGCCAATGGATATTGCTCTGGCCCATGGATACTGTTTTGCCAACCAAAAGATCTGTTTGGAGATTAGTATGTAGCAGGTTGAATTTACCCTGTTACTGACATAATACATAAACGTATGATCCTGAGTAGTGTGTACTAGCAAAGCAAACGTACATGTATGTAACCATTGGCATTGAGTAGCTTTCGAGCCGTTTCGTGGTGACCACAAGTTCACACTCACTCACACACACACACATACACACACACACTCACAAATATGCTGCTCAGAAGAAAAGACTTAGTAACTGTCACTTAGGCAAACATTTTCATGCATAATTACAATTTCAGTAATCACCCTGATTGGCCACAACAGCGAGGCACGGACACATGTGAATGGGTTTGCTGGTCCAGGATCCTACTCGAGGAATGTGACATACTGGAACAGCATGGGCCAAATGAGAGTTCTGATAGACCAGTCAAGCTTGTGCAAACAGCACATCAAGGTAAGTGTTGTTTACATGTCAGACATGACGAAGGTTAGTCTGAGTTTCAATCCTGTCTAACTTGTGTCTGCTCCAACATTTGAAGTCGGCACAAGCTGAGCTGAGCTAGGCAGGTGAATCTTTGGTCAGCTACAAGATGGTTTTATGACAACAATGATAGTGTCCCACTAAAGAAATTACATCTTGCAGTTCATGTTCATGGCCAGCTAACAAATGTACAAATATGTATTTCCAGTATGAATGCTCTGGTTCAGTGATCTGGTACTCCGGCACACCCTATGGCTGGTGGGTAACTTGGGATGGTCGATGGGCTGACTACTGGGGAGGTGCAAGTCCTGGGAGTGGGAAATGTGCCTGTGGACAATCAGGTAATTAGAAAGCACCAACCTGCAATACACAAATTCATGCCATTGATGCCAGAACAGCTGAGTTCACATATTGCAAGCCCTTGACACAAATAAAACCTACTGATGACCTTATTCCCTCGTCCAACAGGTACATGCTCTAAGAGATGCAACTGTGATGCCAATGATGGCGCATGGCGTGAGGATTCTGGGTTCTTGTTCCATAAGGATGACCTGCCAGTCACCCAGCTCAGGTTTGGGGATACTGGTAGTGGTGGTCAGGGGTATCACACCCTGGGGAAACTCATCTGCTATCCCTGAGTCTATCTGTGAATAAGCATGTTCCTGTCAAAGACATCCTCGTCCACCAGGACCTTTCCGCTTGACGTTACATCGCTCGCGGAAGCGATGTAACGTCAAGCGGAAAGGTCCTGGTGGACGAGGATGGTCAAAGAAATACATCAGTAGAACTGTGTTCACTAAAACATTGTAGCACGCAACATGGAGAAGTCACGTATTGCATTCTATGTTTAACTAACACATTTCATTTAGATAACCAAGCTTAGTTATGCACTACATGATGTTAGGTATGAGGTGTCAATATTTTGTGGTAAGGTATGTCATTGAAGTTTTTTAAATCTTTTTAA
Organism: Branchiostoma lanceolatum; assembly: GCA_035149815.1. NCBI lineage: Eukaryota > Metazoa > Chordata > Leptocardii > Amphioxiformes > Branchiostomatidae > Branchiostoma > Branchiostoma lanceolatum. The sequence continues at coordinate 3,291,952 of CM068882.1, forward strand.
ATTTGGCTTTTTGACAGACAAGGGTGATGTGGCACTGCAATCAGGTTTTTCCTAACTTATTTTAACTGTCTCCTTACAGAGAACAGTAGCCCATTTTTACACCTGCATGAAGTTAAGAAATTGTGTAAAGTGCCTTTCCCAATGGTACCCACTACCCAGGCTAGTTTACAAGCTAGAAAACATTTTGATTTGCTTGGATCTGCTTGGATTTGATTTGCTTTGATTTGCTAGTTCATTGTACTAGAACAGCTGTGACTTGTTACAACTTGAGTTATTGTGCTGTTTAATTTGTAATGCATATACTACATGTAACCCATCGCTATAGTTTGTGGCTGGAACCTAGCTCTTGAGACAAAAATAAACAAAGTTAAAAGTGCTTTGAGTTGAACATACATGTATTTTAATGCAGTCATTTTGGTGTACCCTAACAACTTAACCTGCAACTTTTAATGTGTTATATATACCTGTTCAAGTGAAATAACCAAACCACAAGATAATTGAAATTCCTGTGACATGTACACTTCAAACATTTGACCAGTATTCATACTTCATGCCAACCCCAGTTGTACTTGTAACTTAATGTTCTCTTTGTGATGTTGGTTGTTCATTTTGTAAGTTCTGCTTGAAAGTCAATGTGATGGTCACACTGGTAGTAAAGGGTGTGATTTAATTTCCTTGGTGAATAAAATCTGATAATTTCTACCATATTTGTCTGACTGTTTGAAAACAACTAAGTGTCCTCAGTCCTTCAGCACAGTGAAAGTAGTTGGAACCATATATGCTTCAATGTAGCTATAGTCCTAGTTGTTGAGATGTCTGAATCCTTGAGCATCAATAGCGGCTGTCCCATTCCTCCTTCTCTTTCTTCTCCCTCCAAACCTCGTCCAGGTAAGGCTGCAGGTATCGGATGTCCTCCTCAAACTTCGTCCACTGCTCCTTTGGGAGGACCTGAGGAAGAACACAGAAAGATTTGATGGTTAATTTGTAGCAATCACAGTTGATTGACATTTGTGGCAAATTGTTTGAAACAAAACCGTGCTTTAAAAAAAATGATGACTAATTCTTTGCAGATGAGGGAGGTTGATGAGACTGTGTACACTCATTACTTAGCTCTCTGAAATGCAGACACTTTTGAATTTTTGTATCCTTAAGAATAGCTACTTGAGTAGGGCATCTGATTTCTATCAGAGCAAAGTCAAATAAAACAAGCACATGTGTAGTATGAATACAAGAGTCAGAAGGTATGAGCATCTTCTAAAGGTCAAGTTATTATATAAAGATTGGTACAAATCAATGCCAGCGTTGTGTCAAATGTTGTCCCAAAAGATCCGATTTGCCTCCCCCCCTCTCGTGGCATTTTGCTAGTCTCTACCAGACTAACCGCGTCGGAAATAGAGAGAACATTTGCTGGGGGACTTTGGCCATTGATGATAACATTCCCATCCGCAGTTAGGGTTGCCTATTGGATCCTCTCTCCGTAGCTGACTCCCTTCATACAATTGACTCTATTTGGCCAATTTCTACTATTTTCCCAGCGACCCGCGGAGACTGGTAGAGGCTAGCATTTTGCGATGTCAAACCCATTTGTGGCGTCCACCCCACTTCCTTCAACTTGGGTTTATCCCCAGATAACCCAGTCAGGGCTAGGGGCAAAGTAGGGGGAGAGGCCCTAGGCTAAGGTGGGCAGGCCTCCAGCCTTGCCTGGAAAGTCTCAACTGTGGGAGACAACACGACCGGGCCAAAGACCACTTTCGTTCTTGGTTTCCTCAGTCTCAATTTAAATTTGCTCCATTTGTCCATGTCCAAGGTTCCCATGTGTAGCATAGGGTGGGGAGGGGGGCGAAGAGCCTAGGGGATGGCGTACTAGAATTTTCTTTCAACTGTCATTAATGTTGCACTCAAAACTGGCATCTCCATAAGCTAACGTGTGAATGTACACGTACCTTCTACACAACTGAACATTATTTGCGCTGTCAAAACTGGTAGGGATTTACTTATAAACGAAAATAAATTTGTACCTGTTTCTTCATGTCAAGGTCGAGCGCTCGTTTGATGCGGAAAGCTCTGGCGTTGTACACGTCTTCGGGAAGCCGCTTCACCGCTTCTTTCACGTCCTCGGTCTCGCGAAGAGTGTCGTCTTTCAACAGCCCGATCTGGTTGAAGGCTGCCCGTTCGTAGTACCATTTCTGCAACATCCGAAACACGCCACCGGTCTGTTTAGCTGCGACACGCGACGCCATTTTGCTAGAAAAATCGAGCTGAAGGTGACAAGACCCCATATAATGATAAAATGGTACATACTCACATCCTTCTTTAGACCTCAACATTAATAAAAAGATAAACATCAATATATGTAGATTATCAATTGCTAATATCACATAATTTTTTCGGTACCACTCTCTATTGAACAGGTTTTTGTCGAAAATATGCTAAACTTTTCATCAAATCTAGTTGCTGAACCTGGAGGTAGTAAGGGGCCTTGGCCGAGTACCAAAACGAGGCAGGAACTCGTGAAGCATTGTGGGTAATTTCTAGTTGCCAAAACAATACAAAATGGCTGACCTGGAAAGAACATTTTGGTAAGGTTCTTGTGTTTCTCCTTAATTCTTTGCTTCAAATTAAGCGTTATCAGACCGAGAATGTTACAAATATATATATGACATACAAGAGACAACGTAGAAAATGGTTGATGTGAAATACGATGTGCCGATCACTTTAAATTTGTCATTGAATTCAGTGTTTTATGTTGTCAAGCGAAGCTATGATCGTGTGGATCACATTTGATAACAAAACTTTGCTGTTTTCAGATTCTGTACAAGCCAGGAAAACGATATAAGCAATGCCGGGGACTCTGCTACGGAGGCCGCTCCCACCAAAGGAGCGGCAGCAGCCATCGGTAAGTGTTAACTTCATCAGAAATTACTAGTATATGATTCTCCCGTAGCTCAGAGATTTAAAGTTATCGTTATGAAAAAAAAACATTTCAGGATTTACAGAATGTCACCAAATTATCACTTTAAAATGGGGATGACGTCTAATTTATAAGATTTGAAAAATCTGATAAACTTAACATTCAATGGCAAGGATATTGGATGCATAGTAAAGCTTATTAGATTCCCCAAATTCCTGGTGTCTTAATAAGCTTATTGTTATCAGTGTTGTTGCTTTTTCGCTGTCATCATTGTGTTGTAGATAATGACATTTGACTGTTAACATGAACTCTTTCATCTGGGAAATTTCCTCTCAACAGGATTACTTAGTAACACCTCATTGACACGACAAACGCACAGTGACTTTCGTATTAAAGGTCCTCTATAACTGCAAACATATAAAAGTTTTAAAAATACAAATATTAAAGTAATTTCTAATCATCTACCATCATGTAGAGTTCGTGCTACAGCATCAACAATCTAAACTTTCTTTAACATATTTTTCTATTTGTACACTATTTTGATATGATTATCTCTTAAGAAATATCACTTTATCTTTCAGTACTTAGTTTTACTTCAAATTTACATTAAAAACTGTCTTCCTCTTGTTTCAGGTGCCGATGATATCCCCCAGCCCCAGCCCTGACATCTACCGTGTGCACACCCCTCCCCACCCCCTGCGCCTGTCCCCCGTCCCCAGCCTGCCCAGTGTCGTGCCCAGCCTCGCGTCCGGGATGCACCTATCGCAGCTGGAGGCTCCGCGGGACGGCCTCCAGTCCCCCGTCCCCACCATCGACAGTAAGTTCATGGTCGCACAGAAGCTCGAGAAGCAACGCAGCGACACCGCTGGCTTCATCATCAAACAAAACCTCCTCCTACCTTACAAGCCTCGCGGACCAGACTTCTTTCCGCACAGGGAGCCAAAAAGACCCCCTCCTGTGTCGCTGACAGATCTATTCCGCGATGAAAACTTTTCGGAAAAGAAAGAGCCAGATTTCACCTTAGATGACTTCCACGTCGACATGTCCCAAGTGCCAACGATGCCAAGGAGAGAGCTTCAGAGAGCGGTGTTATCTAAACAGAACTATAACAAAATGATAAAGATGTTGAGTGAGGAGTTTTCACCCAGACAGGAGGAAGTCAGGACGACAGAGGTTCGTGGAGAGGATGTCGGGGTGCCCGAGTTCAAACACAGGATCCCACAGAGACAGCTCATGATTGGTGAGTATCTGGGTTGAGATTAGCCTGTGTTGCACAATCTCTCACCGTTGTGGGCTAACTTTGAAGCCTCCATTGCAGACTCCTTCAGGCTGTTTTCTTTTTCAAGTTACCATTGTTTTTTTACAATTTTTTTTTCTTATTGCTGGCCAGCTTGAAAAATAAAACAGACGGAAGGAGTTTGCAAAGGAGGCTAGACTTATTGAGCCTTCCTAACCAGTAGGAGGGCTGCTACAAGCATGATTTATTTGAAGGCTAGGCTGAGACAGGAAAACAACTTTTGTTGTTGTCATCTTTTGCCCAGCAGGCAATTTAGACTGAAGTAGAAGTGAGTAAGTAGAAGCACCTAGCTATAGTACTAAACCTATACTAGTAGGCCAACAACGTCTATTGTCCAACTTCCAGTTTACAGGGCATTTGTGACTGAAGGAAATTGGAAATTACTGAAAATTAAATGCAAAATGATGCGAAAACTCTTGTTAATACTACCTTACCTTAGACCTTAGATCCTTCCAAAAATACTGTAAATGCAGAAATGTTTGCGATGATTTTATGTTTGCACTTTTGCGGTGAACTTTCAGCGCAAACTTAAAACCCCCGCGAAACTTTTTGCCCGCCTATGACTGTACCGCTACTATTGTTAAAAACGCGAACTTAAAACCCCCGCTAACACTCCATTTTCTCCCTACCGCGAAATAAAAACCATGCGAACTTAAATGCATTTACAGTAGTATTTATTCTATTTTTAAAATTTTATTTATTGACAATGAAAGACAAGTCATTACTACACTGGGTCCGCCTAGGCAGCTTTCGCTGGTAACGGCTGACCCACATTACACTATCATAATGCAGTATACATATATTAATCATACATTGTGTCTATGATTAAAAACAGAAATGGCTGCCATCATCGGTGATTCCATGAAGCTGCTGAGAGCCACCATGGAGAGTGAAGATGAGGAAGAGGAGGTAGAGACACGGGTCAGCTCAGGACCTCTGCTCCACCAGAAAACTCACAGGTACTGTTGTCATAGCTACTGTTGTCATGGTAACACTAGGAACCCTCCCTCCCACCCAATCAGAAAAAAAAAACTGAGGTACCGTAACATGTTGTCATAGTTATAGTCATAGTTGAACTAGGAGACCCCCCCTTCCCATGCCATCAGAAAACACGGACAGAGGTACTGTTGTCATAGTTACTGTTGTCATAGTAAAACTAGGAGACCCCCCCCCCACTCCATCAGAAGACACTGAGGTACTGCTGTCATAGTTACTGTTGTCATAGTAAAACTAGGAGACCCCCCACTCCATCAGAAGACACTGAGGTATACTGTTGTCATAGTTACTGTTATCATAGTTAAACTAGGAGACCCCCTCCCCACTGCATCAGAAAACACTGATGTTATACTTGAACACACTGGTACTAGTGTCATACCTATGAATTCTGATGATAACACAGAATCGGGACTAAGGGAGAGCTGTCTTCACAAACTGTTCCAGCTAACAATGCATATGTTTTGTTCATGTATTGTAATTGTGGTGGGTGTTAGATATCATTTCATGTCCATGATGTCACTCACGCTAAACTTCCTGTCCACAACATCAGTCGTGGGGTGTTCCTCACTGCGCCCCCCACAGCGGCACCCCCATCCACACCCTCCACCGCACCAAAGCAGCTCTCCAGATACCCCAGCACGGCCTTACCGCCTCCATCTGCGTCCCCCTTCCACGACTCCGCGACTCCCAGCGAGCCTCCCGGAACGGCGGAGCTCATGTTGTATCACCCGGACACTCCGAGCACGGCACTCCCTACATCCGCCGGCAGTATGGACCTACCGTTGTCTGCGCCACCTACAGCGGAGCCTACCGACTATCTAACGCCGTTCACCAACACCCAGGCGTCCATACCACATCTCACCTCACCACCTACGGCAGCGCTTGTTGCACAGAGGGCTCTGTACTCAAGGATGCCAAGCACGGCCCCCGTCAGACCCCCTGATACAAGCAAATTAGTCGCCGTACCATCCACAGCTCCCGGCTTGTTATCCTCGTCCAATCACGAGAGAGCGGAAAGAAAGGACCCTGCAAGAGGGTTATCACTGGAGGGGTATCCTACGCTACCACCCATAGCAAGCGAGAGAGCGAGTATTCCACCAACGGAGATGTCCATGCCAATGTTGACCACTTTCGAGGAAGAGACGGTCACTACAGAAACTGTGGAGGAGAAAGTCCCTCCAAAGATATCAGAAGAGCCCAGCAAAAGAGGCACGGCAACAGGAACGGCTAATAGGGGTACGCCAAAGACCCCTGGACGGCTCTCGAGACGAGAGAAGGAGGTGTTAGAAGCCGTGAGGCAGCAGTAAGTTGCAGGGTGTGACCAGTGGTGTGCTGAGACTAACGTTTAACCAATGGAGGCCTTACAAGCCATCGATTCCTTCTTGTCCCCTCTCCCATCACTTCTTATTCCCACCCCTTTTTTCAGATCACGGTGTGAAATTAATCAGTCAAACTTCATTATAACACCTCATGTCTACTTAACAAATTAGGTGCGGAAAGAGAATGAGACTCTTATATCATGGAACCGTCATCTACATGTACATTAAAGCCATGTTATTAAGCAAAGCTACCTTCATCTATATACATGTATATCAAATAGCCTTTTTCAATTAAATCATCACGGTAATGGTTTTTTTCACAGGTTGCAGTGGAAATACAGGGCATTGATGTCTTAATGTCTTATAACACCTGTTACTATTCTAATCTATCTTGTTTTACAGAAATATAACTCTGGAGTATTTGTGATAAATTGTTTGGAATTCACTAACAATTGTGGGCTGCAGTTATTGTACCTACTAATTAAATAACTAAATAAAACAATATCACTGTAAAGCTTGTTATAATTTGTCACATTTAACAATTAACGGTGTGCTTAACATAATATCCACAAGTACAGAATTGTTGTGCCGTGCCAATAACATTAACACAAAACAGTATATACTGCTTTTTGACTGTAAGTCTGTACCATTGCTTTATGGACAACGCCTTCCCTCTAATAGTGGCTCCATCATAATGTCATGGAAAATGTAGTAAGATTATAAAAGAAATACACTGTATTGTCTTGTTGGATAGTAGTTACATAGAAATAGATAAAAAGACATGTACGTTTGACTATTAGTATTTGGTATCTGTTTTGTTGAAAATAAGTTTTCATCCATTGCCAATTTACTTCTTTCAAAGTAGTACCGATACCAATGGAATTTTAACTATGAAGCATACAGAGTTTCTCAGTGAACTGAAGGCTGCAGATGGCACAGTTTTATAAATTTTGGTTGGAGTTGTATGTGTAACGGGCCAGAATATACCCCTGGCTAGATTATACCCTGGTACATTCTGTCCAGGGGTATATTTTGGCCTGTTACACCACGTTAGTTGTCCACCACTCAAAAATTATTATCATTGATTTATGATACATCATTGCAGCTACTCTACATATTTTGTAAGAATTCTTAGTTTATTTTTCCGTCAATGTAAAATGTTTTTCTTCATTTTCTCCTTCAGGTTGGTGTCTGAGTACCCAGAGGCTGATGCTCTGTTCAACACGGTCACTAACAAGTACTTCATGGGGAGTCGCAGGAGTGGATCACCTTTTGGTATGTATGATAGCATGTTGTACATTTGTCATTATTGTTGTTATTGTTGTTGTTGTTGTTTTGATTTTGAGAATCTGTGGTTCAAAGAGCTTGAATACAATGTAATCTGTGCCAAAGTGTGAGGGATTATTAATGTTTCGTGAAAAACTTGTCATAGTATTTCAAGCATAGTGTCATGTCCAAATATGACCCTGGCCACTATTAGCTCAGCAAGTCTCATGTTAATCGAACTGGCATCACAGAGAATTTTTTTTCTTTACAACAAGTTCTCACCTGTGTTTCTATATCTGTTATACTAAATATGTAAAAGTTGCAAGCCAATAGGACTCATCTGTGCAAAGGAATATCTGTACCACACAATACCTGTAGGCTGTAGCACACATGTACATGTATATGAGTGCCTGAAAATGATAGTAACCATTTTGATATCATTGTATAAAACCATAGAAGCCTGACAATGTGACATGGTGGTCAATGGGATCCAGAGCTTCCCAATGGCCTCCATAGATTTACATGCTGCCCCACTGTCTTGTATGAGGAAAAAAAAACAGTGGGCAGTACGTGGGGAACACATGTGTATGTTATCACCAGGGAAACAGGCTAGGGTGTCCTCTGGGTGTCCCCTGCTAATACCTCCTGTATGTATTATTACATGATAGATATGATAACCCCCCTTAATGTGACACTACCCTCTTGTGTTTGCATGTACAGAGGCACAAGGAGAGGATGACACTATATCCCCAACTGAGCTGGCAGTGTTGGATACTATAGTCAATGGAGGACATGTCCTCAGCATCAAGGTAGGATTCTAACAGTTAGTCCTCACTCTAGATACATGACTTGTATTGTTACTCCGGGAAGGAGGAATACCTCCTTCTGGGAGTATTGGGAATGCATTTGTTTGCGCGTTCGCAGCTATAACTCACGATCCCGTTGTCGCATTGGTGTGTAACTTGGCATATCGTTTGCCTGGTTCGGCGTGGTGATGCACAATGTCTTTGTTACGCCGTACCTACTTTTATCGTCAATGCAATATCGAAATTGCACCCCTATAATTAATGGTAAGGGCCACTGCCTTGGCATAGCGACCATGTTATAACCCGTTACGCTTGGCTGCAATATTTCAGGCAGATACGGGGTACGAAAATTTCCTACTTGCTATGATCGTATAGTCACTGTTACATTGTAAAATAGACAACGTGCATCACCACACGCAACCTAGCTAGTGATATACCAAGTTACATACCAATGCGGCAAAGGGAATTGTGAGCTTTCGCTGCGAACATGTGCCGAGTGAGCTTCAGTCTGTGTATTAAGTATGCCGTGTCCAGTCGCAGGTCGCATACTAGTTTGGCGCACGAGACGGACGGTGCACTTTTAAGCACAGTATGAAAATGGGATATCTCTGGACCTTCAAACTTCTCACACTTGTAGTTTGTAATACGGAGGCTGTGACAATATAAAACGTTTACGCAGGGGATGAAAGATTGTTAAGATATCTCTCTCAGAATAGTGCGCGCGGGCCGCCGCCAGACTGTGTCACATCCGGGTAGATTGAAAGATCCGGTGACCTTTGACCTTCGAGAAATGTTACGATAATACAAATAGGCTGATAGCTATAGATCAGGCATGCCTGCAATAAATTGTGGAAAGAGAATTTACTGCATATTTGTGATCTTTTAAAGAAGCCATCTAGATCTAAATTAGTGACTTTTCCCGGAATTTCTAGATCCTATCTGTGCCATGCTGTAAAAACGTACTTTTCAGCAGGTTGACCCCTCCTGTATTGAAAGAAAAAGATAAATAAACACTTTTTCTTTACTTGCTATAAAACACTACTTGGACTGTACAGAGATGCAATTTGTGTGGGTCAATATTTTTACTTCTTTAATTACCGCTTATCAAAAATGCACTTTTCACATAGTCTCTACCAGACTAACTACGCCAGGGTTTCACTTGCAGGTCCCTAAACGGGCGAAATATGATCGTCACTGTGGACTGACTCTACTGGCTAATTATTCATTTTTCTGGTGAATTGTACGATTCATACGCCCGTAAGAGGGCCTGGTGGAGGCTACTTTTCACACCTGGCACCACATACAATCCACGATTCCGTTGCTGAATGGGTATGCTAAGTTAGTGTCATCCTGTTTCAGTTCCAGGCTCTAGAAATAAATTGTCTGTGATTCCACACCTTACATCAAGATCCATTTGCTTACAGCTGAGCAGGTCACTAGCAGTAGCAAAGGAAATGAACAAACACCTCACCCAAAATTTACAGACTATAAATACTTCACGGAGAATTGTGTCCTACGGACTCTTGTTCAATTTATGAGAGTCATGACAGTGCAAAATCAGAATTAGATCTTGTCTGCCTTAGATTTTATGAAGTTACTATGAACATATGATTTTCGACTAGTCCTTGGAATACATTATAAAGAGCTCAAAAGTATTCATAAAAAGAAGAATCTACTCAATATAAAAGCTTTCTTGTTTCATTCTGAATCTGATGGGCACAGCTCTTAACACTAATATCTGACTCAAACATATCATTCAGTTTATCGGTATTATCCAGGTGCCAATGCAAGTTTAGAGCTATGAAGGTTGATGAATAAGTCTTTTCCTGCCAATTAAAAAAATATTCATGACTATCCAAAAGTCGTCGGATGTATCAGTATTAGTAAACTATTATGACTGGCCTTCAGTGTAATATACCAGCAAATACGATGTAAATAAATGATAATTACCATAGTAATGTGTCTTTTGTTTTTGTATCTATGTAGGCCCACTTTGTCAACCAACTACCAGACATCGCACCCATCACCAACACCTTGGTCTACCTCAACTTGTCCTTCAACGACTTCCATGTGAGTAGACAGTTTAACCTTTAGCACACTTAAGTAGACGATTGGCTACCAATTCTCTACCGGTTATGTGGATAGGCAGCAGGGAGAAGGTTAAGATACATGTGTGTCTAATAGCCACGGCCTTCTGTACACCTGAAGCCCTGGTTACACATACACATGTAGCCGAACATGGCTCCCAATGACTAGTCAACCAAGGTTGGTGGTAGGTTGGGAGCCGTCAGACCAGTTTTAGGTTAAGATTAAAATTTGACTCCCAAACACACCCTGACCACTACGGACTTACTCCCAACCACCAGCCAGCCCATTACAGACCTCCCGTCTACAGCTGAATGTTTCAAAAATTTCAAAACATTTGGCTGTCGCAGCCGAACACCAACCAATCGCGATGAACACCAGCTGACTGTAGTCGACCTATAGCTCCTGGTCCTGTCCTAACCATGGTTGGGAGGCCATGTTTGGCTATTGTAAATATGGTCTTGAGATACGTGTGACTGTTATCAAATATCTGACGGTGCTAACGGACAGATGGTTGACAATGTGCTTTGTTCTATTTTCCCAGTCGTTCCCTTCTGCAGTTTTACTTCTGAAGAATCTTGAGATACTGAAGATGAGAAACAACCCCATCAATGAGATCCCACAAGGTGAGGTTTGACATGAAATAAGTTTTTCTTAAATTTAAATGTTTACTGGTACTTGTTTCTTAGTATGTCAGCTTCCTTTGTAAGAAGATTGAAAACTAGGACTTACTTGTATGTGATCCTTCCAGGTATCTACAAGTTGAGGAAGCTGCGGACGTTTGTCCTGTCTTACTGCATGGTGACAAGCCTCCCCCTAAGGTATTTGTAGTGTCCAGTGTTTTCATCATAATGATTATACATGCCACTTTAGACAATGAAATCAGTGAATGACCAGTTTCTTAACATAATTAGAATGCTCCTTCATTGCTGATACATGTACTGGTATTTCATTATTGAGTGAGTGAGTGAGTGAGCTAGAGAGTGAGCGAGTGATTGAGAGTGTGAGTGAGTGAAGACAGAAAACAACTTCCTTAAACCACTTAGTCTATATGTCTTAATTTGCAAATCCTCTTACTTGAAGCTAAACAGGCTTATACACCCTGACATACATCCTCAATGTTTTAAGTCTTTTAAGCAGTGTTTTTCTGTTTGTCTACAGTTTCTACACCCTGACTGACCTCCAGTATGTGGACCTGTCTTACAACAGGATCTCCTTCCTGCCAAATGATGTCAGGAGGCTGCAGTAAGTCATTCATTTGTTTAACCCCATCACACAGCAGGAAGATTTGACAGGTTGACCAGTCTGTGAGCTCTAAAAGACAAATTTGACAACGTAAATTTGACAACATAGGCTTCCAAACCATGAGTACCTGACTTCGGTTGGGGAAGGTCGTATTGAGGTCACCTGGTGGTGCTGAATGGCAGCCGCCCAAACCCTTGCGACAGATCCACAAAATGCAAGTGTGGATAAAAGATGTATATTATGCTGAGTATTATGTGAAACCTGTAAACCCTGCATCAATTCAGTAGAAAGACTGCCATTGCGGGTAATTTCTGACCAATAAAAACTATTATTATGAGCGGGACAGAAAAAAGTTGAAGCTGGAGACAGCCCTGGGAATATAAGGGTTGTTGCGTACAATCATAGTACTACAATGCCCAAGAAAAAGACTACCGCTACATGTACATGCATGTCTGATATTGTGTTTAGCGTAGAAGCAAGCTGAAAAAAATTACATTTTCTGCAGCATAAAGATATTACAATTTTTTCGATACAAAACAGAAATGAGCAAAAACAACTGGGAAGAACACTTGACAATGTATGATTGTTATTAAATTTTAATCCTGTTTTATGCTGCAGGAAACTGTATGACCTGAACTTGGAGGGAAACCAGTTGGCGGCCATGCCATGTGGCGCCCTGAAACTACGCCGTCTCAAGCATCTCAAGGTCAAGAACAACTTCATGCACCCCCTGCTGTGGAAGGAAAATGCTGAGAAAATGCCTCAGGTATAAACTGCATTTATCTTTTAGTTTAGGTTAGGAGTTAAACTACAGTCAAACCTGTATTAGCGGTCACCTTTGCATAGCGGCCACCTGCCCATAGTGGTCACTTTTTTTCGGTCCCTTGGATTTTTCCCATTGACATAAGCATTAAGAATCAGGCTATAGCGGCCACCTGTCCAACGCGGTCGCGGCCAGACGATTTTCGGTCCCGCGAGTACAGTAACACTGCAGATAACGGTCACGGCGCGCCGGTAGAAGCCGCATCGCCACCGCACGCCGGGTTCAAAATCTTCATTTTTTCACGCACTAATCAAATTTATGTGGACTCAACTGGATAGGATCATAATAAAGGAAACCAGAATGTTTTATCTTTGTTAGAAAATCCGTGGTTTTACGCGAAGTCAAGTATAATTTTCTTCACATGGCTTGCGTTTGTACATCGTAGCAAAATTGACCATTTCTGTGCATTTCGACCGGACAAATCTTACGGCAGCTTTTTGGAAAAAAAACGCACATGTACCTGATGCGGTAAGTTCGCGAAATGTTTGAATGCCGGCCCTATTTCCGTTTTCCCCGGGAATTCAACCAAAATTGAGCTCAAAACGTGTTTCGCACGATGTTCAAAATGGCGCTGATAGTCACCAGCATAAATGTCAACGGAAGACACCACTGTTACGGAGGTATAATAATTTATGCTAAATTTATTTTGCTGCAAAGTATCACTGAGGATGATTACTTTACCAAAAGCTTCAAAATAAATATAAATGATATTAATATGATGTAAAATTTGAGCTATTGCAATTTTCTGAAAAGAAAAAAAGCCATCAAAAGAGCGACCTTCTTCTGAGTACCTATTAGCATAATGGTAGAAGCTGATAAACAACAACAGACTAAGGGAAACTGTCGCCGCGATTTTATGTTTGAAAACGGTCGAAAACGAACAGTAAGTGGCAACTGAGCAACATGTATTTTGTTCTTAACTAACTAGGTGGTATTTAGCTGCAAAGGACTTTGTTTCATATAATTAAAACTCGTTGGTGACGCGTGTGCCGGCAGCGAAGCAGTCGCGAAGGATCAAGAGTAGTCGATGCTGGTCTGTTCAGACATGAAGCTCGAGCAAGCCATTGGTTTTGGACTTGGAAGATACAATACTTCTTCTTTTTTTCAAGCCAATAATAGAAGTAAAAGAACAACAAACGAACTTCTAAAATGTGACTTACCTATGCACTGTTTACATGTGTACTGTGCGGTGAATAAATGTATCTCAGTTGGTACTGAAAACATGTGTCACTCGAGGTCAATTAATTGACCTTTTCTCCATAGCGGCCACCTGTACATAGCGGCCAGTTTTGGCCAGTCCCTTGAGTGACCGCTATAGACAGGTTTGACTGTATTTCCAGCTATTTCCAGCTGTTCTCTACCTGTAGTGTGTAAATTGCCGAGTAACTCACTCACTCACTCACTCACTCTCACTCCCCCACTCACCCACCCACCCACTCTCACTCCACCACCCACCCACTCACTCACTCACTCACTCACTCACTCACTCACTCTCAGTCTCACTCACTCTCACTCCCCCACCCACTCACCCACTCACTCACTCACTCACTCACTCACTCACTCTCCCGAGTAACTGTACAGCAACAAAAATTCGATTTTGTGTGACCCTTGAATTTATGATTGGAGTACAAGGCAAAATGTAAAAAGTATGATATGAAAGACAACAAAACACACAAAAGGTAAAAAAGAAATTATTATCAATGAAATTTGTTGAGCGATATATTAAATCTTAAATGGTCACACAGTCCTCACAGCCTGTAGTGGAAAGGGTATGACTTGTTACATCCTGAGTTTCAGCAAGGAGTAGCAGAGACCTGTGCAACCTGTGCCTGTGGTGTTTTTTAAATTCTATTTGCCTAACTTGAGACAATATTTGAAATTTCTCTCCCACTTCTTGCCATTCAGACCTTGTAAGGATAGAATAGTCTTTTCAAATGAATTCAGTTGTATTGAGGAAAAGCCTGTTAACTGTCACCTGAGAGAGAACGAATAGCAGCTACTTACTGGTGCTACCTGCAAAATGATAGGCTGTTGTAAAGAAAACAAAATGATTTTGACCTATGAGATGTTTTGTTTCTGGTCATTACCACATAACTAACAGGTGTACTGATTCGTTGACAGCGTCTGATTGACATGTGCTCGGTGGTGCTTATGAAGGATGACCTGTACCGCAGTTATCGCAACCTTCCTGTTACCGCGCAAAGCATCCTGGACAGGTGAGTTTCTGTCATAAGGTCATAGGTGAAGGTCAAAGTAAAGGTCAAGTTGGGGGCTGTCATTTGAAGCAAGTTCATGCCAATGTTTTATACTTTGTTGGTAATAAATTATTATGACTACTTTGAACATGATATCCATACTACATAGTGCATGTATATTAGCAGCCGATAACACAATTTTGTTACAGACTGTAATACTTACTAGGGCTGGCCTCATATGCTCCCATACTATCTATTAAACTAGTAAACAAAAACAGCAAATATAAGGAAAAACCAATGTTGCCCTTGATTCCACTCTAAGACTTGAGGTTAAGTTACTATAAAGTGAAGACATAACCTTGAACTGCTTAGCCTCTACCAGGCTCCAGAAGCGGCTGTTAAGAGTAGAACTTGGCCAAATAGACAGACAACTTTACCAGAGGGGTTAGCTGGCCGGGAATACAGTTAAAGTGGCACGTTATCAGTCTATTTGGCCAATTTCTACTCTTCACAGACACCTCTGGAGCCTGGTAGAATCTATAGGAACTGCTCAGACCCTGCTTGTACTAAATGTTTGGTTTCCCTCCACAGTACCGACGGAGTTTGCGACTGTTGCCACGGTCCCCTGTACGGTCCAGGCATCCGCCTCATCAGGCCCTGCTCCAAGATCTTCGGCATCAGGAAACTTCCCTTCCTATTCGTGGCCTGCTCTCCCCACTGTCACAACATCTTCATGACAAGTACAGCATCCATCTCCAAACTACTGTATGAAGATGACTGATCGCTTATGATATCAAAGATTTATGCCATCTTTCTGATATATAGACCCTTTGCCATACAAGATACATCAAATCTTATCCCTATTGACTAAACCTGTGACCACTATTTTATACCACAGATCTATTTTATACCAAAGAGGTTAAAGAACATATCACTAAAAAAGTCTTCTACCACCTGTTAAACATATCATATTTCTAGATTCTAAGCCACACATATATTCAAGCCAACAGATCAGTTTTGAGGCAACCTACATGTACTAGTAATTTTTCAATTTACAAATGTATATCTAACAATTACTGCTTGAAGAATAGTTTATTGTGAATGCCATAATGTACATTTCAAAGTTGGGTTATCTAGGAATAGCCCGATCCTGACTGTCCATCATAATTAGTGGTTCGACCAATGAGAGTAGCTGTATGTCCATCAAATATTTCCATTTGTGGTTTTGATGGTGGTGGGCGGAGTTATGGGATTGGTCCCATGGACATTTAGAAATGTTTTGGACTTAGAAAAGAACTCCCGAAATGTACATATCAATTATAGTTGTAATAATGTCATGATTGACTATTTGTAACTTACTACTATATTTTTCTATGGAATATGTTGTGTGTTTGTAATTTTTTACCTCAAAATTTCGTCCTGTTTTATGAAATGTTTGAAAACTCTAAAATGCTGCAATTCTAGATTGTAATGAAGCAGTGTTTGTAAATATGTGATTCATAGTCATAGACTTTTTATTGTTACCTCAAAATATTTTTAATGAAAAAGTTGATGTTACATATCATATTCAATTCCACATATCATAATTCTCATATCATATGCTAGGAACAAGATACAGATAAAATATTGGAATGATACTGTCTTGTAAATGTGTATCTTGCTTTTGCTGCTTACATTTAATGTTACAGTATTGATTTAACACATATCAAAGAATTCCTAGGCTTGGTCATTGCAAGATGGCGAAGCATATGACTGAGTTATAATAAAAAAGGAAAATATTGCATATTTTTGTTGTTGTGTCCTTGAGTAAAAAGTTAAGTCTATTTATGATAGTAAGTTACCAGACAAACCAAAATGGACTGTTGCAATGACATGTTTGTAACATTGGCAGTGAGTTATTTGTTATTGTGGTTAGTGTACTTGAAAAGGGGGCAATATAAAAATATAGAAAACATGCAACATTTGATAATGGGTGTTTGGACTAATCAAGGAGGTTAGATATATTTAACCTCCTTGGTCTAATCTAATTCCCTTTTCAACCATTAGCTTTTAAGAGGTCCCTCAGTTATCAAGTTAGTGTATTTTACAAAATGTGAATATATCTTGGCAATCATAATTTCACATTCAAATCTACTCAAGTCGATGCTGACAGTGTGTTGGCACAGGCAAACCAGTGGCTTTCATTGCTGCAGTTGCAGAAGTTTTCAACATCACACTCATTCACAGCAGTCCCAGGGCTGCCTGCCTCATCAGGATCTCAATCTCTTCTATCTCATCCCGGACTTCTTGTTCCTTTTCCACTTTGGCCATCTGGAAAATAACATGCCATTTAATATTACATATGTACTACTAGCTTCACAGTAGTTGCAAGAGAAGAAATGGTATCCTCATACTGTAATTTTCAACAGCTAACTCCAAAGATAGTGCTGCAAACTCTTGAATGTCACAAGACTTAAAATTTAAGTGCCACGAACTTAAGTGAGCTTATGGTAATTGGGCATGATGAAAGGACATGACATTGTATTTCCCTCTCTTTCGTGAGCTGCAGCAGTATACATGTATATTCAAATGTAACAGTTGCATAAAACCATATTACATAGTACCTTTGAACCTTAGCACTGCAATGAACCAGCAACTTTTTATCATCAAAATAGGATAAGTGGAAAGACCAGTATAGGTACCCATTGACATTTGTATGTACTGTACGGTACACATTCCAGTGAGAGTATTGCGATACAGGGCACAGCTTCCCAGTGTACGTTGGATTGTTGGGGCCGCAAAAGGGGCAAAGGGAATTACCGTGCTGGGTGTACCATACTGTGCATATACAGACCTACACCTATAACGGTCTTTCCAATTATTCATCAAAATATTGAAGTACAAAAAACATTTACTAGTACTCTACTCAAGTTGCTCTACTTTATTGAAATTGAGCACAATACTAGTACACTGTGGAGCAGGAGGCAACAGTGCTGATATTGTGCCCCACTTAAAAACACTGGTGGTAATAATACTAATATCTAAGATTCAAGCTTTAACTTTTTAAAGATATAAGAAAGAAGAAACAGAAAGGCACACAAACCTGATTTGATTCCAGTTTCTCCCCACCAGCTTTCCTTTGCTTCAGTTTCTCGATCTGTTGTAACTTTTTCCTGAGGGACTTCAGCTGTTTGTCTATCGTGCCATCAGCTGGGACTGGCTTTTCTTCTACTTCAGCTTTCTTCTCTGCGTTCTTTGGTAGGTTTGTCTCCAGAGAGGAAAGTATTTGTGGGTCAAGTTCTGGCCTGAGAAAGTAGCAGAGATTCTTGTTATGTTATACTGTAAATGCAGAAATGTTTGCAATGGTTTTATGTAACATAATTGTGGTTTTCGCGGTGACCATTTCACCGCGAACATTTTTGTCCAATACTGTAGCAGTATGTGACTATAGCACTGCCGTGAACTTAAAACCATCGTGAACACTCCATTTTCCCCTTAGCGCAAACTATGAACCATGCAAACTTAAAACGCATTTACAGTATTTGATTACACAGGCTTTGAAGCCATTGATTCTTAAGTTAGGTGGATTTACCAATCCTGTACACATATGCTTTGCAATAAAAACTAGGCTATGCTACTAGTACACAATCTCTTGCTGTCCGGGCCCTCCGGGGCTATATGGGCTCCCTCACTCAAGAGGGGGTCAGTTCATCAGATGGGTCGCTATATTGTGAGGCTATGAACTATAAAAGCAATATTCACTTGGGAAGGGAGCACATCTAACATCTCATCCTTAAGGACTGTTTTTTTTTGTATCAAACAAAGAGATACAAAAACAACTTTTCTTAGTATCAGACAGGAAATGGAAAAGATTCCTATGATTCAATGAGACATTTATGACACAAAAAAGTGATATTTCTATCAGAATCTATGTGTACAGCTTACTTGACCCCAGCTGCATCATCCTGTAGAAGCCATATCTGTTGTCTGAGCTTGGAGGCAAGAGGGTGGTCCTGTTAAAGGAGGATTTGAAAATTAAGGATACGTATAGATAGATACAATGTCATATGATGATCACTACTGCTATAAGAAAAAAAGTTGAGCCTAATGTTAAAGAGACATTACAGTATCACTGAACTGCAAAATCTTGCAACATAACAATATTACATGTTATGACACCTGTTACAAATGTTGGGGGAAAGCAGGCATTGTGTGATGTATTGTTACTACTAGTATTATCATTATTATCGGGTCGACTAACTACAGTCTTCACCGCCAGGGTTTGAAATGCGGGGAGTTTACAATTGGCGGCGCTAAATCGCAAGGGTGACTGTAATGGCAGCCTTTTCAGTGCTTCAGTGATCTCAATCAATGCGACATTAATTGCCCCAGATGCAGTCATAGGACTGTCGGTTAAGGTTACGAACCACTCACACTGTGAAGGACTCTTACTCTTTTCAATTGTGGTCGGTTCTTAAACATGCCTGAAATGTGGCTCTGCTCAAACATAAGACCTCCATTTAACGTCTTATCCGAGGAACGTCCCTAACCAAAGCTAGATTTTTACTTGAACAAAGTTAATAGGAAAGTCAATGTAAAGTGTGACTTTCCCAAGGTCACTGTTGAACTTGGGCCAAGACAGAGAATCGAACCTAATTTTATATACATTGTATGTACGCCACACAATGCCATACCAAGCCCCTTCTTAACCTCCTTGGCCATACCAATATTCAAAAGCACTTTCGTACATTCTATTTCCAGTACGCATGTGCAGTGTCAAAGGTACCGGTGATTTAGGCCCTAGAGACGTAAACAAAACCAGTATCAGGCCTCTGGGCAGTAATAATGTTATGCAAATCGAGACAATGGTTGAGACAACAATTGTTTACAAGCGAAGGGCCTTCACCTTTGACACTGCACAATAATGCACAAAAGTCGCAATTGGGACTGAGCATCATATTTTCTCTTCATAGTGAGACATATTCTGGTTAAGAGAGAGTCACGTCCATATACAGACACATCCAACAGACCTGTTTTGCTTTTGCTTCTGCCAGTTTCACTTTGAGGTCTTCTAGTGGGTCAGCAGCTGGGGTTGTGTCACCCCAACTTGACCCCTGACCTTCTTGTGTGGGTTTCTTGTTCCTCCTTTTCTTGTTCTTCTTAGCAGCTTTAGAAACACCAGATTGTAGTTCTGCATCTAAAAAATAAAATATAATATTCATAATCTTATATTTTCAATATCTAGTTGTAATGGCTAAGCGTTGCTAGGTTACAAGGGAAGAAAAAAATCAGAATTTTTACACATCGAGCTAACTTCTGTCAGAGTTGCGTTTTAAACCAGCGCAAAGCCACCATATGGCTACATTGTTTTTAACAACAAGAAAATTAAAGATCATAAGGTTGTGGTCTCAAATAGTACTCAAATCGTTCCTAGATGAAGGACAAAGAAGAAGACGAGACAAATGGAAATGCAGATCTTTGTACTCACCCGCCATGCTGATGATGATCAAAGAAATGCCCCCCGAAAGGACCAGGAAATAGAAAAAAAGATAAACCTGATGACACAGATGTTGTCTACTGATAACAAATAACCGTTAGCGAAAGTCCAAAGCAACTGGTTTGGGAAAATCGTGTGGAGGGGTGGAAAAAAAACACAAGAATAAAAATGAAGGTTTTTGTTACATTTTGCAAATAAGAACCTAAGAAAATTAACGTTCTATTTTTTTATATATTTTTTTTATTCATCTTCAGACAAGTGGGTAGCCCCATTCAACTTATTTGAAGTTGATTTCCAAGGGGGCCCACAAAATAGATAACAAAAACGAATCGTGTTACATTCAGTGAGACAACCAGAGGACAACAAACAATATATATACAAATAAACCGAAGCGTCATTACAGAGAACAGTTGTCGAGATCAACCAAAAACGTCAACGGTGGAGGTCAGAGGTCAATGTGCGGAGGAGTGTGTCCTAGGGCAGCTTTAAACTGCCGTAGAGTTGGTGCATGTCTAATGTCCGCCGAAAGTGTATTGTAATATGTTGCTCCTCTGTATGCAAATGTGCGGTGGCCGGCTGTGTTTGTGTAATTGGGTTTATGGAGCAAAGAGGCTTGTCTGGTGTTGTGGCTGTGTAACAGGTGGTTGTGTACAAAGGTGGTATCCAGGTATGTTGGGACAAGCCCGTTAATACATTTAAAGACCATCACACACATGTGTTCCTTTCTCCGCTGCGTCAGATACTTCCAGTTGAGTCTGCTGTGTAGGTCTTGGACACTGGATCGTCGCTTCATTTGTAGGATGACCCTGGCAGCTCGATTTTGAAGGACCTGAAGTTGTCGCTGCTTGGTGATGTTACAATTTTCCCAGACAATGTCACAATACTCCAGTAGTGGTAGAATCATACTTCTGTATAACATACTTGCAATGTTGACAGTGAGACATGATCTTAAGCGTCTTAGCAAACCTATTCTCTGAGATACCTTGGAACATACCATATCAATGTGTTCGTTCCATGAGATATTGCAGTCAAGGAGAACACCTAGGTATTTGAATTGGTACACTTGTTCGACTGTTTCCTGATCAATCTGGATTCTAAGTGGAGGTACTGCTCTTAGCTTCCCACTACTACCGAATAGAATCCACTTAGTCTTAGCGACATTCAGTGTTAGACGATTTGAATGTAGCCATGTGGCAAGGTTTGCTAGCTCGGAGTTTAAGGTGTTCTCTATGACTCTAGCGTCCTTGCTGGAACAGAAAATAGCAGTATCATCTGCATACAGACATACTTTACATACAGTAGAGACTGATGAAGGTAAGTCGTTTATGTACAGAATGAACAGTAGGGGGCCCAGAATAGAGCCCTGGGGTACCCCTAATGTAACTGGTAGGAAGTCGGATTCACATCCATTGAGACTAACAGTTTGTTCCCTTCCAGCTAAGTAATCAGTGAACCAGTGAAGCTCAACCCCCTGTACACCTACCCAAGACAGCTTCTGTAGTAAGACATCCTGATCCACAGTGTCGAATGCCTTTTTAAGATCTAAGAAGACTGCTCCCACAAGTTTACCATTAGATATGTTGTGTAACATGTAGTCTGTGGCATCAAGAAGGGTTGTGGCTGTAGAATGTCCAGGTCTAAAACCCGACTGTTGGGTAGCAAGAATCTGGTGTTTATGCAGATATTCTAAGAACTGCCCATGTACTTCCTTTTCAAATGCTTTCATAATTACTGGTAGCACTGAAATGGGTCTGTAGTTGTTTGGGTCATCTTGATCCCCCCCTTTGTGTATAGGTGTAACCCTGGCCCTTTTCCATTCTTTTGGAATGTGACCTGAGGAGAGGGACATGTTAAATATGTGAGCGACAGGTTTACAGATACATGGAGCTGCAGCTTTCAACAGTCTTGAATGAATACGATCAAGACCTGTTGCCTTGTTGTTGCTCAATGTACTGAGTTTATTATACACAGAGTGATCATTAACCTTTTTGAATTGAAAGGTGGATGAGATCTGTCTGTATACTGTGGGGCACTGTAGGGTCAGTGTCTGTTGTTTGAACCTCTCTGCAAGTTTCCTGCCAACTGTAACAAAGAAGTTGTTAAAACAGTTTGCTATGCTGAGTGGATCTGAGAGATGTTGTCCTGCCCAGTTGAGAGTCTTTGTGATAACAGAGCTCTTTCTGGGTAGGATTTCCTTAACTGCTGTCCATATTTGGTTTGGTTCTGACGAGCAGTTTTCCAGCTTGTGTTGGCAGTAGTTGGCCTTTGCCTGCTTAACTCGTCTGTTTACTTTGTTCCGTGTGGCCCTGTAACCCTCCCAGTCTGTGTTGTCCCCAGTCATTCGAGCCCTAGCTTTCATATTGTCCCTTTCAAACATCATTTTCTTTATGTCTGCTGAGAGCCATGGGGGCTGCATAGCTTTAGAGCGCTTGGAGATATAGGGAGCATGAATGTCACTAATGGTAATAAAGTAGGACTTAAATATTGACCAGGCTTCTTCTACACAGGTAGTCTGGTAAACCAAGCTCCAATCAAGAGCCCTGAGGTCAGTGAGAAAGTCCTCTTCTTGGAACTTTGTAAACTTGCGTGAAGTTACATACTTAGGGGCTGAGTTTGGACGTTTGCCCTTTCTAATACAATACACTGCGTAGTGATCAGAAAGCGTACAATGAACTACACCATAGTCATTAACTCGGTGTATGTCACTACAGTAGATATGGTCAATCAGACTACTCGAATGTTCGTTTACTCGAGTTGGTGTATTTATCACCTGCTGTAGTTGGAACTCACGGCTTA
Source organism: Branchiostoma lanceolatum (assembly GCA_035149815.1). Classification (NCBI taxonomy): domain Eukaryota; kingdom Metazoa; phylum Chordata; class Leptocardii; order Amphioxiformes; family Branchiostomatidae; genus Branchiostoma; species Branchiostoma lanceolatum. Next base: position 3,315,167 of record CM068882.1, read on the forward strand.
GGTATTTTAGAGACTTAGCACCTGGACTACTGTGTGAGTTAATGTCAACATTGAAGTCGCCCAGTAGAAACAGTTCGGAGTCTGACATGGTCAGACTCCATTTCTCAAGAGCATCCCTCAACAGGGAGAAAAACTCTACAGGGTTTAATTCATTTTATTTCCATTCATTTCGTTACACTTTTAGTCTCTCAAATGGGCCAGTACAAAATTAAAAACAAAGTAAAAATTGTATCACCTAGAGGATTATGGTAATGGGGGAAGAATTAAAAGCAATTGGAAATCATATACATGTCTATCATAGTACTTTGAATACTAAAATATTCGTGAGGTTTAATTTCGCGGTAAGGAGAAAATGGAGTGTTCACGGTGCTTTTGACTTCGCGTTTGAAACGATAGTAACTGTTAGTAGCACTACAGTCACACAATTGACCGGCTTTTCGGAGTGGTTTTAAGTTCGCGGTAAAGAGTTCTGAATTCACAGTATTTACCCCGTATTGCTTCTGCTTCTGCTTCTATTCATTCTCGACCGAAAGATACTGGAACATAAATGCCAGCATTGTAGTACTACATAGGCGTTTTAAAAACATTGATGTGGATATTTCACATGGAAAGTAGCCTAGATAGAAGTTTGCCGGAGGTTTAATATGGCCTTGTGTCTGCTTGCAATCCTTCTCAGCCGTAGGCGGTACATAACTATATCTGGAGGTAACGGCCGGGGAAATCGAGCGGATAGACAGGATTAGTCTCGGTTTTCACCTATTAGGCTAACCTTCTTGGTTGGACAAGGTTATAACCTCTGGGTTGGGAAAGACTTTCGGCTAGTCACCATCTACACTCTTCGACCTCATTTTACAAGATCTTTCACGGCAACACCCGTCACGATACGTTAAAGATTTGATCACTCCCGAAGTTTCTATTCATGCTTTTTACAATCATCGCGACAAACACATTAACTTTGCAAATTGTGCGCCACAACTGGACACCAGAATTATTGCATTCTATATTACTGGGATGGTTTTATTAGCTAGTAGCTATTAGATCATACTGAGGCTGTCATTGTTTAGAAAAAAACACTTAGTCAAATCAAGGGTCAAATTAGTACGCTCCTCCCTTAACATTTTAACCATGCATGGTCCCGGTACATCTTCGGCCTCAACAGACGTCTTCGTATTGGTACCCGCAACTTAATTAAATCAAAGTTTATTGACCTTCTTCCAGAGGCTTATATTTTGGATATCGTCTGTGTGTATGCCTGCGTGTGGCCACCAAGATAACTCAAGAACGGCTAGATGGCTTGGTTTCATATTTTGTGTGTTGATGGGTTGTGACACTGACTGGAAACACAGTTTGCGTCCCCTAGAGGTTTGGACAAAATATCTCCCCGGGAAATAATTGTGCTTTGTAATGTGTATTGTCATTTGTTTTTAATTGCACGACTTCAATTGGAAAGTAACCTAGCTGGCTGGCTCCGGGTGGTGCTCCGGGTGGTTGCCTAATTGTTCTAGAAAGGATAACGTTAGATCTCCAATGCCTTCCTGAAAGACAAAAGTACAATATTACTCTTACCTTGTACTGATGATGGGTGCCGATCTTTACTGTTTTACTGTCGACTTGTGACAACCCCCATAGTTCATTGACCTCAATCTCTTGTAATACTGTATCTTAATCATTGGTGCGACTCGTAGAAAAGAAAAAAAAACAAATGATCACTATAAAGTTCGATATAATGCTGTGTTGCCACTAGCCTCCATAGCAGGCACATTGGTTGGCTTTGTACTGTAGTATTACGTACTCTTCCTGGTCATCCTACCGGGGCCGTCGTCGAGGCTACGTTGCTGCACTGATTTTTATCACATTCACGATAACGCACACGTGTTGCCAACGCACGTTGGCGCCAGCTTAATGATACACGCTCTTCTGTATATATTCATGCAATTATGTCAGAAGAAATTGTCTAGCTTGGACCCAGATCGGACACTAGTAAGCCATATGTCAGTTTCTCTCAGTTACGCAAGAAAATAGGAGCGAAAAGGATTATAAGAAAAAACTTGACAAAAGGACAAGCCTTATGTAAGATTTTGTTGAAAAATATAAATTGACCAGAAATGTACTAAAACTACCTAAAGCGTTGATCTTTAAAAAATATTAAAGATATTTCCTGAAAAATGCCTTATTAGGGATGATGGGACCTATGATGAAATATAATTTTTTGTATTTCTTGCACATAATACAAATCGCCAAATTGTATGTAAATAGGACAACTCCTGAAACCTTGATGTCAACGACCAGCAAGTTACGTAAATTCAACAAAGACTTTAAGATGGAAGTGTTTTATTTAGTTCATTTCAGAAAAGAAGTAAAAAAAAATGTATTTCATTCATTGATGTACTTTATTCAGCTGTGTAGAATTATTTGTTTGTAAATAAGTTGAGCAGAAGTCTGAAAATATAAAACATTATAGGACTGAACGTCTGGTTTTGATGTTGTTGTTTTTTTTGTTCAGCAGATAGTCACCTTGGTTGCGATTAAACCACGGCAAATACCCAATGGCTACTGCTACGGAATTGTATACATAAATCATTATATCTAGTAGACGATGATTACACTTAGCGCAGCCGAGTTGTCTCATTTGAAGGATATTCTTCGTCCTTGCCGGTGTGTTTTGCGAGTTGGACCGTTAAAAAAAAAAGCTATTTCGTGTATTCTAGTTCTACTAGATATTTCCTTAGTCACTGACGAAAAATAACGGATGCTGTCTGAAACGTCTGTTTCAAAATTGTATCCAGTTGCTTGTGTAACTATTTTTGGCGTATCTTATTACCTGGATGTCTAACCTTCATCAACGTATTTTGTGTATTGTCTTTCGGTCGGGAAAACGGAACAAAATGGCCCAACTTTTCTTTCTGATTTCCTTAATGATTGCAGTAAGGTGTGTTTCGTGCAGTTTCGATCTTTGTCCAAATTGTCGAGCTCTTGGTTCGGATTGTGGTACGGACGGTAATGTCACTCACAAAGCGGCGCCGGCCTTTTTTGAAGAGTCGTTTTCTCCCCGGTGTGTCATCTGCGATGCCGCGCCGAGGCACGACGGCCGGGACGTCATCCCAACGTGCCCGTTCGTTAAAAAGACGTCATCTCTGTGGCTTCGAAACTATCGCCTTGGCTACCTGTCTTCGTCTGACGTGGGCCATCTCAAACATCTACAGAACCTGTACATAGAGCCAGGTAAGTCAGTTTTTCTTAGACGGTATTTCTCAATGCAAGACCAGTGTTGACCGCGTCTAGGTACTGAACTTAGTTGAAGAGATAAGGAGATAGCGGTGTACATATTGGTTTTGAAGGTTTGTGGGTTGTGTTTGGGTGGGAAGCACTCCCCAGGAAGAGTGTTCCATATTTTAGCAGTTCGGGGAAGGAAGCTATTGCCATAGAAAGACTTTGGGACAGGTATTTGGACAGTGTAGTGTTGTGAGCAAGAAGAGAATATAGTGTTACGCTACAATTCACTCAGTGGTGGGACAAGCAATATGAGTTTATCGGAACACTGGCCATGGTACCATTCTGCAGATCGAGGAGGGATAAGTAAGCAATGTTTCACCTCTGAGAGAGAAAGGCGTCTAGTTTTGATGCCAGATGATTCAATGATATGATATGAAATATATGTATTTGTATTATATCCTTATTGTAGATAATGATGTTAAGTCAACCTTATAATTCCAGGCATCCGTTGTAAGGGCTCCGCCAAATCAAGAAGACAAATCAAAAAACAAAACAAAAATGCGAAAAAAAGAGTAAAATCTACACTAGTAATTCCCGAGATATCAAGGTGTTAAAGATATCCATAAGGAAGCTAAGCCTTGATAACACCGTTGTTTTTATGAGGCCGGTGCCATTGTGTGAGAATGATGTTACACCATTAGACTAGAAGTACAGTATCTTGGTGACAGGTATGGACTAAATCATAATATTTTCAGGGCCTAATTACATACATACATGAATTTAAGTGACGCATATGATTATGATAATGAATGGGTCATTTCATATTCACAAACAACAGCCTCGCAGGCAATCATCGGTTGCCTAAACTGCACTGAAGAATGTATAAAATGCCTTCTTTAATCTTACAACATTATCTTAGAGATGATTGTATTAAGGTTTCGCAACATTGGATGGTGTTCATTATTGTGAGAAATGTGGACGATTCATTGTAAAAGTTATATACATGTACATCTCCTCTCTCCTCTTGTAATATGTCTAAATACAATGCTCTTCATTTTATGTGTATGTACATGTGGCCTCCGAATACAACGTCCGAAAACGCTTCATTTTTATGTGTGTCGCCCGAATACAATGCTCGAAAACGCTTCATTTTCATATGTATGTCGCCCTAATACGATGCCCGAAAATGCTTCATATTTTGTGTGTCGCCCAAATACAATGTCCGAAAACGCTTCATTATTTTCATATGTATGTCGCCCGAATGTAATACCCGAAAATGCTTCATTTTCATATGTATGTCGCCCTAATACGATGCCCGAAAATGCTTCATTTTTGCGTGTGCCGCCCAAATACAATGTCCGAAAACGCTTCATTATTTTTATATGTATGTCGCCCGAAAGCAATACTCGAAAATGCGTCATTTTAATGTGTATGTCGCCCTAAGACAATGCGCGAAAATGCTTCACTTTTTGTGTATATCGCCCTATAGGCCTAATACGATGCCCGAAAACGCTTCATTTTATGTGTATGCACTATGTAGCCCCAAAACAATGCTCGAAAATGCCTCATTTTCATATGTATGTCGCCCTAATACGATGCCCGAAAATGTTTCATTTTCTGTCTATGTCACCCAATTACGAAGCCCGAAAATGCTTAATTTTTTGTGTATGTCGCCCTAAGACAATGCTCGAAAACGCTTCATTTATGTGTGTATGTCGCCCGAATACGTAGCCCGAAAACGCTTCATTTTTTATGTGTATGTCGCTTTTTTTAGGAGACCTCGTTCATCTCGAAAACGACACGTTTGCTGGGTTCCGGTTCCTGCGCCGCCTGTCCTTGAGACGGAATAAGCTGGCGTACCTAGGCAGGAAGGGGCTCGTCCAGGCCTACTCCCGTCTGGATCTGTCTCACAACGAAATCGCCCACATCGAGGACGAGGCGTTCGGCGTGGTCAGTGACGGCTGTTTATTTTTTGTTGTCTTCTTTGTTTATGTATTTGCACACTAAAACAAAAATAAGATAATAACGTACTAACAACAAAAACATGTGTAGGAGTGGCTTTTCTATACCATCCTCCGTCAAACTACCTTTGAGATTGAATACAACAGTAAAGAAATGAGAAGTACATACAGTGCATGAAAAATCAATGAAATTACAGTATAAGAATGGTCAAATAATTGTTGATATGAGCTGTGATTAAGGGGGGTATTGATACCAACTTTGCAAAATACGCATTTCAAAATATGGAGATGGTCCATCTAAGCACAGAAATTACAATATTTGGGCAATCATTGGACTCTATCTATCATATATAGTAACCTCCCTTGTGCATACCCCTTGAAGTCTGCACATGTTGCAATGGGGGTGATTTGGGAATAGTCTATATCTGTGTGGAGAATAGATTTGCGGTTCAGATATTCACTGTAATGTCTTCTAACCTCAAAGTAACAAGGCATTAAGTATGTTAGCTAGCATACCTTTATACTACATGTACTTTAGTACATAGTCATGGTACAAACTTCATGGGGTATGTCTAGGGGGGTTAATATTGAAAAAAAATCCAAATTTTTACATTTTCATATTCAGATAGACCGTTTTCCGTATTTCTAGTTGCGTATTTTAGCAAAAACTGCATTTTTTCGAAATAAGTACCTCCCCCTTCTATGATCAATGTAATATATGAATAATTGATAAGGGCTATTACAGGAGACAAGCTTTAAGGATAGCTAATGAAATGACTTTTCAGGGCACTCAGGGCTGTCTGAAGACGATGGTTCTGCTCCTACCGTGGAACAGGCTGGAAGTGATTAGGCCAGGTTACTTCAGCCACCTGTGTGTGCTGGCGCTCTTAGACCTCCAGTACAACAGGATTCACACCATACACAAAGGTATAGATTAAGTTCATCATTTTTGCACGTCACTTTCTGCCTTTGTTTCTTTTTCTTTCCATCATTCTTTCCTTCCTCCCCTTTTAGGCATTTATCTCAGGCACTCGGCACATAGAAGAACATATATTTCAAAATAAACATCTGATAATTTTGACGCATTTAAGTTGGACTCATTATGAACTGTAGAAGTGATTCTGGTGCGCAGCGCAGAATAAAAGCGGATCAACAGAAAAGAAGTTTGCATAAGAACTAAGCTTATAGATGTGACTTGTGTGGTAGAGACTGTCATTCTCAAACAGCCATAGTCGATGCTGTAGGGCTGATGTGCATTAGAGTTTTAACGTGACGCTCAATATTTACCGACGGAGGCCTTACATCATATGTAAAAAGATTCTGTAGAAGCAGCCATTTTATAGCACCAACTCAAATTGCAAATATGATCTTCATTTACTAATTTAGTACCTTAATTATTGTCATTTGAACTGTCTTCTTAATCTTTTTAGAGAAAAAAAAAACGATTGCTTATTCTTTCAGGCGGTTTCAATGAGGCGTACCGACTCCGAATACTACGTCTAGCCGGTAACAATCTCCGAGTAGTTACCACGGATTGGTTCCCACCTATAGAAAACCGTAGACTGCTCAGTAGCCTGGACTTGGCACAAAATCACATCCAGTATATCGAACCCGAGGCGTTCATGTACACCCCCCTTCTGGAGTCCATTGGTCTCTCCGATAATCGAATCACAAGTCTACACGAAAATCAGTTCAAATCTCAGTACTGGTTATTACCGGATTCGTTGGAAACTATCACAGTGACACTGCAAGGCAATCCCATTCGTTGTACATGCGCTCTTCATTGGTTCCTGAAATCAGGTCGATTATTCAACACCCAATCGGACTTTAGGTTGTTGACGTGTAGGTATCCGAAAGATTTGGAAGGCACCAAGCTGAGTACCTTCACAAGTGCAGTGTCCATGCAGTGCCCAACGCCAAAAGCCACAATAACGGCGTTCGATGATGGTCGAACCTTCCGTTGTGAGGTGTGCTGGGAAACGAGACCTCCCAAGCTGATCAAATGGACACTACCAAACGACACAAACCTCGCAATCACAAACGTATCACTTGGAACGGGAACACAAGTAAACTTTGGGGGCGTGAACACTACAACATCTTTCTATATGGAATCAGAGGGTTTCAACTGCTGCCATCCCAACTTAACACCTTCAAGTAAGAATTCTACGTCGTCAACAGACCGCTGCAACTTCGTCGGAAAGACACTCTCAAACGTAACCATAAGCGAACACCTGGTAGACGAGTGGCTTGGTAAAGATGTCTCCTGTACAGTGTTCTTCCTCTCAGAAGGAACGAATATTACAGCTTGCCACAATGTGTCAAGCCCCGAAGAGAACACTCAGCTTTCTACATCGTCCAGGACCGTTAATACTACGTCTTCTACATCAGGTATGACGACACGGAAAAGAGATGTAACGGAAGAAATATTAGTCCTTCTAGATTCAGATCAACATCCCTCTGCTGGCTCTTATGTACACGATGTTCTCATCACCGCCTTTTTAACATCGTCAGTTTTAGCACTGGTTACGTTTCTGGTCACGGCGTTAAGAATGGCAAGGGAGCGCATGCGCAATCAACAGAAAAACGACAACGATGACACGCTCTCTCAGCACGAGTATGAGGCCGTAGACGACCAACCTCCGCTCTGTCACCAGTACGAAGTCATAGGCGACGATCAAGTCGAGAGCGATGACATCACACCGTACGCGCAAGGCACGCTTTCGGGTATCTACGGAATGGACTCGCGTTTGCCCACAGCAACTAACACATCGGTAGTTGCCACGGACCGAAGCAGGCAACCTCCCCGCTCACACAAACAACAAAACGTTGGTTCAGTTCCAAGAGAAAACAACCATGGCAAAGATGTTCCTTCGTCAGGCTACAACTTAGGTGCAGATGGAAACGTCAAGAATGACAAAGAGGAACGATACACGCAAAACGAGGCAGGAACGGTTTTCGGAAAGGAAGATGCCTTGCGTGTTAAAAAAGACCATGTCTGCACAGAGTACAATGTTAGAATACCCAAACAGGTTGACGTTGGCCACCTTAGCGAGGCTACAAAAGGGGTGAAAAAATCGAGTCAAGATTCAATCAATGATGCTAATGACAGGGAAAAGCCTGATGACGCTGAGCGTGTAACTTGGCTTTAGCAAGAGAACAGTTCAGTACGAAATCTTCATGAGAACACCTTAATGGGTAGCGTGTAAAACAAAAGGGAAAATAGCATCAACCATAAAAGGACTGACAAACACCGCGTGTATCAAAAAGTAGAATGTACCCTGCTTGGTACTATATCTATATTTCAATCATACTGTTCTTGCAAAAAAATTGGTTCAGAGTCACTACAAGTAACGTGTTCTGATGCATGCAAAATGGCATACACACGACATAGGTCTTTCTTTTTGAGACTTTTTATTAACACTTTGCTTTATAGGATTTAATGTGAGACTCTATCAAATCTTTCTTTGACGTACATGTATGTAGCAACTTTTCAAAGATTTTCATAACACAAAATCAAAATGCACTTATGATATCATGACACTAATAAGATATTATGACACTAATAAATCTAAGAAGCTGTTAATAGAGAAAAGGGTAAAAGAAATGATGCACTATTACAGTAATTCTATAAGTCTTTTTATGAATGAATGTAATGTTTTTCCTGACTTTTAGCAAACACTGTATCTACTGTTAACACTATATCTTCTCATGTGTAAAAAATATAACACTATACTGTAAACTACGAACATTGTACTTCTTGACTGCTGTTGTCTTATTGTTTTAGAATAATGAAGGTAGTTCCATACACTTTTTGAGGGTTGTGTCTAGGGCATCGTATTGGAAGGTGGAGCCCATCCCTCATCTTCCTACAGCTTTTACCTCCCCAACTGAAGTGAGGTACCCATTTTTACAGCTGGGTGGAGTGAAGAAAGTCATGTGAACTGGGCACAGTATTGGTGGCATGTCAGGGGATTCAAACCCAGGACCTCTGGTTCTGAGCTAAACAGCCTAACTGTTATGCCAAGACAAAACCACTTAGACACCACTCATAATTTCACTGTTTTATGAAGTCCATAATACTTCTGTACCCGTCCTGCGACCTTCGTTCCTGTTTCTGCGCCACCCTGCGCTGTCGGTTCTGCTGCTGGGTGACCTTGCGATGACACATCACGCACAGCGTACGGAAGTTGTCCAGCGAGCACAGCCCTCCGCCGTCCGCCACGGGTACGATATGGTCGGCGTGCCAGAACTGCCCTTCCTTCGGGTCTGCGACGATCTTGTTCAGCTGAGCGACAGGAAGAGATGACAGCAGGGTGCTCTTCAGGTAAACCTTGCGCTCAGACATTGGCAACTCTTTAACCTGCAAACACATAAAACATACTGAAAAACCACTTTTGGACAAGTAAGACACTAAAAGTTTTGCAACTTTTTCAAACATTTGTGACTTGAGCTCAAGATGATTAATTGCTTATGTCTGGGTTAAGGTAGGGTAAATGCTAAAATTGCAGAGGCTATCTAGTAGCAACATCAAATAGGAACACATACTTTCAGAAATATTAATTTGTGACTTTATTTGGTTCAATGACATGGAGACAATAGTGACTAGTCTTAAAAAGCTAGTCAGATGTATCTCTTGGGAGAGAGTGGACAATGTGACCTGCCAAAATTGATGGTGATCTTATTATGTTTCGCCAACGAAACATATTGTTTTTGTCAGGTTTCTTCTTCTTCTCCTTCTTCTCCTGTCAAATCTTCAAATCGCTTCTTCTCGGTCGTCCGTCGACCAAATTAGCTGAAATTTGGTATGGAGGTAGAGTACGTGTATACCCCTAGACCCTTCTAAAATTTTTTTAATATAAGTTTTTAAAATGATTTTATCGAGGTTTTTTGGTCATTTTCCGACAAAAGTCGCACATTATGGCCTCCAGTGCCGTGGTGTTGAAACCTAAGGACCTGAAATTTGGTTTAGTTGTGCATTGGATATTTACCCAAAGGACCCCATTATTTTTTTTGGTATACACTACTTCAAAATGATTTATTTTGCAATTTTCTGATGGAATTTTTGGTTATTTTCTCACAACTAGGTCATCTTGTAACATAAGCCCTCCTACACTTCCCCTGTCTGGGAGTTAAAACCAAGTAGATGTGTAATGGTATTACAGAAAGTTATATGTACCTTATGTTACATGGTACTGATGTTATATTTCAGATGTAGGTACCTATAGGAAAGGTGAAAACACCTGACAATTAATTATGCTAATGAGGACCTAATTTGCATAATGTATGCATAAAGTTGTATGTCCCTTACCGTAAAAGCTGCGGATGTCATCTTTGAGATGTAGGTACCTTTAGGAAAGGCGAACACACCTGGCCATAAATTATACTAATGAGGACCTAATTTGCATAATCGATGCATAAAGTTGTATGTCCCTTACCGTAAAAGCTGCGGATGTCATCTTTAAGATGTAGGTACCATTACGAAAGGTGAATGCACCTGGCCATAAATTATGCTAATGAGGACCACATTTGCATGATTTATGCGTAAACTTGTAATTCCCTTACCGTACAAGCTGCTGATGTCATATTTGAGATGTAGGTAGCTTTAGGAAAGGTGCACACGCCTGGCCATGACATATGCTAATGAGGACCTCATTTGCATAATTTATGCATGATGTTGTATTCCCCTTACTGTAAAAGCTGCGGATGTCATCTTGAACATGTAGGTACATGTAGGAAAGGTGAAAGCACCTGGACATAACTTATGCTCATGAGGACCTCATTTGCATAAATTATGCAGAAACTTGGATTTGCCCAGGAGTTATTTTGGGACAGCCCACTTCTTGCATGAGGAGTATGGGCGAAACATGCTGAATTTGCTCTTAAAGCAAATGACGGCCAGTCTAGTTCAGCTTGTGTCTGCTTCATCTGCCTTTACCATCCCCACCTCACTAGGAAAAAATCATAGCTCTTACTTGTTATCAGCTTTTCAACATACTAGTAGTAGATACAAGCTGAAAAAGGCAGGATATCAGGGTATACATCTTAAGGAGCTAACCTGCAGGAAGATCTGTCTCACGTTGGTTTCACAAATCTGGCACACCCCAAACTCCGTATCCCTCAGCTGTTGTCTGGAGTGACCCCCTTGCATCCGTATCCTGTACTCCTCCTTACACTCGGTGGAGCAGTACTGGTGCTGTCTTACGTACGACGACGCACCTTCTGCGTCTGCTGTCAGACCGGACTGTTTGGTGACTGGTTTCTGGCACCAGAGACAGAGATGCCTTCCAGCACTGTCAACCACCTGCAGTTGGCCACGAGGTCTGCTCTCGTCCCCTTCCTGCTGTCCTGTGGATCGGCTGTCCTCTGCAGCTGACTCTGCTGTACCTGAATCACTGCTGCTGGCAACAGCTGCTCCTAATTTAGCTGTCTCTTGTTTGCCTGTACTGTCTGCAGATGGTTTGTCTGAACTGGTGTGAGATTGTCCTGGCTTTGTGACCGTGCTGCTAGGACGTCTTTTCGACACAACTTGAACAGTCCCACCCTCCCGCTCGGCAACTTTGAACGCTCTCTGCATAAAGTCCTCCTAAACAAGTAAAGATAGAGTGCAAGGTATCAGTGTGTGAAACACAGGAAGTCTGTTTTGAGTTTCATCACTAAGATGTTAAAAATTTATGTCTCTTGTCAGCAGTCCACCAAAAAAGGGGCTAGAGTTAGCAGGTTTTTGCTAGGGTTGGTCGGGTAATCAGAAACACAAAATTTTTTTCCTACATTGTAGGACTAGGCTGAAACAGAGGCTGATTCTGCCATGTCTAGAAGAATTTCAATACATCTTTTACTTTCTTCCCTTTCATAAGCACCTGTAGCATGTTGTTCGATATCACAACTTCCTAGAACGTTAAATATGCACATACTGACCTTTGACATGAAACGTTGGTTTTTGCAGGCGGCCTTACGCCTCTGACTCTGACTCAGCTCTTCAGCCAGGAGCGACGGACTGATGAACATGCGTCCACTTCTCCTCACAACTCTCTTCTTGGGTTCACTCAGCCTGGAAAAGACAGAAGCATTATAAATCTCTTCTTGCTCGGTTCAGACTGTTCAGACAGAAATGTTTTGAAGTTTTTGCAGTGAACTTTTCATCACAAACGTAAAACCACAAGAAATTGTTTCCATTGTGTGATTGTAGCTACTACTGTTTCAACAGCAAACACTCCATTTTCGTGGCATCATGTTTGCATAATGGTTAAGGTGTTTGGCCCAGAATCAAGAGGTCCTGGGTTCGCATTCCCCGTCATGCCACCGATGTTGTGCGGGTATTTTAGAAGGGTATCTCAAGAGGGTATCTCACAGGACTGTAGCACGTTGGCAACTTCGCTGCGACCTGGACTTTATAATGAGAGTACCATGCAAAATGTACAAGTATGACTAAAAAGACAACAAAACACACAAAGCGTAAAAAGTTTTGTCCACTGTGTCTAGTGCATGGTATTGGAAGGCGGAGCCCATCCGTCTCCTTCCACCACCTTTCACCTCCCCAATCAAAGTTAGGCCCCCATTTTTACACCTGGTTGGAGTGAGGAAAATCGTTTAAAGTGTCTTTCCCAAGGGCACAACATCGGTGGCATGTCAAGGGATTCGAACCCAGGATCTCTGGGCTAAACATCCTAGCCGGAGTGAGTCGTGTTAAGTCCAGTGAGATATCTGCTTAACCTGTTCCATTCCTGCACCATCCTGAGCACCAGGCGCCAGTTAGCAGGCTGATGTAGGAGGTCCGGCAGACAGTCCATGTTCCGCTGTTCCACATCCAACACTGAGAAGTTACAGCTCAGAGGTTGGTCATCCTGTAGGTGGAAAAATAATAAGCTCAAAACATATCAACTACATGTACTAATTCTGTATTTCTATCACATAGTGTAAGGATAAAGTTTTAGTTAAATGTTGGTGCACAGGACACATCTTTGAGTGTTAAAGCAAATATATTCCTGACGTACTTTTTTTCTGCATGTTTAAATTTCTAAGAAGGTTTTATTTGTCAACCATCCCAACCATTTCCTGTATCTATTACAGTGCCCATGTCCTGTATAGATGTCACTTAGAAACAGTTTCATTTTGCATCCTCTTAAAACATATTCCTGATCTTACCAACAATGTAAGTGCTGTAACTTAGAAGTACTGATGTAAATAAAGTAAAGCAGTCATCCTCAATTCGAGTTAAGCATGATGCTTTTCTGAGTAGCTAGTGGTAGTGCAATGCGGCTTTGCTACGGCTCACGTTTTTTTTGCCAAGCACACCGGGTAATGCCTACTCTTCTCGATACGTGTGTTGGGTTCTTTTACGTAGAGAGGTTAGACGTTTGAGGCTTATGCCTGAAGCTCCCTCACACAGGGGACCGCCAGCTTTACATCACCATCTGTAATGACTAATGCAATCCCCTACATGTCAAAGCTGAGTCTGACCCTAGGATCGAACTCGGTACCAAGGATCCTCGGAAACTAGCGTAAAACAAGACTTAAAAGACTCACCACATCATAGAGATAGACGCGGTCCGTGTGCATGCTGGCACAGAACTGTAACTCTTCGTACACTGGAATGTCCTCCAACTTTACCAATGGATCTTTACTTCTGCAGTCTGCTTCTCCCTCATCTGTTCCGATGTCAGCATTCATACTAAAGTTATCCAAGTCATACATGCTGTCTCCACTCTTTCCTGCATTACCAGTACTGTCTGCTAGGTGGCCTCGGGGAGACACCAAATTCTCACTGCCCAACAGCATGTCATCTGAGATGTCGTCATCATCAAACCAATCTGACCCCTGTAGAGGGCTACCAGAAATGCTGCCGCTTGCTGGGGAGTTGGCAAAGGGAGAGGAAAGGTTTTTCTGGATTTCTTTCGAGGGAGGAGTTCTTGTGGTTTCAACACTGAAAGGAATGCTCCGCTTCTTCATTTGAAACTGTGGTGTTCTTGGCTTGCCTCCTTGTCGAGCACCAGTAGATGAATCGTTTCTACTAGGTGTGTTTGGCGCACTGTGGAAGATCTTGCTAGTCGATGACATGCTGTCTCCATTCTTCCCTGCAGTAACAGTGCTTCCTGCTAGGTGGCCTCGGGAAGGCACCTGCATTCCTTTCTGAAGGCTAGCACTTCTTGCCTCCACAGGTTTTATTTTACTATCCCTATTTCTGGAAGGTGTACATTTTGTGCCAGCAGTTTTGAGACTTGGTGTAACAGTACCAACGAGGTTGCCCTGTGGAGATTCTGTTGAGCTAAGCTTGAGTCTTTTCCGTGGTCTCGGAGAGAAACATGCGTCGCAATCCTCAGCATCACTGTCGGCATTACTGTAGCCACAGTTACTGTTTTCACACTGCCATGTGGACTTACCACGACAAGGGGAGGGTCGGAAAACCTGTGCTGCCACAGCTAAGTCTTCAGCAATGCTAGACTCCATGGTATGGTCTGGGACTGTAGGTGGTGTGCAACGAAACAAGATGTCTGATTGTGTTTTCTTTGGAATGTTGTCCTTTTGTGATTCAGTAACTTCAGATGAGGATGCGGCAACTGTCTGCTCTGTTGTGGTGTCTGATTCAAATGTAGCTTCTTCATCTTCTGTACTTGAATATGTTGTCAAGTCAACAATGTCTGTGTTGTTATTTTGTACGTTTGAAACCTTTTTAGCTCCCATCAAGTCCGAGGGAGTAGACTTCTTGATAGATGTAGCCATAGGAGTTCCACAGCTTTTGCTTGTAGGTGTGTTTTGAATGCTGCGGGATGCTGAAGGTCTTACTGGTGTGTTGAAACAGGGTTTCTCTCCAACATCTGACAACAGGCCTTCTTCCCGTGCATCTGTAACTGTCTTGTCTCTACATGGTTTTGTATTCAGAGTGCCAAGAGCTGAGGAAACGGGTCTTTTCATTTTTGATTCCTTTGTTACTGTGGAAGTTGGACTGCTAAAGTCTCTGTCATGTTGACTATGCTGGCTCCGAGTTGCTGGCTTCCCTGAGAAGTAAAATGAAACAAGATGTTACAGGCACTAGTACAATCAAGCGGTGTGATCAAGAGATACATTTGGGCACTTTTTAAAGTCATCATCCTGAAAAAATGTGCAATATTGTTTGGTACCTTATGATATCCCTGCTTATAGGCACTATATATAGCCTGTCAGTTTGATGGTTGATTGACATTTTGGGTTTGTCTGTCTGTCAAAACTGCTACCATGTACATGTAGTATCATATATCATGATAGGTGCTTGAAAATTGAATGTATGTTTTTTCCAGGTAAACTAAAGAGAAAAAAGAAAAACTACTACCAATTTTGATCTACACTTGAAAGTTCATCTGTGTTGGTAGAAGTTATTCTTGATCAAAGTTGAACTGCAAATTGCCAATATAAAAATTGAACTTACTCAAATTTTCGACTGATCAGCTCCAGTCTTTGTCAAGGAATGAGCGATCCACTGCTCACCGAGTCATTGTGTTCTATTTGCAGCACATGACGTCACAGAAGCAGTGGATTGCTCATTCCTTGACAAAGACTGGAGCTGATCAGTCGACAATTTGGGTAAGACCAATCTTTGTGTTGGCAATTGTAGTTCAACTTTCATTAAGAAATGTTGTCTGTATGCTTACAGCAGACCTGTTACATCTGTCTTTACTAAATGTTAAAATCTTTTTTGGGGTTGAGTTTTATTGACAGCAACAATCAAGTATTAACAATGCTCAAATTTCATTCTTACCTTTCTTCCTGGGTGTTTCACACATCTCACAGAACTTCAGTAGTTCATGGTTGTGGAAGGTACAGAGTGAACAGCCCCATCCTGACCCTTTCACATCATTCTCCACTCTCGCACTGCTCGAATCCTCTGCTTTCTTTTCACAAACAGAACTTGCGTCTTCCAACTTGTTTCTCTTAGCATTCGGTGTGGCGACATCCGGTTTTATGTCTTCTTCTTGACCAATGAGAGAGGAGCTATCTTCGATGTTCTGATCGGACTGTATGATTGTGTCACACGACGAAGAAGCGTCGCTCTCTGTAAACATGTTTCTATCGGACTCTAGATGAGGCATGCTTTTATCAAAGCCCGTCTCATTTTCATCAGTAGTGCTCTCACTATCAGAGTCGATCACAAACACTTCGGATCTAGTTGAGCGGTGCTTCTTCTGCACATCTTTGAAGTCTGCATCGTCATCATCGACTTCTTGGATAAGCGACACATTTTTGGTATCCAAACCACTTTTTTGTTTGTCCGAAGGTTGGGATTTTTGTCCGCGGCCACTCTTTGGTTTGAAGTAGGACCGCAAGTCCTTCTGAGTATTTGGCTGTAAGGCAAGAGACCATGTTACAAGATAATGAACAGGATTTCAAGGCAAAAGAGTGGACAAGTGTGTTATGCTGAAGGGCAATTATACTGGTTTACACAGATACACATACAGACTATGTTGATATGTACTGAAAATCTGACTGTGAAGCATATAGCTTATAGTTAAGTATATTGCGATACCCTTTAGCCCTGTACAGAGATAACCTTCCAGGGTTCGGAAACAAAATGACATTGCATTATACATAATATCATACAAAGTTTAACACAAATATAAAAACACAGCTTTAAAAAGGCATAAAACTGATACAGAACATAAACAGGCAACACTGGCGATAGAAGCTAAGAGATTGTCTGTCAGGCAGACTGGTGTTTTTTGCCAAAGGGCAGTCATACCAGCTATACAGTCACAGACTATGTTGATAGGTAAGTTGTAAAACTGGCTGTAATAATAGTTAAGCATAAAACTGATACAGAACATAAAATGGCAATAGTAAGACCTGGCAAAAGAAGCTATGAGAGTTCCAAAGAAGTCTAACAGTTTGTGTTACACCAGTTTGTGTTATACCAGCTATAAATCTGTATTTATGTAACCATTATAAATGGCATTCGGCAGAACACACCAGCTTCGCAGGCACGCAGCGCGACAAAAGCTGGTTATACTACACTGAACAACCTGTCGCACCTAGCCTACAATATAGATACAAATACAATAACATGGCAGTCACCTGTGTGAAGAAGAAGCTGTCATCCTCTTCCTGCTGTTCCCCGGGTAACCAGACCGCAGCCCTAGACAGAAACTCAGCCTGGTCCTTATCACACTCCTCCGCATGGAGCACCGCCAGCTTCCCGTTCAGGGTACTGGTCACCACACTGACCTGGAGAGGGCATGCACAAGTAAGCTCACTTCTGAGAGGTGTTTGGTAGGCATTTCATGGTCTCTTTCACAGGCTTACATGTTATAATACGTGTTTTACATGGGCGCGTTTGTACTGAAGCTATAGAAAATGCACCAATGTTATCTATTTTATGTTGAGAACATTTACCCTAGATCATGTAAAAAAATTACCAACAGTTTCACAACATACAATCTCATTTATAGCAATTACAAACTGCACTTAGCTACACCCAAAAAAAGGCACCTTCCAGCTGTAAGCGCACGATGCAGGGCTGTGCACGTCCGACCTCACGGGCGGCTGCCAAACTTTACCTGCTAATTTCTTCAGTTACAAACAAGCTTTCATCAGTTTGACACTTGAGATCAGTTGGGCTGGCTAAAAGGGAATTTCCCACCGATATAAACACATGTTCATGCAGCCGTTAATTTTTGGGTAAGGATTCTTTTTAGAGTGTACACACGGAGTAACACATGAATGAGACCTTAATCATTAGCATTCAGCATATCATTAACAATATAGGATAGAGTAGACTCTAGAATATCAAAAATCAACCAGGACTTCACAAACTCTTGATTTTCCCCAAAATGCAAAATTTAGATGTCACAAACTTAACTGAATTTACAGGGTTTTTTTAAATTCTGTTCTGTACTATTCTTATTTAGATCTTTATTTAGACCTTTCTAGTGAGCATGCTCCACATCCAGTCGTCGATGGTGTTTCTGGCCACCAGGTAGTGCACGTGCACGGAGTTGTGCTGACCGATCCGGTGGGCGCGGTCCTCCGCCTGCTCCAGGACCCCCGGGGTCCAGTACAGCTCTGCAAACACCACGTGACTGGCAGCTGTCAACGTCAACCCCTGGGGGAAGAATGCAATCTGGTTGAAGTCAAACGTATGAAGAAATTATCAGGCACACAAAGGCTACAAGGCCGATCACAAAAGTTGCTTGCATCACACTATGAAATTCATTTTTGGGAATAGGTGCATATATTGGTGCACCTCCATTAATATCAATCTGCCACGTTGAAAAACAGTGTGCTTGAGATATCTCTAGTGCAGCACCTTCCAGGTATGCAGTACCTGTATCCAATGGCCTCAAAATATCTAAGTGCACTGGTGCACCCAGTCGAAAACTCAGGTACACTGGTGCACCCACATTCGAAAATTATGTGCACTGGTGCACCCACAGTCGAAAATTAGGCGCACAAAAGTGCACATACACCCAATATTTCATGCCCTGTATAAACATTGTTCCGTCAACATTCAAACATGTTCAAGCGACGCACTATGCGCTTACATGCACCACACTCGAATGCATCAAAAGTTTGTCTACCATGACCACTTCATGATGATTCTTTGCTTACCGTCCCTGCAGCTAGAATACTCAGCACTGCAACTTTGATAGTTGGGTCTCCTTGAAATTGTTGCACAAGATGCTGCAAAGAGGAAGGAAAGAAAAAAGTCTTCAGTTAATTTGGACTCACCTGTCTATCTACATAACATTGTCAAAATGCTATTTTAGGAAATATCATTATGCTAGTCCAACTTCAACATTTTTCTCCTTACAAATTGAACAATACACAACAAAATGCCAGCAATGATTTTTTTGTTGTCCTTTAAAATCAAGACTTTAAAAATTGCTTTTTTCTGTGCTTTTAATCAGCAGATATTACCCTAAGAATAATATCTGCTGATTTAAAGTCCAGAAAAGACCATTTTTCAAGTCTTGATATTAGAGGACAACGTACGTGTACATGCACCCTTAAGAATGATAATGACGTTTTATTTGAAGGAAATGCAAGGCTTACATTTCCTTCAAGTAAATCGTCAATATCATTTTTGAGGGTGCACGTACATGTACAAATAACACATTTGATGTTATAAATAGTATATGCATGTAACTTGATATACACAGATCTTTCAAATACACTTTTTACTTACACACCATTAACATTAATCCACCGGGTAACATAAATCCGCCACTTTGAAAAACAGTAGGTTTGAGAGATCTCTAGTGCTGCACCTCCAGGTATGCACAGTTTAGATATACAGGAGTGCATTATACTGGGGGACGTTGGGTTGGAGATCTGTTTGGACATCTTGGAGATCTGGGTTGGAGATCTGTTTGTTTTTCAGGGCGGTGGAATTATATGTATGTACCCTGGTGGAATTACTTAGTAGATGTCAATCCTACCGTTCTCTCTGCACTAGGCACAGAGCCATCGATCCGTATGTACTTGACCTTGCTGTGTATGAGGGTCTGTGTGACGGCCTGCAGCATGTGCTTGTGGTGGCCAAACACAATGAACTTCATGGACTCATTTTCCAGTAGAACCTTGATGTACTCTTGCACAGACCCTGCCTAAAGGAGACATAAGTAAAGTCATTGTCATGAGCTCTTGATAAAGCCGTACATTATGCTAATGACATGTAAATTACATATGCATGCAGTACATTTTTTAAGTATTGGTACTTGACACCCTAAAATTGATACAGTAAAATGTATAGATTATGGTCATTAATATGCAAACACAACCTATAGTGACCATCTGTCCACACAGACCTGATTTAATCGGGCTCCTGAGTGGTCTTCTTGGGCAAGTTTGACTGTGTGTTTGTTTGTAGTACATACCTGGTAAAAAGCCTCATGGCGTAACACACCAGGTTTGTACTGAAGAGTACAGGCTGCGTATCTGGACCGATTTATTTGATCCACTCACACTGGGGAGGACCCCTACCCTTCAAGTGTGGTGGGTTCTTTCATGTGCTTGAGGTGTGGCTCTCCTCAAACAGGGTACCTACATTTAATGTCCTATCTGAAGGACATGCCTAAGCAAAACAACTTATTTTCACCTGTGTGAAGTGAAGAAATTTGTGTTAAGTGCCTTTCTGAAGTGCACAACGTCAATGGGACAAGTCAGGGGACCACGGATTCAAAACCAGGACCTCTGGGTTCTGGGCCAAACACCCTGCCACTACACTACGATGCAATGTCACGTGACTGTAACACAATGTAAAGTCCCTAACATTTACCTTGGCCAGTGCGGTGGTGTGGTACCATTCTACCATGAGCTGGCGGAGGAGGAAGCTGGGGTTGTCAGTCATCCCTGGCTGGTCATGTGACTGTGGCACAGCACCTCGGCCAATCAGGTCTCTCCATTCGCCAGCAAGCTTGTCCAACTCCTTTGTGTGACAGAAAGATAATTTCATCAAGTTCAATCACTAATAATGACCAAAAATGCCATAAAATTGATTCTGAGCAGAATTTGAGATACCTTGAACTTGAAGGTCAATCTAAAAAAAGACAAGAAAAATGCTGACATCACCTTCTTATGCTGCCCCTCTGGTACATCAAAAGGAATCCTCTGTCTTCTTTTGGGAGGAAGCTGGGTAAGGACCTATAGGACAAAAAGCAGTGATATCAATTAGTTCTTCTTATCATGAATACTAGGTATGCATTTACGACCCTGGAGTTTTGAATGCTAAGGTATGAAGAATAGGGATCTGACATTAAAAAAGTACATGTATATAGTTATAGTGAGTTCTTAAGATTTAGAATGTGCCAATCAAGTCATAATATCTCACCTGGGCCTTCAGTCTGCGAATCATGAGAGGTTGTAGATTACTGTGAAGCTCTGCAAGATTGGAAGCTCCACTGAAAAACAGAACGATGAGCCGGATTACATAAATCCACCACTTAAAAGAAACAGTGTGTTTGAGAGATCTCTAGTACAATAACACTAACTAACGTATGCACAGTTTAGATATACATCAGTGCATTATACTGGGGGATGTTGGGTTGGAGATCTGTTTGGATGTATATTTTCAGGGTGGTAGAATTACATGTATGTATCCTGGTGGAATTATGTTACTAGATGTTAATAGTTCTTGTTTTATTTTCTATCAATGGCTAACCACTAACTACTAACCGCTAACTACTATTTCCAAGACCCTACTACTATAAGACCACAAGAAATAGTCGGAAATGTAATCTACAAGAAAACGACTTTTCCTGGATGCTGCTATAAGACCACGAGATGTAGCCAAAAACCTACTTGGTGTCCCAGCGCGAGAACCTGCCGAAGAACTGTCGGTGGGCGTTGCAGTAACGCTTGGAGAACTGAGTCCAGGTGCCAAACGTCCCCGGTAGGAGGGCGTCCACTTGTGGGAACAGCTAGGGAGGAACAACATTAACAGCAACAAGTTATAAACAAACTGTATGTTCTGAAAGTTTGACAGAGCTGGTTGAATGTTGATTTTACATATCAAGGAGCATTTCTTTCTTTCCTTTCACTCCACATGTCAAGTTCATTTGCTATTCTACAAGTAAGAAAAGCTCTTTAACAAGCTGCAAATGGCCAATGCGATACTTGAATACTGAACCAGTGCAATAGATTAAAGCAAGTGACGCTGAAATTTGTTAGTCTCCTTAGCAGGCTATATGAGTCAGGGTTTTTTTCTAATGACATATCAAGTCTATTTCACTGGGCTTCTCAATGTGGCTGCACAGCAACTGAGTGCATGTTTTGTCAGAAAAAAAGTACAGTTAACTTTGAGCAAAAAAAGCCAGACTCAGAGAGCCTGCTAAAGAAGTAAGGAGACTAGCAATTTGTATGGATGATGTGTAAATTAGCACCCAAACTCTGATGTACGTTTCATCTCGCAGTATGAACAAAAAAATGAAACAGGGGCTCAAAGTCTGCACTATGTTCACATGCTCATTCAAGCTAGGGATAACTTTTTCTTCTTTCCCAACCCAAAGTTCTCACCTCAGCCGGCCTGGCCAGTGCAGGAGTCCCTGTGAGTAGGAGAGCCCGTCTGGCCTGCTTCACCAGCGGTACCAGACCCTTGGTGCGGACAGCCTGTCTGTTCTTCAGGTAGTGGGACTCGTCAACTATTATCACCTGACAAAGAGAGAGAGAAACACAACTTTACACTTCAAGCAAACTTAGATTATACATTTGAACACGTACTTTATGCTCACATATTCTAAGCTACTCTCGAAATTACTTGAATCACAATTTTGTTAGAAAACATATAATTTCAGGTGGCTGAATCTAAAAATCACCAGAGACTAAACTATATCTTTTGCCAGAAAATCTACATCATTACATTGGACAGGGCTCTGGGATATACAAAAAGTGGCCAATCTTTAAAATTGAGCCATGATCGAGAGAACACGAGGCATATTACTTGTACTGTCAAAAAATGTCTTTGAAAACTCCCAGACTCGTGGGCCAATCGATTTTTGAGCTGTGTGACAGGGGCACTGTGGATGCATACAGTGTACATGTGCAATCTTGAAGGCTTGTACAATAATTCATTGTAATTCATTGTACTAATTGGTAAGACAGAGACATGGCACTAAAGAAGTGAGATGTTTCGAATAGGATAGTGTGTTAGAGATATCAAAAGATGCTGGCAGCTACATGTATGAGCTTCAAGGAGGGAGGAGAACTGTTCATTCTGACTCACCTGAAAGTTTTGATCATGAAGAGCCTTCATCAGTGGCTGATCCACTCTCTGTATCAGTCCATAGCCTAGGATGGTCACCTGGGCTGTGGCAATATTCCTGTAACAAAATTACAGCCACGCAAATTTACTTTTGCCCGAATTATCAATTTTTGGTCTTAATTTGTTTTATGAAGCTTTAGTTTCCTATAAAGTATTTATATTTTAGGGAAATTTAGATCCAGAAATTGTCTTTAGAATCATTTATCATGGTTGAAGACGATCAGATCTATCTACTTCAAACTGGTTGGGAAGAAAACTAGAATTTGACTATGTTCACTCTTGGGTGCACCAAGGCCCTCAGGCTCTGGCTTCAAATTAGAATACAATGTCATCATCATGGGTAACCCGGATATGACCCCATCAGGGGCAAAGTAAGGGGGAGTTGAGGTGCCGGGCTAGGGCGGGCAGGCCTCCAGCCTGGCACGGAACGACTCAACGGTGGGAGCCGTCGCAACGGTGCCAAACAGGGTGTTCCACTGGGGAAAATCGAATATTGTACTTGTATGTATCTTTTCTAGAGTTCATAGTTTGTACCAATCAACCAATTACATTGGTGTGGCTTCCATTACCTGATGTCATCCCTGGAGCTGACCACATGTATATCTGTGGGTTCCAGGTCGGGTACCCAGCGCTCAAGCTCCTCCACCCACTGGTACCTCAGGGACGACGGTACCACCACCAACACCGGCCACTCCTGTCTGTAGTGGTACGCCACTGCTATGGCCTGCAGGGTCTTACCTAGGCCCATCTGTGTAAGGAGATACAAGACTTTGTTTAGTTTGTGAATTTTGATACCCTTTAGCCATATGGCAGTCTTACAGTGTTCTGTATCTATATCTGTATATGTATATGCATAATGTATCGCGGGTATAACTGCCCTTCAGCGTAACACACCAGCTTAACCATTAACGGTTCGAATAAAATCATACATTATTACCATTCATGAAATCATACAAACTGTTTCTTTTGTATGATTTGTATTGCACACCCTGTAAACCGTCTCATGGCGTAATTATAACACACCAGGTTTGTACTGAAGAGTGCAAGCTGCACATTCGGACAGATTTACTTGATTCACTCACACCGGGATGGACCCCTGCTCTTTTCGATATGTGTGGTGGGTTTACCGGATATGCAATAGAAAGAAAACACAAAAAAACTTGGAGCAGTTGTTTACTCAGGTATTTAAGTTTTTAACCACAAATTTAAACTATTTCATATCCGGGAAGCTACTTACCTCATCACCTATCAGGCATCTGGAACAATAGAAGAGACAAATTATAATATACAATGAGTTTAATGAACATTGTAAACGACAATAGATGTTCAGATAGGAAAGATGATCTTCGAAAATTTATCATATTTGATATGTCCCGACTGTAACGTTACTGGACGTTTTATCGTGCAAAACAAATATCAGGGAGCTTGGGAAACGTTTAATTATTATTTCATATGATTCATATTCTTGTTACTAATATCAATAGTAAATCTACGTTTTCTAATATGCTCAGAATACAGTGCACAAGGCACGATCACACACAACCATCAAAACAAGCGTGTTTTCAAACTCAAACCAGATGTCAAACTTTCTATCGAGCTAAACAGCATATTCCGACGTTACCTTCCGCTTTTCTTCAGCGCAAACTTCACTCCTTCCCTTTGGAAAGGCATCAGCTTCTCTCGAAGGGCAGAAGGAAGACATTGAAGGCTCAGATCAGGCTCTAAATCGTCTAAGATTTTCGATTTGCGTTTCTTACGTCCAGACATCTTTCTATCCTTTTTTGACCCGAGCGAAAATGGCGCCAAGGAGGTCAAGGGTTAGAGTTGATGATACCGGTGTCCTGGTTATTCTAATAGTATCAATGTACCTGCCTAGACCTGTAGCTAGTTCCTCAGTTCCAACAATCCTGATCAAACTTTATTTTTCGGAGAGAAAATCCCGATCTACCGTTTGGCTATGTCTTGCTATATGCCTGTCTATTCTCCACTTTTTAGTTGAATACATGTAAAACCATGGGGGCGCAAAACTTAAGGTTAAAGGTTTTGAGACGCGACACAATCGAACATTCACCGAAATGTTAGGTTTACCAAGGAGGTTAAATATGGGTTTACCAAGGAGGTTAACATTTCTTTTAAAGCCTCCTTGGTGTCACTAGATGGCTTGCGTAAACTGCTTTGTTTTTGTTTTCTTCGAGGAATTGCTGTTCAAACACTTCACACTTGCACGATCTGAAGTTTATTCTACAAATACCCGGCGGACGTTTGAATGTTGTTCTACTACTCTACTTGCTTTTGTAAACCCTAGCACACGACCACACTGTTTCATGTTTACAATTGAGGGATTGCTATTCAAACACGTTTTTAAAAAGCAACCGTTCTTTACCACCTCGGTGCTAGCTTGGTTTTAATTTCTTCACACTTGCACGATCTGAAAGTTTATACTACAAATACCCGGCGAACGGTTAAATGTTGTTCTACTACTCTGCCTGCTTTTGTGAACCTCAGAACACACGAACACACTGTTTACTGTTTACAATTGAGGAATTGCTATTCAAATACGGCTTTTTAAAGCAACCATTCCTTACCACCACGGTGCTAG
The DNA here is from genome assembly GCA_035149815.1 of Branchiostoma lanceolatum. NCBI lineage: Eukaryota > Metazoa > Chordata > Leptocardii > Amphioxiformes > Branchiostomatidae > Branchiostoma > Branchiostoma lanceolatum. The sequence goes on from CM068882.1 coordinate 3,340,662, forward strand.
CCTGGTTTTAATGTCTTCACACTTTCAAGATCTGAAAGTTTATTCTACAAATACCCGGCGAACGTCTAAATGTTGTTCTATCACTCTACTAGCTTTTGTAAACCCTAGCAAACACACGACCACACTGTTTCATCATGTTTACAATTGAGGGATTGCTATTCAAACACGTTTTTAAAAAGCAACCGTTCTTTGCCACCTCGGTGCTAGCTTGGTTTTAACTTCTTCACACTTGCACGATCTGAAAGTTTCTACTACAAATACCCGGCGGACGGTTAAATGTTGTTCTACTACTATGCCTGCTTTTGTAAACCCCAGAACACACGAACATACTGTTCACTGTTTACAATTGAGGGATTGCTATTCAAACACGTTTTAAAAAAGCAACCGTTCCTTACCACCTCGGTGCTAGCCTGGTTTTAATGTATTCACACTTTCAAGATCTGAAAGTTTATTCTACAAATACCCGACGAACGTCTAAATGTTGTTCTATCACTCTACTAGCTTTTGTAAACCCCAGCAAACACACGACCCCATGTTTACTGTTTTCCTGGTTGAGAAATTGCTATTCAAACAAAGTTACTAAAAAGCAACCGTTCTTTGCCACCTCGGTGTAAGTTTGGTTTTAATGTCTTCACACTTTCAAGATCTGAAGTTTATTCTACAAATACCCGGCGGACGGTTAAATGTTATTCTACTATTCTACCTGCTTTTGTAAACTCCAGCAAACACACGAACACATTCTTTGTCAGACAAAAGTTTATTCAACAATCAATGTCAAACAAACACACATCATAATGTCCCAGCAATTCACAAGGATATGTGATTGTTGGTCGTTTAAAGACGCTAGACTTCTTTCACAGATTATATACAAATGTAAATCGGTATAGCAGAATAATATGTTTCTTTGTTCAACTGTACAACATCAAAAGCGAGACCGGCACGCAAGAATATACAATTTTTTGGCATTTACAATAGAACATGTTAGAACTCAAAGTGCGTCGCTGACTCTGTGAGGTCGCTTATAAACAGTGATTTCTCCACTTACAAGGTCAAACACTTGCAAACAAGACGGGAAAAGTGTCCCTTGTTTTCTTATAAAAAGTAATAGATAAGATAAAGTTACCCATGACATATGAAAAATAGACTTTTTTCTATATCGAGCATGTCTATATGATATATACATATGGTCATAGTTCTAAAAAAAAATGTCACTGAAGTTAAGTCTAGGAAGCGACCTTCCTCTTTTCATGCACCTTCATGTGACGCTTCAGGTTCCCAGACTGGGTGAAGCTAAGTCCGCAGGCGTTACACTGGTAAGGCTTCTCGTTGGTGTGTGTCCGGATGTGCTTGGTCAGGGTCGAGGCGTCGGCGAAGGCTCGCGGGCAGACCGTGCACCGGTACGGCTTCTCCCCGCTGTGGGTCCGAAGGTGCGTGGTGACCGAAGAGCTCTGGGAGAACCCGCGGTTGCAGATCGGGCACTTGTAGGGGCGGTCTCCGGTGTGGATGCGCTGGTGGGCCGTCAGGTTAGCGGCCTGGGTGAAGGTCTTGCCGCAGTCCTTACACTCGAAGGGTTTCTGGCCGTCGTGGGTGCGGAGGTGAGCGTTGAGGGTGCTTCGACGGGAGTAGACCTTTCCACACTGCCCGCACGGGAACTTGGCTTGGGCTTCCTCCGGCATGTTCTCGACTGGAGACACCGACCGATTGGCAGGACTGGATGCCCACGGCGTCGTCGTCTCCGTATCGACAGGAAACTGGACCCCGGACAGGAGCTCCACGCTATACGGTAGGGGTGGGCTAGACCTCCCGTAGGACGGCGAGACAGGGTACGGTGAGCTAACGGGGCTGACGGAGAGCCTTCTGGCCTGCGCCTCTTTAGCCTCCGTCTCTCGGGCGATGTCGCTTGGGAGAGAGGCGAAGCTGAACCCGCTGGAGCGACGGGCCGGCTTGGGGGTGGGATGGATGGCGGGTGTCTCACCGAGGGTCAGCAATGCAGAGGCCGCCAAACGACTAGGAGAGCCGACACTATAAGAAAAAGAATATATGTATATCAAGTTGATGTAACATATTTAATTGATGAAACATATAAACACTGGTAGTATACTATTTGTCTAATTTTGGCAATACACAAAAACATCCTCACAGTTGAAATACAGGAGACAACAAAACGCCCTTACTTTTAGGCTAAAAGTAGCCTGGATGCCAGACCCCCAAACTCTGAAATATCTATATAACCACACGATACTAGTAGATATTTTAAAGTTGGGGGTCTGGCAACCAGGCTAGGCTAAAATGTCCAGACCAGTTAGACTTGTCAATGGGTGCATGGCGCTTGAACATCAACATTGAACATCAATTTTATTACTGGTCCACCACTCAAATAAAGTGCCGAGATTGCCGACACTGGTGGTCTAGGTATACGAATATACGATATTCTATGCAAGAGACGTGAAAGGCATTTAACTTTATCTTATGGCAGACAAGAAACTTAACACAAAGATTACAGAACATGTTCTCACCAGTGGCTTGGGATCGTGGAGACGTAGAGAGGAGAGAAGACGGGCACGGCGGGCCACGGAGCGTACATCGGGGCGGAGTAAGGGTACATCAGACCCGCTGCTGTGGTCACCGACATGGTTCTGTAACGTGAAAAAAGGACATAATTTAGTTGGACACTTTAGCTAGTAAGGAGACACATTTTCACATCGTAAGCGTTGTGTTTATTGCTGGTATTTTGGCTACAGTGGACTCATCGCAAAACAAAGTACAAAATAGGTGGAATTTTAACGAAAGAAATATTTTTTGGGCCAGCATATGTGCCAAAAACGTACATTAAAGTAAGCTGTTACAGTACAACAAGAAAATACGAATCGAAATCAGGAAAAACTAAAGATGCTATAGACATACAAGGTGACAAAATTAGACTGCAGGGCAAATAATGCCACACGACCACATATCCGTACATACCTGTAGAATAAGGTAAGCGTGCGATGGGAAACCAAGATCACTGGAGGAAGTCTTAGCGCAGAGTACTTGTCGTTTCGACTGTCAGCTCAAGAGTGAACTTCTGTAGACTGGTGTCGAGTTTTTGTAATCTATCGGCCTTTGGATATGCAGAGTAGCCGCTTGGGTCTGGCTTGTGCACGCCGCGCCGTGTTGTTGTAGCACTTGACGATGAATGACGGCGAGGGCTTTGATGTCCTTGTACGGCTTCAGCGCTGTACCTTGTCGGTACCTTTGAAGTCGCGGAAATCGGCTTCTGATTGACAGGAGAGAGACCATGGCGTCCTCTGATTGGCACCGCGGCAAGAATCTCTTGATTTTACTAATTGGATCAGTGGATGCCGCTCCCTGTGAAGTTTGGAGGTTTCAGCGCGAGTTGTCCCTGAGAAAAAAATGTCAATTACCCAAGCGCGTTGTTTTTATAGTTTTTTAAAACAATAACTTACATCCTTGTATGTTTTAAACGAAATTCTGGCATAAGAGATTCGAAACATCGTGAACTTGTCGGAATAGACATGACTAGACATGACTAGACAACTGGCTTCCTTTCATTGTTTTCCGCATAAGTTTCACGAAACCCACGGTGTTGAAAGGCTTATCCGATAAATCCAGTCTAGCGTACTTAGCAAAGTTTACAATGTTATCGCTCGCCAAGAAATATAACAACACGACAGCGACTAAAGACAAATGCCGGTATCTTTAATAATTTTTCCACAAACAGAACCCAGAAAATGCTTTTATCACTTTTATTGTATTTCTTATAATTCTTCAGGTGAAAATCACAAGAGTAGCATTTTAAACTACAAGAGTACCTGGAAAAGTTATCGAAAACTTTGAGTTTCAAGACTTTAAACTCTTGATAAAGACGTTCCCTTTGAATTTTAAGACTCTGGACTCTTGACAAAGACGTCATCTTTCTTCTAGCTTCCCACGATGAATATATTCATGAAAGAAACCCTGGGAAAATCTGAAAATGGGTCCCAGTGAAGTGGAAAATGAGATGTGGGAAAATCGGCAGAGTACTTGATTTTTTTATGGGGATCTGTGATGCAAACGACTCTCGCCGGCACGATGACAGGCGGCAGGCCTGTAATCTAACGTGCTGCCCTTCCCCGCTTGTAAGGTTTCCTTTCATAGGCTAATGCAGACCCTTTGATCCCACCGCCGCGCGAAGAATGGTAAAACCAACAGACGTTACCTTGAGTGGTGACGCGATTTTTTTCGCGACGCTACCTCGTACTCAAAAGCGTGCTAACTCGACAAATTGGAATATCTTGATTGGTCTAAAAGGCGGCGAAGCCGACGGCTTTCTTTTCTTTGTACGAAATTGTAAAGAGACGCAAGTATATTGTTGTCGGTTCGCGTTTGGTGTTAGATGTTTGAACAATGGAGGTACCAGACAGAAAAATTACAAAATCAGACAGTCCAATGGCATCAAAAAATTCTACTTTGAAAAAGTTGAGCTTGTGCGCAATTGTGACTTTTTATGAAACCAATATCTTTGATGAAACCAATGAGGTTAATGAAACCAAACGGATTCATACAATGTTGCTGGCAACGAAAATCAATAAGTGAATGTTGACCAGAATCATTATTCTCCAAGCAGAGGCTTCGATCGAGAGGGGTAGTTTTGTCCGGGATTTTTAACGTTCCTCTCCTCTCAGAGAAGAATACAGAATACACTATACAGAATCATGGTTTCGGATTAATCAAGGAGGATAAAGAATAGATTTTAAGCTCCTTCGAGTATTATCCATGACCAATTTCGGTGTCTTTTTTGTCCAAGGTTAAGGGAGATACTTTTCGAAACCTGCGCTTCCTTGTTTAAAATCTTTTTTTTTACCTGTTCACTCGAGAAAGTTGATGCGTTTTTACGTAAGATAAAGTATTTGCCACTTTGGTTTTAAGAAAAATTCACGAAAAGGCCTTTTCAACCATAATTTTCTAATCTATAAGACACCAATCTGTTCTAAATGTACATGTCATTGTTGTACCAACTATTCAGTATTTTCAGGTAAAAAAAGATCTAAAAAAATCCCGAAGATGGATTTAAAGATTGACCCGCCAATGATAAATGATAAATAATACATTTTAATTTCTCGCGGTGTCTTTGATGCGTCGCTAACGACAATACTCACTAGCCGTATATGAAGCCATTACTTTTGACGTCAAAATCAGGGCTCTTTGAACTCTAACGTAAAACATAGTTACATACCCGACAAATGTTATGATATGACATATACCTTCTTTTTTTGTTTTTTTTTCCCTGTTCACTCAAGAAAGTTCATGCGTTTTTACGAAAGATAAAGTATCTGCCACTTGGTTTTGAAGAAATAGATTAATGAAAATACCTTTTTAGCAACAATTGTCTAACCTATCAGACACGTATCTGTTCTTAATGTACATGTATGGGCTGTACCAACTTATCAGTAATTCTAGGTAAAAAAAAAGATTAAGAAATCCCGAACAAGGATTCAAAGGTTGTCCCGCCAATGATAAATAATACATTATAACTTCTCGCGGTGTCTTTGATGCGGACGCTAACGACAATACTGACTAGCCGAATATATGTGAAGCCATTACTTTTGACGTCAAAATCAGGGCTCTTTGAACTCTAACGTAAAACATAGTTACATACCCGACAAATGTTATGATATGACTTATACCTTTTTGTTTTTTGTTGTGTTTTTTTCTCTGTTCACTCAAGAAAGTTCATGCGTTTTTATGCAAGATGCTACTTTGGTTTTGAAGAAATAGATTAATGAAAATACCTTTTTAGCAATAATTGTCTAATCTATCAGACACGTATCTGTTCTAAATGTACATATATCAGCTGTACCAACTTATCAGTAATTTTAGGTAAAAAAGATTTAAAAATCCCGAAAAAGGATTCAAAGTTTGTCCCGCCAATGATAAATAATACATGATTATAACTTTTGGCGGTGTCTTTGATGCGTCGCTAACAACAATACTCACTAGCCGAATATATGTGAAGCCATTACTTTTGACGTCAAAATCAGGGCTCTTTGAACTTTAACGTAAAACATGGTTACATACCTGACAAATGTAGCGATCTGTTAACATTTTATGTGAAAAGACAGAAAAATCACAAAATCAAACGGACCAATGGCATGATCCATCAGTGCACAATTGTGACTTTTTCATGAAACCAATATTCTTGATGAAACCATGTACCAAGGAGGTTAATGAAACCAAGGACATTATATAGGACTTGATGAAACCAAAAGGATTCATACACTGTCGCTGGCAACGGAGACCTAGAAGTGAATTTTGACCAAAATCATGGCTTTGGATTAATCAAGGACAAGGAGGCTAGAAAATATATTTTAACCTCCTTGGAGTAAAGCAAGGCCAATGTCGTTGTATTTTTCTTTAGAGCAACTTATGTATAATGTCCTTCGTTCAAGGGATTTAATTTTTCGAAACCTTCTTGGGTTTTTTCTGTTTACTCCAGAAAGTTCATACGCTTTTTTTACTAAAAGCAAGCTTGCTAAAAGTAAACCCCGTGTCACTTTGGTTTTAAGAAATTGCCATTTCAGTACACATGACTTGTACATTTGTCTAATCTATCAGAAACATGTCTATACTACATGTATATATATTTGGTGTACCAAGTAAAAAGATATTCAGCATTTGGAGCAAAGACCAGGTAAAAGAAAAGAGAAAATCCCGAAGAACCATTCAAGATTTTACCCGCCAATGATGAATAATACATTATGACTTCTTGCGGATGCGTCACTAACGACAAAACTAGTACTCTTTTACAGAATACGTAATAATATTGCTTTTGGCGTCTAGGATCAGCGCTTTCTCAGCTTTAACGCAAAACATACCCGAAGAATGTATTGTATGTTCACCTTGCTGAGTTAGAGAGATTGTATGTTTTCTATCAACCATGCATGCAACAGAATCTTGTCTATGATAATTATGATAATTGAAGCCATTTGACTACAACCATTCGCAGAATTTTGAATTCTGTTACGTCTCTTGAAAATTGTTTTTAAAACATACACACAGATATGACATCGAAACCATTAGTTCACTTTCAAAGTTTATTGTTCTGCAAACTATTAATAATATAAATGTACTCTTTAGCTTTGTTGACTAGATTGTTCAATTCCTGTGCTCCCAAATACAAAGGATCAAAATTGACGGCCATTATATATAAAGCGTTTGTAATTACGTTCTTTAAAACGTTAAGACAATCACATATACAGACATAATATCGACAGCATGAACAATCAAAATTACATAAAATTGCTGTTTTTCTAATCGGCCTTGATAAACCAGACTTCATTGTGCCTATGCAGAGGTGTGAAGGGACTGTCGTAACCAGCTGTATAGTAGAATTCCTTGTGGTAGTTGATCGTAGCGTTGTCCAGACTTTCGGCCAGAGCTGCGGCGTTCTTGGTCCAGTCTGTGTCGCTGGCGTATCCACCGAAAGATCTGCAAAAGACATGGGGAGAATTAGAGTACTTTCGATCTAGAATCTAAGAAAGGAATGGAAAATATTTTACCGTTGCAGCACTAAACATTGTACGACCTCTGAAATAGACGAGAATTGTACACGGTCACGACAAAATTATCCTGGATGCCAGACCCCCAATCTCTATGATATCTATCATGTACAATTGCTCAAGCAACTGGATATGATTTTGGAAACGCTCAGACGTTTCAAGTAGCATCCACTCCTTTTCGCTTAGCAAGATGATTTCGGCAGTCTTCAAGTGCTCAGAGTCACTGACGAAAAGTAGTGGGTGCTAGTTGTAACGTCTGACCGTTTCCAATATCATATCCAGTTGAAAAATCATATCCATCGACGTATCTATCATTATGTAGATATTGTAAAGAATGGGGGTCTGGCATACAGGCTACTACAAAATGGGCAAACTGTACTTACGTAGCCGGCTTAGCTAGCATGTATTGTTTAATTCATTGGTTTGTATTATACAAAAATATGATGTATTTAGAAAAAAAAGAAAATGGACATAACCCTTACTTTACAAAAGCTGTCATTCCTGCAAGAGGGTTGGTGAAAACGTTGGGGTCGGACGGTTCAGGTGGGCTGGTCTGGTCGGCGAATGGCACGAAGAAAGACACGGTGAAGTTGGTCTTACAGAACGGGCCCTGTCCTGGTAGCACCTTCGTTGTCACGGGCGCTGTCATCGGGATCTTAACCTCTGTGGGGAAAAAAATGAGGAAGAAATAAGGGCAGGAAGTCTTTGTCATGTTGAACACTTGCAACAGGTTGTGTCATTTATTTTCAGCCCTATTGCTGCAGTTCATAGTGATATCACTAGATGGGGCGATTGTGTCCTGCGTTTCATAAATTTGTCGGTAGGGGTGCCTCAATAGAAAATCTATATGAACTGCATGTTTATAAAAACGTCTTCCTCTCTTTGTTTTAAAGATTTTAGAGAAGCACTAAGTCAGAAATTGCTACTTTTTCCTACTGATTTCTTTAAAAGCTCCTTACTATTGGTATCACAGCTGGACCGTCTTTGTCCTGCAGTTCACATGGACTGCGCTAGGTGGTAGATACGATCCAAATTTTTGACATTTACACTCTTCTTTGAGATAAATCAAGACCATCTATCCAGGGATTCTCGACTTATCGTGTCCACACACGGACACACTCATCCCGAAAACATACCCTTCTTGGGGAAAATAGAAATAGATCCTGTGTTTTCATTGGTCAGGTTGACTGATTAGATCACAAGATAAAGTAAAGAGGTACTCACGGCCCTTGTTGGAGCCTGAGATGTAGTTGAAGAGTCTCTGGAAGCCTGTCCTGGAGGCCTCGTCATAGCTCATACCGGAAATGGTGGTGCTGCTCCACTTAGCTGCGTCATACTGGCGTTCTTCATAATCCTGAACAGAGGAAGAAATATTTACTTTTATAAATCGTTTTCGTTTCGTCCCACAATATTCCGATGCCATAGCCTCCACTAGGCCTTCCCACGGGGGTATGGATCGTAGAAATGGACAAAATTGAGAATAAATGACCAAAAGAGTCAGTCCACGGGAAGATTAACATTCGCCTGGAAATAAAATCCTATGTTGGCCAAAAGTCCCCTGGCAAGTATTCTCTCTATAGCCGGCATAGTTAATACCCAGGCTTTCACAGAAATTGTGATTCATAAGTCAATCAAATAAGTAAACAAGAATAAGGATAGCAAGAAATGACTGCTTCTGAATTTATAGCAATTGTGAAAATACTGTATACATCAAATATACCCTACATGCAGGATTCAACTATCTGTTGTACCCCCTTTTGCACTAGCCTCCTTTGCAGACTTCCTATGAGAATCCTATGACAGCGGCGTATATATTGGGGGAAGGGGGAAAGTTCTCTAAAGAAAGTTGTGTAGCCAAGAGAGTTGTGTAGCCGAGGGACGGCCGCTGTTCATATCCATGAACAGCGGCCGTCCCTCGGCTACACAACTCTCTTGGCTACACAACTCCCTTTAGAGAACCTCCCCCCTCCCCCCAATATATACGCCGCTGTCATAGGAAGTCTGCGAAGGAGGCTACTTTTGCACTGCCAAGTTGGAGATTACCGTTTTCGCTCCATCTACATGTACACAGGTTGTGCAAAAGTTGTCAAGGTTTCGTCTGCGGTACCTGAATACAGCCATTGTGTACAGGTATTAGGTAACTTTTCATCTTACAGATGTCGTTATTGTATGTACAGATGCGTACCTTTGTAGTCTTGACCGTGGTGTATTTGGGACACTCCAGTTTGTTACAGAAAGCCGGCGGCCATGTTTGTGTGGGTAGAACGGGACTGGTGACAGCGAGGCTGGCCAGGGTTGTCAGGACGATCAGCGTCAACATTGTGTGTATCTGTTTCTGTGGGAAGATGTTAGGTTTGAATCATTTGTACACTGTTGATCTACCTCTATGCTCTCAATGTACAACACTATGCACTACTCGTTAAAGCCCCCGTCACAAATATGAAATTCAGCTTGGTGCGACCGAATTTGACAGAGCGCTCAACAAATTTCATCGATAAAAAGGAATTCTTTCACGCTTTGTGTATTTTGCTGTCGTTTTAGTAACACCTTTAAGTCTTATTCCCATTGTAAGAGTCAAGGTAACACGAATCCAAATTAGGTCGCAGCGAGGTCGCCAACGTGCCGCATTCTAGTGAGATACCTGCTTTAAGTACATCACCTTGTATGACACTTCTGTGATATGAACGCACCAAAAAATAAGGCAGTTGGCAAAGGTGCATTTAGATGGCAAAATTTCTTCAAAACTTTGCTGTATAATTGTTAAAATAAAATAGTTATAGACCACATCGTAACAGTAACCATAAACAGGATTATGTCTTCGTCCAGCTGTGCCAGAATGTGCCCACAAAAAGAAGAATGCGCTCTGTGGAATGTTTCGTCAACAGCAGATCTATACCGTGTATGAGGGAGCTGCAGGCATTAGCCTCAAGCTCCAAACCTCTGCACGTAAAAGAACCCAACACACTTACCGTGAAGAGTAGGGGTGACGTAACCCGGTGTGCTTGGCTAAAATACGCGAGCTGTAGCGAAGCCCGGTATTGCTAGCCTAACGAAAAATCGTCTAGTCATGCTTCGTCCTCAGTCTGAGGTTCAATTTACCTTTAGATCTATGCTTGATGGGTTGAAGACTGTCAACCGTGAATGTTTTAAAGTCCAGTCGAGCACGTGGCCATCCCTTGTGAGCGGATTTTGATGCCACCACTATACTACGAGTGTTTGATCCCGTTGAAAAGACAAACAGACATAAAAATGGGTGACCTCGATCCGACCACCGTCGTGAAAACGTGATGTACCAGAAGACTTAGATGTGTACTTAGGGACAGTACGTACACAGTTGCAATTGCGGACAAATTAGATGTGTACTTAGGGACAGTACAGTACACCGTTGGGGACAAATCATGGATGTTCGCTTGAAGGGAGTAAAAATGCTACATAATTAAACCACAATGGAACAATGGCAAGAAAAGCGATAATAACGGTGCAAATTCAAGAAACTTTAAGCCTGAAATGAAGGTAACACCAAACCCGATAATTGATTTAGTCCGGTGTCAAATATACCCATTTTGATCCTGTCCCCAAGAAATTTCGTTCAGAATCTTCCTGACCACTCCCCCTTTTTTCATGGGATAGTAGCTGAAATATGTTATGCTATCATTTGTGGGATGAGTTGTTTTCTGCACTATCTTTTCCTGTGAACTTTCCTTACTCTAAGTGAATATTTCACATGAAAGTGAAGTATAAGTACTTTATCTTAGCCACAGTTCGTCGGAAGGTTATACCAAAGTCTTTTCAACTTGTGCCACAACTCGACACAACTACTAACCCGTGGATTTTATTTTAGTTTATATTAGAATTGCAACGGTACAATACACGTGGGACACAGGCAGCTATTGCTGGTGTCTTGACCCACACATAAAGCAGTACACAACACAAAACATCTATTGCACAGACTACAAGTCACAAGCAAAGCAATTGTGTTTTCCTTGATATAACTAAGATGATTTAAACATACATCTATATGGATAAACAAAAGCAAGGGAGACGTTTATATGTGATACAACTGTTTTGTCACAATGTAGAGTGGACTTACCAAAATCTCTGACCGTTCCTTCAGCTTTCTTCACGACGAATGACGTTACCTTACCATACGTAATTCTTGCGTAACATCTCAAACTTGTGACAAATGCAAACAGAAGATCTTGTGTAACGCAAACAAACGCAAACAGAAGCCTTGTGTAACGCAAACGCAGCCAAACGCTAATGATCGAATTATTTTCAACAGATTCGATGAATTTAAAACTTTCCGCTTGCCATTTTCGTCCAGATTTATCAGATATCATTACATGTTTGCTACCAGAAACATGGTAGGGATACTATCTTTTATATTCATATTTTTCATTGTAAAATAGTCATTGTCAGCTAGGTATCTGTTAACTCACTTCTTGCGATATAAAAGGCCAGAATCGGACCCCTAACTTATCAAGTACAGATAGAGTTACACAAGAGTTACACAAGAGTTACATAATACTGCATACTTTGTCATCAGAATAGGACCCCTAAATTAACAAGGACAGATAGAGTTACACAACAGTTACATAATATTGTATACTTTATCATCAGAATCGGACCCCTAACTTATCAAGAACAGATAGAGTTAAACAAGAGTTGCAAATACTGTATTCCGCATCTCAGTTTTATTGAGATGCGGAATACAGTATTTGCAACTCTTGTTTAACTCTATCTGTTCTTGATAAGTTAGGGGTCCGATTCTGATGATAAAGTATACAATATTATGTAACTGTTGTGTAACTCTATCTGTCCTTGTTAATTTAGGGGTCCTATTCTGATGACAAAGTATGCAGTATTATGTAACTCTTGTGTAACTCTTGTGTAACTCTATCTGTCCTTGATAAGTTAGGGGTCCGATTCTGATGATAAAGTACACAGTATTATGTAACTCTTGTGTAACTCTTGTCAAGGATAGTAATGTCCTTGCTCTTGTGTAACTCTATCTGTCCTTGATAATTTAGGGGTCCGATTCTGGTGATAAACGTTGTATAATTCCAAAGTCCACTTGGTCACGCGAAATAACCAAACACCAACACTTGTCCAACCTAATTAGATAAAAGAATCCCGTGTGCTTTCTTAGCCTCCATAGCAGACTCTCTGGCCCTTTTTGTGGGGCTTTTGTTGATGACTCATAGTTTTGTACTTGGTCGTTTTCTGAAGCAAGCTAAGCCCGTAACCGGGCTGCACAAACGACCCAGTACAAAAGAATTCATCAACAAAAACTGTATCATAAGCCCCCCCAAAAAGGCACAGAGAGCCTGCTATAGAGACTAGTGCTTTCTCGCGACTATGTATACTATGTTAACACCTGCTTACCAACAGCAGCAGGTCTATTGATTTTGGTATTGAAAAGTCTCGGCTTTGCGGGATTTTATGACCCGATTATTGTAAAATCATTTGGATTTAGTAAAAAAAAATCATTGATAAGATTAGGGTCGGATATATAACTGGTGCGCTCCAAAGTCCACCTAATCAGGAGAAATAACTAAAACACCAATACTTGCCCGACCTAGATGCATGTAGATGAAATACTCCCGTGTTCTTTCTCGAGACCATCGATGTATGGTAATACAGTACCAGCTTGGAAGCAACAGCATATCTATTGATTTTGTAATTGAAAAGTCCGGGCTTTTTGCAGGATTTTATAAGCTGATTATTGTAAAATGCTGACCCATTATGTTCGATATGGGTCGGATATATAACTGATGCGCTTCAAAGTCCACCTAATCAAGCGAAAAATCTTAACATCAACACTTGTCCAACCTATAAATAGATGAAATAGTCCCGTGTGCTTTCTCGTGACGATAGGTGTAATAAACTATGTTAATACCTAGTACTTACCAACAGCAGATCTATTGACTTTGCTCTAGTTAGAAGTCTAAGCTTTTGAAGGATTTTATAGCCCGATTACTACAGAATACGGGACATTGAATAGATAATCAGCCCAACTTACATGCATCTTTTAGCCCCCTCACTGCTGTCTAACTCCGTAAACAATACAAATTCGTTTCGACCTCGGCACTTTATTCGGTGGTTATACGAACGACCATGCCTTATCACACCGTATAGACCTCAGGGCGGGTCATTAACCCTATATTGAAATGATGAAAGGTCCTACAATCACAATAGTGTGATTTATTGTGATTGTTAAAATGTATACTATCTCTTAAGTGCCGGCCGGCCGGCTGCCTCTACTAGTTCACCCAAGAAAGTTTGGTCTCACACATTCACATGCGAATGCGTCTTTATTACAACCAAGCAAGAATACAATTCTCAAGGAGTTGTTGTCGTCTTAGTCTGACTTTATTAGCCAGACTTCATTGTGCCTGAATACCGGTTGGAAGACGCTATTGTATTCGGCTGTGTAGTAGAAGTCCTTGTGGTAGCTGATCGTAGCGTTGTCCAGAATTCCAGCCAGGGTGGCGGCGTTCTCTGCCCAGTCGTCACCAAAGGCGTACCCACTGAAATGCCTGGACGAGCAAAAGTAGGAAAATGTACCAGGATGCTTTTCACACATTATGTCGACGGCAATATGTTTACATTAGCCTTCTTGTTTGATTTGTAGCAATGTAACACTTCATGTATAAAATAAGAGTTATCTACCACTCAAAAATCATGACCATAGCATGTCCAGAACACGAGATATCAAAACCAGAATTTGAGATGCAGTGCCATTTCAGGTCACTAGAGGTCTCAAAATCTAATCATTATAAGGTGTTATCAATACCTACCTACATATTAGATATCAAACAATTAACTCAAGCATTCTTGAGTTATCGTGTTCACACACAGACAGGCATACAGGCACACACACACACACACACACACACACACACACACACACACACACACACAAACAAACACACACATCACACACACACACACACACACACACACACACACACACGCACACACAGACACACGGATATGACGTTAAATGGACCACGTAAGCAAATGGAGCAAAAGAACCTTGTGCACGTAAAAGAACCCACCACACTTGACAAAAAGACTAGCTAATGGGACCTTCACGGTGTGAGTGGGTCATACAAATCTGTCCGGATATGCAGCTTGTACTCTTCAGTACGAACCTGGTGCGTTACGCCTTGAGGCGGTTTACCGGGTATGCAATACAAACAAACAAACATATCCACACACACACACACACACACACACACACACACACACACACACACACACACACACACACGAAAACATAACCTTCTTGGCGAAGGTAATAAAGATATTGACTCCTACCTCACATAGGCAGTCATCTTTGGAAAAGGGTTCAGATAAACAAGGGGGTCAGAGGGCTGAATTGGGCTGGTCTGGTCAGCACGCGGAACGATCAAAGACACCGTGAAGTTACTAGAAGAGGAGTTCTGTCCTGGTGTCACCATCGTCACAACGGGCTCTGTCATCGGGATGTTAGCTCCTGTTGAAACAACGTGATGGCAATAATGGTGGGGTTAATAAACGTCTGTGTTGGTATAACGGTTAAAGTATTTGGCCTAGGTGTCCTGGGTTCGGATTGTCTGAAATGTAAACAATGAAAGGCACTTGATATGACATCCCCCCCTTCACCCACCCAGGTGTAAAAATGGGTAATTGACTTCAGCTGGGGATGTAAACGGCGGTGGACAGAGATGGTTGGCCTTGCCTCTCAATACCGT
Source organism: Branchiostoma lanceolatum (assembly GCA_035149815.1). Taxonomy (NCBI): domain Eukaryota; kingdom Metazoa; phylum Chordata; class Leptocardii; order Amphioxiformes; family Branchiostomatidae; genus Branchiostoma; species Branchiostoma lanceolatum. The sequence continues at coordinate 3,355,939 of CM068882.1, forward strand.
GGATGACAACCCACTGCCCTTACGGCCTCAAAAAGGCTATGGGACTACCTTTACCTTTTGATAAACTTGCGTGAACTGAAGATCTTGTCTTTAGCATCCAACTTAAATCATTTTTGTGGTATATTTCTTGATTTAATCACCTTATCTCAAGAAAAAAGTGAGAGAAGTTTGGGGAAATTCTGGATTTAGAAAATCCAGAGAATTAATTGTAGGAGATACGAATCGGACCCCGTATCCTTCCGATTTGTTGCATATAGATAAAGTCACCCAGATGCAAAGCGTAGTGTTAAGTCTAAGTTAAACAGAACTCCTTGGTGATATCATACGCAAAGGCGTATAGATATCTCAATGCAAAGTCTTGATGTTTAGTATGGCTACAATGCATCCGTTACAATTGTTGTGGGATATAGTTTGTTTGATTGATCGATCGATTGACTTATTTATATTTGATTGATTGATTGATTGATTGATTGATTGATTGATTGATTGATTGATTGATTGATTGATTGATTCACTAAAAATCGCAAAGAACTTACGTTCCTTGTTGGCCCCGGAGATGTACTGTATAAGTTTTCCGTAGCCTGTGCGCATGCCTGAACCGTACCAGGTAAGGTAGGCACTGGAACTGACCCACTCAGCCGGTTCATACAAGCGTTCTTGATAATCCTAGATATAAAAAGAAATTGAATTTAAGCTGGCCACCTCAAAATCATCTTATATTGATAACAGTAATGGTAACGTTTCTCACGTGGAAAATATCTATGTTCTACATGTATAGTTTGGCGATGTTCTAGATTTGTAGTTTGAGCTCTAGGTTCTTTTTAAGTATTCATTTCAAATGTGTGGACTTTTGATACTTGTATTTCAGCATTGCATGCACTTAATGCATTTTATATTCAGCTGCTCTTTTCGAGAATGTGTTACAAATTCTAAACGAGATATGGAAACTGGAAGTCCTCCTACAGTACCGTGAAAAGCAGTCAGGGGGCTACGATCGAGTGTTTTTCTTTTGTACACCAATAAACATATCAAATATCACAAAGACAAAATTCACGAGTTCTCGAGTTATATGGTGGGTCTTTACACACACACACACACGCACACACACACACACACACACACACACACACACACACACACACACACACACACACACACACACACACACACACACACACACACACACAACGGAAATCATAGCAGGCTTTCTGGGCCTTTTTGGGGACTTCTGCTGAAGAAAGACGTCTTTTTGTACTGAGTCGTTTGTGCAGCCAGCCCGTAACCGTCTACCGGGCCTATCAGCAATGTATTATAAACAAACAAAAAAGCCCAGATAGCCTGCTACGGTACGGAGGCTAAAGCTTAAGCATTTCTTCTCGGCGAAGGTAATACTACTACACTACTCAAAGCCCCGTACGTACGGCAGTGGACGTGACCACGTGGTATCTGGGACAGTTCAGACTGTGACAGAAAGTTGTCGGCCATGTCACCCGGGCGGGACTAGCAGCTACAAGGCTGGCCACAGTTGTCAGGATAAACAGACTCCACATCTTGTAGACTCCGGGGCTGCTGGAAAATATGCCAGTTGATAACCTCGCCGTTTACCTGGTATTCTAGCTCCCCTCTCACTGGACCCGCGACACGCTGGCGACCTCGCTGCGTCATAACTGTATTTGTGTTACTCTTGACTTTCTAATGGGAATATCATTCAAAACTTACAGCACAACACACAAAACTTAGAAATATTCCTTTTTTGTCGATGAAGTTCGTTGAGTGCTATGTCAATTCGATCGACCGCAGCGACGCCGCCAGCGTGCCGAGGGTCCAGTGGGAGGGGGGCTTTAAGGTTACTACGAGTTATCACCGTTGGTGTAACCCAGGAGGTTAAAATTTAACCTCCTTGGTGTAACAGTGTCACAAAAATTTGAAGCAAAAAATGTGAAAATAGAATTTTATCCATCGCTATGTAGAAAGTACTTACCAAAACGTGAAGTGTGATCTTTAAACTTAAGGTTATACAGTACAATACCTGCACGACGACACTTTAAGAAGACGAAAACTTGCGTAGCACTCTGACCTCAACCCGGCGACTGTCCTAAAAACGTGCCTGACCACTGCCTATATATTAAACATGCTTAAAATTTTATGTGAACCAGTAATTGTTCCAGTGGGACAGGCTTGTATCCAGACGGCAAGGGAGAGAAGTATGAAAAAATTCTACCAGAATATGGTGGATTTTAAAGAAGAAAATTGTTGATTTGAAAATTTAGAAAATTGAAGCACGATTCCTCCTATTCCCAGGATCTTTTGAGACTGTCCCTTAGATATCTTAACATTAAGTAACTTAAATAAGTAATGATTATCGCTTGTTTGACCCACTTAGATAACAGTAAATAGATGTGTGCGTTTTTCTGATGATGTGCGCTATCTGTGAACGACCTTTGCATCTGTTGACTTGGAATAACCGTACATTTATCATTCTATTCTGGTTGCCAATATGTATTTAACGTTATCATCTCAAAAGTGCCGAAAACAGTCAATTTTTGGGTCGCCTTTACTAACTTTCGTCTCACACTAACGTATGGATACAATATATCTTTTTTAATAGATGAGCTATATAAAATGAGCCGTTGTTGTCTTAATCTGACTTTGTGAAATCTGTTTCTGTATCTATATAGCCGGTATAACCGCCAAATGTACTGCAAATGTTATTTTTGGCGTTTGGGTCACCTTGACTAGCTTACTAAATAAAGAGATTTGGTCTCACGCATTATATGGATATAATACATCTTTATTATGAACAAATGAAAATACAATAGGAGTTGTTGTTGTTGTGTTAATCTGACTTTATGAAATGTAACGCAAATGTTAAAATTTTGGGTTTGAGTCGCCTTGACTAGCTTACGAAAAAGAGATTTGGTCTCACGCATTCACATGTGGATATAATACATCTTTATTATGAACAAATGAAAATACAATAGGAGTTGTTGTTGTTGTCTTAATTTGACTTTATGAAATGTAACGCAAATGTTAAACTTTTGGGTTTGAGTCGCCTTGACTACCTTACGAAAAAGAGATCTGGTCTCACGCATTCACATGTGGATATAAGACATCTTTATTTTGACAAAATGAACTAAACAATAGGAGTTGTTGTTGTTGTCTTAATCTGACTATGAAATGTACAGCAAATGTTAAACCTTTTGGGTTTGGGTAGCCTTGACTAGCTTACTAAAAAAATGGTCTCACGCATTCACATGTGGATATAATACATCTTTATTATGAACAGATGAAAATACAAAAGGAGTTGTTGTCTTCTTAGTCTGACTTTATGAACATGACTTCGTTGTGCCTGTTTGTCGGTGTGAAGGGACCGTCGTATCCGGCTGTGTAGTAGAAGTCCTTGTGGTAGCTTATTGTAGCGTTGTCCAGAGATTTGGCCAGGGCGTCAGCGTTCTCAACCCAGTCGTTGTCTCTAGCGAACCCACTGAAATGCCTGCGCCAAAAAAAGGGGGAAATTACAACGTGCTTGCAATTGTGTCGATATTGTTTTATCCTTTATCCTGAAATTACGAATTTGTTTTTATCAAACAGAAATAAACAAATATAGAGTTGGCGGTATACTCAGACGTATATTAGCGCCAAGTCAAACTTATATTAGCGCCGCCATTCAACACGAAAACAATCAAATTAAGATGTAATGATGCATAAACTGACAAATAAATGTATGCAATCTTAGGGGCAAATTTTACTTCCTGTGAGCGCAAGTCCTAACATACCTTCCCTAGTTAAGTCCTTACACACCTTACCTTCTGTTAAGATACAAATAAAAATTTGAATCGTTGTGTTTCAAACAGGTGAAAAACGTCCACTTTGGATAATACTTACTTTACTTTTTGTGTAATGAAATTCCGAGTTCGTCACACTATATAGCTATCTTACAATTGTGGATATGTATCGAAAAACTACATGTATACTAAATTATGATTTGGCCCGGCCCTACCTCACAAAAGCAGTCATTTGTGGCAGAGTGTTGGTGAAAACGTCGGGATCGGAAGGTTCGGGTGGGCTGGTCTGGTCAGCATACGGCACGAAGAAAGACACGGTGACGTCCATAGATGACCCCTGTCCGGGTGTCACCTTATTCAGCACAGGTACTGTCATCGTGATCTTAGCCTCTGTGGAACGAACGAGAAAACAATAAGGGCAGGGTCGATAAATACTTTTTGAACAGTGAACAACAGCGCTCATAGTGATAAGCATGCATTAAGGTAAGGTAAAGCAGTCACCTTCAATTGAGGTGAAGCATAATGCTTTTTCAAGTAGCAAGTGGTAGTGCAATGCGGCTTCGCTACGGCTCGCGTTTTTGGCCAAGCACACCGGGTCACCCCTACTCTTCTCGATAACTATGTTGGGTTCTTTTACGTGCATAGGTTTGACGCTTGATGCTTATGACCGAAGCTGCAACTTAAGTTTATCTTAAGTCATTTCTATGGGATATTTCTTGATTTTCTGATATTCTCTCAAGAAAAAGAAGTGATCTGAGTTTGGTAGAATTCAGGAAATCCAGGACATTCGAATAAAGGTGAATCGGAAAGTCCTGTCCTTCCGATTCATTGTTGATATTCATTCTCTCACACGTTTCGTCTTTTACCTTTAGCACACTGAAGTAACCATTCGGCACCCAATTCCGTATTCAGGTCACAGACCTTACCTTAGACCTTAGATCCTCCCGCAACTTTGTTACATAGGTCAACTTGGCTTCGGATACTTCTGCTCCAAAGGTTGCGGTCTTGTGCAGCAGGCAGAAGGTTATATATAAAGCCTAACCAAAATATCACAAACATAGGGGACTTACGGTCCTCGTTGGCGCCGGAGATGTACTGGAAGAGTTTCCGGAAACCTTCGCTCACGGCTGAACTGTACTCGGAGCCGGAGATAGTGACACTGGTCCACTTAGCCGGCTCGTACAAGCGCTCTTCATAATCCTAGAAAGAAAGAAAGTAAAAGATTGCAGTCTTAAAATGATTATAGTGCATGTAATACAATAACTGGTGTTACGCGCTTTGTGTTTGTAATAGTTCGGCAGAGTTCTAAGTTCGGTAGAGTGTTTATTTCAAACGTACGGACCTTTAAATTTGTATTCTATCATTGAATGAATGGGTGGCGAATTTCAGACGAGATATCAAAGCTGGAAGTCCTACTGCAGTACCACGGAACGCCCACAGGGTCCATAAGGACACATTCACGACTTCTGGAGTTATGGTGTTCACAAGCACACCCAGACAGACAGACAGACAGACACACACACACACTCACACACACACACAGAGACACAAATACACACACACACAAACACACACACACACACACACACACCCAAAAGCATAACCTTCTCGGCGAAGGTGATAAACTAAAGTTGTACGTACTGCAGTGGACGTAACCACGGAGTATCTGGGACAGTCCTGTCCATGGCAGAAAGTTGGCGGCCATGTCCGGGCGGGACTAGCGGCAACAAGGCCGACTACAGTTGTCAGGATGAACAGACTCAACATTGTGTAGACTCTGGGGCTCTCTGAAAATATCGCAACTTTATAATCTCATAGTTTATACGGTTAAGTTTCTCAAAAACCAAGATAAAAGAAATTAAAGTTGAAGCAAAGAAACAAGTTCCACAAAGGCTCAAATGCGTTGCTGACCACTGCGGTTTAAAGGTATAATTTTGTCTACCCCAACTAGAGAGTACTCACCAAATATGTTGCTTGATCCTCTAGCTTCTTTCACGACGGATGATACTGTAGAATACCTGTGCGATACTTTTATAGAAGAACGACTTGTATAACACTTGTATAACACGGACGCAAGCAAACGTAAACATCCTGTGACCTCCACCCCCGACGACCGTCTAGAAAACGTGCTTGATGACAATTGTCAACATGCGTACTTATCTGATCATGAGCCAGCAGTTTTTACCGATTAAAGTGGCAAGCTTGTACCAAGACAGCAATGAAGTTTCAAAATTTCAAAAAAATTCTACCAAAGTATGGGGAACGATAAAAAAAGAATTGCTGAAATTGTTGATTTCAAAAAACAAAATTGCATGATTATCCCACCCCATTTCCACGATTGTTCTTGGTTTGTCCCTTAGATTAGGTAACTTAAGTAATCAAACTTTATTGCTTGTTTGACCTACTTAGATAACAGTATATATAATACATGCGCGTGTTTTTCCTCGTGATTGTGTGTGCGCTAACCGTGCTCAACCTTTACTTAAGATCTATATCTGTTGAATGAGTCTTGGAGAGAACAATCGCAGATGGCAGAAAAAACAAAGTATATTACTATCATAATGCCGCTTAAGGTCTCATTCAATATTACGTCAGAGGAATGGATACAACATTTTACAAGTTTAAATAACCTAATAAATGACAATAGTTTTGACACTGTTTTCGAAAAATCGGTCACTGAATACCTTAATCAATTAGATAGTCTTACCCCAAGTCCCTTAGATCTCCCAATTACTGCAGGCTGGGGAAGTCTTGAATGGTTTAAGATTATTGAAAACAGCAAAAGCTTCCGGTATCGACTCAATTTCAAATGAAATGTTGAAGTATGGGGCAAAAACCTTATGTCAGCCATTAGTGACTCTGTGAATACTATACTAAACAAGAGTTCTACGACCTCATACCTTCTCCAAATGATTTAAACCTGAATATGACTGATGTATTAGGAGTGTTTCTCATCAATTATAAATCACACCAGTTGATCGTCTCCACCCAAATAACATAAGTTGTCCAAGGTATGAGCTTAACAAAGAATGTTATGCTAACATTTATCGATTATGCAAATAAGGTCCTTATTAGCACAATTGATTCAATGGTGTTCACAATCACACAACTTCCAAATGCCACAAGTATGAAATTGCCGTCCGTCATTTACTAGTATGGAATTATAGTAGTTTCTCATTAATTATGCAAATTAGGCCTACATTTGCATATTTACTATCTATCAACATTCCTATCTTCCTCGGTTACAAATGTCACATATTTGAATAGTCATATCATGGAACACAGCGGGGTTTTAAAATTGTCTCATTAATTATGTAAATAAGAATCTGATTTGCATAATTATAATCCAATCATACAAAGCATCACGTAAGCTATCTACATACCAAAAATCATGACCATCCATCAAGCCCATCTTGAGTTCTAGTATTTTCTCATTAATCATGCAAATGAGGTCTTCATTTGCATAATTGATATCTATATATATCACATCCACCCTCCATCAAATACTTCTTCAGCAATACATATCCATACTCTTAGTGCACACTTCCACACAACCTCCATGTACACCATACCTCTTCCTTCCCAGATATAACATAGTTAACTCACCTACCCTGAACACCGTCCTATCCCCATGCTGTGACACACGAGTACTGATTGTTCTCCCTGATGTAAGGCAGTGTATATCCAATTTTGGTCTGCTTCCACCAAATTCCACACCACTTTCTGCTGCTACCTTTTTCATACAACTGCCGACAGCTGAGTGACAAGCCAATTAGTCCCAGCAACTTGTTTCCTGCCTCCCACACTACAACTATGCACCCCTACCACTTATCCATGACCCCTCGAAACAACACCGGCAACACGTCCCAGCCAGAACATATATTCAAGCATACAATGTAACACCTTTCTACACTTTTCTCGTTAATTATGCAAAGTGCTTCGCCCAAAATCTAATCATCTTGAGATTTCCCATATACACACCAACACACCAAATACGACAACAAACCATCCACTGGCATTCTCGACTTATCGTGTTCACTAACAGACACACAGACAAGCATAAAAAATAACCTTCTTGACGAAGGTAATAAAGGCAACTTTCCCTCCAATTGGAACACAAGTATTCTTACGCCAATATTTAAATCAGGTGATAAATCTAATGTAGACAATTACAGAGAAGTAGCAATTTCTAGTTGTCTATCCAAATTATTTACGCTCATCCTAAACAACAGGTTACAAAACTTTGCAGAAAGCAACAACCTATTAGATGACACCCGGTTTGGATTTCGGAAAAGATGTAGAACTTCAGATAATATCTTTATCCTAAAATCTTTAATAGACAAATACACAAGAACAAAAGGTGGGAAACTATTTGTATGCTTTGTTGACATGAAGAAGGCATTCGACAGTGTTTGGCGGGATGGGCTGTTTTATAAGTTGTATCAATGTGGTATTGGAGGAAATTTCTTCAATGTTATAAAATCCATGTATAGGGACGTGAATTATGCCGTTAGATTAGACAATGGATTATCAAACTCTTTTTCTTCCGTATGCGGAGTAAGACAAGGTTGTAATCTCGGCCTTTTGTTATTCAATTTATTCATAAATTACATATCTGAGTGTTTTGATCCCACGAAATGTGATCCTGCAGTCCTAACCTCAAAATCCCTACATTCTTTATCGTTGGCAGACGATCTCGCTCTGATATCACCGTCAAAACAAGGGCTACCGCATTGCATTGATTGCCTAGAAAATTATTGTAAGAAATGGAAACTATCTGTCAATGTTTCAAAAACCAAGGTTGTTGTTTACGGCAAAGGTTCTAAGAAGAAATGCAAATTTCATATTTATGACAAAGAAATAGAAATCACTGACAGTTATACCTATCTCGGCATTCCTTTTACATCTTCGGGTAAGTTCAAAACTGCCAGGTAATATTTAAAAACCAGAGCAATGAGAGCACTGTTAAAACTCAAGGCTCTTCTACTCTCTAACAATGACATTTCAATCAATCTTGGAAAAAACTTGTTTGATAAATACGTCAAGCCCATCGTTATGTACGGCTCAGAGATCACGTGCTTTGACCGCCCTTCCAAAACTATGAAAATTATTGCATCGCATACCGGCAACATCGGTGAATCTTCTCAAAATGTTCTTTCAACTTTTAATTACTAAAAATACTTGATACTCAAAATAACTTTCCTGCCACCATTCGAAAAACCACCACTTCTGAATCTAATAGTACTTGTATGTTTCGAAATAAATACAGATAAAGAAATACTATTGCTAAGAGAACGGCTTCCAAATCATAAACCTACACGCAAATCAACATATTCCAGAATTTGACATCATTGATATGCGCTTCCAGAAATTCCTGTTAGGCATACATGCCAAAGCCTCAAACGATGGTGTCAGAGGAGAAATGGGAACTTTTCCATTGATAATGGACGCAGAAATACAACTAATACTGGCATCGCTTAGTTCATTTACCCGAAGATACCTTACTTCGGGAGGCATACAATGTTGTTCTTTTAGGAGAACATGATTGGATTGTCCACGTGAAAACTATCCTCAACTACCACGGTCTGGGACATATATGGCTGAACCCGAAGTCATACCATATAGATATAATCAACACTCAGCTGCGACAACGTCTACAAGATATTTATATACAAAATGGGCATAGCGCTATTCGAAGCAATTCCAAACTATCCTTTCTTTCTACCTTAAACAAGAATTATAAGCAAGAAAACTACCTTTCAAACATTAAGAGCCTTGACGTACGTAGGGCAATCACAAAACTCAGAATTGGCTGTCATAAATTAAGTATAGAAACTGGGAGATTTCAAAAACTTCCTATCGACCAGAGGGTTTGCCCATTTTGTCCAGAGGTAGTTGAAGACGAATATCACTTTTTGATTGTATGTCCCAAATATTTTGATATACGTAATTCACTATACTCAATGCTATTGTCGGATTTACGAGGATTTATCTCAATGGACTTGAACAGCAAATTTAAGTACATAATGACATGTGACAACCCATACATGGTATCACTCTCACTCATGCCCCATGACCTCAGTGGTCGTAGGAGCGTCATGACAGCCAGCCGCAATGATCCGTGCCCATCCTTGTATACATTGGGAAATATATCAAAGAATGTCTAGACGTAAGAAACTCCTCCAATGATTGTAAAATCCCATTGTCATCCCATACTACTACACCATATTGTATAAGATAGACTACTACACCATATTGTATAAGATAGACTACTACACAATATTGCATAAGATAGACTGGTTAGCCTGATAGAATGTTATCTATGTACCAGTGAATGCCATATTTTGTACCTTGTACAATTGTTGTGCAATTAAGTTATCATTCATGAGTTTTTTCGCCCCATAGGCTTACATGTTATAATTCGTGTTTACATGGGCGCGTTCGTAATGAAGCTATAGGAAATGCACCAATGTCATTCGTTTGATGTTGAGAATATTTACCCTTGAAGTTAAAAGTTCAAATCCTCCCACACCATAAGGTGTATAGGGCGGTTCCCATCCCCGTTTCATAGCTCTGGCCCACACTGTGGTGCAATCACTGCAGCAGGGGGCTAGTCCACTGGCAGTGGAGTGTGTTTAACTTCCATACTGTTTCAGAAGTATGTACTAATTTTGTAAAGTCTTCGGTATGACTCAATGCACCTCTTGTCCAGGGGTGTCCTACCCGGGAGTTGAACTTGGGCCTTCTGGTTCCAAGTAATCAGAACCAGATGTGGTAAGTAATAGAAGCGCAGACCACTACACCCTAGATCATGTAAAACAAATTGCCAACAATTTCAATACACACGATCTCTGTTTATAGCAATTACAAACTGCACTTAGCTACGACAAAAAAGGCACTTTCCAGCTGTAAGCGCACGACCGCATCACCAAAATGCAGGGCTGTGCACGTCCGACCTCGTGCGTGGCTGCCGAACTTTACTTGCTAATTTCTTCAGTAACAAACCAGCTTTCATCAGTTTGACACTTGAGATAAGTTGGGCTGGCTCAAAGGGAATTTCCCACCGATATAAACGCACGTTCATGCAGCTTTTTATTTTTTTGGGGGGAGGGGGGGGTTTCGGAGTAACACTGGCATGATACCTTAAGAGAAACACTCAGCCTGTTAACTTTATACTGACGTTAGATGTACAAAAGAGGTGTATTACGTGCATTTTAACAATTTGATGTCTCAATTTTACTTCACTTTGTCCTTGTGTATACTTTGGAGTTGTAACCTTTTTTGAAAGACCAGGCTATTTCTAGAATGAATTCATGTGGTAAAAATATAAAGTCTTTCCTACCGATACCTTTTTTTACTAATTTTAGCATACTAATCAGTATACTCTGTTAAAAGTAAAGTAGGATGATCATTCATTGAACAAAAGAAACAGAGGTCAGGTAAAGTCAAGATGAGACATTTTATTCCGTTCAACATATTATTTAATTTCATCCCAATGATTCATATGCGCAAATCTTTAATTTGCATTCCAACAACACAGAGGTGAAATCCTTATAATACAGAGAACAAAAGAAAATAATACATCTGTTTAATACTTCCATACATATAGCTTGTACACCGTGATTTTCTACAAGTACTTCAAGCCAGCTTTTCTACCTACAAGCATGTGTATTGTCAGTTGCATTTCAAATAAAGAGACAAAACTTGCACAGCCATCCTTATCAGACTGATAGGGTAGACTTTTCGTCCCACCTACTAAACGCAGATGAGTTGATGACTGTGTATTGTGTTAATGGTGTATATATATCATGCTTAAAAGCATGATATATATATAACATAAACACAATAATAGTTGCTATCTGCTTTAACAATCAGCCTTGATAAACCAGACTTCATTGTGCCTGTTAAACGGCTTGAAGGGACTGTCGTATCCGGCTGTGTAGAAGAAGTCCTTGTGGTAGCTGATCTTAGCTTTGTCCAGACTCTTGGCCAGAGCTTTGGCATTGTCGGCCCAGTCTTTGTCGCTGGCGAATCCACCGAAATGTCTGCAAAAGACATGGGGAGGGGGGAGGGGATTAGAGTGCTTTCGATCTAGAATCTAAGAAATGAATGGAAAATATTTTACCGTTGCAGCACTAAACATTGTACGACCTCTGAAATAGACGAGAATTGGACACGGTCACGGCAAAATTAGCCTGGATGCCAGACCCCCAATCTCTATGATATTTATCATGTACAGTTACTCAAGCAACTGGATATGATTTTGGTCCAGTCTGACTCCTTGGCATACCCAGGAAATGACCTAAAGAAAGAATGAGGCATATTTAGGTGTGTTTGATTACTATGCAAGATGTAGCCTAAACCAGGCCCCGTGGATGGCTGGAAAAATAGAGTGAATAGTATGCTAAGGGAGTAGGCTACAGAGAGAGGGTCCAATATGCCATCCGCGGAGCCTGGTAGAGGCTATGCAAGATTTACATCTGGATCAAAATATTCATCTTGATTATCATTTTGTTTGAGCTTCTGGTGTTTGCAAATATAGCTATTAATACAACCAGAAAAAAGAACCAACACCAAAAATATAACATTTTGATTGATACTTATATTCTTTTATTCTTTTATTATGCTTTTTCATCACAGTGGATTGTACTAGTATAGTGAAACAGGTGTTGCTTGTCAAGGCCACCTTTTCAAGGCCACCATACAATTTGATATCTATCAGTTTATAATGCCAAACTCCTAAGTTTTATTCACAGCTGTATATAATTATACATAGAACAGGATGGTGATATCAGACTCCATTTTCAGTTAGAATATGTATTTATTTATCTATTTCAGCTTTGCCATAATACAAAAATGTACAATGAATGAACAGGACAGAAAAAAAAACAAGATGAATCCTTTTTCTGACTTCTGTTCAAAATAGAATAGATAGAGAATGCATGATAAAGGAAAAGTGAAGGAACAAATAGACAGATGAAAGAATATATGAAAGGTGAAATGAATGAGGGAGGGAGGGAGGGAGGGAGGGAGGGAGGGAGGGAGGGAGGGAGGGAGGGAGGGAGGGAGGGAGGGAGGGAGGGAGGGAGGGAGGGAGGGAGGGAGGGAGGGAGGGAGGGAGGGAGGGAGGGAGGGAGGGAGGGAGGGAGGGAGGGAGGGAGGGAGGGAGGGAGGGAGGGAGGGAGGGAGGGAGGGAGGGAGGGAGGGAGGGAGGGAGGGAGGGAGGGAGGGAGGGAGGGAGGGAGGGAGGGAGGGAGGGAGGGACAAATGAATGAATGTCTGCATGTCATCATTGCAAGTTTGTGGTAATGGAATAGTAATAGTAAGAGATATTGGTATTTGGTACACAACATAATCAACTAGACACGTACTTGACGAAAACGGTCATTTGTGGAATAGGGTTGGTGAAAACGTCAGAAGTAGAGGGCTCGGGAGGGTCGGCCTGGTCAGCGAACGGCACGAAGAACGACACGGTGAAGTTGGTCTTGCAGTAAGGCCCCTGTCCGTGTTCCACTTTGGTCGCAACCGGTGCTGTCATCGGGATCTCAGCCTCTGTGGAAGTACAAAAAATAACAGACATGTTAGTGACTTTGACATGTTCAACCAGTTTTTCTAATATGTTCTGCCAGTTCATTCTAGTGACTCTTAAGAAGAGTGATGGATGTCACTTGAAACGTCACAAAGTAAAATCCAAATCTTGCCCAGTTGTATTGTTTGTTTGTATTGCATACCCGGTAAACCGCATCAAGTCGTAACACACCAGGTTTGTATTGAAGAGTACAAGCTGCATATTCAGACAGATTTATATGATCCACACACACCGGGAAGGACCCCTACTCTTTTCGATAAGTGTGTTGGGTTCTTTAACGTGCATGCTTGAGTTGTGGCTCTGCTCAAACACGGGATCTCCATTTAACGTCCTATCCGAGGGACGTCCCTAACCAAAGCTAGGTACTCATTTTCACCTGAGTGAAGTGGGGAAAGTCGTACAAGGTGCCTTTCCCAAGGGCACAACGTCAACGGGACAAATCAAGGAACCCCGGATTCGAACCTGGTATCTCTGGGTTTTGGGGCCAAACACCCTGCCACTACGCCACTGCGACGCCACGTATTGAGAGTGCATTGTCTTTAAACAGCAAAAGACATGTATTTCCTATCAAACATGTGCACCTATGTTTCTTATGATGAGCCACCTGTTTACCACCTGAATAAAGATACACATCCACCCCCTCCCATACTACTTTGTGTGACAGATCAATGTGTGTAAACTATTTTCATTCTGACAAAGCAACAATGGGACAGGGAAAAGATTATGCGTTGAAAATGTTAGCATGTTACAATAGCATCACACAGATGATATTGATGTGGTATATATGATAACTTTTTTGCACAACAATTGTACAAGGTACAAAGTATAACTGGTACATGTGCATAACTACAGATCTGTATATATATCTAAGGGCTAATCTACCTAATACAAGAGTGTATATGTGCATCACAGATGGACAGGGAAGGATTGTATTATTATTGATACATGTAAGCCTGTGTTACATTATCTCATGATCACTTTCTTATTTTTGTTACGCTTTCTTTCTGTCGATTCTCTTATTTTCATCTTACTCCCTAGGCTACAATTTTTTATTTCTACACTGCCTTCTCCACACAGTCCTAGTTTGCCCTTTTTCCAAATGCAAACAGGCTACCGTTTTAATCTAAGCATACACTTACTTTTCTTGTTATTCCCACTGATGTAGGAGAACAGCTTCATGAAACCCTCGGACACTGCAGGGTTATACTCCATACCGGAAACAACGGTGCTGGTCCACTTGGCTGCCTTGTAAATACGCTCGTCATAATCCTGAAGAAAGGAAACAAAAACAATACCTTCTTTTCAATTTCTCTTCTTCTTTTTCATGGACAAGCTTTTATGCTTATCAATTTAAGGATGAGAAGAGCACTCCCTGACCAAGTGTTTATTTTGAGAAGTAGGTGGATGTCTTTATTATGTAAAAAGATAAAAGAGCCTACGTTCATTTGTATATATAGCCTGGAGTCCAGTCTTGTTAGCTTTGGCTGGCTCCCCAAGATCCGTTATATTGTTGGCGGTTAGCGGATCTTGGGGAGCAGGCCAAAGCTAAGAAGGCTGGACTCCAGGCTTAAACGTTTGTACTATTGATAATAGCTTTTCCTGACTAAATTCAAAATGGGATAATATTGGACATGTATATTGAGCATGAAAAAGGGAATATCTTTCAAATTGGTCTTACATCTGTGACTAATAGTAAAAGCAAGGAGATTACAGTTTGCAGTTCCTTTTAGATGTGCACAGGTACAAAAGTTGTCAATTATGTTTCTTTTTTTTTTAATATTTCTGCAGTGGTTGGACATACAACCATTATTCAAAGGCACCTAGAGCATGATGAGGCTTGAAAACTGGAAATATTCTAGTTGCTGTAATCTTTATGAAATTGACATTTAATGCCACTGTTTACCACATTTGCGGGCGGATTTCTTTTCAAAAGTGCTCAAAGGCGGCACAAAAATAAGCTACAAGGTGATCTTTTAGTTTCACGCGCCTAGTGTAGATAGACCGATACCATAGCCCCACCCACCTCCGTCAAAACGTAGAAATACAAAGTTAAAAAATAAAAATGCAAATATTTGACGGACAAGCAGTCTGACTCTCTCATCGGTCGAACCGCTAATTGTGATGGACAGTCAGGATCAGTCTATTAGGGCTGGGATATTCTATCAGTTCTCACCACACAACGACATCGTATCTTTGCTCCTTTAATGTCGATATGTATGGTATTATAGTGTTATTGAAACTTACTATGAGTAGGAATGACTAGAAATGTGAGTTTTTTTATTCAAGTTTCAAGCCTCATAAAATGCTCTGGATGCCTTTCAATGACATTGGGTAACATGTTGATAGAGTTAGGACTTAAATGACTGTGTATCTCTGTTATATTGTATCTGACCATTACCTCTTCCCTCATGACCTCAATGAAAAGTGGCCTGCGAGCCGATTTGAGCTTCTCATGAATAAGCAAAGGTTCAAACAAACAAACTTTTCATCTTTCAGTTTTCGTTATTGCATATACGAATGCGTACCTTTGTAGACTCGACCGTTTTGAATTCGGGACAATTCAGGTTGTTACAGAAAGCCGGCGGCCATGTTTGTGTGGGTAGAACAGGACTGGTGACAGCGAGGCTGGCCAGGGTTGTCAAGACGATCAGCGTCAACATTGTGTATCTGTGGAGATGTATAATAAAATAATACACAACAATTTTACTCATCTGCGTATTTGGTGACATCTTAAGTTTTATACTGTAATTCACTTTATCTTCACGGTAGCAAAATTTCACGTTGTAAGGAAAAAGGACATTTTCACTAGTACTGAACTTTAACTTCATGGTGGCCTCAAGTGATTTACAGAACGGATGTGTGAAGGAATCACAAATGATTTATACATTTTTTTCACGGTGACAATAAGTTCACGGTATCGTGAAAACAGTGAACATGAAGTTACAGTGAAAGAAACAAGTATTACAGTATTGGTCTGTAAAATTGCACATAAGACTAATAGACTTATGCACTGTGATATTCCTGGTCTATCCAACAATATTTTCATTTTCTGTGCTGACTTATGATAAAGGGGCTCCAAACATCACTGCAGAACCTACAAAACTTCTTGCAAAAATGAAATAGTTAGGCTGACATCAAGCATAATACTTCATGTAGCCCCAGAAGTTTATGACTCTTGTATGTGAGCCCCCCTCCCTCCTGCCAAATTTATCGAAAATTTGCTTTCTGCAACTTATTTAATACTTCCAAAGACAGGGAACTGTCTCTGCCATATTTTTCACGACTCTGATATAGACGAAAACATGTTTAAAAAAACCCGGCCACTACTACCCCCCCGACCAAAACCTCTGCTTGGAGAATACACAAATCCTAGGATCATCGGCCTCTGACTCTGAGTATCTGGAACAGACAAATTTACCTTCACGCATGCGCACCCACAAACCCACAACAGTTCTGCATCCTAATCTCCAAGCAGATGTGAGGAGGAAAGATCGTTACATAATTTCTCTGACTTGGAAGGGCCGTACGTGTCAGGATAACGAGATAGGTGGGAGAAAATCACGCTCTTTCCCCCCAACAATTCTGCTTGCAAGTGACCACCATGACAATAAGTCCAACATATCACTTTACTAATTTTTAGGCAAATTTTCTTTCTTTTCCCAGTCCTCTCGGATTCGGATGGCTCATTTAGTGAAATTCAATAGGGTCCCTTGTCAGCTGATGCATCAGAAAGGGTAACGTGTATTTTCTAGCTCTACTAACACTGACTAAAGCGACAAATTTACGTAGATGATTTAATTCATTCAGCACTAATATTTATCGCAAGTTTCGATCGATCGAAGTACTCCGGGTCCTAAAAAATATTTTCAGTTGCGACTACATTGACAAATTCAAGTGAGGTATGCGCATAGCCTGTATTTACACAAGCTCTTGGTCGGAGGTTACTGACCCCCAGCCCAAGAGGGGGCTGGCGGTTACAGGACCGGCTGGCCACTAGGAGCGCAATTCGTCAGGCTAGGTATGCGCACAGTCTTAGTCTTAAGAATACTGGACAAAACCCACTATGGGGCATCAAGCCTTCCCCCCTCTCTCTTGAAATACGATGAAGAAGAAGAAGAAGAAAGAGAAGAAGAAGAAGAAGAAAGAGAAGAAGAAGAAGAAGAAACAGAAGTAGAAAAAGAAGAAGAAGAAGATAAAGAAGAAGAAGAAGAAGAAAAGGAAGAAGAAGAAGAAGAAGAAGAAGAAGAAGGAGAAGAAGAAGAAAAAGAAGAAGAAGAAAGAGAAGAAGAAGAAGAAGAAGAAGAGGAAGAAGAAGAAGAAGAAAGAGAAGAAGAAGAAGAAGAAGAAGAAGAAGAAGAAGAAGAAGAAGAAGAAGAAAGAGAAGAAGAAAGGGAAGAAGAAAGGGAAGAAGAAAGAGAAGAAGAAAGAGAAGAAGAAAGAAGAAGAAAGAGAAGAAGAAAGAGAAGAAGAAGAAGAAGAAGAAGAAGAAGAAGAAGAAGAAGAAGAAGGAGAAGAAGAATTAGAGGAAGAAGAAGAAGAAGAAGAAAGAGAAGAAGAAGAAGAAGAAGAAGAAGAAGAAGAAGAAGAAGAAGAAGAAGAAGAAGAAGAAGAAGAAGAAGAAGAAGAAGAAGAAGAAGAAGAAGAAGAAGAAGAAGAAGAAGAAGAAGAAGAAGAAGAAACCTGAGTAAAAACAATATGTTGAGCCATACTAGGTATGGCTAAACATAATGATTCTATTTCAATCCTAGTCTGTCAATGTCTATGAAGTAGGGGTAATATATTTTTACTTAGACGAATTTCTAAGATAAATATTTCTCTGGAACCATACGATTTAATTGAGTTATAGTCTGAGACATGACGGCATCGAAATGAACAAAGCGATTTTAGAGCAGACTCCAGGCAGATGTGGGGTCCAGCCTCATTTGCGTGTCTTTTGGCAGCGCTCTGAACGTCTAGGGTGATTCGGATAAAATGAATGCACATAATTGAAGAAATGCAGAGAGGGAATAATTTAACCATTCTTGTACATACTTCATGCATATCTATTGAAAGGGAAAGTCGTAACGTTCGTTACGTGAAGTCGAAATGATCTTTCAATCAGTATTAATCACGTTAGATTAGACAGGTTGAGCGCAACTGATGGACTCTTCTTAAAAGAAATTCGAATCAGATGTATAATTGAATCATCTTTATTGTGTTTTTCAGTCATTAGGGCCAAATGCCCCATTGACCCATATTTGCACTGCTGTACAGATAATTTACAAAAGGAAAGTCATGAAATGGGCATCAAAATGGTTCTTCGGTTCTATTGAATACAATGATCACTAGTTCACTGCAAGCAAAATCATCCTAGCTACAAGAAAGTATCATTTCAGTTAAAACCAATTTGATGTTACAGCGATATTGGCACGTACGGCGAACCTACAGGTATTCCCTAATTATTATCTTCGCCGAGTACTATAGTACTCGGGGAAGATTATGTTTTTGGTTGAGTCAGCTGTTGGGTGGGTCTGTATGTATGTATGTCAAGAGCATAACTCTAGAAACCTTTGATGAATCTTTATGATTTTGGTAGGTGTGTAGTGGTTGTACAAAGGAAGGTCAAGTTCGAAAATGGTTCACCTTGCGTTTTTCAACAGTACTGCAGCGGACTTTTAACTTTTGTGTGTTTGTATGTAGGCAAAAAAATGGCGGAAACATTGATGGATCTTCATCATTTTTTGTAGGTGTGTAGATGTTGCGGAAACGGAGTTCAAGTTCAAAAATGATTCCCCTGACATTTTCCATCGGTACTGCAGCGGGCTTTGTGTGGATGTGTATTTGTATGTGGACAACATAACTCGAGAAGCTGTTGTCAAGATCAAGTTCGATAATGGGCCTTCTAGCGGGTACCTAAGGTACTGCAGCGGAGCTTCAAAAGTTTGGAACATATTTTCTGAAAGTGCTATGGTCATGATTTTTATGTGGTAGATAGTCCATGCCACAGGAAGTAAGTTGTGTAAGTTTGGGCCCCCTAGCGTCTTGTTTTTAACTGCAGTGTGTGTTTTTGTTTTGATCTTCGGACATGAATAACTTGAGAAGGGGTCAACAGATCGTCGTGAAGTTTGGTATGTAGAGAGCTCAGATGGTGCTTTACACAATCAATGACTAATTATGCAAATCAGGGTATAATCTGCATAATTAGTAAGGATAGTTTGTAAATCCATTACATTTCATAATGGGACATGTAACAGTGTTCCCGGAAACAGGTCAACAGAGGGCCTTACCTAAAAAGTATAGATAAACAGATGGGGCACATAAATAAACAGATAGGGCAGTCTCACTACACTCCAAGCAGATGTGTGGGTCCGGTTGGTTTTCAACGTGTTCAGTTTCTGCATTTTTGTCCAACACACGGTTGGAGACATAACGAAAAGGGGACAAAATAGAAAGCCTGACAAAAACACCTAAAAACACGTCAAAAACCAGCCGGACCCATGACCACGCCTCTGCTCAAAGAGCACACTGCACCAAAACTGCACCATTGCTAGTTTATCAATCAAACGGGAGGGCAATTCTTGTTAAAACCAGAGAAAATTAAGTTCTTCCCCGACTGTTTTGGTTTTATCTCTGCAAGATCCAAACAGCAGTCGGGCAATCCGCTTGCTTCCCATTTAGAAACATCAGTCCCTATACTAGATAGAGCAACAGGTGAACTGACCGATGATTTGTACCACTTGTTAACTTCTTAGGAGTGCTGATAGAACTACTGACATTCTCATAGTAATTCCTGGACATTTCAAATTGACATTCTTTAAGCAATATTCAGCTATTCAAAACCAAAATATTGAAATGAGGTACAAAAGTGGATGGAGAGGGATAAAGTCACTAACCTAACTGGGCCAGGCAACATTATGTCGTAACGAATCCAACTGTTCCCACGATACTTAAAAAAACACTCGTGATGGCCACGGGATCTGAGGTGTATAATATTTTTTTAAGTAAAATGGGAGGGCGATTCTTGCGGAAACTAGAGAAAAATTACTCTATTCAAAGATAGTAACGATTAAAGAGTCTCACTTGTAATCATCCCCGACAATTTTTGTTTAATCGCTACCATACAGCGGTTGATCATGAGTAATTGTTTTGGTTCCTATTCGGAAACAATGACTATTTTACTGAGATAGAGCAACAGGTGAACTGACCAAACATTTGCTCTATTTGTTATCTTCAGCTAAATTGCTTTCTTGAAATTGTTGACACAAAAAAATGAAATTGCAGACTATCTCATAGTAAATCCCGTTCAGCTGAAATTGGGATTTTTTAACCAATCAGCGCTTCCAAGCTCAACATGATCATCGAAATAAGGTAGAAAGGTCCATTAATGGCAAAAAGACAATAACCCAACAAAGCATGGCAACATCAAGTAAACACTAAGAATTCATAACCGTCGATGAAACTTAGGCAACATCATAAAAAGTGGACGATGCTACGCTAAATCCTTACCTGGGAGTTTAGTTCTCGTGTCTATCTTCCTCGGAACACAAAGGTCAAAAGAGACAGTCTGATATGCGCAACAAGAGTTATTCCATCTGCGAATGCGTGCGTTGGTGGGAACTTCTTAGGAGCGGGCCATTGCGATATAGGGGTGGTTGGGCGTTACTGTGTTGTTTTAGAGTGCGCTATGATGCGGAAAATATGTTTCATCACTACGAATTCAGAACGATCGGTAAAACTTAAGGAACAGCATAAGAATTGGACTATACAATGCCCCATAAAAGGGATTAGAAGAATCAACTAGTCAGGTATCCTTTCTAATTAGTGTAATACAACGAAAAACACCGTCCGACACAGGCTCCGCCCAAAGAAGCAAACTTCATAACGAATCCAACTGTTCCCACGATACTTCAAAATACACTCGTGATGGCCACGGGATCAGACGCGTATAATTTTTTTTTGATTAAATGGGAGGGCGATTCTTGCGGAAACTAGAGAAAAATTACTCTATTCAAAGATAGTAACGATTAAAGAGTGTCACTTGTAATCATCCCCGACAATTTTTGTTTAATCGCTACCATACAGCGGTTGATCATGAACAATTGCTTGGTTCCTATTCGGAAACAATGACTATTTTACTGAGATAGAGCAACAGGTGAACTGACCAAACATTTGCTCTATTTGTTAACTTCAGCTAAATTGCTTTCTTGAAATTGTTGACAAAAAAATGAAATTGCAGACTATCTCATAGTAAATCCCGTTCAGCTGAAATTGGGATTCTTCAACCAATCAGCGCTTCCAAGCTCAACATGATCATCGAAATAAGGTAGAAAGGTCCATTAATGGCAAAAAGACAATAACCCAACAAAGCATGGCAACATCAAGTAAACACTAAGAATTCAGAACCGTCGATGAAACTTAGGCAACATCATAAAAAGTGGACGATGCTACGCTAAGTCCTTACCTGAGAGTTTAGTTCTCGTGTCTATCTTCCTCGGAACACAAAGGTCAAAAGAGACAGTCTGATATGCGCAACAAGAGTTATTCCATCTGCGCATGCGTGCGTTGGTGGGAACTTCGATCTTAGGAGCGGGCCATTGCGATATAGGGGTGGTTGGGCGTTACTGTGTTGTTTTAGAGTGCGCTATGATGCGGAAAATATGTTTCATCACTACGAATTCAGAACGATCGGTAAAACTTAAGAAAGAGCATAAGAATTGGACTATACAATGCCCCATGCATAAAAGGGATTAGAAGAATCAACTAGTCAGGTATCCTTTCTAATTAGTGTAATACAACGAAAAACACC
This sequence comes from Branchiostoma lanceolatum, assembly GCA_035149815.1. Lineage (NCBI taxonomy): Eukaryota > Metazoa > Chordata > Leptocardii > Amphioxiformes > Branchiostomatidae > Branchiostoma > Branchiostoma lanceolatum. The sequence goes on from CM068882.1 coordinate 3,378,098, forward strand.
GTCCGACACAGGCTCCGCCCAAAGAAGCAAACTTCATAACGAATCCAACTGTTCCCACGATACTTCAAAATACACTCGTGATGGCCACGGGATCAGACGCGTATAATGTTTTTTTTAATTAAATGGGAGGGCGATTCTTGCGGAAACTAGAGAAAAATTACTCTATTCAAAGATAGTAACGATTGAAGAGTGTCATTTGTAATCATCTCCGACAAGTTTTGTTTAATCGCTACCATACAGCAGTTGATCATGAGCAATCACTTGGTTCCTATTCGGAAACAATGACTATTTTACTGAGATAGAGCAACAGGTGAACTGACCAAACATTTGCTCTATTTGTTATCTTCAGCTAAATTGCTTTCTTGAAATTGTTGACACAAAAAAATGAAATTGCAGACTATCTCATAGTAAATCCCGTTCAGCTGAAATTGGGATTTTTTAACCAATCAGCGCTTCCAAGCTCAACATGATCATCGAAATAAGCTAGAAAGGTCCATTAATGGCAAAAAGACAATAACCCAACAAAGCATGGTAACATCAAGTAAACACTAAGAATTCAGAACCGTCGATGAAACTTAGGCAACATCATAAAAAGTGGACGATGCTACGCTAAATCCTTACCTGGGAGTTTAGTTCTCGTGTCTATCTTCCTCGGAACACAAAGGTCAAAAGAGACCGTCTGATATGCGCAACAAGAGTTATTCCATCTGCGCATGCGTGCGTTGGTGGGAACTTCTTAGGAGCGGGCCATTGCGATATAGGGGTGGTTGGGCGTTACTGTGTTGTTTTAGAGTGCGCTATGATGCGGAAAATATGTTTCATCACTACGAATTCAGAACGATCGGTAAAACTTAAGGAACAGCATAAGAATTGGACTATACTATGCCCCATAAAAGGGATTAGAAGAATCAACTAGTCAGGTATCCTTTCTGAGTAGTGTAATACAACGAAAAACACCGTCCGACACAGGCCCCGCCCAAATAGCAAACTTCGTAACGAATCCAACTGTTCCCACGATACTTCAAAATACACTCGTGATGGCCACGGGATCTGAGGTGTATAATATTTTTTTAAGTAAAATGGGAGGGCGATTCTTGCGGAAACTAGAGAAAAATTACTCTATTCAAAGATAGTAACGATTAAAGAGTGTCACTTGTAATCATCCCCGACAATTTTTGTTTAATCGCTACCATACAGCGGTTGATCATGAGTAATTGCTTGGTTCCTATTCGGAAACAATGACCATTTTACTGAGATAGAGCAACAGGTGAACTGACCAAACATTTGCTCTATTTGTTAACTTCAGCTAAATTGCTTTCTTGAAATTGTTGACACCAAATGAAATTGCAGACTATCTCATAGTAAATCCTGTTCAGCTGAAATTGGGATTCTTTAACCAATCAGCGCTTCCAAGCTCAACATGATCATCGAAATAAGGTAGAAAGGTCCATTAATGGCAAGAAGACAATAACCCAACAAAGCATGGCAACATCAAGTAAACACTAAGAATTCAGAACCGTCGATGAAACTTAGGCAACATCATAAAAAGTGGACGATGCTACGCTAAGTCCTTACCTGGGAGTTTAGTTCTCGTGTCTATCTTCCTCGGAACACAAAGGTCAAAAGAGACAGTCTGATATGCGCAACAAGAGTTATTCCATCTGCGCATGCGTGCGTTGGTGGGAACTTCTTAGGAGCGGGCCATTGCGATATAGGGGTGGTTGGGCGTTACTGTGTTGTTTTAGAGTGCGCTATGATGCGGAAAATATGTTTCATCACTACGAATTCCGAACGATCGGTAAAACTTAAGAAAGAGCATAAGAATTGGACTATACAATGCCCCATAAAAGGGATTAGAAGAATCAACTAGTCAGGTATCCTTTCTAATTAGTGTAATACAACGAAAAACACCGTCCGACACAGGCTCCGCCCAAAGAAGCAAACTTCATAACGAATCCAACTGTTCCCACGATACTTCAAAATACACTCGTGATGGCCACGGGATCAGACGCGTATAATTTTTTTTTGATTAAATGGGAGGGCGATTCTTGCGGAAACTAGAGAAAAATTACTCTATTCAAAGATAGTAACGATTGAAGAGTGTCACTTGTAATCATCCCCGACAATTTTTGTTTAATCGCTACCATACAGCGGTTGATCATGAACAATTGCTTGGTTCCTATTCGGAAACAATGACTATTTTACTGAGATAGAGCAACAGGTGAACTGACCAAACATTTGCTCTATTTGTTAACTTCAGCTAAATTGCTTTCTTGAAATTGTTGACAAAAAAATGAAATTGCAGACTATCTCATAGTAAATCCCGTTCAGCTGAAATTGGGATTCTTTAACCAATCAGCGCTTCCAAGCTCAACATGATCATCGAAATAAGGTAGAAAGGTCCATTAATGGCAAAAAGACAATAACCCAACAAAGCATGGCAACATCAAGTAAACACTAAGAATTCAGAACCGTCGATGAAACTTAGGCAACATCATAAAAAGTGGACGATGCTACGCTAAGTCCTTACCTGAGAGTTTAGTTCTCGTGTCTATCTTCCTCGGAACACAAAGGTCAAAAGAGACAGTCTGATATGCGCAACAAGAGTTATTCCATCTGCGCATGCGTGCGTTGGTGGGAACTTCGATCTTAGGAGCGGGCCATTGCGATATAGGGGTGGTTGGGCGTTACTGTGTTGTTTTAGAGTGCGCTATGATGCGGAAAATATGTTTCATCACTACGAATTCAGAACGATCGGTAAAACTTAAGAAAGAGCATAAGAATCGGACTATACAATGCCCCATGCATAAAAGGGATTAGAAGAATCAACTAGTCAGGTATCCTTTCTAATTAGTGTAATACAACGAAAAACACCGTCCGACACAGGCTCCGCCCAAAGAAGCAAACTTCATAACGAATCCAACTGTTCCCACGATACTTCAAAATACACTCGTGATGGCCACGGGATCAGACGCGTATAATGTTTTTTTAAATTAAATGGGAGGGCGATTCTTACGGAAACTAGAGAAAAATTACTCTATTCAAAGATAGTAACGATTGAAGAGTGTCATTTGTAATCATCTCCGACAAGTTTTGTTTAATCGCTACCATACAGCAGTTGATCATGAGCAATCACTTGGTTCCTATTCGGAAACAATGACTATTTTACTAAGATAGAGCAACAGGTGAACTGACCAAACATTTGCTCTATTTGTTAACTTCAGCTAAATTGCTTTCTTGAAATTGTTGACAACAAAAAATGAAATTGCAGACTATCTCATAGTAAATCCTGTTCAGCTGAAATTGGGATTCTTTAACCAATCAGCGCTTCCAAGCTCAACATGATCATCGAAATAAGCTAGAAAGGTCCATTAATGGCAAAAAGACAATAACCCAACAAAGCATGGCAACATCAAGTAAACACTAAGAATTCAGAACCGTCGATGAAACTTAGGCAACATCATAAAAAGTGGACGATGCTACGCTAAGTCCTTACCTGGAACGTTAGTTGTCGTGTCTATCTTCCTCGGAACACAAAGGTCAAAAGAGGCTGTCTGATATGCGCAACGAGAGTTATTCCATCTGCGCATGCGTGCGTTGGTGGGAACTTCTTAGGAGCGGGCCATTGCGATATAGGGGTGGTTGGGCGTTACTGTGTTGTTTTAGAGTGCGCTATGATGCGGAAAATATGTTTCATCACTACGAATTCAGAACGATCGGTAAAACTTAAGGAACAGCATAAAAATTGGACTATACTATGCCCCATAAAAGGGATTAGAAGAATCAACTAGTCAGGTATCCTTTCTGAGTAGTGTAATACAACGACAAACACCGTCCGACACAGGCCCCGCCCAAAGAAGCAAACTTCGTAACGAATCCAACTGTTCCCACGATACTTCAAAATACACTCGTGATGGCCACGGGATCTGACGCGTATAATGTTTTTTTAAGTAAAATGGGAGGGCGATTCTTGCGGAAACTAGAGAAAAATTACGTTGATGAAGGTTAGACATCCAGGTAATAAGATACGCCAAAAATAATTACTCAAGCAACTGGATAAGATTTTGAAACAGTCAGACGTTTCAGACAGTATCCACTGTCTTTCGTCAGTGACTAACGATAGGACTGAGAACACCAGCTTTATACCAAAACTCTGAATGGATATGTTAATGAGGTAAAGACAATTTAGGATGTCTTGAAGTAGTCTTCAAAAAGAAGATTAATTCAAGACAAAGTTATGCCAATAGTTCAATTAGCTACTGTTGTTCTAGTACAGTAACTAAATGTTGCTTGTCCGGGGGTGGGGGGTGGTGGGCAGTGCATTATCCCAGGTGCCTGAAAGTTGAACGCGTAGACCGCCTTTCCTGTTGAGGGCGGGGTTGTACATCCTCTCATATATTGCTTCTCTAATTCCCCGTTCGAACCAGCGTTCTTCACGATCTAGGATGTCCGTGGATTCGAAATTGAATGAGTGTCCCTGGTTGTGTTTTAGATGGTGGTAAATGGCAGAGGAGTAGCGGTTAGCGCTCTTTCTGCAATGTTCCTTGTACCTTTCTTTTAGTGGTCGACTTGTCTCCCCAATGTACATGTTATTGCAGTTCGGTTCCTCACATTTCAGTTTGTAGATGACATTGGCTTTGATGCCTTTTTCAGGCCTGTCTTTTGGATGGACTAGTTTCTGCCTGAGAGTTGAGTGAGGTTTGAAGTTAGTGGCAATGTTGAAGTTTTGGAAAATACGTCTGAGTTTTTCCGATACTCCTTGGACGTAGGGAATGGTAATGTTGACCTTGTTTCTGTTGGTCAATGGTCTGCACTTGAGTGTTTTCTTAGACTGGTCAGAAGGTTTGAGGGCCTTGTTGAAGGTCCAATTTTGGTAGCCACACTTGGCTAGAGCCACACGGAGATGTCTTTGTTCTTCTGTTTTTGCTTCGTCTGAGGTAATGACATTGTCTGCTCGATGGAAGAGAGTAGCTGATGACTTCTTTGACCATATTAACCAGGTAGATGACAACATCAAGTTCACACAAGAGTCGTGTCAAAACAACATGCTCCCCTTCTTAGACACCAAAACCATCATAGAGAAGGATGGCAACCTTCAGTTCGAAGTGTACAGGAAACCGACCCACACTGATCAATATCTGGCCTTTGATTCCCATCACCCTTTGGAACACAAACTAGCAGTGATTAAAACTCTCTTCCATCGAGCAGACAATGTCATTACCTCAGACGAAGCAAAAACAGAAGAACAAAGACATCTCCGTGTGGCTCTAGCCAAGTGTGGCTACCAAAATTGGACCTTCAACAAGGCCCTCAAACCTTCTGACCAGTCTAAGAAAACACTCAAGTGCAGACCATTGACCAACAGAAACAAGGTCAACATTACCATTCCCTACGTCCAAGGAGTATCGGAAAAACTCAGACGTATTTTCCAAAACTTCAACATTGCCACTAACTTCAAACCTCACTCAACTCTCAGGCAGAAACTAGTCCATCCAAAAGACAGGCCTGAAAAAGGCATCAAAGCCAATGTCATCTACAAACTGAAATGTGAGGAACCGAACTGCAATAACATGTACATTGGGGAGACAAGTCGACCACTAAAAGAAAGGTACAAGGAACATTGCAGAAAGAGCGCTAACCGCTACTCCTCTGCCATTTACCACCATCTAAAACACAACCAGGGACACTCATTCAATTTCGAATCCACGGACATCCTAGATCGTGAAGAACGCTGGTTCGAACGGGGAATTAGAGAAGCAATATATGAGAGGATGTACAACCCCGCCCTCAACAGGAAAGGCGGTCTACGCGTTCAACTTTCAGGCACCTGGGATAATGCACTGCCCACCACCCCCCACCCCCGGACAAGCAACATTTAGTTACTGTACTAGAACAACAGTAGCTAATTGAACTATTGGCATAACTTTGTCTTGAATTAATCTTCTTTTTGAAGACTACTTCAAGACATCCTAAATTGTCTTTACCTCATTAACATATCCATTCAGAGTTTTGGTATAAAGCTGGTGTTCTCAGTCCTATCGTTAGTCACTGACGAAAGACAGTGGATACTGTCTGAAACGTCTGACTGTTTCAAAATCTTATCCAGTTGCTTGAGTAATTATTTTTGGCGTAGAGAAAAATTACTCTATTCAAAGATAGTAACGATTAAAGAGTGTCACTTGTAATCGTCCCCGACAATTTTTGTTTAATCGCTACCATACAGCGGTTGATCATGAGCAATTGCTTGGTTCATATTCGGAAACAATGACTATTTTACTGAGATAGAGCAACAGGTGAACTGACCAAACATTTGCTCTTTTTGTTAACTTCAGCTAAATTGCTTTCTTGAAATTGTTGACACAAAAAAATGAAATTGCAGACTATCTCATAGTAAATCCCGTTCAGCTGAAATTGGGATTCTTTAACCAATCAGCGCTTCCAAGCTCAACATGATCATCGAAATAAGGTAGAAAGGTCCATTAATGGCAAAAAGACAATAACCCAACAAAGCATGGCAACATCAAGTAAACACTAAGAATTCAGAACCGTCGATGAAACTTAGGCAACATCATAAAAAGTGGACGATGCTACGCTAAGTCCTTACCTGGGACGTTAGTTCTCGTGTCTATCTTCCTCGGAACACAAAGGTCAAAAGAGGCCGTCTGATATGCGCAACAAGAGTTATTCCATCTGCGCATGCGTGCGTTGGTGGGAACTTCGATCTTAGGAGCGGGCCATTGCGATATAGGGGTGGTTGGGCGTTACTGTGTTGTTTTAGAGTGCGCTATGATGCGGAAAATATGTTTCATCACTACGAATTCAGAACGATCGGTAAAACTTAAGAAACAGCATACAAATTGGACTATACTATGCCCCATAAAAGGGATTAGAAGAATCAACTAGTCAGCTATCCTTTCTGAGTAGTGTAATACAACGACAAACACCGTCCGACACAGGCCCCGCCCAAAGAAGCAAACTTCGTAACGAATCCAACTGTTCCCACGATACTTCAAAATACACTCGTGATGGCCACGGGATCTGACGCGTATAATGTTTTTAGTAAAATGGGAGGGCGATTCTTGCGGAAACTAGAGAAAAATTACTCTATTCAAAGATAGTAACGATTAAAGAGTGTCACTTGTAATCGTCCCCGACAAGTTTTGTTTAATCTTTACCATACAGCGGTTGATCATGAGCAATCACTTGGTTCCTATTCGGAAACAATGACCATTTTACTGAGATAGAGCAACAGGTGAACTGACCAAACATTTGCTCTATTTGTTAACTTCAGCTAAATTGCTTTCTTGAAATTGTTGACACCAAAAAAAGAAATTGCAGACTATCTCATAGTAAATCCCGTTCAGCTGAAATTGGGATTCTTTAACCAATCAGCGCTTCCAAGCTCAACATGATCATCGAAATAAGGTAGAAAGGTCCATTAATGGCAAAAAGACAATAACCCAACAAAGCATGGCAACATCAAGTAAACACTAAGAATTCATAACCGTCGATGAAACTTAGGCAACATCATAAAAAGTGGACAATGCTACGCTTAGTCCTTACCTGGGACGTTAGTTGTCGTGTCTATCTTCCTCGTAACACAAAGGTCAAAAGAGGCCGTCTGATGTGCCCAACAAGAGTTGTTCTATCTGCGCATGCGTAGATTGGTAGGAACATCTCAGGAGCGGGCCATTTCGATGTAGGGGTGGTTTGTAGTTACTGTCATGATTCATAGTGCACTACTGTATTAGAGAGTATCAATTTTCAAAATGTTTCTGAAGTTGATGTCAATGCCACATGATTTCATGACTACAAGCGCGTCGATCATTCCCACGCTAAGGCTGTCATTTGAAGAAAATTTGATATCAGCTTTTTAATCATTCTATCGCGTTTCAAATGTTTTTATAGGGCCAAAAGACGACCAGCACATTTTTGTTTCGAACATGTCCGGTATTCTGGACCAAAACAATGTTCATTTGCAAATAAATATCAAGATTTCAACTCGTTCTTACGGCACAGCGACGTCACACTTATACTCTGTGAATATTATTAGCCCATGTGACAAGCTAGACAACTTATATCAATATCATGAACAAATTACAAAACATGGACTTTTCGATTGTCCCAACCAGATGCCTTGAAAAAAGTCAGAGGTCTAGGGAATGAGACCGGGAAGGTCTTGCCGTTAACTGCGACCTCTACCAAAGAAATATACCCGTACTTTTAGTGCCACTTGTTTGTGTAAAGATTAGAAAAGGGAATGATAACAATTTTCTGGAAATTAACACTCGGAATCTTAACTGATGTAAGAATTTTAGAATTATGCCACATGTAACTTGTAAGTTTTAAGGCTATGTTCACGTGACTTTATGGTGACTTATTCAAGAAAGGCCATTGATAGTAATGCGAAACTACATTTCGTGTGCACTTTTAAGAGATTTCAAATGAGCTGTCTATTGTTGCAGCATGGACATGATTAGAGCTGAGAAACAACGATGTCAACGAATCTCTCTTAAGCCAGCGTCACACTGCTGAAAACCTTCCATCGAATTTGTAGGTCGCGAGAAAGTCGCCTACTTTTATCCAAATCAGAGAGCGTTTCTTTCACCTGTTGCTTTGGACGGGGTTCAGTGCGCACATCGGCATATCTCCAAAAATCACGGAGCCTGGGAAGACACCGGCCGTGCTGCTGCTGACAATGTGTGAGAGCTCGCAGACTCACCGGGAGAGTTTTGTGTGTGACGCTAGCGCTTTATAAACACTTTGTCTTTCAGTTTGTAAAATTTGCTGGAGTTAAAAAGAATATCGTTCATAGCTGTCATTCTTGTGATCTTATTTCACAGTGGCCTCTTTGTAGCATACGATAAAAATGCATATAAATATGTAGAAAGACTTAGAATGATGGTGATATTGTATTCTGCTTCACTGCTGGTAAACATGATTTTGTTGCTACTTTGTGTGAAAGTTAGGCACACAATAAAGAACAATGCGCACGGGAAAAAAACTTGTCGGCCCAGCTCAAATCTGCAAAATAAATTGTCTCAGGATAAGTTTTAGTGACGTTATTAACCCTCAAACACCCGAACCTATTTTTACGACTAAAATGACTGAGCGGGGTCAAAAATGACCCCAAAATGTTTTGTTCAGTAAAATCTCCCTTTTCACTTTTTTCGCTGATTGTTATAAATAAATTGCTTCATCAATGTAAGAGGAATGTTTTGGCATCTTCAGATATGAACAATTCCCGTTCATTATCATAATTTATGCAAAAAGATCAGAAGGACCACTTCTTGAACTATTCCTATTCAGACCTGGAGGGGATTTTTGAGGCCCACGCCTAATTTCATGTTGCATCACTACTGAACGGTTTACGCGAGAGCCACGAAACTTGGTGGCTTTTCATAAAATGTCCTTAATAAAAATTTCAAATTGATAAAAAAAGTTAATCGTTTTTCGTGTTGCCATGGCAACGGGTTTTTGACAGCCATATTTTACAAAATTTCAGTTCAAACAATGACGTTTCGAGGCTTTGTTGGTACGCCAAATGTATTTTCTTACATTGTTATTATCTTATGTAATCCAATGTAACTTTTATGATTCAACATTGATATTTTATGCTGATTTGATGACGTCATCCGTCAAAATCCAAGATGGCGGATAGAATCCCATAAAATTGCGTCATAATGACGTCATATTACGTCATTATGACATAAAATTTGTTACGGTAATACTAATTCACTTGCGCATCATTCTCTGAAAATTTGGTGGTCATACAATAAGTAGTTCAGGATTTACAGAGTTCAGGTCTCAAAAACAGCACGTTATTTTTGCTGGGGTCAAAAATGACCCCAGCGTACTCAACACAGACCTTCCTATATAACGTCAATAGTATTGTGCCCATCTCCCTAGAAAATTATGAGCGGTTAGAAAAGATGTCTACTGACAAAGTCACGGAGGGAATTTTTTCAGATCAAACATGTTCAATTAGCACCTCAAAATCCACGCCTGGGGTCAAAAATGACTCCACTCGGGTGTTTGAGGGTTAATTGCCTGGAAGGGACTCGCCAGTGACTTTAAGTTACGAGGGCTTGTAGATCACTTTCTGTGTTCTACTGCTTGAAGTAGGTTGTTGTAGAATAACAGAATCACAAAGTATCTGGCAAGCCTTAAAAAATCATTCAATTGCCGCTTTTCTTCTCGATCAGTCAATAGATTGATTGTTGTCTGTTTGGTTAATCGTGTCAATTGAATTAGTACACACTGTTCCGTGATATCTAATTACTGATACACAACCTGAGTGACTTAATCTGCATGTTGATTTGGATTGTCTAATGTTTAGCATACTGAAGAAACCGTTTGGCACCCAATTCCCTATTGTTTACGGAGTCAGGAAGCAGGTAAAAAATCATATCTATGTTTTGTGAAAAAACGGCAAGTGCTGAACCTGGTGCTGATCTCGTTGTCCGGTGAACCTCACAAGTCCTCAAAGTTCAGCAAAGGAAGCTGTTCCAACGGGCTTAGCTGATATAAGTGTTACACCAGAAACAAGAAGAGTGGTCCGTGAAACGTTTCAATCTGACCTAAGTCTTCAGCACCGTGCGAAGGTTTACAACAGGTTTGTAGCGTCGCGGTGGCGCAATGGCAGGGTGTTTGGCCCAGAACCCAAAGATCCTGGGTTCAAATCCGGGGCCCTCTGATTTGTCTCGTTGACGTTATACTCTTGGGAAAGGTACTTAACACGGCTATTTCCAGTTCACACAGGTGGATATGAGTAGCTAGTTTCGGTTTGGGACGTCTCTAGGATAGGACGTTAAATGGCGATCCCGCGTTTGAGGAGAGCCACACCTCGACCACGGAAAAGAACCAACCACGCTTATGGAAAAGAGAGGGTGTCCTTCCCATTGTGAGTGGATGAAATATAATATCTGTCCGGATATGCAGCTTGTAATGTTTAGTACAAACCTGGTGGATTATGCCATGAGGCGAAATACAAGCAAACAAACAAACAAGCTATTACTTCTTATTTCATTGTCGCATATGTCAATCTACTACATCCTGCTAGGTTGCAGTTCAGTGAAGGATAATTTTTCCCACCCATGTTTCTCATAGTTCCTAACAAGGCCCCCATCCCCATGGTGCGGCGCTCTCATCGCGCTATCGCTGCGACCTCTATTTGGCCAGAGCGCGGAGCGAGTGCCGAGAGCACGGCGAGAGCGGCGTATAGGAGCACACGCTCACAGAGCACCATGCCGTCACCTCGGCGATGGTGTTGAACATGTTCAAAACAGTCGCCGTGACAGCGTTGAGGATGGCGATCAAAAAATGAGCGCCGAGAGAGCGCGCAAGGTAGGATCAAAGGGCCGCAGCGAGCGCTCTACGAGGATTGAATGGTCTCAACTACAGTTTTAAAAAATTTCATTCTTGAAGTGGTGTATCTTGAATTCCTGGAATTTTTGTTAACAAATCATTCTTTAGCTTATGGGTAATACAAATTGACGAATAACTACCATTACATGCTTTCATTCAAATTAACTTCCCCCCAATTTTGCATTGTCAGTGGTTCAAAAGTGCTTCAAAAGTCTATGATTTCTGTCAAGCATGACAGAATTCGAATAAAGATCAACATCCTGTAGACCAACATCCTCCTTGATCACCGTCTTGAGAGTCAGTAAAGAACAAGTTGATGTGCATGATCTTGGACTCCAATTTCTTCAAAATGATATTTATTTCTTCCACGCGTATGTCTGTTTCTATAGAAGTACAGTAGAATCCGCTTAACTGCACCACCCATTTGTCAGCGTTTTTGGTGCAATTATCCGGCTGGTGCAATTATGCGAAATGCCCAGCTGGACCGCACCACCATGGGCGAGGGGGTGTATTGTTAGTCAGAAACACTAGCACAAAGAAAACAGACGAAATTATTCAGTTATTAACTTTATTTATTGACCCTTTGCTGAAAATAAAGAAATGACTACGTACCTGTTTTAAAATATTTTGCATTCTTTCATTTTTCCATGCGATCTACCGCATTACAACTCACGTAATGTTACAGGGGAGGTATTCTGAAACATCGACATGCCACTCATGGGATAACAGTTTCTGTGTTACATTACGTAGAGTGCAGTTGTAGATTTACGTAAATCATGTACCGCCATGAAACTAGGAATTGAAACTAAAACTTGGTTACTGATTACGGGTGACCCGCCCGGGACCTATCAACGTAACTGTCAATGGAGACCGCCTTCTTTTGTTACTTAAAACAGTTTTAAACATATTGGCGGTATTGCGCCTTTACACCGGCAGGTATCGGCTCAGTTGTACCGCGTTTGCCGATTTTAGCGCACATTTTCAGTTAACTTGTCGAGGATTTTTGAAAAAAATTGGTGCAGTTATCCGGCATTGGTGACCATGCGCGGTGCAGATATGCGGAGTCACTAACAATGCAGTGAATGGGAACCGGTTTTGGATATTGGGATTCGGTGCAATTAAATGGAAGGTGCGTTTATCCGAGGTGCAATTAGGCGGCTTGGTCTGTACATTGTATGGCATGATTTTCATAATTGCATGCGTTTTGTAGATGGCACCAAATTTTAATATGGTATGTGTAACCCTGTGAATGAAAATTACATTCATGTTAATGTAATGGGCTAAGTTTTTTTAGAACAATTTAACAAACTGTGTACTGCAGTTTGTTTAGTTCATTACGATACATGTAATGATCCTGATTGACCATCAAAATTAAATATATTCAGCTAAAATCTAAAATTGCCTCATGTTCTTGACCTGTGTTATAGTCTAGTTTCTTGATTGTCCATATAAAGTACATGTAGCTCTGCACCCATGTGCACGGGTGTGTACCAATGATAAGGTAGAGCCCATACACAGCCTTTTTTCTGTATGTACCATATAATAAATGGACATGCATATGATCATTTAGTGAGGAATAACTAATTGAAGTCTTAGAGAGCAACAGTAAAATGTGTAAAACAAGCTTAATTCGCATTCTAAGTATCCTTATATCCCCCATGTATAGCCCAAATCAACATTACTAATTCGTGATAGCCTTCTATGACAATTATGCATGAAAACTGTTTCTTAACATTTGTTATAGTGTCTGCCTTGTTTCTTGATTTTCCATATAAAATACATGTGGCTCTGCACCCATGTGCCTGCGTGTACCATTGATATCACATTTGCTGAGTTCTGATAACCCCCATACATAGCCTCTTCACTATTGACCACTTCATAATTGCAAATACTTATTTAGTCAGTAACTTACTAATTAACGTCTTAGAAAGCAACTGTAATATGTGTAAACAAGCTTATTTTACGTTTCCCTATATCCCCCATGTAGAGCCCAAATCAACATTTTGAATTTATTTCAGCACTTAATGACAATTAGGCATGGTTTTTACCCAGCGACAGAAAAAAGTGCCGTAACTTACCCCGTAGTGAGACGTCATTACCTGATTTGAAGAGCCCCCATTCACGGCTCGCGTTATAAGTGTCCCAAATTTACGACGCTTGTTTTTGAATCAGTAGATGTTCCTCTCTCCAGCAACAGTAAAATCATTCTCCAAAGCCACTGCCTGTTGTGTGCCTAGAGGAAGTTATTTACCCTAGAGGAAGTATAACTTTTATGCATAAATTATGCAAATGAAATCTTCATTAGCATAATGCACCTTCTTTATTTTCTAAGCTGCCTACACCTCGAATATGGCATCTGTAGCATTTACTGTAAGAAAAACATAAATATTTTGCATAAATCATTAATATGCAAATGAGGTCATAATTAGCATAACGAACATTCAATCATATTCGCCTGTCCTTAAACTAAACTTATCTCTAATATGACATCTGTAACATTTAGCATAAGGGAAATATGAAGTTTCTGCATAAATTATGCAAATGAGATCCTATTAGCATAACGTACATAAAGATGATAGTTATAAGTACATAATGACACAAACATTAAACACATATCCTTTACCAGTGAGGTGTTATAGTAGTTGCCATTATTATGTTAATTACATTTGATCAGAGACAGAACTACACATGTATATATCAATTATCTATGTTAAATATGTAACAACATGGATTCCGTAAAGATAGTAAAAAAACTTATCTTCTTGCCTATCAATTGATACCAATTAAGTATTGGTTAATCTCTATTTAACATCAATTCAACTGCATTATCAGGTACAGGGTTAAACCACAAACAGAAGTTACCAGCTCAGTCGGTGGAATAATAGAGGGAAGACTGAACACACAAATGAAGGAATATTGAATGATAGCAAGTTAAATATTCAGTAGATGATGCAATGAATAAGCAAAAGTGACGATGTCTTTAATAAATAAAAGGCCAATGAATAAGTAAGAGAAATGACTGGCGTCATAGTGACGAAATCAAATATCATTGGCTGTAAATACAAGATGGCGGCCAACACACGACCCGACGGATCCTACATAGGTTTCGCTACGCAAACCTGTAATTGTCAGGGTAGCCATTGCACTTTCAGTAATTTTCAGCCATAAATTGTTGGATTTTTAAGGGTCTTAGAGGGGGGTCCCATAACGAAAATTAGCTGGAGAGTTTTAATTATATGGCTGTTCATAGTTCCACATACCTATCATACATACAAAGTTTGAGCCGATTTGGCCGACCCCCATCTTCCCACCTCTGCTTGGTTTTGCCTGGTTTTCTCTTGCAATGACTCTTAAGTTAGATATGCAAAATAAGTTTATTACATGCATTTTAACGATTTGAGGTATCAATTTCAGTTCACTTTGTCCATGTGTATATCATGGAGTTGTAACCTTTTTTTTTAAACCAGGCTATTTCTAGAATGGATTCATGTGGTAAAAAATCAAGTCCTTCCTACCAATATCATTTATAGTATAGTATTCCGTATACTTAAGTTCTGTTAATAAGTAAAGTGGGATGATCATTTGGTTAACAAAGGAAACAGAAGTCATGGAAAGTCAATATGAGACATTTTATTCCGTTCAACAAATATCTAATCATGATTCATATGCTCACATCTTTAATTTGCATTCCATTAACACAAAGGTGCAATCCTTATAATATAGAGTCCAAAAGAAAAATAATACATCTGTTAAATATATAATTAAAATATAGCAGGTATTGTTCGAAAAGTTCTATACATGTACCTTGTACACCATGATTTTCTGCAAGTATCTGAAGCTCACTGCTGAGCTTTGCTAGCTACAAGCATGTGTATTTTTTAGTTGCATTTGAAATAAATTAACAAAACTTAAGTGGTCTTCAACTCAAAATTTTGTGCAACTACCACAAGAAGTCTACTCTATTAATCCAAGCACGATGTAAAGGCGATTATGCTTTAAGCATGGTATATATATACACCCTTAGCGCAATGATTTGTTATCTCCTTAAAGGGGAGCAAAACCTACAATTGAAAAGCCTTCTATACTATGTTAGATACACATGTATACCCCAAAGTCAAGTTCTCACTTGTTTTGCATAAGTCTGTTATACTGTAAATGCAGAAATGTTTGCGGGGATTTAATTTCGCCGCAGGGAGAAAATGGAGCATTCGCAGTGGTCTTAAGTTCGCGTTTGAAACAATAGTAGTGCCACAGTCACACAATGGTACGACATTCTGCGGTGGTTTTAAGTTTGTGGTAAATAGTTCACTGTGGTAAATAGTTCACCACGAAAACCACGAACATAAAACCAATGCGAACGTTTCTGCATTTACAGTAGTTCAGGGCCCTCTCACCGTTTGCAACTCACGGCGTGCTGACAGTAACTAAATTTGATTGAATTTGGTGACATCTGTTACATGTCCCAACATGTAAAACAAGTGAGAGCTTGACTTTGGAGTAGTGCTGCGTATAAAAATTGATTCGTTACAGGTCCAAAATACCAGATCATGAAGTACCGGTACTGTACCGATATAAATTTACACCAAGTATGTGCTTATTTTGTGACTGATCTCTTGACCTCATACAAGACCAAACGCGACCAAAGTGACACCTTGGAACAGCGAAAGTATTATGCAACAGATCATTCAGGCAGGCCGGGAGTTTTGATAGCATGGCCAAGGGAGTTTGGCGGTAGGAAACCAGTAGTTATGTTCTTTAAATAAAGATACTGACAAGTTGAATACAGTTTATGTTTTTGTCATTGAGGAAGTTCAGAAAAACATATGTTAATTTTTCAAATTGTTCAGGTACAGGTACAGGTCCTGTACCTGATGTTACGTTTAGGTACGCAGCACTACTTTGGAGTATATTTAGCATTGTATAGTAAGGCTCGTCAATCTTTAAGTTTTGGTTTCCTTTAATCAGCCTTAATCAACCAGACTTCATTGTGTCTGTTGAACAGTTGGAAGGGGCTGTTGTATCCGGCTGTGTAGTAGAAGTCCTTGTGGTAGCTGATTGTAGCGTTGTCCAGACTCTCGGCCAGAGCTTTGGCAGTATCGGTCCAGTCTGACTCCTTGGCATACCCAGGGAATGACCTGAATGAGGAAAATTTAGGTGTGTTCAGTTACTAAACTACGCACAAAAAGTTCGGAAACTTAACTTTGGTCGATCATATTTCCGTTATTTTTTTTCCGATTTCAATGTATTACATATCATTTAAAAGCTTTTTTGATTTCCTTTCGAATGGTACCAAACTTATTGTGATTGCAAGTTCATGAAACGAGCATCAGGCCTGCTAAAGTGAGTGGGTCGAAGAAATAAATTGCCCAGATTACCTTACTATAGTCAAACATGCTATTCCGTACATATTCTTCTGTTGATATTGACTTCTGTACGAGGGTATTGTGAAAAATCAACAAGAATAAACAAGACATATTCACGAAAGCTAAATTCTTTATCAAAACCAAAAATCTGTGTCTTAGTAACGGGTTAGCAAGGGGTCTTAGTAACGGGTGATCCAGCCACGCGCTGTCACTACAGCACGGCACCTACTCCTCATACTCGTCACCAGTCGCGCAATGCGATGCTGTGGGATAGCGTCCCATTCCTCCACCAGCAGTCGTCCTAGGTCAGCTAGCGTTGTTCTCTCGGTCACTCTTGCACGGACAGCTCGCCCAAGCTGATCCCATAGATGTTCGATGGGGTCCAGGTCCGGGCTCTTAGAGGGCCACTCCATCCTCTCTACACCTGCATGCTGGAGATGGTCTGCGATTATCCCTCCCCGGTCTGGGCGGGCGTTATCATCTTGCAGCAAGGCAGTCGGCCCCATTTTATGAAGGAAAGGGATGGCCACCGGATCAAGTACTGTGTCACGATATCTTTCTGCATTGAGGGTTCCTGGTACAATGACAAGTCTTGTCTTTCCCCTGGAGGTAATGCCTCCCCATACTATGACGCTGCCACCACCAAATGCTGTGGTGTAAACAATTGGATCTTCGATGTGCTAGAAATAACCTTGAATGGTCTGTGTTCTAAAAATAACCTTAGAACCTGAGGAAACAATATATTGAATCATCATCCGCGCCCATACCAATAGGATGTCACAACGCGCGTATGACACCAACAGGGAATTTTTGGCACTTTTTCTCTGTGACCCACTCACATTATTAGTCCTGGTACTTGATCCAAGGGTTTTCAATCACAATAAGTTTGTTGTCATAGAAAAGGAATCACATAAGCTTTATAATGATATATAATGCATCAAAATCGGTAAAAAAACAACGGAGATATGATCAACCAAAGTTAAGTTTCCGAACTTTTTGTGCGTAGTTTATATAAGAAGGACATATAGAACATAAAATATTCACCTTCATTATCATTTGTTTGAGTTTCTGTTGTGTACAAAGTTTTTTTTAGCGATCACGCTCAATGCAAGGCCGTAGGGGGCCACTTCTTTAAGCATTGAAATAATTGATGTCATTGGTCTAAACTGAATGTGACTAAGCTGAGAGATAGTGGTGTATGTTTGTTTTGAAGGTTTGTAGGTTATAATCAGGGGAAAGCAGTGGGCTGGGAGGGAGTTCCAGAGTTTTGCTGTTTGTCGAAAAAAGCAGTTACTGGACAATGACTTTGAGGCAGAGGTAAGAGTCAGAGGAGAACCTGGTGGTACGCTGACTCTGTGGTGGGACAAGTAGTGTAAGTTAATCGGAAGAATGGCCATGGAAGTATCTATATATAGAAAAGAGACAGGGAGGCAATGTAGCTATCACAACCTGGAAGCACAACCACCACCAAAAATATGACATTTTGATTGATAGCTGTCAGTCTATATATAATGCCAAACTCCTCAAAAGATCAGCTTTGTTCACAGCTGTATATATGTTGAACAGGATGCTGATATCAGACTCATTTTTAACATAGAATAGATGAACAAATAAAAGAATGCATCATGAAGGAACGACCAAGGAACGAACAGATGAATGAAAATATATGAAAGAAGAAATGAATGGATGAAGCCATCATGAAGGAAAGAAAGGAAGAACAAATGAATGGGTAACCATTGCAATATGGTGGTAAAAGAATAGTAACAGAGTAACGGAGATATTGGTACATTGTACAGCAAAATCGACTAGACACGTACTTGACAAAAGCGGTCATTTGTTGAATAGGGTTGGTGAAAACATCAGAAGCGGAGGGTTCGGGTGGGCTAGCCTGGTCAGCGAACGGCACGAAGAACGATACGGTGAAGTTGGTCTTGCAGTAAGGCCCTTGCCCGTGTTCCACTTTGGTCGCAACCGGCGCTGTCATTGGGATCGTAACCTCTGTGGGAAGTACAAAAAGTAATGGACATGTTAGTGACTTTGACGTGTTCAACCATTTTTTCTAATTTGTTCTGCCAGTTCATTCTAGTGATGCTGAAGAAGAGTGATGGATGTCACTTGAAACGCCCGGAAATAATATCCGAATGTTGTCAAGTTGTAGAGATTAAATTGTCTCTAAATAGCTATTGACATGTATTTCCTATCTAACATGTGCACCTAGGCTATGTTTCTTGTGATGAGCCACCTGAATTATGATACACATCCACCCCCTCTTATACTACTTTGTGTGACAGATTAATGTGTGTAAACTGTTTTCATCCTGACAAAGCAACAATGGGACAGGGCACAAGGTTATATGTTAAAAATGTCAGCATGTAACAATAGCAATAAAAAATTCACACAGGTAATATTGATGTGGTAAAAATGATAACTTTAGTGCACAACAATTGTACAAGGTACAAAGTATGGCTGGTACATAACTACAGTTGTATATATATATAAGGGCTAATCTACCTAATACAAGAGTGTATATATGCTTTACAGATGGACATTGAAGGATTGTATTATTATCGATAAATGTAAGCCTGTGTTACATTATCTCATGATCACTTTCTTATTTTTGTTACTTGTTATTTCTGCCAAAGTGGCTATTCTCTTGTAATTTTCTCTTCTTAATTCCCTAGGCTACAATTTTTTTATTATACACTGCCTTCTCCACACAATCCTAGTTTGCCCTTTTTTCAAATGCAAACAGGCTACCGTTTCAATCTAAGGATACACTTACTTTTCTTGTTGTTCCCCTCGATGTAGGAGAATAGCTTCATGAAGCCCTTTGACACTGCAGGATTATACTCCATACCGGAAACTATGGTGCTGGTCCACTTGGCTGGCTCGTAAATGCGCTCTTCATAATCCTGAACAAAGGAAAGATAAAAAAAATTATTTTCAATTTCTTCTTCTACATATCTTTTTCATGGACAAGCTAATATTATGCTAGTAAAGGATGAATATTGTAGTCCCTAACCTAATGTTTATATGGGAAGAGGTAGTGGGATGTTTTTATGATGTAAAAAGATAAAAGAGCGCACATGTGTATAGCCTGGAGTCCAGTCTTGTTAATGTTTGCTTTGGCCTGTTCCCCAAGATCCACAATATTGTTATCAGATCTTGGGAAGCAGACCAAAGCTAAGAAGGCTGGACTCTAAGCTAACATTTGTACTATCTATTAACTTTTCCTGACTAAATCCAAAATGGGATGAAATTGGACATGTATATTGAGCATAAAAAAAGGGAATATCTTTCAAATTGGTCTTTCAAATGTGGACTTAGTAAAAGATTTAACTTTTATTAACTGTTTGCTTCCTTTAGATGTGCTGTCTGGACTCTGGTACAAAAGTTGTCAACGTTTCTTTCCAAAAATATTTCTGCAGTGGTAAATGATATTGGGTAACTTTTCTGTATCTACATAGCAGGTATAACCGCCATTAGGCGTTACACTGTGGCCCAGCTTCGCAGGCACTTGGCGTGGTAGTAGCTGGTTATATTACACCAAACGGTCTGTTACACCTAGTCTATTTCACCTTACAGTTGTTGTTATTGGATGTTCGGATGTGTACGCACCTTTGTGGTCTTGACCGTGGTGTATTTGGGACACTCCAGTTTGTTACAGAAAGCCGGCGGCCATGTCTGTGTGGGGAGAACAGGACTGGTGACAGCGAGGCTGGCCAGGGTTGTCAAGACGATCAGTGTAATCATTGTGTATCTGTGGAGATTTTGGCAATTGGTCAGATAATACACAACAATTTTACTCATCTACATATTTGGCTCATCTTAAGTTTTATACTGTAATTCACTTTATCTTTACGGTAGCAAAATTTCACGTTGTAAGGAAATTTGCATAATTTCACTGAACTTTAACTTCAAGTGATTTACAGAACTGATGTGTGAAGGAATCATAAATGATTTCAACAGGTTTTTCAAGTTGATGATATTAGTTCATGGTATCGTGAAAACAGTGAACATAAAGTTACAGTGAAAGAAACAAGTACAAGTATTACAGTATTGGTCTGTAAAATTGTACATAAGACTGATGGACTTTAAATATATGCACTGTGATATTCCATCTATCCAACTATATTTTCATATTTTTCTGTGCTGACAGTCTTATAACAAGGAGGTTTTATATAATAAAGGGGCTTCAAACACCACTGAAGAACCTACAAAACTTCTTGCAAAAATGAAATAGTTAGGCTGACATCAAACATAATACTTCATGTAGCCCCAGAAGTCCATGACTATCCAACTATATTTTCATATTTTTCTGTGCTGACAGTCTTATAACAAGGAGGCTCACATACATTAGATGACTCTTGTATCTAATGTATGTGAGCCCCCCTCCCTCCTTTCAAATTTATCGAAATAATTTTTGCTTGCTGCAACTAATTTGATACTTCCAAAGACAGGGAATTGTTTCTGCCATATCTATCACACCTCTGATATAGATGAAACATCAAAACATAATTCACATACGTTGAAAATGCACAAGTCATGCAGGGCTCGATCTTAACTATGTCCCGATGTCCCGGGGCCACTAAAATTTAGGCCGGGACAACTGAAAAATCTATTTGGGACACTTTTGGGACAATAGGAAAATAATCAACTAATCAACATCAGAATGTCCGATCTCCCCGCGGCAGACCGGATCCGGACCGCAAGCGACCAAAACGTAATCTAAGACGACCACGTCATTTTCAAATGCATGGCGACGTCAGTTTTTAATGGTAAGTTGCGGGAAATCACGGTAAATCGGCCTGTTTTGCAGCGATGAAATCCAAGATGGCGCCAGTGGTCATAGGTCATTGGGATAGTCTACTGCAATGAGGGTGGAACTATTGCGTGTGGTGTGATTTTACTCTACATTCAATAGTACAATAAATTTAAACTTATTTCGTCAAAAACATTCTTTACATAAAGAAAATGTATACATAAAGAAAGCTTGACTTGATAACGTTTTGTTTTGAAGATAATACGTGGATGTTTTTTTTTTTTTTTAACTGCTCACCCATGCCTCTAGTGAAGTATCCTAACTAAATAAACAATGCGTTTCTACATGTACAGGCACGCTAGAGGCTATATTTTTGTATTTCTCTGCAAATTTCTGGCGTTTGGGCGGGTTTGGGAGTTTAAAACTCACACCAGGAGAAAAACTTAACCAAACACGATCTTTTCATGGGTAACAATGCCATACTGATCCGGTAATTTTTCTGCGGCGTCGCCGATTTTGTGAAAGAAGGTTCCCGCTTGTGGCGACCATGTTCCCGGTAAGAATTTTCGCCAACACTCGCCAGTAAACTTATTTTCTGACCTACTCACGGTATAAACAGATGCAGTTGGTGTTGTTTACATGAAAATTGTATTGTAAAACGTCAGTAGGGTGTCGGATACTCAACCCAAAACATCGATCCTTTGTTTTTAACGTTAGCGTCGTAGCGAAATGACCCATTGTTATACGGTATCGACTTCATTCACAAGTTTTTACAGACAATGCCGATGGTAAAAGTGACGCCGCTCGCCACAAAAATAAGCGAATTTTCATGAATTTTAGCAAAATAATCCAGGAAAATAGGGAAGAAATATCGTAAATGTGGAATCCGAAAGCGGTATAATGGAGACGAGCTTTGCTGTTAAACGATTAAGTGCATCTTGTTTAGCATTCTCGTTAATAAATTATGACGTTGAAATCGGTGCCTCTGTCTTGACTAATGTCAATCTCTATTTGTAAGAAGACCACGTGTCCAAGACGCCCGAATTCTATCGGTCCCCTGGGTCAGGTCTTCTTCAACACGTATGACTGTACTAGACGAGTGCACTATCCACGGTGGTCAAAAAGGCCTTGATTTTTTCCTCACTTGTAAAGCATGCATATTGATGAGGAATCGATGTCAATCACCCCTGTCACTACTGGCAACAGTAGCTGATTGGTTTACGCCTTTGCAGGCGGGAACTAGATTTGTTTTGGTTGCACCAAGCCGAGCAGGATTTTGCCCGCGAACTTGTCCTTTTCAAATGCGCGCCTTGTCTCCGCCTCTATTGTTCTCTGGTTAACACATTAACAATACCCCAGCTTTTATTTCAATCATTCCCACGCTCTCAAGCTTCATACTGACACCACCGTTTCGTCAATTCTTTCTTAGCTATATTTTGGTCTATCCTACCACATTGAACGCCCAAACTAAGGCCATCAAGAAATCGCAGTTTCCGCCATAACTCACCGTAATTCCCGGCCGAGGGTTCTAGACTATATGCGCAACCGCCGGAGACGCCGCAGAACCCGCCGATATGATAAACAATACCCCGGCCTTTATTCCGTACATTACTTTCTTAAACACGCAGAAATTTAAAATTAACAAATAGAATTCGAATAGGTCATAGATGAAGTCGAATATTTTCATTGTAAACAAAAACATTATATTTTACCACATACAGAGACCCCAAAACGTAGCACTCACCTTGATACATTTTCGTGTTTGACAATAACTGTTGTACTGACGTGTCTGGCGCTGTTCTACACAGCCACTCAATAATCACACCCTACGTTTTCCGATCTAAAAACGCATTCTTTCTAATAACAAACTCCTTCTCGTCATTTTTGTACTATAACGCGGTCTAAAGACCGTAATTCCTTCGTGGTAACAGTGTACTGCGTTTGATATGCCGAATGTGTCGGCTTGTGCTGACACTAAAAATTTCCTGGCAGCTTCGTTTGGTAGAAAAAAATGGTGCATTCCTATACAAAGGAGATGTACGTTGTATAAAAATACCCATGAGTAAATCAATGAGTAAATCAACTGCTAGGGAAATACGGAAGAGATCAGAGTGTGATTGTTTGACAGCAGAACTGGATTTTCCTTTGTTTTCAAACCGACGCCATGTTCCGACGCCATGTTTTGGTTTCTTCAGATAACACACTTGCGGGTCTTATTCGTGTATTTTTTTTTACATTATTTTACCCACGCGTATTTCAATCACCAATATACCGTTCAGGCGTCTTTTTATTAGAAATTGGTCGAGGTTTCTGTCTCTACAAACCCTCGCGGCCTCGTTGGTAGTTGAAATTCGCGGGTAATTATCTTGCTTGGTCCGGGCGACAAATACAATGGAGGTATTTCCCACTCATTTGCATCTGGATTAACCGCCCCAGAACAGACGCTAGCGAAGTAGTGTGATCTTTACCGACAAGCTCATTATCTTTCCAGAACATAACCATTCTTCCACGTGAAGTTCTAAATAAAGCGTTCGATTCGTATTTTGGGTGATATCTCCCGATACCAACGCTAGAATTCGACAAAAACAACCGTCCGAAAGCCAACTATTGGGCCGATAGGGAACTATGGGAGAAGACGTCCAAACAAATTGGCGAAATAAGTTAAAATCTCTCAGACATCAAAAACTACTCAATAGAAATTGGATTAAAAGTTCCTAAAGTCTAAAGTATGTATAAAACTATTGTTTGCTACGTAAATTAGACCAAAAAGTCCATAGGTTCAATGACCGAAAGCAACCTATACATATACGTATCAAACGCGGGTAATTTGAAGCGCCGTGTTCGCGGTCAACTCGTATATTATACAGATTTTCAAAGCGAACTAATGTAAATAAGTTTGCGTGTGCATGTATTTTTTTCTTAGTGCGATAATCAGATCATGCGTTATTTTGTGCAAGATTTGTGTTGTTGTTATTTTATTCCGCCCGGCTAATTAGGCAACCCCGCTTGTGGGCGGGAAACTTTTGCATAACAACGCTGACAGATCCATAGCAACGTGACCACCGTGATCTATTGTTGTTACACTGTGTACCAAAGACAGAGACAATCTGAAGAATATTTCATTCTTCTCATCCCACCTGCCACTGATAAAGTAACAAGTGGTCCCTGTAAATGTACTAGACTAGTGTCACTCAGTGACTCACTATATACGGTTTGTTTTCAGAAAAGATTATGTTCTTAAAATGACTTTTTGAAGTTCCCAGTTCCCACTTGTTACATGATAAGGCACTGCAGCAAGTGGTCTACCTGTAAATGTGCAGTAGACGTTACACTACTATCCATAAGATATAATGTAATAAATTTGTTGTTGTTGTCTCATAAAAAAGACAAGATAAGTTTGAATCTGAGTTGATTATTTCAATGGACAATAAGCTTACACAGCAATACTGTACTCTGACTGAGCTTTACAGTTGTTGTAATACATAATTTCTGAAAATAGGGTTGGGACAGTCCATCCTCACTTCGGGACAGTTGAAATTTATTTTTGGGACAATGCTGGGACAGTAGGGAAAAAAGTTAATTTTGAGGCCTGTCATGGGAGCATCGGCCTCTGAGTACAAGTATCTGGAACAGACAAGTTTACCTTTACGCATGCGCACCCACAAAATTTCTCATCCTAATCTCCAAGCAGATGTTGGGCGGAAAGATCGTAACATAATTTCTCTGACTTGGAAGGGCAGTACGTGTCAGGATAACGCGATAAGTGGCAGAAAATCACACTCTTTCCTCCCAACACGTCTGCTTGTAAGTCACCATCATCCATTGATCCTACTCCTTGATCCTACATAGTTTTTTCAGCGAAATTCCTTTATTTTTTTCAGCCCCCTCAGATTCGGATGGTTGAATTTAGGGTCCCTTGTCAGCGTGTATCAGAAAGGGGAACGCGTATTTTCCAGCTCTACTTAAGTGACAATTAAATTACGTAGATGATCTAATTCACTCTGCACTAACATTGTTAATATTTATCGCAAGTTTCGATCGATCGCAGTACTCCGGGTCCTAAAAAAAACAATATGTTCAGTTGCGACTACAGACAAATTAAAGTATAAAGGCATGCGCACAGGTATCAATACCCTGGGGGCCAGACACCGTATATCGGCTAGCCACCAAGCACCGCACACGCGCCCAAGCTTTCCCGGGCCACCCTCCCGCTGTCCCCCGAAGACCGACCCCGCCCCACTCTCCGCTGTAAACCCAAGATCTGCTAGCCATGGGGGACAGCGGGAGGGTGGCCCGGGAAAGCTTGGGCGCGTGTGCGGTGCTTGGTGGCTAGCCGATATACGGTGTCTGGCCAGCAGCACGCTCGTACCCAGCGCCCCGGAGAAGCCATAGGTTTAAATCGTGGGCTTAGAAATAAATTTATGTCAGATCAAGCTCAACAAAATAAACTTTCTAGAATTCACAGCTGTCTGTTTTCTTTTGTTTTGTTTGTTCTTGACAGATCCTCAGAATAGTTAACTATGTGTGCTCGCCAGAATGGGCGATCTTCTACGAGAATGGGCGATCATCTACAGTTAACCGTTATTTCTTCTAACTAGCACGGCCTAAAACAAGACGCAAGTTGACGATTTTGGGGGGGTAAAATGCTGTACAATGGTGATACGTTCTGAGAAACGAAGATCTACAAAGTACCTTATTGTTGGCGCTGTTAAGATACCCCGTCACAAAGGGGAGTTATGTCACGGAAGGGATTTAGCCACGGAAGGGAGTTTGCTACGGAAGGGAGTTTGGCACCCGCCAATAATCAACACGTTCCCAGGACAGTTTGCTTCTCCCAGCATGCTATTGGCGGAAAATACGATCTCTTTCCCAGGACCGTCTGTGCGACGAACCCAGGCGCCGCGCCACTTAGCGCTCATGCGTATAATGTATTCCAGAAAAGACTCGTACACGCATTCAGTGTTGGAATAGTGCTGTTTATTAGGACGCTGCGGAGGAGCGTGGGCCAGCAGGGTAAGGTATCAAGCCTTCCCCCCTCTCCCTTGAAATACGAGGTACACTTAAACCACGCCCTCGATGATCCGCTGCATCAGATCAAATCTATACTACAAGGATTAATCTTATAAACGTAAGGTGATGGACAGAGCGTCTAATGTAATGTCATCACCTTATAAGATCGCGTTGACAGGACACTAAAGCGTGCATCATTACTAAACTAGGTCACACGCACGACCTCCTTCCTGACTATTTTGATCTCACAGACCACCAAAAACATTTTTATTTAAATTTAGTACGCCAAGCAGCGCGTTATTATGCTGTATATTTTAACCTCCTTGATTATGTTGAACGTTTGATGTAATTCCAGAGGCATATTGTAAAGACGACATACATAATGGAACAAAGTACACACGTATTTTGGCTGCAGTAATACATAGCCATTTAGGGTCCCGATCCCCAGACAAGGCACCAAGATAATGCTTAATACGTTTCCACCTACTTTCAAGCTCCCAATAAGTTGAAGGAAAGACGAAACTTGCACGAAAGAAACAAGTTCTTCAATGAGATAATATAGAGGGCTGAAACAAAACAGGGAGGTTTAAACTCGACCTACCGAATTTTCAGCCGATATTCAAAAGCCTTGGTCAAGATCACTGATGCGTAACGCTTGCGTAACACAAGTAGCCAAGTTGTGTAACACGAACGCAGCCAAACGCAACTTACAATGATTCTATTTCAATAAAATGTTTAACGCTTTCCTAGTCGGTCAATGTCTATGAAGTAGGGGTAATAGGTTTTTAATTAGACACATTTCTAAGATAACTGTTTCTCCGGGACCATATGATTTAAGGTTTTGCGGAGTTATAGTCTGAGACATGACGGCATCGAAATGAACAAAGCAATTTTAGAGCAGACTCCAAGCGGATGTGGGGTCCAGCCTACTTTGCGTGCCTTATGGCAGCAATGTTATATGTGTGGGTCACGACACCAGCAATAGCTGCCTGTGGCCCACGTGTATTGTACAGTCGCAATTCCAATAAGATAAAATAAAATCAAACATTCATTCATTCATAAAGTGAAGTCAAAATCGCTTTATTAATTATGGTCTTTCAGTACTTATCACGTTAGTGAACGCAACCAATGGACTCAATTACAAGCAAATTCGAACCACAATGGAGTTAATCGAGTTATCTCCATTTTGTGTTTCAGCCATTAGGGTCAAATATCCCGGCCCCATTGACCCATATAGGCACTGCTATACAGATAATTTACACAAAGAAAGTGCCAGCAAAATGCCACCACCAATTGTGATGTTGAATCGAATACGCTGAACTTTACAGACTGATACAATATATACGTATTCCTAAAAGTATAATTTCAGTTAAAAAAGTATCAAAGACGCAGTTACATGGGTTGGCGCGTTCCTACATGTAGTTACTTGTATATATAGGGTATGCGCCTGAGGCACATGACATAAGATAGCTTCCAAAGTTCCAATGTTCTTTCATTATGTCTGGAATGTAGCAGTTTATCTCAATATAAAATTCCGAAAATAAAGTTTCGAGCAGTAAGAAATGTACCTTGCGTCCAACATAATAAACCTGTCACTAAAAATATGTAAATGTGTCTCATATTTACCATAAACCTTATATTCGTGCCATGTATAAATCAAACTAAATTAGAGCTTATGGTTTCATATTCTTAAAGCCAAAATATTTCATCACGACATTGTCTCAGGAGGATTCTAAGATTTTATTTACAGATCAAAGGGCATATAGTGAAGAAATAATAAACTTCGTTTGCACAATGAACATTCCTCGAGAACATGCTTTGTTAATAGTGGCTTGAAACGTAATTGCCTTAAAATTTCCTTAATCGGCCTTTATGAACCAGACTTCGTTGTGCCTGCCTATCGGTTTAAAGGGACTGTTGTATCCGGCTGTGTAGTAGAAGTCTTTGTGGTAGTTCTTCCCGGCGTTGTCCAGGCTTTTGGCGAGAGTCTCAGCTTGCTTGGTCCAGTCTTCATCTTTGGCGTACCCACTGAAAGTCCTGGGAATAGAATAGGAAAATCAGACTAACTTCTAACACACACAAAGAAAATTAACAACAACAACACACCACAAGAGTCTGGAGGATAATTCAACAAGGTGAAAACATTACACTAATTACCATAACACAGACTGAGAGTATTGGTTAAAAACTGAAATCTTGCAATGTTGATACAACAGTGCACAAATTGTTAAACTCTTGAACAACAAAGTGTAACGGAAATTTTATGTATAATGTTGATTTTAATGTACAGTAAGATATGATTTGTTGTATTTCATTATGTATGGGAAATAATGTACTGAATTCCGCAATTCAGTCCTTCTTCCTGACCACATATATCCATCTGCCGACAAACCGGCAATTATTGACATGTATCGGGTCAATCCAGGTTGTAAGGTTTTGGACCATCGCACACCGGGGCATGCCCCTACTCTTTTTCGACAGATGTGGTGGGTTCTTTAACGTGTGCGGGGTGTGGCTCTACCCAAACACGGGACCTCCATTTAACGTCCTATCCGAGGGACGTCCCCAACTCTAGAAGAGCTAGGTACTCATTTACACCTGAGTGAAGTGAGGGAATTTGTGTTAAGTGCCTTTCCGAAGGCACAACGTCGGGGCGCATGTTCAGACAGGTCTGGGGGCAGCTCGGGTTCGAACTGGGGTCCCCTTGTTTGACAGTCGGATGTTCTATCCATTAGGCATTACGCCACACGACGCCTACAATAGCCTGTCATAACAAATCTACTTCAAGTGCAATGGTAACAAAGTTAATCCACTATCTTATTTATCAAAATGGGAATGTCGAACTTGCAAGTGTCCCTCAGTATGGTAGCCTGGGTACCATCCTCCGGGGTATTAGTAATCGCTGGCTCAATCATTTCACTTGCTATTATATATACCGTTGTTCGCTTGAGCCAACGGTTACTACGGAGGATGTTACCAAGGCTAATGAAGTGGTTGGCAAAGTATAGAAATTCAATCAAACCAAATGAACCCATACTTGACATAAGCAGTCATTTCTGGAAGTGAGTTGTTGAAAACCTCCGGATCCGAGGGCTGAGCCGTGCCCTCGGCCTGGTCGGCGAACGGCGCGAAGAAAGACACGGTGAAGTCGGTCTTACAGAAGGGCCCATCTCCCGGTTCCACCTTCGTGATCACAGGCACCGTCATCGGGATCTTCACCTCTGTTTGAAGGACAAAAAGATGATAAGAGAGTTATCAGAAGTAGAGACAAGTTCTAGTTTTGGAGATATTCGTGTTTTATTATCAAGTTATGCGGAGAAGAAGAGGAAGAAGAAGAAGAGGAAATGTAGCAAAAACAATATGTTTACTTTTGAGAAGGTAAACATAATTACAAGTGTGTGAACAGGAGATGAAGACAATTACATACTTTGTTACCGTTACTTTGTGTATGTATAATGATAGCGAATACTGCCCATTCTAATCCGCCAAATTGGCAAACTACTAACGGGTTAACAATAATCTCCTAGCAGATCTACCGGTGGGAAGACACAAATCTAAAGGCCAAAACAGTATTCAACTGGCCACTGCGACTGGTAGATCTGCTTGGAGATTAGGTTAATAAATACCCCCGTCATAAAGTCGACGAGCTCTGGCTGTATTTGTTGATGGTTGGATTCGATTTTAGGGATTTTCGCAGGGTAAATATGAGATGGTAGACTTTCAGGCGAAAAAAACGCGCGACGCTCTGCCTATTGCAAAATCAGGCGACTTAATTTCTAGAACACTGGGCTGTATTACTGCGGCAGTGCCAGAAATGCGATCGAAGTTTTCGTACTGTGTAACAGAGGTACAAGAAAAAACTGAGAGGACTTACGTTTTTCATTATGCCCGGAGATGTACTTGAATAGTCTTCTGAACCCCGTGCTGACCGCCGTGCGGTGCTCTATATCAGGGATTCTTGTGCTGGTCCACCTAGCTCCTTCGTACAGGCGTTCCTCGAAATCCTGAACAAGACAAAACAGAAATATTTACAGCTGAGTTTTTTTCCTGATTCTTTTTCGATCAACATTTCCTTTGTGGATGCCTTCAATTGCTAGAAATGCCGTGCTGTAACTGAGCTACATTTGTCAAACAATGTTTTTGAGCTCAGGCAATGAAAGGTAATGGCATTGTTTCTATCTTTATCTTCACGTAAGTTACAGGGAAAGACCAGTTCATGGACTTTCCGTTGTAACACATGATGAAGCCATGAAAACAACCTACTCAAAACAAAGCTAAATTTGTCGGTTTTATTTGGGTAGAAAAAGTGGGAGCTAAACTCCGGCATTTTAAAGAGCTACAGCCAAAAGATTTAAATGTCACGCCTGAAAAATCACCCCTTCTCATTTTCTGGGGGGAGGTCAACTCCGGTATTTTAAGAGCTGCAGTCAAAATATTCAAATGACGCATGAATATAGTCCTGTTGTTGGCGCTTTTTTTTCTTAAAATTTGTGACAGAGTCAGAGGGCAACTGTGATATTTCATTGAGGCCAAGCAGGGCCTATAGATATATAAATGATCAAGGAGGTTATTCACTATAACCCCCTTGATAATGATAAAAGAAAAAAAAAGTGTGAAACAAAAGGAGGACAGTAATATCTCACACCATTTTTGTGAAAGTTTTACGTACGGCTGTAGACGAGACTACACTGTATTTGGGGCAGTCAAGCTTGCCGAAAAATGTGTTGAAGACCTCTTTCACCGCCGACATCGTGTACTGCTGTTTTCTGTATGGAATGGAAGGAGGGGACAAGATATCAGAATAAACAAGAGTTAAGTATTTGTGCTACATATTCTTCAGGTTTGCTATGTTAGTTTAGCGATTACGGGGTATTTTTATAAAGATGAATTGGTATTGAATTTCTCTTTTCATTTGAGCAGAATGGGTGATAGTTGTGTGCCGATTTGTTAAAAATAGAGAGAACGCTAGCGACCCAAAAAAACACCCCTCACAATAAAATGGTATGGCGACCCTGTGACGTCACAATTCAAGATGGCGGCCAACGCACATGCCAACGGATCCAGCAAAGGTTTTGCTACGCAAACCTGTAATCATCGTCACATTTCAGACATATCTGGCTTCCTCACAGACATTGACATCAGTGATAACCAGAATCATTTTGTGTATTGTACTGAGGCCACACCATGCGAATAATAGTTGTTTTACTCACTCTATACTACTAGTGACCTATGACCCACTAGGCTGTAGCTGAATGCTGTACAAACAGACATATCCAACAATATCAGTTCGTTTCTGTGCTTCTAATGTTACTTTCAGACAGCTGTATAAGCACATAGCAAGCTCAGAGATAGCCCAAGACATTAAAATTATAGTGCATACCATCTATTAAACGTAACATTGACATTGACATAATATTTGCAGTATAAAAATCAGGTCACGCGCATGGATTTTGAATATCTTGCGCGGCTTGTTTGAAAGCTGATATATGTAAGGCCAACAACACGAATTACATTGACACAGCTTACATTTTCTTCTAATGTCATGTAAAAGAGACTTACCGATCTCCTGACCAGTCCGATCGCCTTTCTCAAAGTACTATGCTCTTGTATAACACTTGCGTAATAGTGCTCTGCATACACTTGCGTAACTTGAGTGATGGCAGCCAAACGCAGCTGACAGAGATTTATTTTTAAAACAATATTCTGTAATTTTTAGGTTGAAGCTATGCGGATGGGGTAAATCAGACAGCATTTTACAAGAACTACCAGTCTGTATCCTTATTTTGAAGATAAATGTCCGTCTTTGTTTATTATTTTAAAAAAACATCTACCGCGATGGCAGCGAAATGAGGAAAGCGCCTGCGAGAATGTTGGGATAACCCTGTCATTCATTATTTGTGCAGGGTATAAAAACAAGGTTGATGACACTAAGGTTATCATCGACTACCGTGAACGAACATCATCATCATCACAGTGATTTCTTCAACATATCTATCATTTTAAAATTGCTATCAACAATTGTTAATAATCCTGTCACATATTAAGTTATTTCGAATACTGTATTAAAGAGTGAAGGAACAATACTGTACGAACTAATGAAGATTCTTCTTGTAAAATACTGACCAGTTTTTCGGACAACACTACTGGTTGAAGAGAGTAATTGCTAAGATTCATGATTCGATTGCAGCTCATCGAAAGGGCACGACCTGAGTGTTTTTTAAGGCAACCACATGGTAACGTTACACCGTTGTGTTTCACTGTAGTTCGTCCGACTGCCAAATAGTACGGCCGTAGAAACGGTGAACAATTACTGGGTGGCTTATGCTTGTATGATTGTACAGAGTAATAACATATTTGTATAATCTTAGGCTTACTTTTGATTGTATGATTGTGTTGGCATTACGTACATGCATAATCTTAGTACTTATTCTTGGTGCGATTAGGGACATTACCGGCGGTACCGGTGACCTTTCGCTCTGCATGCGCTATTACACGTGTTTGTCCTAGTTGAGAAGCCAAGCGGAAACATATTAATTGCTTGACCTCCGGACCCGAAAATGGACCGTACGCGTCCAGCCTGAGATCTCACCAGAGGAATTAAGGGACATTAGGAACGACCAAAAAGAATCGCGAGGGGATTTGAAATGGAAGAAAGGATCTGCGCCAGACTGATGATATAGATTATATAGATGTATGGGCCCGAAAACGTGCTGAAAAAATTATCTACATCCTAGCTGAAAGTGTATATTTTGATTAAAACTGTATCAAACTACAACCTTAGCCCACCCCCATACGGAAAAGTTTGCCTACCCACACATGCACAGCTTGAGAAAATTAACATCATTGTTTGTCCAATTTAGATATCAGTGAGGATCCAGAAAACGTGCCGAAAAATGGTCTGCACTGAAAGTGTCTAGTATTTTAGTCAAAACTGTACCAAACTACAACGTTCACCCACCCCCACACGAACACGTGTCTGCCCACACAGCGTTAGAAGATAAACATCGTTGTTTGTCCAATTTAGATAGAGAGTACTCGTGATGTCGTGTGCCTTTCCGCGTGATTATTGTTTAAGCCATCCGGCCAGCACCATATGCATCGTCACACGGTCAGGACGCAAACATCGCCATAAGGTCGTCGAATTTCACAATCGCCAGAGTCCGATAAACGTCACGTATTTTTCGCCTGGGAAAAAAATCTACCCTGTGACGTTTGATGGACTCAATGTCCTTCGAAATTCGGCCGATCAAACAAGGGGTTGGAGACCTCATACCTCTAGGAAATATCTATCATAAAAACTATATAATAGCATGTCCCGAACAAAAATATTTTTAAAAGTTCTGCTGCCGGGGGGCCGCACTAGTTTGACCTTAATTGACCTTCGTCTTCCTAACACCTACCCACAGACCAAATATCATTACAATCCATCAAGAGGTTCTTCAGTTATGCTGACGACAAGCTAGTATCTGAAAACACTAACAGAAATCCAGGCATACCAAAAACTATACCTCCATTTTTCATGAAGGTAATCATATTTCTCGCCTTGTCCCTTTTTCACACAACTTTTCAGCCTGGTATCTAAACCTATTATAGCTCTTGAGTCTCGGAAAGGGGGCTCGGGGGCTACTGTAAATGCATTTAAATTCGCGTGGTTTTTATTTCGGGCTAAGGCGAAAATGGGGTGTTCGCAGTGGTTTTAAGTTCGTGGCAGCCCTGCAGTCACATACTGTTACAGTATTGGATAAAAATATTCGCGGTGGTTCTAAGTTCGCGGTCAAACGGTCGCCGCGAAAACCGCGAACATAAAACCACCGCGAACATTTCTGCATTTAAAGTACTAGTATACAAAATAGGTTTGGATATCATGGCCATGCTAGCAAAAAATCGTTGATATGCTTATCAAACTCACGCAACCCAAATAATCTAAAAAATAATAATTCAGATCAGGTGAGACAGAAAACATAATCTTAAAATCCACCGACTTTGGAAATGTGATTTATGATTTTTGCCCTTTATCATCTTATCAGAACAGGAAATTAGAAGGCTATACAAACGGCTCACGAAGCCGCCAGAGTTGATACAATTAGACGCATACAGCTTCCAAGAGTACAAACTAGGTATAGCCTTTTTGGGCTTGACGGTATTATATTTGTTATGCTTTCATCACCTGGTTATAAATATTTAACAAACGTCTGATCTTTAAATCTGTCTTGTCGTCCAATATTTGGCATTTCATCTTCAACACTAAACCTGAAATTGCGAGATTTGCCCTTGCCAAGCTTGTACATGTTTTTATTAGCCAGCCCTATACCGTAACGGTATCTATATAGAATTTGAAATGTCAGGAATCGTTTCTACGCCTCACCTTCAATTTCATCCACGAATGTCCCACAAGAGGATAAGATTACAACGTCAAGCAATAAGCACACAGATACATATAAATCCTGTTCCATCCGGTTCAATGCATGTTGACTCATGGAGAAATGGAAGCTCTCGCAGCTCGATTCAAAATTGGATTATTCAAATGTTTGACAGGATAAAGTTGGGTACACTGTCAACTCGAGGAACTCTTTATACTAGCTATAGGTTTGAATTATTGGACAACGCATACGCTCCTATAAGGTCATGATCTCTATGAATAAGAACGCGGTTTGCCGGTCTTAAAACCTATTCTAGGATGCGCTTTTAGGATTAGTTTACACATTCTGAAGACTGCAACCTTCAATCGTTGTCGGCGTACGTTCCAAGTGGTGTTGTTGTATCGACCCATGACAGCCCTTTACGTTTAAATTAACGAAATGACAAGATTTAGTCCAAAAGGAATACTGTAAACGCAGAAATCTTCGCGGTGGTTTTATGTTCGCGGTTTTCGCGGTGAACTCTTCAGCGTGAACTTAAAACCACAGCGAACTTTTTGCCCACCTATGACTGTAGCGCTTCTATAGTTTCAAACGTGAACTTAAAACCACCGCAAACACTCCGTTTTCTCCCTACCGCGAAATAAAAACAACGCGAACTTAAATGTATTTACAGTACTCAGTAGTGGGTGTGCATTGAAGTTGGAAGGTACAACCAGACTCCCACCAAATAACAGAATGTGTACATTCTGTGACAATGATTGTATAGAAGATGAAATACATTTTATTTTAAAATGCTCACTATACGCAGACATGCGCAGATCCCTTGTAAGCTCTATACAACTAGACAAGAAATATGCGCATCTTACAAATTACGAGCTATTCACATGTATCATGCCATCAAAAAACTACGATATATTTGAAAAACTACGTGGATTTGTGTACAAATGTTTCAAGAAGAGAGAAGAGACTCTGTAAATTTAGATGGAATATAGCACAATTTTCCTTTCCGTTTACTTCATGTTACCAAATGCATTTAGCCCATGTTGGGCATGAATATGCAACGAAGTTCATTGTAATAAAGTTCATTGTAACTGTCATTGATCAGTAACATGGTTCATTCCTGATAAATAGAATCCATGTTATTTTCCACTCTCTGTTGATGGGATATATCATGGATACCAATGCCTGACACTTTCAATAAATATCAAGACTGTTGGAAAAGATAACAAGTACGATTGATGTTACATAGCCTTTAAGGTGGCAGCTTGTTTTTTTTTCTAATCACCTTCTGTTCTTGGATTGCTACCACGTTCTCAGTGATGGCTCCCGTTTTATTAGACATTAAGGACAGTGAAGCTAGCCTGACATGAAGATAGCCAAGCACGTATCAACTAATATTGTGTCGGATGCCGGCACTGGTTGGTATGAGCTCGAGCGTTCTTCAAGATTACTTTCCTTGTAGATTTCCGAGAATACCCCCACCTCATTCCAGATTCTACACAACATAAGATGACAACGTCAAGCAATAAGCACACAGATATAAATCCTGTTCCTGCCGGTTCAATGTATGGCGACTCACGAAGAAATAACAGCTCTCGCAGCTCGGTTTAAATCGGATTATATACATGTTTGACAGGATAAAGTTGGGTACACTGTCAACTCAAGGAACCCCGTATACTGGGTTTGAATTATTGTGCAACGTGTACGTTGCTATAGGGTCATGATCTCTATGAATAAGAATGCAGTTTGCTGGTTTTAGAACCTATTCTAGGATGCGCTTTTAGGATTAGTTTACACATTCTGAAGACTGCAACCTTCAATCGTTGTCGGCGTACCTACCAAGTGGCGTTGTTGTATCGACCCATGACAGCCCTTTTACGTTTAAATTAACGGAATGACAAGATTTAGTCCAAAAGGAATACTGTAAACGCAGAAATGTTCGCGGTGGTTTTATGTTCGTGGTTTTTGCGGTGAACTCTTCCGCGCGAACATAAAACCACGGCGAACTTTTTGCCCACCTGTGACTGTAGCGCTACTATTGCCTTCCTGTTGTTTCAAACGTGAACTTAAAACCACCGCGAACACTCGAACGTTTTCTCCTTACCGCGAAATAAAAACCACGCAACTTAATGCATTTATACAGTACTCAGTGGTGGGTGTGCATTGATCAGGAACATATGGTTCATTCCTGAGAAATAGAAACACTGGTGTGGCTTTTTCCCATCTCTGTTGATGGGATATATCATGGATACCAATGCCTGACACTTTCAATATATATCAAGACTGTTGGAAAAGATAACAAGTACGATTGATGTTACATAGCTTTAAGGTGGCAGCTTGTTTTTTTTCTAATCACCTTCTGTTCTTGGATTGCTACCACGTTCTCAGTGATGGCTCCCGTTTTATTAGACATTAAGGACAGTGAAGCTAGCCTGACATGAAGATAGCCAAGCACGTATCAACTAATATTGTGTCGGATGACGGCACTGGTTGGTATTCCTTGGAGATTTCCGAGAATACCCCCAACTCATTCTAGATGCTACACAACGTAAGATGACAACGTCAAGCAATAATATAAGAACACAGATATAAATCCTGTTCATGCCGGTTCAATGCATGGTGACTCACGAATAAATGACAGCTCTCGCAGCTCGGTTTAAATCGGATTATATACATGTTTGACAGGATAAAGTTGGATACACTGTAAACTCGAGGAACCCCGTATACTGGGTTTGAATTATTGTGCAACGTGTACGTTGCTATAGGGTCATGATCTCTATGAATAAGAATGCAGTTTGCTGGTTTTAAAACCTATTCTAGGATGCGCTTTTAGGATTAATTTACACATTCCGACGAATGCAACCTTCGGCGTACCTTCCAAGTGGCGTTGTTGTATCGACCCATGACAGCCCTTTTACGTTTGATTTAACCAAATGACAAGACTTAGTCCAAAAGAAATACTGTAAATGCAGAAATGGTCACCGTGGTTTTATGTTCGTGGTTTTTGCGGTGAACTCTTTCGCGCGAACTTTCTGCCCACCTATGACTGTAGCGCTTCTATTGTTTCAAACGTGAACTTAAAACCACCGCGAACACTCGGACGTTTTCTCCCTTCCGCGAAATAAAAACCACGCAACTTAATGCATTTATACAGTACTCAGTGGTGTGTGTGCATTGATCAGGAACATATGGTTCATTCCTGAGAAATAGAAACACTGGTGTGGCTTTTTCCCATCTCTGTTGATGGGATATATCATGGATACCAATGCCTGACACTTTCAATAAATATCAATACTGTTGGAAAAGATAAGAAGTACGATTGATGTTTCATAGCCTTTAAGGTGGCAGCCTGTTTTTTTTCTAATCACCTTTTGTTTTTGGATTGATACCACGTTCTTAGCGATGGCTCCCGTTTTATTAGACATTAAGCACCATGAAGCTAGCCTGACATGAACATAGCCAAGCACTCATCAGCTAATATTGTGTCGGATGCCGGTGTCACAGGGATCTCGCACCCCCCGTGAATTTGAACCCCCCGGTTCGAAATCACTAGTGAATTTGCACCCCCCCGGTGCGAAATCCCTAGCGATTTCGCACCCCTCTAGTGATCTCGCACCCCCAGGATGTAGTATGTGTTCTGTTACGGCATTCATAATTCCCAGTAGCTATCTTTTTAACAAAAAGATTGGTAACTATAACTGACATTTCAAATGCTCTGTTGACTGAAGTGGTAACGAAGTGGGTTGTGCAATGACTATCAGGGAGTCATGGTTCTTGTGTTCAAATCCTT
Organism: Branchiostoma lanceolatum; assembly: GCA_035149815.1. Classification (NCBI taxonomy): domain Eukaryota; kingdom Metazoa; phylum Chordata; class Leptocardii; order Amphioxiformes; family Branchiostomatidae; genus Branchiostoma; species Branchiostoma lanceolatum. The sequence continues at coordinate 3,416,750 of CM068882.1, forward strand.
GTGGCGACATTTTTTTATCCCGTAGTTTTTAACATTAAATAACTAATAATTCTTACTCAGAAATGTCATAAGATTTCGATTAAGGCTTCGATAAATTTTTTCTAACCCTATTTAACACCCGTCATCCATTCAATATGTGATATAATTTTGTATGATAAAATGTTATTCAAGTCTCTAAAATAATTTAAAAAATCAATGATGAACTAATCGTACATTCCTCATGGCACAAAGGAAGAATATTACAACGAATCATCGTGCACAGAGAGTCACCATCATCGCGCTGTGCTGAAATACTAGTAGCGTTACATTAGTCCAGGGCATGGGTTCCCGGAGTCTTAGATGTTTGTTCTGTCAGACACAGCAACTTGTAATACTCTCGATTACCACGTTAAACTATGGCTTTATTATATCAAAATGCAGTTTTGAATATAATTGCTGCACAGACAGAGCACCTTTTGAAATATTTGGGGGGGTTCAAAATCCCTAGGGGGGTTCGAGGAGGGGGTGCGAGATCCCTAGCTGGGGGGTGCAAGATCGCTAGGGATTTCGCACCGGGGGGTGCGAGATCCCTAGTGATTTCGCACCGGGGGGTTCAAAATCAGGGGGGTGCGAAATCCCTGTGACACCGGCACTGGTTGGTATGAGCGTTCTTCAAAATTACTTTCCTTGTAGATTTCTGAGAATACCCCCACACCTCATTCCATAAGCTACGCAACGTTTACAGGCATCTGATGGTTTATGAACATGATATAATGCTCAGCAAGATTATGATTGAGTTTTTATGATATCTATCCGGTGGCAGTGTCTTCATAGACTACGATGAACGAGCATCATAGTCAAAGTCATCGCTCTCAGGTGGGCGGGCATTGGCCTTGTAGGAACTTTGGCTGGATCTTGTTACCTTCGCCAAGAAGGTTAATATATTTTTGGGTGCTTGCTCTGTATGTGTCTGTGAAGTCGCGATAACTCGAGAATGCCTTGGATTGTCTTGATATTTGGTATGTGACTTTGATTAGACCTCCAAATGATTAAATTTCTGGGCGCCTGCGTGTTTATCTATGTAACTATTTAAATGTTTTATCTCAAGACTACAGTTTTGCCCCTTTTAACTTATAGAAATGAATTTCCAAGAGGGCTCAGAATCTTGGATTCGGGTCTAAAAGGAAAATTACATGATGAAAACATATTTCCATCACCGAACGTACGGCTTGTACAATCAATAGAACAATTAACTGTAAGGCGTTCCTACCATTGGTAAATAACTCATTGTGAAATATTGATTGCAATTGGTCAAAGTCCTCGTCCCCAATCTCAAGTTCAATGCCAACTAGAGTTCATCCATTTTTGTGGTCTCAGACATCGTCATCTTCGCCGCCTTTCAGTTCTCAAGTTCACCGAGGCGGGCCGTCATTATTTTCCACCTTGTTGTCTGTTTGCTGCTCCCACTGCACTCTCTCCCAGTGCAGCCCATCTCATCAAGGTCGCGCTGAACAGTCCGTTTCCATGTCATGGCTTGTCCCCCCATTTTCCTTCTTCCTGCCGGGCACCAATTTACTGCCACCCTGGGATACCTCAGCCTTGGCATTCGTACAACGTGGCGCAGCCAACGTAGTCTAGCTTTTTGCATGAGCGTGGAAAGTTTAGTTTGGCCTGTACGGTTCCTCACTATATTGTTGCCAATGTTGCCATCTAATCCTTAGAGCTACACGTAGCCATCTCTGGTCCGTTAACATTTAAACAATTTTCCTGGTTGGAAGTCAGTTACCATGTTTCAGGACCATAATGACTGTAGAGAGCACACGGGCATTGTAGATACGGATCTTTGCGGCAAGACATACATGTACACAGCATGCTGGTAAATCCCATACTCCGTCGGTCAAACCAGACCTTTATCGGCAATATCATATTGCAAGTTTCCGTCTTTGTTTTTCAATAATTTCCCACGCCGCTCAGGAAATAAATCTTTATCAGTAAAACCATGTACTTATTTTCATACCACCTCGGTAAAACATACTTATCGTGAGGAATGAAACTAGGCTGGTAAAAGTGCATTACAGTTTTGTTGATTGCTTTGAATGGTGGTTACTCGATCCTATGGGTGCCATGATGCCCTTTTCTCCAAAAGAAGTTGCATCGGTGATTCTTCTTCTATTCCCTAGCCCAACAATTTTACCGTTGGGGCACCACAGAAAATCTTGCAACCATTTTTCTCCACCCTTCTCGGCTTTCTGTTATGCTTAGTGTTTCACTTAGTGTCATGCCTTTCCATTCGAATGTTCTCTGATATTATCCTCCCATCTTTTCCGTTGCCTACCTATCTTTCTTCCTCCATGGGCGGTTCCTTGCATGATAGTTTTCCCAACCTACGCAACTTTGGACCCGGGCCCAGACAACTTTCTCATCTTACCAATCTCTGGTTAAACCATCTCCCGCCTCACATTCTGTCACTCTACAAGATAGAATAACTATGGGCACACATCAAAACAAACAAACAAACAAACACACACACACAAAACAATACCTCCGTGATCTATGAAAAGATGTTGTTTTACGTCGTTTTTGGACGGGCAAGGACGACGTGGCACTGCACTCAAGTTTTTCATAACTTATTTCAACAGTGCCACGTACAGAGAACAAATACCCTATTCTACACCTCGGTGGAGTGAGGAAGGTCGTGTAAAGTGCCTTTCCCAAGGGCACAACATCGGTGGCGTCAGGGGGATTCGAACCCGGTACCACTGGGTTCTGGGTCGAACACCTTGCCGTTACATCACACGACCTAACTAAGGATGAAAAGATGTTGGATTGTGAGAGCTTAAAATTGTCACCATTTGTAAATGTATTTGACGTCTGTGCGCTCAAAGGCCAACTGTTTGACGCACTTAGCAGTACAAAAGTGTTCTCTCTAGTGCTTTCTCTTTAAATGTCAAGTATAACAAATGGATCTGACATTCTCTACGTTTGGCAGGTATGGTTACCGCTTTTGAACGTAACTATCTTCATGCACCATTACGACTCGGATTGATTATTTTACATATCCAAGTGGCTCGCCGAAAATTCAAGTCGCCGTCCACAATTACTTAGCCATGGGAAGATTTAGCACGTCCATTAAGGAAAGTACGAGGGGTGATCAATAAGTCCTCGGTCCACCCAGAAATAAGGTGCATGAATTAGATATTGGGGAATAATCTTTAACTATAAAGGCTTTCATGAATGCCTGCCAAAATTCAAATCATTGTGATTATTACTTTTCAGGCGACACCCAGTAAATGTTAAGTGAGGTAAAATGATAAAGACATGGACAATTGAGCTGCGATCTAAGGTGTGCGGGCCGACGTGCTCCGCTGAATGTCAGATATCTGCTTCTTTTTAGTTGAAATAAGAAAGAAATGTTTGTCAAAGATTTTAAGAAATAAGAAAGAAATGTTCAGCAAACATTTTGATATTGTTGTCGAAGTTGTTTTGCCGATTAGTGGCATTCATGGCACCAGGAGATCGACTCACTCAGCTCTGATCACAGTTCGACCTTGTTTTTCTCGCCACTTACCTACTGATTTTTAATGGACGTCGATTGAAAAGTAATGACCTCATTAACTTGAAAGTTGGTGGATATTGCTAAAAGACGCCATACTACATAATTATGCCCCGAAATTGGAGTTGTGCACCTTATTTCTGGGTGAGGCCGAGACCTTATTGATGACCCCTCGTACCAACTTGGGGAGCAGGGGTGGCTAGATTTATGCCTCAGCACAGTAAGATTAATAGTAGGATTACATTAATGTGATAAACGTGATTAGATTGATTACGATTAATGTGTTGATGTAAGAAATACGGACATGATCGTTTGATTAATTTGGGGACACGGCGTATTAATAAATCACCTCTTTGTACATAATAGAATAAGCCGTGTAGGGTTAGGAACTCAAAGTACGCTCGGTAGTTCGAACTCCTGCAATAAAGTTAAATTGATCTTTTTATCCTTTGAGGCCGTCGCGCACAATGTAAAAGACGTGACGGCACTACTTATGAATATCGTACGTGATGGAAAAGGGTTTTAAAAAGTATGTGGAAGGTTTAAACGAATGTAAAGGGAGAATTTCCAGATGTAGATTTTGTGCTATAAAACCATATTGTACTGGGTTATTAACAGATACTATAATGCAGATGCATTAGAAATGGTATTAGTAGTTAGGATGTTCGCATCTAATTTCAAACCATTACGTCTGTACAGATCTGAAACATAGAAAACAACAAAAGCAACACAGCACAGGTTTATCAACGTATGTCTAAGACGAATCTTTAAATTCAAGTAGTTAGACATTAAGAACAACCTTGAAATGTGGGATAGAGCAGGACAAAATCCAGTTTGAGGCCAGATCCTCAAAAAGGAAATGTTCCTGGATCAGGCACATGCTTAAATGTGCCATCATAAATCCAGGCCCTAAGATCCACAAGGAAGACGAAAGAGAATGAATGATTTTATTGATCAACAATTGCATCGGTGACAATGTACGGCATAATTTACAATCTAGGTCTATTTTTCAACACTTCTGATTAATACTTTATCATATCAAATGTAACCTACAGTGATAATTGAACGGAACTATATTAAACATCATATTGCGTATTTCTAAGCTACTTTGCGACTTTACGTGCCTCATTTGGGATTAGTACAGTTTATCTTATTCATAGCGTTGTGAATGTGTTGGCCTAGATGGAGCAAGGCCGAAAAACAGCTGGAGAATGCGAAGGGATATGGAAGACGAGAGGAGGAATATAAACAACATCCGACACGACCTGAGACAGAAGGCCCAGATATAAGCTGGATAAAGGACCATCATCGGTGGCCTATGCTCAGACTTGAGTAAAGGGCCTAAGTAAGTAAGTAGCAGGGGGCAGAAAGTTTTGTATTCATATTTGAACTAATACTCTGCCCTCTCACTAATTGAAACAGAACGCCTTGCAATTTGGCAGAAATGACAACAAGCTGTAATATGGATCTGTCAAATGTGAAATTGGACTCTCAATACCATCTGCTGCTTCTCACAGTCAAAATTAAGTCTGCCTTCCTGCTGTTGTGTGGCTTGATCGACGTATCCTTAGCAACGTAGTGGGCGAGTTGGGTTTATGACGTGTGCTTCAGCATTCACAAGATTCAGGTGTGTCACCGTCATATGGTGCAAAGATGTTTAAAAAATCTCTTTAGCAGTCTTAGACCCGAATCTATCAACGGTCGAAACACGTAGCCCATTGCCTTTGGGGTGTTTTTCTGTCACAGAGAACTTCCATTAATAATGGCAGAGTGTATATATATATTACAACGAGTTGGTTTTATGGCGTGTGTTTCTGCATTCACAAGATACGGATGACTGCCACCGTCATATGGTGCAAAGATGATTTTTCAAAAATCTTCCTTGGCTGTCTTACTCTCGAATCATTCAACGGTCAAAACAGACACGTAGCCCATTGCCATTTTGGGTGTTTCTGTCTGAGAACTTCCATTGATAATAGTATAGTGTTGATATGTTATAACGAGTTGGGTTTATGACGTATGTTTCTGCCGCACAAGATACAGATGTGTCATCGTCATATGGTACAGAGATGATTGTTGTCTTCGATCTCTTTGCCAGTCTTACTCCAAAATTTATTAACAGTCAAAATCAGACACGTAGCCTATTGCGTTCGGGGGTGATTTTCTGTCGCAGAGAACTTCGACGGATAATGGTAGAGTGTTGATATATTACAGAGAGTTGGGCTTATGACGTTATTTTTTTACAAGATACGGATGACTGTGTAACCGTCATATGCTACAAAGATGATTGTTGTTTTTGATCTCTTTGTCAGTCTGACTCCAAAATTTATTAACTTCTACTCATAATGGTAGAGTGTTGATGTATTAAAGAGAGTTGGGCTTATGACGTGAGTTTCAGTATGCACAAGATACCTATGTGTCACCGTCATATGGCGCGAAGATGACTGTTATTTCTTATCTCTTTGGCTGTCTTACTCCCGAAATTATCAACTGTCGAAACAGCCACAATGACATAGCCCATTACCTTTGGGGGATGGTAGAGTATTGATATGTTATAGCTAGTTGGGCTTATGACGTGTGTTTCAGCATTCGCAAGATACGCGTACGGGCATGTCACCGTCATACAGTTCAAAGATGATTGTTTTTTTAATCTCTTTGTCAGTCTTACTCCCGAAATAATCAAATGTCGAAACGGCCTCGTTGCACATTGCCTTTTATGGGTGGTTTTAGTTGTAGAGAACTTCTACTGATAATGGTAGAGTGTTGATATATTACAGCGAGTTGGTTTATGACGTGAGTTTCAGTATTCACAAGATGCGGATGTGTCAACGTCACATGGTACGAATATGATTGTTGTTTTATATCTTTGGCAGTCTTACGTACTCTCGAATTTATCAACTGTCGAAACGGCCACTTTGCACATTGCCTTTTGGGTATTTTTCTGTCAAAGAGAAGTTCTATTGACTGTGATAGAGTGTTGATATATTACAGCGAGTTGAGTTTATGACGTGTGTTTCAACATTCACAAGATACGCGGATGTGTCACTGTCATATGGTGCAAAGATGATAGTTGTTTTGATCTCTTTGTCAGTCTTACTCCAAAATTTATTAACAGTCAAAACAGACACATAGCCTATTGCGTTTGGGGCTGATTTTCTGTCGCAGAGAACTTCCACTGACAATGATAGAGTGTTGATATATCAAAGAGAGTTGGGCTTATGACGTGAGTTTCAGTATTCACAAGATATCTATGTGTCACCGTCATATGGTACAGAGACGATTGTTGTCTTTGATCTCTTTGCCAGTCTTACTCCAAAATTTATTAACAGTCAAAACAGACACGTAGCCTATTGCGTTTGGGAGTGATTTTCTGTCGCAGAGAACTTCCACTGACAATGATAGTGTGTTGCTATATTAAAGAGAGTTGGGCTTATGACGTAAGTTTCCGCATTCACAAGATACGGATGTGTAACCGTCATATGGTACAAAGATGATTATTGTTTTCGATCTCTTTTGTCAGTCTGACTCCAAAATTTATTAACAGTCAAAACAGACACGCAGCCTATTGCGTTTGGGGGTGATTTTCTGTCGCAGAGAACTTCCACTGACAATGATAGAGTGTTGATATATCAAAGAGAGTTGGGCTTATGACGTGAGTTTCTGCATTCACAAGATACGGATATGTAACCGTCATATGGTACAGAGACGATTGTTGTCTAGGATCTCTTTGTCAGTCTTACTCCGAAATTTATGAACAGTCAAAATAGACACGTAGCCTATTGCGTTTGGGGGTGATTTTCTGTCGCAGAGAACTACTACTGATTATGGTTGAGTGCTGATATATTACAGCGAGTTGGGCTTATGACGCGTGTTTAAACTTTTTGCATTCACAAGATACGGATGTGTCACCGTCATATGTAACAAAGATGATTGTTGTTTTTGATCTCTTTGTCAGTCTGACTCCAAAATTTATCAACTGTCAAAACAGCCGCGGTGCGCATTGCCTTTTAGGATGATTTTCTGTCAAAGAGAACTACTAGTACTGATCATGGTAGAGTGTTGATATTATACTATCATTACAGCGAGTTGGGGTTATGACGTGTGTTTTAACATTTACAAGATACGGATGTGTCACCATCATATGGTGCGAAGACGATTGTTGTTTGATCTCTTTGTCAGTCTTAGAGATATTAACAGTCAAAACAGACACATAGCCCATTGCCTTTGGGGGTGTTTTCTGTCTGAGAACTTCTACTGATCATGAGTGTTGATATATTACAGCGAGTCGAGTTTATGATGTGTTTTTCTGCATTCACAAGATACAGATGACGAGATGTGTCATCGTCATATGGTGCAAAGATGATTGTTGTTTTTTTATCTCTTTGGCTATCTCACTCCCGACTTTATTAAGTATCGAAACGGCTACGTTGCACATTGTCTTTTGATTTTCTGTTGCAGAGAACTTCTACTGACAATGGCAGAGTGTTGATATGTTACAACGAGCTGGTTTTATGGCGTGTGTTTCTGCATTCACAAGATACGGATGAGTCACCGTCATATGGTGCGAAGATGATAGTTGTTATCTCTTGTTATCTCTTAGGCTGTCTCACTCCCGAATATATTAGCCGTCGAAACGGCCACGTTGCACATTGCCTTTTGGGCTGATTTTCTGTCGCAGAGAACTTCTACTGATAATGGCAGAGTGTTGATGTATTACAGCGAGTTAGGTGTATGACGTGTGTTTCAGCATTCACAAGATACGGCTATGTCACCGTCCTATTGTGAAAAGATAATTGTTGTCTTTGATCTCTTTGGCTGTCTTACCCCCGAATCATTCAACGTTCGAAACAGACACGTTGCACATTGGGTGTTTTTCTGTCGCAGAGAACTTCCATTGATAATAGTACAGTATAGTCCTTTTTCCAAGAGTATAACATAGGGACTTGTCAGGGATTCAAACTCAGTACCTCCGGGTTACGAGTAAACAACCCTAGCCACAAGGCCACCGCACCATCTGTTGGCCTCATCATCTGGCAGTGATCATGGTGATCGAGGCACAGTGTACTTCCGCTGCTTTCCTCTGCAGAATGAGAAATAATTGAGATACTGTAAATGCATTTAAGTTCGCGTAGTTTTTATTTCGCGCTAAGGCGAAAATGGAGTGTTTGCGATGGTTTTATGTTTGTGACAGCGCTATAATCACATACTGCTACAGTATTGGACAAAAAATGTTTGCGGTGGTTTTAAGTCGCCGCGAAAACCTCGATCATAGAACCACCGCGAACATTTCTGCATTTACAGTATATGAATCTATATGAAGGTCGAGTTTCCGTTGGAGCAATGACCTCGTGTTCATTAACCTGAATGGCATCCGTATCTTGTTTACGGACTTGGTGTCGCTTTTTGCCCCTTTCCTAAAACAAGTACAAAGGCATGGACCGAACAAACGGGCTAACACTTAGTTGATCACATTTTAGATTCAACCATTCAGATCCGGTTCATTACCCTGAGTGACATCTACATCCAACAGTCAGTGATGATTCCTGCGCCCACTCCCAAATACTAAAGGCATGGACCGGACAAACAGTTTCACACTTAGGTTATTTATTACACATTTCAGATTGAACTGAAAGCTTAGTTATCTCGCACAAATACATAATTACGTAAACCAAATTGCATCTGGGTTGTGTTGGAGAATATGGAAAGAAATATGTCTTTCCATAAGTCCCTTGGTATCACCAAAGATTAGCGATAATAACTAATAACTATAACAACTAAATGATAACAAATAGATAGATAACAACTGATAAGTATGATAATAACGAAAGTAATAGAATTAACAAGTGTGTTACTAATCACTGAAGGTTATCTAACCTTAAAGTTTGTAGCACCTACATTCATAAGTGCTTTAGAATGCGAAATCCTTTGTCTTTATAAAGCTGCCTTAACTCCCCAAAACCAAAGGCATGGGTCTGGCAAATAGTTCCATACTTAGGTGATAACATTTCAGCTTGAACCAATGACTTAAGTTTCTTTAACCTTAGAGTTTGTAGCACCTACATTAATTCATACGTGCTTTCGGGTGAACAGATCCCGTGTAAGATTTTTTAAAAATCAGACTTTAAACGTCTGCAGGTAACAAAAGAACCCAACACGCTTATTCAGACGAGCAGGGCGTTTAGCTATTCGAAACCAGTGGCGTGCCGCATGTTGCACTCGCAGCCATTGAAGAAAATCGTTTCGCTTCTTCAACCTGACGACGCCATCTTTTTTTTAATTTCCATGTTAACCTTGTTAAAATCTTATATTTCCACCAAAACAATCAAAGAGGCTAATAACCACATAGTTAAATCAGTTTTATGACCCATGAGCTCATTTACTCTACTGAAAAGACATAGAAGTTTGTCTTTCTTCATAAGGCATGGGCCTGACAAACTGTTTTCCACTTTTACATTTCAGGTTGAATCAAGGACTGGGGGTTCTTTAACCTTGATGTTCGATCTTTCCACCCCCAGAAACAAACAAACAGGCTAATAACCAGATGGTTACCTCAGTTTAATGACCCGAGGGTTCGTTAACTCCGTTTGCTCCAGTGGAAAGAAATTGAAATTGTTTACAAATTTCTATAAAGCTGCTATTAAACGTGCGTGCCCTAGCAATTACCAGGTCCCTTCTTAAATTGAAGGTCAAACTCCTGTCAAAGTATAAAGCAAAGGCCTTTGGACCGACGATTACAAAGCATTGTTTTTGATCAAACAAAGAGTAATCGTCTGAATGATCAAAACATCATTAAAAAAATCAATATGAACGCCAAAGATGTAAAGGTTGAAAGATTGAAATCATAAAACGGAAAACATGAAGAAAAGGCCTTTGGACCGACAAAGCTTTGTTTTCAGGCAATCTAATTAAGAATAATCGTCGAATTGATCAAAACATCATTAAAAAATGCATATGAAGGCGAAAGATGTGACGGTTGAAAGATTGAAATCTTGAAACGGAAAAATATCAAGCAAAGGCCTTTGGACCGACAAAGCTTTGTTTTGGGGTCAATCAAATTAAGAATAATTGTCGGATTGATCAAAAACATCCTTTAAAACATCTATGTGAAAGCAAAAGATGTAACGGTTGAAAGATTGAAAATATAAAACGGAGTATAAAGCAAAGGTCTTTGGACGGTCTATCCAATTAAGAATAATCGTCGGATTGATCAAAACTTCATTCAGAATATGAATACGAAAGCATAAGATGTTAAGGTTCAGTGAAAGATAATCAAAAAACAGTTGGCCCTGAAAAATGACATGGCCGTTTCAAAGACCTGAAATCAAAAGCTCAACAGGAAACAGGAAGCAGGAAATACCTCTCATGGGGTTATTTATGTTGCTTATACCCGACCCTTAGAGCACAGCTGCATTCCCATTTACGGCAATTACTTACTTTCTAAGGGTTTGCTCCGGACCCGACAGGGAATCTACTTCAAAAGCACTGACATATTTAATCTGACAGTCAATGACCTGGGTAATTGAAGAAAAGTAATATTGACCATTCAGGGGTAACAAAATTTGGGAAACCTCATAGAGCAGAGAGATATTTAGAGCTGTTGCAAATTTCTTGTTTTATGAAAATAAGGTCAATGACCTGGGTAATTGAAGAAAGGGAATATTGACCATTCAGAGGTAACAAAGTTTGGGAAACCTCATACAGCAGAGAGATATTTAGAGCTGTTTTGAATTTCTTGTTTTATGAAAATAAGGTCGATGACCTGGGTAATTGCAGAAAAGTAATATTGACCATTCAGAGGTAATAAAGTTTGGGAAACCTCATAGAGCAGAGAGATATTTAGAGCTGTTGCAAATTTCTTGTTTTATGAAAATGAGGTCAATGACCTGGGTAATTGAAGAAAAGTAATAGTGACCATTCATAGGTAACAAAATTTGGGAAACCTCATAGAGCAAACAGATATTTAGAGCTGTTGTAAATGTCTTGTTTTATGAAAATAACATCCTACTCTAATTGATGGTCTTTTCTACCAAAATTATTTTTTTCGACAGTCCTTTCCTTTGGCAGAATTCCTTTTTAACATTTCAGGCCAGCTAGGGCATGTCGGTGGTGTTCAGCCAGTCTAAACTTGTAGAACTGAGGCAAAAAAAAGTTTGCCAATAAAGAAGACAGCGCCTGGCGAACTCTACGAAACAAGATACAAAGGAAGATTAATAAAGCCAAGAAAACGTTCTATAAGAAAAAAATACAAGCCCTCAGAAAGGACAATCCCTCACAGTGGTATCGGGGAATAAAAACCATGCTAAACACACGTGTCAAGGAACTCACACTCCACGTCGACGGGATACAACCCGAAAACGCCAAAGCCACGGCTAATGCGATCAATGACGTATTGTCCCAGGTAACAAGATCACTTGCACCATTAGACTTAGAACAACTACGTACATTCCTCCCAGCGATGCCCCCACCGCTTATCCAACCATGGGAAATGTATGAGAAACTTAAAAGAGTCAAACTGGGGAAAGCTGCGGGCCCCGATGGTCTGCCCACTAGAATTATCAGAGAATTTGCCTGCGAACTAAGTTTGCCAATGACAGACATTTTTAATGCCACACTTATGGAAGGACGTGTACCAACGCAATGGCGCCAAGCCAATATAGTACCACTTCCAAAAACATGCATTATGCCCCCCAAGCATCAACGAATTACGGCCAGTTTCACTAACAGCAATCCTGGCCAAAGTAGTAGAGAGCATCATTTGCGCGTGGGTACTCAAAGACATCAGCCCCAGCATTGACCAGCACCAGTTCGGTTGCATGAAGGGGAAATCAACTACACACTGTCTTGAAGATATAGTTAACATACTTACAAAAACATCAGATCAACCAGGCTCAATAAGCACACTAGTCCTTACAGATTATGCCAAAGCATTCGACAAGGTCGACCATACGATAGCTATGACGAGTATCCTGAGACTAGGGCTACGTCCTTCCTTAGCCAACTGGTTGATCGGCTTCCTGACGGATAGGAGTCAACGTGTGCGTTACAAGAACACCTTCTCAGATTGGACGACCACTACATGTGGACTCCCACAGGGGACCGTACTTGGGCCAATTGTCTTCCTAGCCCTGATCAATAGCGCTGCCGAACACGCAGCCTCAAGGAGATGGAAATTCGTCGACGACCTAAACTTAGTCGAGTGCCGAAAGGTTGGGGATCCTCCCCTTTTACAACAGGATCTCGACCACCTTAGCAAGTGGTCAGCCGAACAGAATATGAACCTGCACCCCAAAAAATGCAAAGTAATGTTTTTCTGCTTCTCAAGATCCGTACCACAGTTACCCTCGCTGAAAATCGACAACTACCCCCTAGTTCAAGTCAAAGTGGCAAAACTTCTGGGTCTTCACATACAGGATGACCTAAAATGGACTACCCAGGTCGACCACATGGTCAAGAAAGGAAACCAGAGACTTTTCTTCCTGAGACTTAAGTCATTTGGAGTAACCAGAGAGGACCTTGTCACCATTTATACGAGTTCTATTCGTCCGACCTGTGAATACGCAGTACCGGTCTGGCAACCTGGTATAACGCTGCCCCAGAGACGTCGACTTCAACTGGAGAGGATACAACGTAGAGCAGTCAGAACTATCCTAGGGACCCACTATACAAACTACTCGGATGCTTGCCACACACTGGGTCTCACGACGTTGCAGCAAAGACGCGGCTACCTCTGTGAATCTTTCGCCAGAAAGCTACTTCACTCTACCACCTTCTGCGACTGGCTCCCGCCAACCCGACAAGAAGTCAGCGGCAGGAATACGCGCAATAGCCAACAGTTGAGCACTATTAAAACCAGAACAGCACGCTATAGAAATAGCCCGATACCATACATGGTATCATTACTAAATAAGAGACCCGTAACAGCAACATGCTGTCAATAACAACGAAAAGTACCAGTACCTGAGTGTTATTCTATTTTACTGCATTCATAGATTAAGCACCGATGCGGTTTCTGTAATGTAATTGTATCGTATCTGAAACATGTCCTGTTTATGCATCTATATTGTTAATACAATGTACCCGGATATATTATCGTATTGTATAAAAAAATATTGTCACTACACCTATCTTAATGTTCTGAAAACCTCGTATATAAGTTAAGGCAATTGTGAATAATTTTATGAAGCTAATAATGTATAATGTAGTCCCAGTTCAATTCAGTGCACACGTCGCGTGCACTGCGAAACTGTAATACTTTTAAATGATATGAAATAAACCAATCATCTATCTCAGTGGCATGTCTACCAGACATGTGGATGGTGTTCAGCACCAGGGACATGTCTACTAGACACGTGGATGGTGTTCAGCACCAGGGACATGTCTACTAGACACGTGGATGGTGTTCAGCACCAGGGACATGTCTACTAGACATGTGCATGGTGTTCAGCACCTGGGACATGTCTACCAGATATGTGGATGGTGTTCAGTACCAGGGACACGTCTACTAGACATGTGGATGGTGTTCAGCACCAGGGAAGCGTCTACTAGACATGTGGATGCTGTTCAGCACCAGGGGCATGTCTACTAGACATCGGGATGGCGTTCAGCACCAAGGACACGTCTACTAGACATGTGGATGGTGTTCAGCACCAGGAAAACGTCTACTAGACATCTGGATGGTGTTCAGCACCAGGGACATGTCTACTAGACATGTGGATGGTGTTCAGCACCAGGGACATGTCTATCAGACATGTGGATGGTGTTCAGCAGCAGGGACACGTCTACTAGACATGTGGATGGTGTTCAGCCACCAGGGGCATGTCTACTTAACATGCGGATGGCGTTCAGCACCAAGGACATTTCTACTAGAAATGTGGATGGTGTTCAGTCCCAGGGACATGTCCATCAGACATGTGGATGGTGTTCAGCAGCAGGGACACGTCTACTAGACATGTAGATGGTGTTCAGCACCAGGGACATGTCTACTTGATATGTGGATGGTGTTCAGCACCAGGGACAAGTTAACTTGGCACCAGCAAGCGGTCTGACAGGGCATGTGGATGGTCCCAAACTAGGGAAGTGTACCCCGAAAACCATTTAAATGCAGGTCCAAAATACCGGCATGGTAATGTACCGGAACTGTACCTGAATTGGTTAAGATTAACACTAAAATGTGAAACATTTTGATTTAGGTTGCGTTGTGAAATTGTTCAGTTACAGGTACAGGTACAGGACCGGACCTACTGTATACCTAAACCTCTGTACCGGTACCTGTATCTGAAGTTACGTTTAGGTACACATCCCTATTGGAAATATCCTGAACTATATCTAATGCACGGTACTTGTCAAAGATACAGACGACAGTCAACATTAACCCAATTCCATACATCAAAAGACTTCGTTTATCTTTCTTCATATTCCGGTCCCACCCGTTTACTGCTACCAATTTACGACACACACTTCAGTCGCGAACAGCTGTCTTTTGATTTCAGATGAAAATCATAAGAAATCGAAAAAAACGTATGGCTAATGGCGCTCATACCTCTATAATATCTATTACGTTTCCTGTAAGTGCTACTTGATCATTTTGAATAGATCTGTGATGACTACCCACTTCACAGGCATTGGAAATATTCTGTTTTTTGATAATTTAAAATATGAAGCTTTATTAGCAAAATTGCAGACATACACAGTCTGAATTATTCTGCCAATTTACATCACCAGTTACCACGAAGTTAAAAAGATTCTTATCCTAAGATTGATCTACTAGTGTCTTAAAAACACTTACAATATTCAAACGACAGCTATGGTAAAATGCATGGTACAACGACGATGCAACGAAGACGAATGTAATCAGCAATAATTGTTGGATCATCCTGGTGTGAACTACTCACTACATTCGAAATACTTGGGCACTGATGATTAGATCCAGATGGACATGAAATGTGACACTGAGAGGCATTCCGTGCTTTCAATTGAGAAACACATATCTCATCAGAGCAAATTGTGTTCACATAACACATAAAACAATTCACATCAATTGTCTATGAGCAGTTAACGAACTGAACAGGTATCAGTCTTCGTCAAATAGCAATTTTTACAGAGTTTCAGAACCAATGACCTTGGACATTTTATGAAGATAGCGTTGATAATTCAATAATAATTTCGAGTCTTTATTAGTCAATCCTCAATGCTGTCATGTTTTCTAGATCTACATTAACCATTCCTGTCATCAGTATTCACCTCGTATATATATATATATATATATATATATATATATATATATATATATATATATATATATATATATATATATATATGATCAGTGGCGTCGTGTGGCGTAAGTGGTAGAGAGCATGGTAGAGTGGTAGAGCTGTCAAACAATGAGACCCGGGATCGATCCCGGGTTGTGCCCAGAGACATGTCCGAACTTGCGTTCCGACGTTGTGCCCTTGGGAAAGGCAATTTACACGTATTTTCTCCCTCAGTTAGAGGGACAAGTCTCCAACGGCAGTTGTCTCAACTGGCGGACGAGAGCAGCGTTATCAACTGGCGGGCGGGCTGGCGTTATCAAGGCGGACCTCGAGTGTAAGAGTCATGCGGCAGCTCGCTGCAAACATCCCAACCAGAACCAGCACGTCTCCCTCGAATTGGTGCCGCTGGAGATGGCGGATGCCCAAAGTGTGTGGGTCTCAGATTCGCAACCTGCCATCCACCCTTAACAAATCCACGCGAATGCTACCGTGTGAACCCTCCTCACTCAGGTGTAGGAAGTGACACGGTCATCATGATTTCAGCAACAAGGATAGGTCTACTATGGCATGTTGGATATTGTTAAGCACCAGGGATAGCCCTTTGTTAGTATTAATATGTTGTTCAGCACCAAGGACAGGTCTGTTATGGCATGTGGATGGTGTTCAGCTCCAGGGATCGCCCTTTGTTAGTGTTGATATGGTGTTCAGCACCAAGGACATGTTTGGTAGTGCATGTGGGTGGTGTTCAGCACCAGGGATCGCCCATTTTATGGCAACCACTCGTGTAATCTTTATTCGTATTCAGATACATAGTACAGATACATAGCACAGATACATAGTACAGATACAATACAGATATTCAAATCGAGTATGATGACCGTGTCAATTCCTACATCGGAGTGAGAAGGGGTGGCACGGTAGCCTTCGCGTGGATTTGTTTAAGGTGGATGACAGGTTGCGAATCTGAGACCCACACACTTTGGCATCCGTTTTCTCCAGCGGCACCAATTCGAGGGAGACGTGCTGGTTCTGGTTGGGATGTTTGCAGCGAGCTGCCGGATGACTCTTACACTCGAGGTCCGCCTTGATAACGCCAGCCCTCCTGGCGCTGTTCTCGTCCGCCAGTTGAAGACAGCTGCCGTTGGAGACTTGTCCCTCTAACTGAGGGGGGAATGCGTGTAAAGTGCCTTTCCCAAGGGCACAACGTCGGGGCGCAAGTTCGGACATGTCTCTGGGCACAATCCGGGTCCCATTGTTTGACAGTCGCGCGCTCTGCACTTGCGCCACACGACGCCATGCCTGCCCATTGTTTGTGTTCATATGGTGTTCAGCACCAAGGATAGGCCCGCTATTGTATGTGAGTGGTGTTAAGCGCCAGGGACAGGCCTTCGTAAGTGTTCATATAATATGGTGTCCAACACCAAGGACAGGTTTGCTAGCGAATGTGGATGTTGTTCAGCACCTGAAGACAATGCTTAACACAAGGGACAGGTCTGTTAGGACAAGCGGGTTAGTAGCTCCACAACAGAAACAGAACTGGTGACTTTTTTGGAAGCTGTTAAGCAAAAAATATTTTGTTGTTGTTGGTCCGCCTGTATGGTACTAAATTGTTCAGCACCAAGGGCAGATCCACCTACTGCATAGCTTTAAGTGTTTAATGATGGGGCTACAAAATCATAATTTCTATTTAAGATTGTTTGCTTGTTATGCTGCTTGCAATGTGTTCTAAGCATAAATATTTGGCAGTAAATGAATAAATGGATCTTTCACAAGGGTGAACAACGGCTGTTGGCACGAAGAATGATATTTCATCACTTACGTCTATTTCTGATACACAAGTGGTTACCATAGGAAACGTTATGAAACCTGTTTCTACAGCCCACGTACTTTAAATACCAGCATTTAAACTACAAACCTTTTGAGTACAAGCATATTATATAAACCTAACGAATTCCCTTCAAGCCTTGCTATTGGCGTAAACAGACGACTAGGGGGGTCTATACAACAACAAAGAGCCAAGGACAACCCTGAGGCTCCTCAGGGGGTTACGGTCGATTACTTCGTTTGATGATTTATTTTCTCATTATGGATTACGCTATTGTACTCTTTATCATAGACGTGCACCTGCCTTCATGCAGTAAAGCTAATTTGAGTATCTAATGTAATCAAGGACAGGTATTTGTTTGTATGAAGATCGGATTCAGTACCAAGGACAGGTCTGTTTTGGAATGTGGCTGGTGTTGAGTACCAGTGATAGGTCTTTGTTAGTAGTGTAAAGATGGTGTTCAGCACCAAGGATAGGTCTGCTAGTGCAAGCGGATATTGTTAAACACAATGGACAACCCTTTGTTAGTATGAAGATGACGTTCATCCCCAAGGATAATGTGCGATGCAGATGGTGGTCGGCATAAGTTTTTGGCCTTTTTTAGTGTGCAGATGATGTTCAGCAATAAAGATAGATATTACAGTACATATGGCTGGCTTTCATCACCAGGAACAGGGCTTTTACAGTATGAGGATGGTGCACGTGTTCAGCACCAAGGACAGGTCTGATTTGGCCTAGCTGGTGTATGCAGCAGGGACAAGTCTGCTAATGCATGTGGATGGCATTACACACGGGGACAAACCTTTCTTAGTATGAATATGGTGTCCAGTACCAAGGGCAGGTCTGGTATGGCATGTGGATATTGTTAAGCACCAGGGACAGGCCTTTGTTAGTGTTAACATGGCCTTCAGTACCAAAATCAGCTCCACTATGTCATGTGGATGTTGTTAAGCGCCAGGGACAGGCCTTCGTTAGTGTTGATACGGTGTTCGGCACCAATGACAGGTTTGCTAGTGTATGTGGATGGTGTTCAGCGCCAGGGACAGGCTTTTGTTAGTGTTGATACGGTGTTCAGCACCAAGGATAGGTTTGCTAGTGCATGTGGATGTTGTTCAGCGCCAGGGACAGGCTTTTGTTAGTGTTGATGCTGTGTTAAGCACCAAGGACAGGTTTGCTAGTGCATGTGGATGGTGTTCGGCGGCAGGGACAGGCCTTTGTTAGTGTTGATATGGTGTTCAGCACCAAGGACATGTTTGTTAGTGCATGTGGATGGTGTTCAGCGCCAGGGACAGATCTTTGTTAGTGTTGATACGGTGTTCAGCACCAAGGACAGGTTTGCTAGTGCATCTGGATGTTATTCAGGGACAGGCCTTTGTTAGTGTTGAGATGATGTTCAGCGCCACGGGTAGGTCTGATATGGCATGTGAATCGATATTGTTAAGCACCAGAGACAGGCCTTCCTTTGTATAGAGATGGTGTTCAGCACCAAGGACAGGTCTATTAGTGCATGTCGATGTTTTGATAAGCCCAAGGGACAGGCCTTTGTTAGTATTGATACGGTGTTCAGCATCAAGGCCAGGATGCTAGTGCGTATGGAGCGCGTTCATCATCAGAGATAGGCCTTTTAGTGTGAAGATGATGTTTAACACAATGGATAGATCTGTTAGGACAAGTGGGTTATGTTTCACAACAGGAACGGATGACTTTTTTGGAAGCTGTTTAGCAGGGAATAATTTTTTGCTTGTCCACCCTTATGATAATAATGTTCGGCACCAAGGGCAGATCCGTTGCATGGCATGTAATAAATTGCAATGTCTGTTTAAGATTTTTTACTTGTTACGCTGCTTGCAATGTGGTTAACCACAATTTTTCTAAGCATCAAGACGTGACAGTAAATGAATGTTATATTATATTCTTAACAAGAAGAACAAACAAAGGCTGTTGGCACGAAGAATGATATTTCATTACTTACGTCTATTTCTGATACACAAGTGGTTGCCATAGGAAACGTTATGAAACCTGTTTCTACAGGCCCCGTACTCTAAGTACGAACATTTAAACTACAAACCGTTTAAGTACAAACATCTTATATAAACCTAATTAATTCCCTTCAAGCCTTGCTATTGGCGTAAACAGACGACTAGGGGGGTCTATACAACAACAAAGAGCCAAGGACAACCCTGGGGCTCCTCAGGGGGTTACGGTCGATATCTTCGTTTGATGATTTATTTTCTCATTATGGATGACCCTATTGTACTCTTTATCATAGATGTGCACCCGCCGTCATGCAGAAAAGTCAGTTGGGTATTCAATGTGGACTAAGCACAACGTAATATAGCGTATGCGGTTTCCATATAGAAACGTCTCTATGTTTAAACCGGCACATTACTCTTTTTTTATTTCTTGTATGTACATGTGTACATCAGCTATATGTTGATTTAGCATGCACTGTGAAATGAGACAATGAGTTAATTACATAAATCAATAAACTCTATTACAGGACAAGCCTGTCAAAAAGCAAAATATCAATTCTTGTAAGGGCTGTAGGTTTTGTTAGAGCACGATAAGACTGTGTTTCCATGTTATGGAGATACACATGCACAACATTTCATCAGTCTGAAGAACCTACCACATGTTCATTAATCAAGAGAACATGGGTCGTGCCTGGCGTTCGATAGTAAAAACATAACGTTGTGGCGAGTCGGTCGCGCCGGCTATAGGGAGAATATTTGCCAGTAGGGTTTGGCCATCGAGGGTTTCATTCGCAGGCGCATTTGGTCTGTCATATGACATAGTGGAGCCTCTCTCCATTGCCAATTCCCTTAGTATACTATTCACTCTATTTGGCCAATTTCTACTATTTTCCCAGCCATTCGCGGGGCCTGGTAGAGGCTAGCGTCTCGGTGGCGCAGTGTAAGTGTTTTTAGCCCATAACCCAGTGGTCCTGGGTTCAAATCCGGGGTCCCCTGATTTATCTCGTTGACGTTGTGCCCTTGGGAAAGGCACTTTGCACGACTTTCCTTACTTCACTTAGGTGGAATGAGTACCTAGCTTCCGTTAGGGCCATCCCTCGGAAAGGACGTTTGATGGAGGTCCCGCGTTTGAGGACAGCCACAACACCTCGAGCACGTTAAAGAGCCCACCACACTTATTGAAAAGAGTAGGGGTCCTTTCTAGTGTGAGTGGATCAAACCTTACAGTCTGGGCCGGGTTGACATCTTGAAAAGGTGAACGTCACCTGTTATGTCAAACCTTCCACAAATGTGGTAAATCTGAATAAATAAAACAACTCACAGCTTGTGCTCAATCAATACCAAGTACAGAGCTGGTATGCAATGCTCATTGCCTTCGCCGTAGGCACAATGGTATATTTTTGGTCGGGATTTGTGGAGTGATGGTGTTGGCAATATAACTCTTGATGCCATGGACGGACGTTGGTGATTTTTGGTAGGTAAGTTTCTGTTGTAAAGACAAAGGTCAAGTTCGAAGATGGGTCTTCTGGGGAGTTCCTTAGGTGCTTCAGTGGACCTTTTGTGCTTGTCGGTTTGTTTGTTGGCGACATAACTCGAGAGAAATTAGATGTTCATGTTGAAATTTAGTTGGCTGTTAGGGGTCGGGAAAACGAATGTCAAGTTCGAAAATGGGTCTTCTGGGGGAGGGACGTGCACGGTACTATAGTTGGCACTTTTTATCTGAATTTTGGTGGAGGATAAGTCAAACGGGGTTTGGTGGATTTTCATTGTTTTGGTCAGGCAGGATACCACGGATGCAATCCAAACCATGAGAAGAACAGAAGAAAATTAAAAGGTTGCATTTTTATTTAAAAAAAAAACGATATGCACTTCATTTCAACTCACGTAACATCGCCTAACCGAACATCCACCCTGCACAAGCGAGCCACGTGATCATACCTCTCAGGAAACTGCTGATTGGCTGTCACCGTGGCAACGGTTGACTTCCTGACACGCCCCCTCAGCGTTAAATGCCTTTTCTCCTCTCCAGCAATCAGACCAGGCTTTAGACTCATATATAGCGAGGCTTATTGCCTCGTCAAACAGACATCTGAGCGTTCATCCCCTTGCCGGTGTACAGTGTTTCAAATACACGTTTTGAGCCAGGTGAGCTTTATTTTTCTGGAATAATGATACATCTGTGCTGCATTGCTACTAGTATATCATTTTCTCTCAAGCATCTAAACAACCACTAAACCCTCCTGGTGAAACTTCCTAGGCTGAGGCTTTGCCCTGACCAGCCATGGCATACGACAACGAGACGGCGCTGGACTACTACGACGGCTACGACGGGACCTACGACTACTTCGTCCCGGCCAACATGACCATGAGCCCGCACAACCAGCTGCAAGTCATCGAGGAGCTCCGCTTCAAGCTGCTGGTCTCCCGCGTGGTGCTCGGCATCGTTTACGGCAGCATTCTCTTCGTCTGCACCGTGGGCAACCTGCTTCTACTGGTCGTCATGTACAGGTTCAAGAAAGCCAGGACCAGGTATGTGGGAGGTGTTGTTCTTAGGTATTTGTTTACTCTATTTGCCAAAAATAACCCAATACACTTATCGAAAAGAGCAGGGGTGACCCAGTGTGCTTGGCCAAAAGCGCGCGCCGTGGCGAAGCCGCATAGCACTGCCACTTGCTACTTGAAAAAGCATCATGCTTCACCTCAATTGAGGAAGGCTGTTTTACCTTTTTATCTATTTGTCATGTTATCCTCTTTTATTGCTTATTGTTTATTTCACGCGCATGGCCCATATCATGACATAAAAAACATGCAAATCAAAGAGATGTGACTACAGCTACAAATCACATATGTAGAATGCATATACAGTAATGATGAAAATTGCGACTAGTCATTTTTAAACCAGGTTTAAAACAGAAGACACTGTGTGAAATAGTCTGGAGCCATCCTCCGTAGTAACCGCTGGCTCGATCTTTTCGCTTACGGAGGATGGCACTCAGGCTATGTGTACGAAGGCGTCGGAGTGAGTGATCTGTTCTATAACGGCATTGTCGGAGCTGAGGATACGTTGGACAAATGAGTGAATCAATGTTCTTCTTCTGGCTTCGATTGTGACTACGATGGATCTGATATGGCTAGCACTAGTAAGCGTTAGCTTTTCTCTGAGACAGCAATGTGTACACGTCGACTACATGTAAGTTCTGTAGTTGGACACCAGGAAAAGGCATTAGCGTCTGTAGCTGTAGCCTAAACAGTTGCGGTGTTTGTCAACATGTATGCGTGTCAGTTCCACATGCATGCGTGTTAGTTTTACAAAATACCCCATGGCAGAAAATTTGACAAGACACTATCTTAGATTAGGATTTTACCATGGTCAATACTGACTGTTAGTTTTACAAAATATTCCATGGCAGAAAATTTGACAAGACACTATCTTAGATTAGGATTTTACCATGGTCAATACTGACCGACGGAGGCCATATAGGTTTTGATTTTATCAGAATTACAACATTGCAACAGTGCAATACACGTGGGACAGAGGCAGCTATTGCTGGTGTCGTGACCCACACACAAAATATACGCGTTTTTTTTTACACTTGGGTGGAGTGAGGAAAGTCGTGTAAAGTGCCTATTTCCCAAGGGTACAAGATCGGTGGCGTCAGGGGATTCGAACCCGGGACCGCTGGGCCGAAACCCGTGCCGTTACGCCACCACAAGACCCCGCGCAGATCTATATGTATGCCTTCAAATGGCATATCTAATACAGCCATCATGTCGACACATTATTATGCGTGTGGCAATGTTTATAAATGGACGTTTCGCGTAGGTCGAAAATGCCTGCCTCTGAGCAGATGGGCAAAAACAAATCACGGTTAACCCTATAAACGCCCAACCGTACTTTTAAATCAAATCTCGCCTACGCAATACGCTGGAGAAATGTCAAAATGGTCTCGAACAAGTTTAGCTTACTAAAGAGCAGAGTTTCCCTCACTGTAACTTTATGTTCACTGTTATGTTTCCACAGTAACCTCTGTACCGTGAAATTATCATCACCGGGAAAAACCCTATTGTTATCATTTATGATCCCTCTTCACACATCCGTCCTGTAAATCACTTGCCGCCATCGTGAAGTTAAAGTTCAGTGAAAATTTCAATTTTCCTTACACCATGAATTTTGCAAACGGGAAAATAACGTGAATATTACAGCATTCTTTCACTGGTCATGACAGAGAAGACAGACGCCATGTACAGTATTTACAGGTTCATTGTATCGGGGAAATTCCCCCCAGCTCAGTACCAGTACAATGAACAAAGCCTGAAAGCCTTTTCAGTACATGTAGCGTGCAAGTCGGGAGAGCGACATAGATGTGTTTCGAACTCACGGCTTCTTGGTCCAAAGGCAGGGTCACTTAGTAACTGGTCTACGTACGCTATTGCAGTAGAGCCGTAGAACGCTCGACTAGGCGTTTCTTAGCGCGCTTTCGGATCTTCCTCGTCCTGTGGTCTTTCCTGTCCTGTAAACTTAACATATATTTTTGAACGTCATCACTAATATTAAAGCCTTTCGCACATTATTTCATTTCGATGCATCTACTTTTCCTTGAGTAACGACAATGCTTTATGAAATGGACTTTGGATCGATTGCAGTGAGTTGTTGTTGACCTTTGCCAATTCAGAGGGCAAAGTTTTTAGCAGCCGGGCGTAAATTTTTAATCCCGAAGCTCGAAAGTAGTCCAGTATACTTATCTTCTAAACGCGTTGCCTGTTGCGACTGGGGTTTTTCCAGCCCACACTTGCGACTGGGAAATTTCCCGTTCACACTTGCGACTGGGCTATTTCCAGCCCCCACTTGCGACTGGGCTTTTTCCAGCCCACACTCGCGACTGGGCTTTTTCCAGCCCACACTCGCGACTGGGCTTTTTCCAGCCCACACTTGCGACTGGGCTTTTTCCAGCCCACACTTGAGACCGGGCTTTTTCCAGCCCACACTTGCGACTGGGCTTTTTCCAGCCCACACTTGCGACCGGGCTTTTTCCAGCCCACACTTGCGACCGGGCTTTTTCCAGCCCACACTTGCGAGTGGGCTTTTTCCCGTTCACACTTGCGACTGGGCTTTTTCCAGCCCACACTTGCGACTGAGCTTTTTTAAGCCCACATTTGCGACTGTTTTTTTTTTCCAGCCCACACTTGCAACAGGGCTTTTTCCAGCCCACACTTAAAAGTTTCACTTTTCATTAGACAGCAATAGTAGGTGGAATTTCGTACCACTTCTAAAGTGTATATTTTGAATGTATCCCCTGCCGTGCACTCTGCCTTTAGAAGAGATTAAACTCTATATTTGCTGACTTTGTCAATATTGGTGCGACGCTATGCATTAATATGAACTGGCTACGAGTGAGCGGCTTGTTGGGAGTTCCGATTACCAGAGCTTTAATGTGTACCTATTGGATACTTCAAGGTTTCTCATTGGTGCTGTGATGCCCTACCATAGATTAGATCAACTTCGCCGCCTGCCAATCAAATAACATGCTTCATTAGCATGGGAGTCACGTTTCTCGCCACCAATTTCAATTACACACGGTAAGGGCTGGCGTGGGTCAGGACTCTAATGTCACCAGGGCGTTCAAGTAATAATGCAACTTGAAGATACGCCTGCAACGTGAAGACAGACTATGTAGATATATTAGTACTGTAAATGCAGAAATGTTCGTGGGGATTTAATTTGCGGTAGGGAGAAAATTTTTTAGCTCGAGTTTAAAACGAGTGTAGCGCCACAGTTACACTATGTAACGGCTTTTCGCGGTAGTTTTAAGTTCGCGGTAAAGAGTTCGCCGCGAAAACGCGAACATAAAACCACCGTGAACATATCTGCATTTACAGAATCTTATTCAGTAGCAAGTCGACTCATGAGCAAGTTGTTGATCGGCATATCAGATACCGGTTGTATGAGGTACAGCCTATGTCAGTACATTACAATTCTGCGTGAATTCTTATAAGTAATTTTAGTTTAAGTAAAATTTTAATATACCGGTTCAACAATACAAATTTAATATCTCGTACTGTATGATGACATGCCTACCTGCCTACCTGCTCAGGACAGAAACTGGCCCCTTTCTTTCCGAGAGGATCCTCCAAGCAGCCCTGTCCCTTGCCCTATCCTCTGCGTCCCGACTGTTTAAGCCCGTGTTATAATGGTGACATAATGTTAATTTAATATCTTACAAGGAGTTATTTCAAATCCCGCAGGAAAAATATGTACATTCAGTCTAACTTTAAGTTCGAAGCTGTACGGAGCATGATTCTAATGTTGATAGCCTTCAAAGTAAAGAACTAGTACGGATCAATTCAGAGCACCCCCTACTGGACTCTGATTAGTACATGTTTAAATTTGCGCCCGCCCAGTCTTACGAAGAATGGCCACAGCGATAGTGAAGCTTCACTATATTGTTTTTCGTATCGGACAAGTTGTCCCAGTAATCCATACATGTGATGAGTTTGGTTGACTAGAATACCCCGTGGTTATCTTTGCTGTCACCCTTATCACTTAGCTCGAAGAAGTGTCATTCTTTAAGGCTTAACATCCCGTAGATCTGAACTCTATTTCCTGAAGGCAAGCAATCTCTGTAGATGAAATGAAGACGGTATGAAAATAGACAACAGTAAGCTACCGATGGTACAGACGTATTTCATGTAGACTAGTACCTGGACGAAAGATGTAATCGGTGTAAAAAAAAGTGCACCATCTCGCGTATCCTAGCAGAAGACACACCAAACTACATACGACTGCATCAAAAAGATTGAGAGTTATAGCTGTGAAAACCTCAGGTGAATTCTCGAAGATAATACACAAAATAACAAGCTCATTTGTAAGACAGATAAATCATATAACAGTCGAGAAAGCTAGTACAGCCGTAATAGATAAATATTTAAAAAAAATATTTGAATTAAAATTCTTTTTTTTTCTGACAGTGCTACGACCACATCTGTGCTTCCAAAAGCTATCAGAAACAATTCTAGGCGCGTAGAGACAATTAGAAAGGCTTTGCCTTGTTTGGTATTCAAACTGCACCGGATGCCTAATAGCGTGTAGAAATATCAAAGGGCTTTTGATGATGCTGACATACGAGATGCCAGATGTCACCATATAGCCCACGTACAGCCCACGTTCTTTTTCAAGGTTTTATCTCAGTATAGTATTCGGCAGATGCTGCAGCGAAAATCGCCGCCCTTGCTGCATAATGGCACAGTCAGCGGCGCCACATCTTAAAGCCAACTCTAGCAATATTAGGGCCCGAAAATTGGATTTTGAAAGTCAATTTACTTAGTCATTTCTATACATGATTAGTTCAAACAATACTATCACAATGTATAGCAACATCCATGATGCAAAAAATATGAGGTCGGTGTGATGTGAGAACTCACAGAAAATCGTGGCCGGATTTTTTTGTAGGCTCGCGAAACTAAGCATAAGGGACTAATGTAGGGCTCGTTTTTGCGCGGTTTTAAAATGCTCAAAGTGTGAAGTTATTACAAAATGTGCTAAACTTTGTTAGTAGATGTCACCATCATAAAGATTTCAGCATTTTTTCTCAATTTTTTGGCCCTAATATAGCTTTAGTAGCCTTTAACAGAAAGACTAAAAGGTATGTAGGCTTGGATGCACAAAAAGCAAGCCTACATTATTGGTTATATTACCTGCAGAGAAATGAAAGGCGCACGCTAGAAATAAAGTCAAAGCAGCCGCCCTCTAGACGAGACGAAGCGTAACGTTTTTGTTCTGTAGCGCCGGTAGTACAAAGCGATTCGCCACTGTAAAGATACCAAATGGCGTCGAATGAATTGAAAGTTAAAAATGATATCGATCCAGTTAAGCTCACTGAAGAGCTAATCTTCCACTGGTCGTGACAGAGAAGGCAGACGCTATTTACAGCATTTGCAGGTTCATTGTACTGGGTAAAATTCCTCTACCTCTATTCAACAAACACAATGTGAACAGTGAGCCAAGGCTTAACGTCCTGCCCTAAGGTCTGCAACCCTTGTCGGGTGAGCGACACAGCCGGAATCGAACTCACGGCGTCTAGTTCAAGGCCGCTAACCACTAGAGTACGCACGCTACCTAGAATTCAGGCTGTCTATGTTATGATTGACATTTATCTATTCATTCTTCTTTTCAAGATACGTCCCTGGCCAAAGCTAGGTACTCATTTTCAACCTACTCATGTGATGTGAGGAGAAGTTGTATTAAGTGCCTTTCTGCAGGGGCACAACGTCAACGGAACAAGTCAGGGGACCCCGAAACCCAGGACTGGCTTCTTAGCCAAACATCCCGCCACTGCGCCACCGCGACGCCACTATGATGACTACACTTTTAATTTAGTGTTACACTAATAAAGTACTACATTCATCAACGACGAAATGAAAACGACTAGTCCGTAGTTAATGGCCGAGTGTCATAACTTTACTTCATCAATAGCAAACCTTTTGCACTGTAGAAAATTACTGAAGGCCTGCAGAGCCAACTGCTAAAATTACAAAGGCAAGGACATGTCGCTGGGGACGTTGGCATCCGGACATGAAGTATATTGGGTGTTTTAATGACACAGAACATGAATACCCAAGTATGAAGTCCGTACCCATGGAAATTGAGGCCGTAGGAGAAGCGGGTTTTTAATCTACTGCGTCTAGGGCACAGTATTTAACGACGAAGCCTAACACCGCCTTTAAACTCCCCAACCGAAGTCATGTATCAATTTTTGCGCCTGGGTGGAGTGAAGAAAGCCATGTAAAGTGCATTCACCGGGATACAATATCCGTGGCATGCCAGGGGATTCGAACACTCGTACCAATACGCCACCACGGCGCCGTTATTATTTCACTTTATCTCCACGGCAGCAAAATTTCACGGTGTAAGGAAAATAGACATTTTCACTGAACTTTAACTTCACGGTGGCGGCAAGTGATTTACAGAACAAATGTGGGAAGGAATCATAAATAATTACTACATTTTTTTTTAACGGTGATGATAAGTTACGGTACAGAGGTGACCGTGAAAACAGTGAACATAGTTAAGGTAAGAAACATGACTTACGGTATACCAATAGTCGGCTATGTAGAAATAAACAGCCTCAGATGTTTCACATAAATGTACATAATTCATGATCATACAGCTGCATCCGTTCGTGGGCTACTACCTAAAGTGGACTAAGATTATAGTTAATTTGTAAGTCAAAATTAGTGTCCAAAACAAAGAATTTACAAATATAATCAGTACTTTGAATTGCATGGATGAAAACAGGATCTAGCGTCCTTTGCTAGCGCTACCCTTCTTAACGACCAGAATTAGAGTTCAAAACAAAATTTTACAAAGAGAATCACTACTTAGAATCGCTTGGACGAACACAAGGTCCAGCGTCCTTCTCAAGACTTTTGCTATCTTTATAATCTTCCCATCTTTACACACAGTGCCCTGTTTAAAAAAGGTCTCGAATCATATTTCTTTAAGAGACTAGAATTAGAGTTTAAAACAAAAATTTCACCAAGACGGTTAGAAAATATTTTCTAACTTCACTGATTTGAATCACGTGGAGGAAAACAAGACCTAGCGTCCTTTGTAACCCTCTTTCAAAGAACAGAAATATAGTTCAAAACAGAGATTTTACAAAGAAAATCACTACTTAGAATCACGAGGGCGAATACAAGGTCTAGCGCCATTTGCTACCCTCTTTTGAAGACCAGAATTGAGCTCAAAAAGAAATTTTTTACAAAGAGAATCACTACTTAGAATCACGTGGGTCTAGTGTCCTTTGCTACCTTTCTTTATGCTTTTGCTAGCTTTAATCTTCCCATATTTACACACTCCTTTTGATACAGCAGAATTCTTTGAATGGACGACATCATCTCCCTCGATGGACATCTAAGAAGTCAATTTCTTGTTCAAACGAAAATCGTCGATAAAGTCATGTCACGTTCTCACATTAAATCACCCAACAATGTTCCCTAGAGCAATTTCAGTCCGCCATCTGTTACATTAAAGTTAATTGGTTAATGTTGGAGTAGTCGACTGAAGAATAGCCAGGTCTGACGAATAGAAAACGCCTTCTCATTAAGCCTATTTATTGTCTGCTGACCTGAGCAACCCTCCGCCTTGTATATGACGTCAGCGCGGACAGCGGAGACGTAATAGAGGTACGGTAAATGCAGAAATGTTCGCGGTGGTTTTCGCGGTAAACTATTCAGCGCGAACTTAAAACCACCGCGAAATTTTAAGTAGTGCTATTATTGTTTCAAACGCGAACTAAAACCACCGCGAACACTCAATGTTCTCCCTACCGCGAAATAAAAACCACGCGAACTTAAATGTATTTACACTATTCCAATGGCAATACAAATGCAGAATACAAAGTTTATTCTTTTATTTTTATAACATTTCACAAAATAATACATAATACGAACAGAGAAAAGAACAAAGTTCAGCGACTAATGTAAACATAAGCCACGGATCCAAAATAATACGTTAAGGTGGAATTAGACAGAATTTAACTACGACGTAAATATAAGTAATATCTAATATAAGAAAATAATAGCAGGATGGCAAATGGTAAACAAAAGTTAATGGGATGAAATTTTATACTCAAATACGAAAAGAAGGCAGTGGAGAAAAAGAAACTGCTCCATAATAATTCTCTTATTGATTATAATAATTCTCCATAATAATTCTCTTAAAGCTACAGTAAGAATAAGAAAATAATTTCTTACGTAGCTTTTATAAGACATTTCACAACATCTTCACCCAGCGATCAAAACTAATGTATTGGAGATCACACATTTTAGTACGCTGTAGTTGTGATGTTTGAAAACACGTATATGGTATGTCTATATTACAAACACTTCAAAACCAGACAATCACACACATCTTCACTGCACGAATGGAATTCTAAACAACTACCATTTCAGCACCGAGGACATGTTTTGCTGATATACGCTGTCCTTAATTGGGAAATACTCGACAAACATGATTATTTTTCAATTCAGTCAGACGTAAATTGGACCTTATCTTTCGAAATTTGACCTAAATTTCATTTACTCTCTTTCGTCTTTTGATAAGCTGTCTCGGGGGATTACATCGTCAGAGTAATAGGAGTCCAAGGCGCTATCTAGATGTCTTTAGTGGAAGTAGGTTTGCTCATAAATTTTGGAAACATGGTGGCGTATGTAGGATTGACAGAGCAAACTAAAACTCCTGTCATCGTGATCACGCTATGAGTATGATTCTAGAAATTGCTTTCAAATTAAACCGCCGTTAAACTCTGGAACTCCCTGCCACAGGACATTGTGACTCGGACGAATGCAAATTTAAGTACAGTTACTGTAGTACTTAGTGTACATCGCCAGCGCCCTATTATATAGATACGGGTCAGCTGCTAAGCTAAGGTATGGCGCTAGGCATAGAAAAAAAGTCTAGCTTTTCTCCACTTTAGATACATTTAAGGTAATTCATTGTTTGCAGGTGAGGCGTTTCTTTCTTTTCTGTGTTGTTGTTGTTGTTCACATTGTAGTGACCAGTAACACATGGGCAGCATGCTTCCTGGCTGTTTCTGCAGCATGGTATTTTTAAAAAATAATTATAAGTACAGGGAGGGGTTGCTAGCCATTTCCCGGCCCCTTAAATGTGCTCGAGGCATCTCCTCGAACACGGGATCCCCATTTTACGTCCCTTCCAAAGACGGGTGCATCCCCAACCAAGATTTCCTATCCCAGCGGGGTCTACAAGTTACCAACTAATTGGAACCAGGAGCTCAACGGCGAGGCTGCCACCAGTTGATAGTGAGCTACAGGGAGAGCCCTTCCTTCTTCCTTCTCCGTAGCAATACAAATTAAATATTTACATCACATCTTATTGCGATATCTTTGCCAGTGCTTTTACATGTTGGAGTCACCACTGTTTGCTCATTATCGGCAATCTATTCCTTATAGATTGAAAAGAAATGAGCCACGTACTAAAGGAACGGACTCAACTTAACTAGTCCTGCTGAGCCCGACAATTGTACGTTTGCACATGCTTGTTCTGTATGCTAGTCAAAGTCAAAGTATGCTGTATGCTAGCACTGACAATATTGGGTTGGTTGTATTTCTAGAATGCGTACGTTGCACCCGCGCGGTTGTTGCAAAGCGAACTAACTAAGAATGTGCAATTTCAAATTAGTACTCTTTGTTTCAAAGGTGTCTTGGCACAGTGGGGGTAAATTTTTCTCTGGACATCCAGCAGGACAAGGGTCAAGCTACAGTAAGAAGAAAAAGATGTTGCGCAGCATTATTTTGCTTTTATTAAGACTATTTTTTTTACTCTGCGTAGGAGGGATGTACTCACTGACAGACTACTGAGTAGCTTCCTCTCTATCTCAGGCTAGTAGACATGCTCACTCTACTCCATCTAATTATGTCCCATGAGATGGAATACTGCCAATGTTGACCGATATGCCTTTCACATGGAGTTTTCCATCTGGCTAGATAAAAGTCTCTAATCACTCGTGCACCACCACAAATGCAGATGCAAGTCCTTTTTGTTCATTCAAAGAAAACATTAGATAATACAAATGAAAGGACAAAGACAAAGTAACGGCGGACTCAAGTTGCACTCAACTTATATTCTAGGCGTCACTTGTACATTATGGAAAAAAAATGTTTGACAACACGCGTAAACGAGTGAATGA
Source organism: Branchiostoma lanceolatum (assembly GCA_035149815.1). Classification (NCBI taxonomy): domain Eukaryota; kingdom Metazoa; phylum Chordata; class Leptocardii; order Amphioxiformes; family Branchiostomatidae; genus Branchiostoma; species Branchiostoma lanceolatum. The sequence goes on from CM068882.1 coordinate 3,449,038, forward strand.
ATACATGTAGATACATAACAGAAGCCTAGTTGAAACGTGAGTCCAGACTCCCCTCCCAGAGGACGAACAGCAAAAAAGGACACATATCTACGCTTTTGAAAAGGACTCAAAGACAGAAGATAGAAGGCAACGCTTTCAGCACGTTTATTCAACACGATGTCTAGACACGACATTCCCTTTGACGAGCGGCATGTTATCTTTTGCCAAAAAAAGTTTTGTTACACATTTTGCATTTCTTTCATGGCACACACACACTTATGTTTGTTGTTATTCATCTTCTTTGAAAGGCCATTATTTCTTGTCTTTGAGTTTGTTTCATGGCTGTAGGTGTCGTTGTTGATGGATTTGATTCAGAACATACGCCATAAGCAGTTAACATGATGCTATTTACAAGATATCCCATCATATGGTATTCTATGCCACACAAGGGCTGAAACATTTTTGACAACGGTTTTTGATGACTTTGCAAAGTGACCTCTATTTTCTTGGGAATGACCTCCATTTTTCTGGAAATGACCTTCATTTTCTTAGCGGATTCATCAAAGCTTAAAAACAGAAAAGAATATTGGAATTGGCAAGGTGCCCTTTATTTTTGTCACTCTCTCCGATTCACTCAAGATGAGCACATCACATCAGTATCCTGAACATTTGATTTATGAAATCAGATAAAATCATGCATCGTGCTAACTGTAACTGTTAGTGTACCCGGAATCATCAAACATCTGATTGTACAGCCTGACGTCAGTTCAGAAATTAAATTTTTGATATGGAGAAAAAAAGGTCATGAGAAAAGACCGCTATAATTTCCTAACGTCCTAGTTTCGCTGATAAACTTATCATGGTGGTGATCAAATTAAAACGTGTTTGTCACAAATACCACTATTGGAGATCGGCTGTTTCTGACATTGCTTCTGACATTGTTTTGATGTCTCTGCGCAAGAACAAACTGGCTTCGATCCTCATAATTCAAGGAGATCTCTTATTACAGGTTAAAAATAGAAGACAAGATTTCGGGAAAGCAAAACTGACTTTGATGTTTTTCCACTCTCGCTGATTCTATCAAGATGTCGAAATCATCTCAGCTTCTTCAAAAGCCATTTAAGAAAATTTGATCAGAAGTATCGAGTCCATCGAGCTGAAGTAAATCATAACAGGTCTGATTGCAGTTCGGAAATAGAATTTTAGCGTGCAGAAAACAAGCCGAGAAAGAGGATTTACTGATACTACGCAAGCTTCTTCAAAAGTAATTTCCGAAAATTTGATCAGAAGTATCGCGCTGACTGTAAGAACCCATCGAGCTGAAGAATATCATAACGGATCTGATTGCCCAAGCTGTCTCAGGTTGACGTCGGTTCAGAAATAGAATTAATTTTAAGGTGGAGAAAACAAGTCGAGAAAAATGATTTACTGGTACTAGACCAGCTCCTTCAAAAGTCCTTTACGAAAGATTTGATCAGAAGTATCTATCTGATTGTAAGTACCCATTGAAGGAAATCATAACAAACATGATTGCGCAAGCTGTCTCAGATTAACGTCGGTTCAGAAATAGAATTTTGAGATGGAGAAAACAAGCATAGAAATGACCTACTGATGCTAGACCCGCTTCTTCAAAAGTCATTTACGAAAATTCGATCAGAAGTATCGTACCCATCGAGCTGAAGGAAATCATAACAGATCTGATTGCACAAGCTGTTTCAAATATACGTCAGAAAACAAGTAGAGAAATGGTATTTACTGATACTAGGCCAGATTCTTCAAAATTCATTTACGAAAATTTGATCAGAAGTATCGAGCTTACTGTTAATACCCATCGAGCCGAAGGAAATCATAATAGATCCGATTACACATACTGTTTCAGGTTAACGCCGGTTCAGAAATAAAATTTTGAACAATAATTAAAACAAGTCGAGAAAAAGTATTTACTGATACTACGCGCCTGCTTCTTTAAAAGGCACTTACGAAAATTTGATCAAAAGTATTGCGCAGACTATAAGTGCCCGTTGTGATAAAGACAATCATACAACTATTGACGTAAGTTCAAAAAAAATCTTTTACGTGGTGAAAAACAAGCCGAGAAAAGAGCTTTGCTGATACTACACCAGCCTCTTCAAAGATCAGTTATGAAAAGATTCGTTGCGATTACGAAAATCATTACAGATCTCATTGCGCAAGCTGTCTCAGGTTGACGTCAGTTCAGAAAATAGAATCTTTGAAGCGGAGAAAAACAAGCCAAGAAAACAGATGTTCTGAACGTCCTATTTTGAAGTCTCCCGTTAGAACAAATTTATCGTCGTAGCGATTGAATCTAAATGATGTTCACCGGTCTTACCTTATAAAGACTACTTCGGAAATCGTGGAAGTAACGTTAATTTCTGGTCCGGTAACTAACACCAGGGGAATAATCAATTTAGTTTCTACCTACTAACATAACTCCACCAGGGTACATAATTCCACCAGCCTGAAAAGATACGTTCAAACAGATTTTCAAACCTAGCGTTCCCTAGTATAATACACTAATGCATATCTAGATCGTGCATACCTGGTGGGTACTGCGCAAGAGATCTCTCAAACCCACTATTTTTGAAGTGGCGGATTTATGTAACCAGGTGGATTAATTTGGAGGTTATATTGTACGATGTACGTGTGCTGTATCTCTCTCTCTCTCTCTCTCTCTCTCTCTCTCTCTCTCTCTCTCTCTCTCTCTCTCTCTCTCTCTACCTTCTTCACTTACAAGCTGCGATTGTTCCATGTACAGAGCACAAACAGATTGTGCCCTAGCACTAATGATATATCGAAAATGACCGTCCCTGCGATTCAACCCTTTCCTAGTGTTAATGTAGTGATTCTTAGGTTAATAGAAGTCTTGGTGACCAAACTTTCTGAGCGTCAGTATGATAGAAGTTTGAGATTGCAATGACCAGGCAGCGTATCCATGCCATGACACAAACATAGCAAGAGTAATGGGATAAGTTTTCTTATGTCATACCTTTTTTAAGTCATAACTTTGGGTTATCACAGTCGGGCTTCTATAGAATATTTAGAATGTATCTCGAGTGCGCCGATCGAGGTCGTTGAAATGTGCGGCTGTTGCAATTTTTTGTACGAGGACACCAACTTTTCTCAACTTCTTGCGCATTTTGCATTGAAATGTGTGTTTTCTCGGGTGGGTATGACATAAATAAGATACAACACGGTGTATTCTATATGTATACTTTACGTTTTGTACCGCATTGTTAGCGGTGACACCTATAGCTGCAGTGCAAAATAAACCAGTCATTATTGTCCTGAAGATGACAGACGGTGATCGATATGTCGGCTGTGATGTTACACACTTCTTGTTAATAAAGAAATTAATTATTTGGCCATTCACCAACCTGATGAAATTATTCACGAATTTTCTGTACTTGCAGGGCAAATCGTCTCCTGGTCAACCTGGTGTTGTCGGACCTGCTGACGTCACTGCTATGTGTGACGTTCAACATTGACTACTACGTGGTGAGAGGCGAGGACTGGGTGTTCGGCGCGCCCATGTGCGCAGTCGTCAACTACATCAAGACCGTGAGCCTCTACGTGTCCACCAACACCCTGGTTACCATGGCAGTGGACAGGTCAGACGACTTTTAGTGTTGTGTATTTTAATTGCCTGCATGAAAAAAGGTATTGTTTTTGGTCTGTGTGTGTTTGTGTGTTTGTGTGTTTGTGTGTGTGTGTGTGTGTGTGTGTGTGTGTGTGTGTGTATATGTGTATGTGTATGTGTGTGTGTGTGTATGTGTGTGTGTGTGTGTGTGTGTGTGTGTGTGTGTGTGCGTCAGTCTTTTTGCGTTTCCAGACATTTGTGGTTAGAATAAAATGTGGGTAGATGTTTGGGGCAACAATGGTCAAGGTCGATTTTGGGGCCCTTGGTGTGTGACCTTGGTACTGCAGCAGAACATCCGGTTTTCGCCTCAATTGTTGTTGATGTTTTGCCTTTTGATGTAAGGGAAAGGTGGCAGTCAGGTTTGGACTCACAGTTTTCTCAATCTCGTCCCGTAAGTGGTTAAGGGCAGATGGCCAGCATTTTCTGTAGCTGCGTCTGAGCAGTCAATATACATTTTCACTACAAAGGTATTCCCAATGCATCGAATTAGCGCTAAAACTGTAAGTAGATAGTAATGATCATGTCCAGTTACTCATGTCCAATTATCGCCATGACGGACACATTTAGCAGAGACGTTTACGCAAACGTCCGAGTATTTAGTCAGTATGGTTTACACACAAGGTCAAAGAGGTATAACTGAAGAACCTTATCGCAAAATGCACCCGACAATGTATGTTATGCCATACCTGGGCCGTGATAACGTTCGGTACGGGTGTTCGGGACCTGGTGATATTTGGGGTTATCACACGGGTTTGCTTCCATTGAATAATTCGAACGCGCTTCGCGTGCGTCGCGTTAGAACTGCTGTTGGTACAATTTTATTGGTTTGAACTCACCAAATAGTGTTTCAACTTCAGGTACATTTCGCATTGAAAAGTGTTTTGGTGAGTCGGGCTGGCTCTCTGCTGATATGGAATATGCTGTGAAACGTGGGCATCTATATCAATTTCACTTTCATTCTCAACTACCCCGTTTCATCTTTATCAACATTACCGTCCAGCCCAATCGGTGATAATGACCGTTAGAGATTCAAACCTGAGGAGAAGTCCTTTCGTCTTGATCGTTACATTTGTCAGGACGCTCAGGTGAGGAAGAGGGGCATTAATTTGGCTCCCGGAGGGACTGTTACCCGCACACTTGGGCCTTAGTGTGATGGATGTGTTTTCCTTACAATGTCAGTCAAAACAATCTTCTTGAATGCGACTGATTGTATTTACTTTGAAAAGTCAGTCAACCACTTTTAATCAACGCCTTCTGCATCCCCAAGTGACAGCCAGAGAATAGATCATGTCAATACAAATGTTGTGTCTAGGTCAATTTTGACTTGCGGCAGCGTCGAACAAACCCAAGCTTTTTTAATGTGACTGATTGTATTTTCTTAACAATGGCAGTCAACCACTTTTGAACAACACCTTCTGCATCCCCAAGGGACAGCCAGAGAATATATCATGTCAACACAAATGTTGTGTCTAGCTAGTCAATTTTGACTTGCGGCAGCACAGAACAAAACCAAGCTTCTTTGGTAAGACTGATTGCATTTCCTTTGAAATGTCAGTCAACCACTTCTAACCAACTCCCTCTGAATCCAAGAGTAACAGCCAGAGAATAAATCATGCCAACAAAAATGTTGTGTCTAGGTCAATTTTGACTTGCGGCAGCGTAGAGCAAAACCAAGTTTCTTTAATGTGATTTATTTTCTTTACCATGTCAGTCAACCACTTTTAATCAACGCCTTCTGCATCCCTAAGTGACAGCTAGAGAATATATCATGTCGATACAAAAGTTTTGTAGATTGATTTTTACTTGCGGCAGCGTAGAATAAAACTAAGCTCCTTTAATGTGATTTATTTTCTTTACCATGTCAGTCAACCACTTTTGATCAACACCTTCTGCATCCCTAAGTGACAGCTAGAGAATATATCATGTCGATACAAAAGTTTTGTAGATTGATTTTTACTTGCGGCAGCGTAGAACAAAACCAAGCTCCTTTAATGTGACTGATTTCATTTTCTTTACAGTGTCAGTCAACCACTTTTAATCAACTCCCTCTGAATCCCCGAGGTACAGCCTGAGAATATATTATGCCAACACAAATGTTGTGTCTAGGTCAATTTTGACTTGTAAAACAAAACCAAGCTTCTCTAATGTGACTGATTGTATTTTCTTAAAATGTCCGTCAACCACTTTTAATCAACGCCTTCTGCATCTCCAAGTGACAGCCAGAAAATGTATCATTGCAACACAAAAGTTGTGTAGGTCGATCTTTACTTGCGGCAGCTTAGAACGAAAGCAGGATCCTTTGATGTGATGTTATCCCTTGTAGAGGGAGAAACACCAACAGATCTTAAACTATATGATCGGCTTCACCTTAAACAATAGATTAGAATTTACGGTTGTGTAACTCAAATGAAAGAGCCGTGTTAATCATAACCGTCGGCGTTTGCCTCAAGTGATCGAACATAAAAGAGATGGCCATAGCAAGGAGTTTGATAACATCCATGGCCATAGCATCTCCTTTGTTGCGATGTGTTTGAAGGTCTTGCTTTATGAAGACTAATTAGACCAAGTGAAAAACAACACATCAGAAAGCTGAAGTCCTCTTGAAAACTTAAATACAACCCGGGCAAAATCAAATGCCTTATTCATTGCGATGTACACTCTAAGAGCTTAAACGGATATACCCCCCCCCCCACACACACACACACAAAAAGAAAATCGAAACACAATAGCGATGTATAAAGTACACCATGTAATTGATAAAAGGGACCAGTTAGGTGGTGATACGAATATCAATATCTAACATATGCCATAGGATATGTACGTAGGATATGTATGATTTTAAAAATGGTTTTCCGACGTTTTTTCACGGCCACACTTTTACAAATGAATGAATGTTGGCGGAATCTTTTCTCTTTAGCATCGTCGTTAACAAATGGTAATTTCAAACGGAACCACATTGACAGAATGGGGGCACAACCGTATGAAAAGCATGATGGCATTCCAAAATGGCACACTTAGGCCCAGCAAGCGTGATGTGCGTCCCAACCGTGGCCATTCTAATGACCATCAAATAGTGTACGTATACGTAGTGCATAAGGAACCCATCGTTTAATGTGCTGAACTCAGGACATGTACTTCTTATGCATTGTGATGATAAAACTATTAAAACCCTAGTCCTGCTGACCCCGACAATTGTCGATTTGCACATGCTTGCTCTGTTTGTTAACCCTGACAATTGTCGGGTTGAGGGTATTTCTAGAATGCGTGCATTGCACCCGCGCGGTTTTTGTATAGCGAAGTAACTAAAAATGAGCAATCAAAGATTTCTGAGCACTTCAGCAGTGGCGGTATATTTTTTCCTCTGGAAATCCGGCAGGACAATGGTTAGATGGACAAGACATATAGGTGGCGGTAACATGTTATTGATTCTAAAGGCAGGGCACGACGTTCTTCAAACTATCACATTTATCGCTCACACGCAATCTCCTTCCATATGGCATTTACCGACGGGGCGATTTTCGTCTGACGCACCTGAAAATTACACGCGCGACTGGGGGCAGCAATCCGGCTTGCACTGATGGACAGAGTTCTGGGGCGGCAAGGCGGACCGGTCGATCAACCACGACATGGTCTCCAAATTGCAGCAGCGCACGCTATAAAAACACGTTAATGGGAAGCACGCGCCCTTCAGTCACGTAGGAAGAACAGAACTTGAGCAAAATCATTTTCGCCACTTATTCCCTTTTTTAAAAACTCAACGTCCAGGCCAATGATTGGCACTTACGTTGCTGTATACGCTGTGTATCGCAGTTAGACTTGCATTACAACTGAGGACGCTACCATAAAAATGACAAACCTTTTTATTGTTTGATTCGTTAATAATAAAAGATAAAGTCATACAGAGCGGTGTCCAGATGTGCATGTATGCATCTTTTCATTACAATGTCGCTTCTAGTATTTCAAAAATCAATAAATAGAAACGGAAATAGGTTGTTTTTCTGTCAGCCTGCCACCCAGCTGCTGACAGGAAAGCCCACACATGTGAAAACACCAACCAGGACATGCAGTTACAAACCATGCAATACTGCACGTAGCAAGATGGACTACAAACACACAATGCATGACATCAACAAACCACCAACACAAAGAGCAAATGCTTTGCTATGGTCACATGCCGGATACGTGGGGGGACCTCTCAGTGCTTTCAAGATTAGTTACGGCGTCTATTTTCACCGGACCCCGGGTCGATTTTAACTGCGAGTTTAAAAAATCCGGGGGCCAGGCCATCCGGTAGTCCCAGAGTGTCCCACGGGGCCACAGCCGAAAGCGAATTTAAAAAAAAAAACATGGGTAAGGTAAGGTACCCATGGGGCCTATTTTTCCAAACGTGACCATAGCATTTCTTTGGTAATTATCCGGGAGGAAACTCTCCCGGGCTAGACAGCTGACTTCTAATGAAGATAGAGCAGTGACTTACGTTCCCTATCTTATCGAATATCATCTTTAAAAGGCCCACTTTCAATCTCTCATGCTGACGAGCCTCATCTAACTCCATCAGGAAGCAATTTTGTTATCTGTAAAGACATTACCCGCCTCATCTGTGATGACGGCATTCCATCACGTCAGGGGCTGTCATGTCACTGATGAGGTTTTCTCTGCGAGTAAGGCCTAAGAAAATAAATGTTGTGTTTCCGGTTACGGTCCTGAATGTGATCGGTAGGTAGGGATTGTCTTCTTGTTCTTGTCTTTTTTTAACCCAAGTAATCCAACGAATACAGCTTAACAATGTAAAATGAAATGCATTGGGGAACTTGGGTTTTCAACGTCATGTTGTAACTGTATAGAACCCTACAAGCACAAGAACTGATCAAAGATGTTCAATGGTTACTACACATTTCTACATCAACTGTTCCAAGCTTTAATATATCAAGAAGAGTATGAAATACAGAACGTCTGTAAGAAAATGTGCATGACTACTTGAATTCTATTTTGAATTTTTATCACTCAGATGTTAGATAAAAAGATATATGTCTCTTGCTAGACCGAAAAAGGGGTCGGCAGTTTTTTGCTAGGGTCGGTCGATCGGGTAACCGAAACACACAACATTTTCCCCGAGGCCTAACTACAGTCGCCGGAAAAATCATGAAGATTGATGATGTTAGCCGTGGAGTTATCACATCGGGTGACCAGCTAATGGCTGTATTATACTTTGGTCAGGTTCAGATCCAATCCATCTGACAAGTAGAAACGTGCTGTCTATTCGGGTTAGAATTACATCAGGCGGAAGAATGCAAGGGATACATATAGAATACACCGTGCTGAATTCTATTTATGTTTCAATGTGAAATGCACCAAGAAGGTTTGATGATTTTGAACAAATAACCAAAGTTCAAAGTTCAATATCCAAATCCGGTATAGAATTTTCGACAGCGGCGCACTCGACGCGCGCGAAGTGCGTTCGAAATATTCTTTGAAAGCCCGTGTGATAACCCAACTATCAACTGGTCCGGAACATCCGTATCGAATGTCATCGCGGTCCAGGTCTAACATAAAAAAAGCTTATCGATGGGGCTGTGTACCTGCCTAAACAACTTTTAGGTATAAGTTCAGCGGTTTAAGAAGTTAAGTACAGGTGGATAGTATGCTCCAGGCCATGAATTGAAGGACCAAATCACATGGGCTGCCATCTCGAATCGAGACTGGAAGGTCTCGACACAAGCAAGCAAGCAGGCACGGGCCCCATTTTGTACACCGAATGTGTTTCAGGCCGCTGAAAGTTTAACCTGGCATCCAGTCTACCGCGGTTTGGCCAGGCTCTCTTGGGGACAAAGATGGCTTTCCGCCGCTGCGGTAATCGTTGGCACCCGCCGGTGGTAGTTTTACTCCTACAGCGTAAGATAACCACCGGCCAGGTGCAAACAATTACTCAGGCGGCAGAGAGCTCCGTCTGCCCCGGGCAAGCCTAGGCCAAAGATAACCCGGCCTAACGACGACAGACTGGATGGCAGGTTACTGAAAATCCATTGATGGTGTTGCTTTCATTTTAAACACACACGTCATCTCCCAACCCAAAACGAACGATATAAAACGATTGTTTTAAGGCCCAATTGAAAAGTTAATTCCGACTTAGATAAGTAATTACGGTCTTGTGTTGAAAGAAAAATAGCCACAATCAATTATGAATGGGCACGGTCGTCGATCTCTAGATAGCAGCTCTGTTTTACACATACTTCATGTTTGCCAAGCGTATCCGAGCTATGAAAGTCCGTACCCATGAAATTGCTGCTTTGCTGGAGATCTATCCACCTATCTATAACATCTGGATAACTGCCGAGAGGTTCTTTAAACATTGAAGTTTCTCACATTGAAGTTTCGCACTTCGTATAGAAGTCTGCAATATAAAAGATTGAAACTGTATTTCTTGACCAATGCTTTGACGTTTTTTTTTTTCAATCACGACAAAGTAAAGTCAGTATTGAAAGGAAAAACTAACCTTGTCAACATCATGCAACTCTATGCTAATTGTGACGGGAAGCAATATCTTTAATATTCATAAACGTAGATGACGGAAAATGCACCCTAGATGGTGGCAAAGATATTCTATATATGTGCTTATGTATGAGTCCCGTCAAAAGTCAGGATTCAACTTTTTTTACAAAGCAACAAATTAACGTGCTATCGTCACTATATGCCATTCTCAGCCAAGGCGACTGGCATTTATTTTGCCTTTGATGCACTGTTATTGCCATTTCTGCATGAAGTTTAAAACGTGTACCGAAAGGTTACACTAAGATTACAAAGGAAGTTTATTGTGAAAGTATTGATTTTTTTGGCCCAAGTATGTTTTTATGTCTTCCTGATCCTGAACATATGGTGGCACTCTGTGGTTCGGGTTTTATGGAATATTGACGGAAACATAATCGGCCATGCCAACGCCAACTGCATGAAGTTCCGTTCAGCTCATCTTCAGTGAATGTCTTGTCTTCTCAAGTCCCTGTCGAGCATGGCAGAGCAAACTTTATCATCATTAAGTCCTACATCCTCTTCAATTATACCTCCTTAAGCGTCGAAGAAGAGCAACCAAGTTTACGACTGTCTTCCGGTTTCCAGAGCTAAGAATTATGCCAGTCATTTCCTCGTGGCGCATATAGACATGTCCCACCTGTGACATCCTACGGTTGCGAATGACCGTTGAAATTCGTGTCCGGCCACCGTTAAGTTGGCTATTTGTTATGGCAATTAAGCACGGGCACAAATCATGTAGTAATTGTCTGTAAACTTACAGGAGTGTTTTTGGAGAATAGGACTCAATTTTCCTTGAGACTGGACACACACTTGTGAATATAAATATGTAATATGTGCCTTATGTAAGTTAGCTATTTGTTATGGCATCTAGGCACGGGGCGCAAATCATTTTGTAATTGTCTGTAAACTTACAGGAGTGTTTTTGTGATAGGATTCAATTTGCCTTTAGACTCGGCATCCACTGGTGAATATAAATATGTTATATATATGTGGCTTATGCATTCTACTCAGGACTTTTCGTGTACCGCATTGCGGTTAGATTGCTTGCGTCAATCAAGACAGAGCACTCGCATTGCATGCAGTAACCTGTGATTGGACTTGCACTTGGGTGAATACTTACGATCATATCACACGGAAATACGCACAGGAGGATTACAGAACGTCGAGAAGTTTGTTTTGCCCGACCGTTGGCTAAGACATGGCGAGACACAATGGCTGTAGCATTACGAACTTCTTGGTCGTAAATAGTTTGTTGTTTGGTTGAGTTGGATTTGTACTATGTTATTGTCTATGAATAACTCACCGTAGATCGGTGGGCTAAGTGGAATTTCCAAGCGCAATGGTAAGACTAAAAGAGTGTTTTAAGCAGGGCCATATTGCACCTCAATTCGATATGATTGTTCTGGTGAGACCAAAGCTATAGGTTTTTCAAAGGTGCAAGGCCATGGTTGACCACTTCTATGCATTGAACTAAGTTGTTGAAAGATGAAGATGATTATGCAAGGAGATAGCGGGGCCCATTGGCTTTGAAGGCTTGCAGGTTGTATGGCGGGGATTCCGGGGCAAGAATATGTTGCCTTAGAAGGTCCTTGAGACTTGTAATTGGATAGCACTGAACACTATTGCATCGGTGCTGTACTGCTGTCCTATCAAAGGAAGGTGTGCGGTTTCATTTTTCGGCAAATAATGAGATCGGGTCTTCTGGTAGTGCATCAGCGACCAATTGCTTTGGCACTGCAGCCGTGCCCAATCGAGACCGCGTAGACATGAGTGCAATTCCTGTTAGCGGGAATTCCACAGAGGAAATCTAAAGTAGAATAGGAAAATTTCTCATCGATCTTTCCGTGAGTACCCAATGATCTTCAACGTCCTAAAATGATCTCTTAATTATATTTCTGTGATCTAAAGGACCAGTGATATTTCGGTTGTTCATCGTTTGTCCAGTGGTCTCGCCCTGCGGGACAAGGCCTGCACAGACTTCCCTGTTCTATTTAGGTCTAAGGCCAATTTATTATATTGATGACCTCCACGCGCGCATCAATCCCCCAAAAAAGGTTTGCAACCATACTGTAAGTCGTACACATAAGCCACAAAATAAGCAAATACATGCCATGAAATGCCAAAAAAATATCGAAAAGTTGTTACTATTCTGAGCGAAGTCTTGCGAAGCCAAAGACTACATGGAAGACCAAAAATAAAGAATTCAATTGTTTGGTATCCCATGCTCTGTGCTCAGTCATTTGTTCAACCGTCCTGACCACCCAGATTTCATAAAGAAGGCATTTTTGTTCTTATTTCATTTTGTTTCTTCACACACGCGCATCAGTTTTGGGATGGCCAGAGGATGTCATCCATATGTAATCAAACCATTGTGGCCAAAAGCGTTTCTAAGAACACAGTTTAATCCAGATACACTGAACTGAACATCAACGGTCCTTTTGATAGAAGAGCAATTGTTGTAATTTGCCTGATTGGTCCAAGGACAAACGCTCAAGTGCCGCATTTGTCAAGGAAGACAAATGACGTCATTTGCCGCCCGGGGATCGAGATGTTCATTAGTCTAATGCCATGTAGCCACATAATTCTCTTTATCTAATTCTGCGTCCTACATCTTTTCATTTTGAGAGACATAAATTCCATTATATGCCATCTTGTCTGCGTAACTCACGTCCGCATGGCTCCAAGGGTCGCCTGGCCCGGGTAGCCATTGGCACATACTTGACAGAACATTCCATCTACATCTTTCATGACTGAGACATCGAATTCAATTTCAGCAGGGACATGACTTCTGGCGCTAAAGTGAAGATATATTTTCATCAGTGTCTGGACCGCTTCCAACCATCGCTTCCTGTATAATTTCATTGTTTGGTACTGTACATATATTATAGCCTTGCCAGACTAACTACGCCAGCTATAGGGAGAATATTTACCAGGGTTAGGGAAGTTTGGCCACAGGAGGGTTTCATTTGCAGGCGCAGTTACAATACGCGGGCGAAAAGTGATCTTCACCGTGGGCTGACTCTACTGGCTTGTAGGTGCCGCGCGAACTAAAATTAGATAAAAAGTGCCAGTTTCATTACAAGGAGAAAATTAGAAGCGACGTGCTTCACTCAAGGCACCATTTCTGGTGCTAGCCTGCGGAGTATGAACTTCAAACATATTATTGACTTGTACGCTTGAGAATTGGAATTCACACTTCAAACCCAGGATTCACCCTATAATTGAGGCTTTTAATTTGAGCTGGAGTTGGTAATGGCACGAAATAGCTTCTAGGAAATGGAGACGAAAGAACCATCATTGGCGGTAGGAGGAAAGTTGATGTACTTAATAACAGCAGCACTAGTGGTAATGCACATACACTTCGACGGAGTCGTTCCTTTTTATAGCTGAGGTCGATTTTGCAGCGTTTTGTGGCGTTTAATCGAGTGCTTGTAATTCAGGGCGCATGAGATACCGTCAAAGACGGAAGAAACCCTGTCATTGCGTCTATGCATTTTTCAAGAGCCCAACGTGAAGGAGTGCCAGGTGTTAGAGATATAAATTCCTGAGCAGGTGGGGAATTTTGAAAACCTAGAACACATAGAACAGTCACTCTCGTACATTTAGATTTTCAGACTTGAATTGCAGTGAAGTTCGAAAAAAAGTTGAAGGACAAACACTTCTCCTTTAGAGGATCTCTTAGCACATCTTTGGCACTAGAGAGAATGCCTGAAATAGAGTCAAGTAAGCGAAGTTCGAAGAAAAGTTGAAGGACAGACAATTCTCCTTTAGAGGATCTAGAGAAACTGCCTGAAATAGAGTTAATAGAATGACCTTAGGAACGAATGGTGACAATGATTAAGCATTCTTAAGTAGCATTTCTCTCATCCTTCTTGATGATTCACGAGAACTCTGCTTTAGTGCTTTTTGAAGAATCTATTTCCGTCCAGGATTAGTGTCTACTTTTCATGGACGATTAAACATCAGTTTCTTCTGGCGCCACCATGAAAGAAGAGGTGGCATATCCGCTCGTTGTGGCTGCACTCACAATAAAAAAATCCCATTATTAATTGTTTCCGCTAGTGTTTTATCCGTCTCCTGGCAGCCGTAGGAATCCTTGTCTTATTTCATGTCTGCGCAACGATGACTCTTGAGAGAGGAACTTTGCCCTCCGCTCGTAAAATACAGACAATTGTTGAGAAGTTTGCGTTGATACATGTGATATGAGTGGCTTAAGTGTGTGAGGTGACGGGCGATACCTCGCCTGAATATCTATTAACATGACTCAACGCGTTGATACATGTGATATGAATGGCTTAAGTGTGTGAGGTGACGGGCGATACCTCGCCTGAATATCTATTAACATGACTCAACGCACTTAAACAAGATATCAAACAAGTTCTGCTGCAGTACCTTAGAGAGTCGCTAGGTGGCTCAAAATCGAGGTCTTATCAAGACCTACCCACATATCACATTTCAAATATGAATACAATCCATATAGGCATTCTCGAGTTATTGTGTTCACACACAGACACGCACACGCTCCCGAAAACATAACCTTCTTGGTGAAAGTTAACAAAAATAGTTAAGGTCTACATGATTATGTCAAAGAAACCTAACTTCATGACATATGAGAAGGTATATGTGAGACGTTGATTCGAAGGTTAGACATCCAGGTAGTAAGATACGCCAAAAGATAGTTACTCCAGCAACTGGATAAAATTTTGAAACAGTCAGACGTTTCAGACGGCATCCGCGAGACCTCTTCTATTGGGTTCGCACTTTAATCATCGTGAAGGATACTATATCAAACAGCGTGCCGCTTTTTATGTTTCCGACCTACCAATCCACTGTATCCATCAGACTTGCAAACTGTTATCCAAGCCTGGAGTGCGATATTGCTAGGATTACTCATTTCAAAGGCCAAACATCGTGAATGAATGTCACGAGAATTGGAGAGAGATGCCAGGGTTTCTGGTTTTCACCCGAGATGATCTTGTTCGTAGTGTGATTTTACGTCGGGCAAATCCATCCCGTATTTTCTGGCTAGGTACTCCAACGTTTACGATAATTGGATCAATATAAAGAAGCCGGATTCATAAATTCACGGTACATGCCTTTAAACCTGCCTAATCCGTCGGTGAGTCTTTACGGGTGAAAGTGCTCCAAAACTCATCAAAAAGTATATTGGCGCATCCTTGTGGATTCGTGGTTTAGCTGACTTTGCATGCTCCCCAGGGCACGCTGACTTATCTTTCTTCTTTGGTGGGCGTTCGTCGGTGTGAAGAGTGGTGGGTTTGATGCGGAAAATTGTTAGGCAACGCCGAAGGCTAAGATTTAAAGCCAAACCACATCGTTGAAAATTGGACAAGATATAAATATTGATTTGGAAACTTGCTTTGATCGCAAGACCCGTGCTCTAGCATTTTAAGCCGAGTTTTTACTTTTCTTTCGTGGGCGTTCTTATCAACGCACATGGATGAAATGGCGCAGCACATTTATAATGTAGTACTCAAAGTCGGGGTTAAGGACACCAAAATCCAGATTGATGCGTGAGTACGATATTCCCTATAGACTCACATGCAGAGCTTAGGTCACTTTACTCTGTGATATTCCATTTAGGAATGCGACCATCTCTTGCGTTAAAGAGCTTGAGTGCTTCAGTGTAAATTTATCTATTTCGGACCAACGGTTTCAATCCTGTTCGTTGACCACAATAATGTCTTTTAATGTATCTTAATGGCACGCCTGAGTGTTGGGAAGAGCATAATGGCAGTAGTTTTGTTCTTACATGTTGCAGCAGTTGCATAAGCATCGGTGCGAAATTGTGCAGGGAAGTCATAAATGCACAAAGCGGCAAAGGGCTAAAACTGCTTCATTCTATGGCCATGCCTCGGCCTATTTATGGGGACACTCGCCCTTACATAACCAGTTGAACGTTACACATACATACCGATACAAATACATACCTGCGTTACATAAAAGAGGGAATCCGCTTGTGGCGTTCTTGTGCTCTTGTGATTGATAATCGGCTCAGTTAGACACCTAGGCGCCACGCCTTGACCGCAAACGGAAGATTCTGAGGTCTCAAAGATTAGTTTCGTGTTGGGCTGGAGGAAAGGGTCAGGCACCCAGATTTGAGAGGATTTTGTACACGACATTAAGGCTGGCGTCGTGTTGATCTTATCTACACGTAGGCAGCTGTCTGGGGTAGTGCGATGACTTTTGGCAAATAAACCGAAAGATAAAGAACCCCACCAATATGTACGTTCTTGCATTGCCGATCATCCCCGATGACAAAGGTGTCAAGGCTCATTCGTGTAACGTCAACGCTATCTTATGAACCACGTGGATATATAAGTTCCAAAGGCTGTATGTAGAACTTTCAAACGGTTTTCCACTACTCCTTGCAAAGCACGAGCGATGTGTTAAAGGGCAAGGTCGGTTTAGCCCCTTGCGCGAGGTTAAATTGAAACTTTCAAAAATCCTCTACAGTTGGCCGATGTCCAGCGCTAGAAGTGGTTGTGAAGGTTTCTTGAGATTGGCGGTAAGTCCGGAATTATCAAGCCCTTTATTCGTCTCTTCCTTCGTGACCACAATTGATTTGCAAATGACCTCACAGTCCGTATTGGCAGTATATCCTCTTGATCATCTGTACTTTCTTGCACAAAAGGAGCAAGCTGGCAAAGAATTCGCCTTTCAGAACAGCTTTGCACAGCGGAAGCAAAGCGCCACAAAGGAAAAGGATTTGAAGAGCTGCTGTGAGACCACGAGGTTAAAAGTTTTACGATTAACGTAGACCTGCTCATCGATCATGCGGCGCCACCGACGTGTATTAGCGTTTCCAAGAAGCACATTGTGCAAATCTCAAAGGTCGCCACAGCGGTAAGAAGCCCTCGTGTAGACGACGATAAGGAGGATCAACTGACTTTTGAAAACGACATCTTTGAGTAACCTAAAAAGTGGCATCAAAGTCTTGACCAATTGGGGCGTCTAGGTAGATCCTTTGAGTGTACATAGTTGTCGTTGAGAGTTCTGCGGATGTAGATACCGTTACATAACGGCGACGGCTGTAGGAGACATTTGTATAGGATCTAGTGGGAACTTTTGAATCACTGCCCTTTCGGGTCCTGCTTTGGTACATGGTTACCGTTGGATGAAATGCGATGTGTCATAATTGGACTCAGTTACGTCAGTCATGATAGAATCCTCATCATGAATGAATGCATTGCCACACTAATATTTGACCTTTCAGTGTCATCCCTTCTGATCTGCTCTATCATGCAAGGGGCTAATTTTAAATTCAGTATAACTTGCTGCAAAGTTGGAATTCTGATATATGGCTAGCATCAATAACTAATTTTTGCGTAACGGCAGCGGTTACAAAAGGCGTCAGCGTAGGATCAGCTGGTTTCATTTTCCAAATACCCCAATATTCCCAAGGATATAATACATTTAGTGCCCAAATATGTACAATTTGATGGATGTACAATATGATGGATGATTGGAATCATTTCTGCCAAGGAGGTTAAATACCACATATGCTACGTATCCAACTAAATCCTCAAAAAAAGAAACGCTAATAGATAATCTTCCACTGGTCGTGAAAATGACAAATACGGTGCCGTATTTGTATATACTATTAGGTTCATGACAAGTACGTGGTATGGTAACTCTCTTCTCGACAAGTCAAGCACACTGTCAATGAATGGTGTACCATCCTAAGGACTGTAACCCTTTCCAATGCCGTGCATGTCGGGTGAAGGACAGTTAAACAGCATGTGCAATGACGCTCCCTAACGTTAGCTCCACAAGTGTGATCTATTCGACCCTCACAGACTATTATAACTGTTGTAATCATATTCTGTATGCCGAAAAATATTGTGGCAGAGCTGCAATTTGGAACATCATAGCTAATCATCCAGGGCACGATAATGAGCCATACGCAATTTGTGCACTTTTCTTGATAGCAGGGGGCGGCTTTAAAAGTTTTACATAACCATATAATGGAGCATTGACGACCATAGATGCTAAGAGGTTATTAAGTTGTCTTTAAGTGTGTGGAAAAATTTCGTTAAAAGCTAACACTCTAAATGGTACACAGTAATATTTGTGACGCTTCATAACTTTGTACTCGTTTCTCGCATGCTATGGGGTGACAAACTTTATAACCAGGTTCGTTTATATCACAGCACTATCTGATAACGAATGGATTTTGCAATGGTTTAGATAAAAGCTTTCTATCACTTTTGCCCGTTTCCCAAACCATTTTTACAGCCTATTTACCACCCAAAGCTTCAGGGACGACATATTTGAAAGCGCCCTGCGGTGTTTTCGATGTACCTGCTACAAAATGTGTATTTTAAAGCGTCGGGTACGTCTAACATGTACAGAACTCTTCAAAGGAGTACTTCTTCACAGAGCTGTGTCCATGCTGTTTAATCATTAAGCCACAGCAAGTAAATTTTGTGGCTGGCATCCTCTGCAGAGTCCAAAACTAATGCGAGAGGGCAAAAACAACAAGATGTGTACTAAAAACAACAACAAGATGGCTAAATTTCAAAGACAGACACCATGAACGTTGTAACAAGAGTAGAAACATGGTATCGCAAGTCTTTTATTCCTGTATTCAAGAAGTGCACAAAATGACACTAGTGTACATGGTACCAAGTTGGCAGCTACCTTCATGGCTACAACATTGGTGCCACTTTTATCGAACTAGTTTCACTTCTACAACTAAAGTCATGGCTACCTCCCTGGTGTCACTCCTATAAGCACAATACAACGCAACCAAGGCTACAACATGACATATTTGCCCATTTTAGTACCTTCTCGTCATGTTGACTATCTCGGGGGGGGGGGGGTATTCTTCTATATTTTCGGGACACAGCAACAAACCCAGACTACAACCTGATGCCAGCCATTCGTCGTAGGAGACTCCGGTACCTGGGCCACATTCCCCGCATGGACCCCTCCAGACTGGTCAGGTGCACCCTGAAAGCCTACGTGTGTGGAGGAGACAACCCGCCTGAAGGCTCCCTGCTGATGGATTGTGAACACTTACCTTTTGAACACTTAGCTAGGCAAGCAAGAAACAGGCGCATGTGGAATGCCAAAGTCGATAGGATAAAGTGACTTAATTCATTGTATATTATACTGTGTAAGCATGTAGCATAAGACCACGTGGTCTGTCATGTAAAACATACATACATATTCTATATTTTCAAAATCAGGAGAAAATTTATGAGCGTCAATGTTGTAATCAAATTTACCTTCTGTGGCCTTTCGGGGTTCGTAGAATGGTGTAGTTGATTTTACACGAGAATACTACATGTAATCAAGGAGGTTATATAACCTCCTTGATGTAATGACTCTTAGTGCGAAGGCAACCTAGCCTCCACCAGGTATTGATCGTAGAATTCGGCAAAAAGGGAATAATTAGCCAGTAGAGTCGGTCCACGGTAAATCTAATATTTCCCCTCGTGGAAACTGCGCCTGCAAATGAAACCCTATGGTGGCCAAACTCCGGCAAATATTCTCCCTGTAGCCGGCATGGTTAGTCCGTGGTAGAGACCAAGGAGGTTATATATAACCTCCTTGTAGAGACTAAAGGCAACCAGTGATTGTGGGTCAATTGCCGGCCACTGACCCGTCGCTTAACCGTCGTTTGGCGCAAAGAACTGCATTATGATTGATGGAAAACCAATACCTGGTATCGGTAGCAATTCTAAATTTGTCTCTTTTGGTGTTGAAGTCTTAGGAGGATTTGCTCATAGTGATTATCTAGTCCATTCTTAAGCCGCAGGGATAGCTTTTGCAAAAATCTTTAGTCTTCGATTTTTGCAGGGAGTGTTTGAAGTTCGGGGTGGATTTAACGTGATAAGATTGGGGATCAATCACAGCTAACAAGTTTTCGTTCCTGGTATAATTTGTCTTTCGATTGTTGTTTGAGGTAGGATGAATAAGGCATTCTTCATCATTTCTGTTCCCCTTTTTCTCTTCATGATTGAAAGCCTAATTCCTTAACGACTTAGGCTTTGCTTCCACAATGTTAGTACACCCTATAAAAATGTGTTTTTTCTCTTGCTTTGTTTCAGCAAGCAAATGACATAGAACTGTGTGCATTTATCTGACAGAATGTCGCTGCCATGAATGTTTCTTATTGCCATGGGCATCGTGTAATTCTCCACCTCCCACGTGATCTGACCTGACTTGAACTAGAGGCTATAAAAGGAAGTGCGGTACCACTCTTTGTCATTCTGATGAAGACTTTTGAATAAAAGGTCGAAACCGGTAAATCGTTGTGTCTCAGCCGTCATCAACTGTGCTGTCTTGAATCGTTACCGTATTTTAGCTCAGTTAAGCAGAAAACGTACATGCCCAAATTACCGGTGTCAAGTAAAGGCTTTAGTCATTGATGTCTTCATACGATATAAGCTTATCGGTAATGATGCTTTCTCTGTGTTAACCCAGTTTTTTTGAGCGACAGATTGGGAAATCGATAGACTCTTCAATAATGTAGAAGGTGGCGCCTATCTTTTAATCATTTCTTACCGCTGACTCCATCAAACCGTCTTAAAAGATTAGGTATATGTTGTTGTGAATTACCCCATGGATCCATTGATTAACGTTGGAAAGACTATTCCACTAGAGACATTAAAACTTAAGACTTATGTCTAATTAAAAGGGAGGTGTGTTAGAAGAGGATTTAGTTGAGGAAAGGGGCAAAGTATTTCAAACATGTCAGAGTGAAGGGACTTTTCATGAACTTTTTCACTGTGAAAGTTCAGCTTAGCTACATGAAAAATATTGTTGGTGTTGGATGATACGTCTCTATTTTCCCGAGAAAAAGAATCCCCTACTTTAAAGCGATGCCTGATAGTAATGGATTAGCTTTATCCAAAAGTGGAAAATAAGGGTCTTATAATACCACCTAATTTCTCAAGTCGTTTAGCTGGCCAACGCCCCAGCAACTTGCAAAGTGCCTTAACGGTACTGATGAACTCCTACTATACTCTTTGCCGTATTGTGGTGGTCCAAACGTGACTAAGGATATGTACAATGTTATGGTATCCCATGTTATGTTATGTTATGTTATGTTATGCTATGCTATGTTATGTTATGTTATGTTATGTTATGTTATGTTATGTTATGTTATGTTATGTTATGTTATGTTATGTTATGTTATGTTATGTTATGTTATGTTATGTTATGTGAACGTTAACCTTTTTCCCATATTTGGAGGAAGCTGTGTTTGGATAACAAGGTTTGGATAACAAGGTTTTTTTTATTCACAACCAAGACATACAATCACAGGCACTTCCTTAGAACTTTGCTATCCAGTGATCCAATGCTCCAATCTGATAAAATTATTCACGGATGTATTTATCTATTCATTTTGGTCCAGATGCATCGCGGTGACATCAGGTCTCCGGACGGAGAACTGCCGCATGAGCCTGACCGTCTCCATCACCCTGGTGTGGATCGTCTCGGCTCTCCTTGCCATCCCGGACGCCATCTTCTCCGACACGGTCCAGTTCCACGCCGCAGACGTGGACATGCTGGCCCTCCCGTCCACCCTGCCCGCCGCCAACGTGTCCACCCCATACTCGGACAAGGTGAAGACGTACTGCCGCCGCATCTGGAGTATCGATCAGCGATTGGCTTACAGGTAAAGCCCTGGTTGTGATTAGGTCCAAATTGGAAAAAGGGGTCCCACCGAGAAGTTGACGGGCTTTTTTTTTGCACTTTCGGGCATGACCCCTACGTGGCTCCGTAAGACACACTGTGGCTGCCGGGCTATTATATCATTGGGCCCGGCCGGGACGCCGAATAATTTTGTCCTGGACTTAAAATCAACGCGGGGGCCGGTAACAAGTACACGCCGTGAGCTAATTGTGAGAAGGCCGGGATGTGTACATGTCGTTGGTTCATGAGACTATTTGACAAGCTGTAGGTAAACATATCCTCATTTGATAATGTCAGTGTCTTTAACCGACATAAGCGTTCACATTGCACTGCAGCTATAGGGGTCGCTGCTTATAGATGCGTTCCCAAACGTAAAGTATTTGCATGTATACATAGATAACTGCGTCTTCGTCTTTCTCTTGCAGAGCGAACTATCTGTTCCTATTCGTGGCTGAGTTCGCCATTCCCGTGGCCATCATGACGGTGTGCTCCGCCCTTGTTGCCCGGAAAGTGTGGGACCGAAAGTTCCCCGGAAACGTCAACCCGTGGCAGCTTCGCGCCCAGAAGCGCTCCCGCAGGAAGACCGTCCTCCTACTCCTATTGGTAGCGTCCTTCTGCCTCTGTCTTGGTCCTTTCTACGTCTACGCTCTCATTCGGGACTTCTTCGGCCACCTTCTCCACAGCGAGTCCACCAACACCATGATCTTCTACATCGTCGAGGCCGTTGCCATGGCAAACTGCCTGATTGACACCCTGGCCTACGTTGCCGTTGACAACCGGATGAGGAGATACATCGGGAAACTGCTCGTCTGCTTCTCCTGCTGTCAATCAAAGAAAAATGGCACCGTGCCAGTAGATGCGGAAACCAAAACGGCAAGGTCATCAACTTATGGACATGCCCCCATAGAGATGCGCGTGCGCACAGGTAAACCAGAGGCAAGGTTGTAAGCGATGCAGCCATTGGACACCGATTGTTTTACGGGAGATGCAAGTTTGTAAGAGATGCAGCCAATGGACGCCGATTGTTTTACGGCAGATGCCAGCTTGTAAGCGATGCAGTCATTGGACGTCGGACTGTGCAATTCTCGGGCGATCCGCAGTCAAATCGGAAGCACTGGACACTGACAGACCCTACATAACCTGTAATGAAATTCATGGGCGCCTTGCACAACAGTTGTCTTTTATCAAACAGAGAAAAATCAAGTAAAATGCGCAGGATACATATGTGGACATATAAAATGAAATCAATATAATATCTGTCATGTGTGTGTGTGTATGTGTGTGTGTGTGTGTGTGTGTGTGTGTGTGTGTGTGTGTGCGCGTGTGTGTGTGTGTGTGTATGTGTTATGCTTATCATACAAGTGAACGTTGTCATGAACAAATGCAGCTTGTAAAACTGTATAACATTGTGAATATCATATATGAACATAGATATTTATATGTACATATGGTATATACCCACCAGTACATCATTGTATATTGACAACCCCGGACCATCATTGATATCATGATGGTGTTTTATTGTTTTTGTCTCTATTGTTTCAATTTGTTTTATTGTTTTATTTGAATTTGTCACATTTGCAGACATTTGTGATATCTACGTCTTGTACATAAGTCAATATTTCTCGAATACAAACGTACCATGGACTTATTCTATTCAAAAGAGAATTTCTGCATTGTCAGTCTGTGTAAAATAGAAATCCACACTGTGTAACTCGTGTCTTCAGAGATTCTAATGCTGTACGTGTAGTTGTATTTGGAATCGGAATTCGACCGGATACCAATATTTGTAATTTCTTGGACACATAGTACTCTAGCGTTAATTCTATTCAGGAAAGAGGACAGTATACATATATATCAAATAGAAACCCACACTGTGTAACTTGTGCCTGCAGGGATTCTAATGATAGTGCATGTGTGTGTGTAGTTGTATCTGGAATCAGAATTCGACTGGACCAATATAGTTAACTTGTTATCCACTAGTTTATAATGATGTCAGTACATCACGGCCATGTTCACAATTTGAGATTATAAGAGCTAATATATTAATTACATAACGAATTTTCAAGATTGTTCTGTATTATATCGTATCTTCTAGTCTGATGCTTGATAATCTACTTCATAAAGTGGACTATTGAAAATGTATGTAAATAGGACTATCCAAACAATATATAGAGAGTTTTATAGATGTAGTGACAAAGAGTACGTCAGAAATTGTGTGTATAAAGAGAGGGATTACAAAATAAATCATGTAAAGTCTTCAACCGCTTCCAAGTCTCTTCTTATCCGTATGCTTGTGAAATGGTTCTTGCCAACTATAGGTTGTACTTGTAGTTCTCACTAAATTCGCTAGATGGCATCCGTGCTTGTGAGGGAAGAACCAAATACACACAAATTTCGACAATTCAATCAGGTTTGTCTCCGTTAAGATTAGATGACACTAAGAGCGGGCCCAGAGAATTTAAAAAAAATTGAAATAGAACAAAGTGGAACTGTTTTAGGCATAATGAAGACCACCAGTGAGAAGCGTTATCTTTCCTCCCCTCCGGATGAGCAAACAGGCGAATTAAGATTCTGTGAGCACGTAGACATTGTTTGATTGGACAGAGCTTGGAGTGACTTACGCAACCATGAATCTATTCATCAAGTACCCTTTCAAACCCACGCAGTCATCACCCCATACCTGATAGGTCTGCCTGGTGAAATTACAGTTTTTATTAAAGATTGTTTTTTGTTTTGTTTTCTTGATTTGTTGGCAGGTGGATTTTGACCCGGGAAATGATATCGAATGTCATACTCGATGTGCTTTTTTGCCGTCTCAAGATATAAACGTGAAACTAGAAAGGCAACGTATGCGCGAGCAAATACAACATGTATCGCCCATTTCCCTCCCCATGCAAAAAGCGACTGTTCTAATGCAAAAACTAACTTTTGTCTGTATGTCTGCAATGTGGGTATTTGAATAAAGAATTGAATTGAAGACCAGTCAGAAATGGATCTCTCCCCAGTTGGAACCCTAGCCTGTGCATGGATGGGCTCTTCCAGGCACCCTGGACCATTCAAAAAATGCCTCTACCAAAAACCCTGGACCTTTTTAATAATCAACCAAGCCCAAAATTGAATTTTCAAAAATGCCGCCCTGATACAAGAATGGACTCGTCCAGCTGTGTATGGACCAACACCGGGACCAACATGTATCATGCAACTTTTAGAATGTAAACAGCTAGAATCTTGATGAAGATCTAGATTTCTTCTGCGAGAGAATTTCCGCTTTCCGAGAGTCCAGCCAATTTTGCATTACGCAGCGAACATTTCTTTGGAAACAACTCAGCTTCTGCAAATAAACCACAAATTTCTGCTAAATATATATATATATACAAACAGAGAGGAATATAATTTAATTGACAACTTGACAATGAACTTAGTCAAGGCAGCAGTTGCATTATACAGCTTCAAAATTTAAAAAGATCTTGGGCTGGCCTTAAAAATCACTTTTGTAATTTGTTTTCTTGATACTTGGTTGTCTACTAATAGCCTTATGATTTAATAGTCTACTTCAGGTGGGTTAGAAATGGACTTTGATCTTTGTTAATCATCCCATTGAAACCCAAAAGATTTTTAAAAAAGGACCCCCGGAAAAATGGGGCGCTCTTAATAAATCTAAGTGCGATCTTGAAAATAGCGTTTGCAGTTTGAATAGTTTTTCATCGATTTTCTTCCTTAGCAACTTATTTTTCTGTTCCCTTGACCTTGAACTTCAGCAATTATCCAATGGGAAACAATGCCATGGATCTGCATGAAGGGCCACGACTCAATCACTGGATTTTAAACGTGTTTTTTATTATTAATCTGTGATGAATTTCTACAATTTTTGTTCATTCTGTATAAAGGTGTGGTCTCTGGAGTTGAGTATGTCTTTAATGACAAAGCTTTCACCTACAAATATTCCCAGATATGCCTCACATGAAACAATACCACAACACAAATTCTACATAGTAAATGTATATAGTGTAATGTTCGGACTATACATAGTCCATTTTGTTGAAATGTAACATTTTACAACTTTTCCGCTTCTCACACCCTACAATTTCAAATTTATAAACAGTCTTGAACTAAACAAAAATAATAAAGTTTGTACAGTTTAAGTAAATCCGAACATTTAAGGGTCATCTGAAACTAGGGCTGACTTAAAGCTTCTGCCCCGGAAACCTTAAGTTAGCGCTTTTCCGAAAATGCGCACAATACTAACTCATTGGAATGTTTTGTTTATCGAGTTCAACTGCCTCACATTTCCCGATCTTTTACAATGTCAGACGCCTGGAGAATACACCTGGTTTTAGAAGGGAAGCATAATCATCCTGGCAGTCAGCTTTGTTTCTTCCGTACAAGACGTTTTCCGAGGAGTACTGCTGAATGCTGGATACTCTACGGTACAATCCATTGGTACCAGTACTAGTGGCGGATTCCAGGCGGCAATGTTCAGCTAGACAGTTGACTATGATTCTCTCGTACTTAGTTGCTTCGTTTTGTCCATTGATGTAGTCATGGTAGCTGTTGGATTCTAACGTGGCGACGGCAGTACTACTATGGTTTGACTGATTCCTGCCTACCATTTGTGGGATTGTTTCTTCACTACGGGCTCTATAAGTCATATTACAGTCAGCCTTGCTTTTCTGGACAGGGTTAGCAAGGGCGATAATGTCATCTGGATTCGCATACATCCTTTCCGTAATTTCTGATAATTCGTTCGGGCCTGGAACTTGGGGATTATGGTCTTGTCCGACATCACCATTATCCCTTTGGTACACTGGGTTTATAAAGACGTCGGTTTGTTCAGGACTTTTGTGAGATTCTTCTGCTCTTTCCGATGATTCTACATTTTGGTTTGGTCCGTTCCGTCGTTCATCTCTCTGTCTGTGCTGGATGACATGTTTAGTA
The DNA here is from genome assembly GCA_035149815.1 of Branchiostoma lanceolatum. NCBI lineage: Eukaryota > Metazoa > Chordata > Leptocardii > Amphioxiformes > Branchiostomatidae > Branchiostoma > Branchiostoma lanceolatum. The sequence goes on from CM068882.1 coordinate 3,475,805, forward strand.
ACAGTTACCACTAAAAGTGAAATAAAAACAGCTGACATCACTATCAAGACAGCGTCTGTAGTGTCCATAGACACTTCTTTGTTGGGCATATTACCAATCTTGTTCTTTGTTGTGAGATGCGTGACGTTATAGTCATTTGGACCAGCTAATGAGACACTGATCTGTTGTGTTGTGTTCTTTAACAGTGTTAGGCCCTTTTGGGTGCCTTTGGACTGGTTTCTTACGGTTGGCAGAAGTGGTACAGAATTAATTAGGATGTCTGTGGTCTTTTCTAAGATGGGAAGTTGTGTTTCAGTCACTTTCTCTTCCTTTGTTGGGCAGGCTTTTAGGTTTGCTTTGTGTAGCGGGACATTATATAGACTTTCAGGACTGCTACATTTAGGCAAGCCATTTGTAAGAAACTCAAGGTAAAGCATAGACCATTCGAAAGCAAAAGTACATCTGAGTGGCCAACACTGCTGGTACTCAAGAGCCATTTCTGCCAACCATGACATACGGCAGTCACAGTGAATTGGATTGCCGTGTATAAATCTGAACTTTCTGCGCCCTCTTCTTGTCGATGATGCAGGATAGTTCTGAGAGTCTGGAACATAAAGGGGATTATCGATGTTTGCTTTAGAGAAGGTAGCCAGACGATTGTAAGCCACATTTATCACATATAGAAACTTTGCGCCTTTTGTGACCAAGTCAAGCCTTATAGAGGTTAACAAATTGTGAGATAAATCAAGCGTGCCAAGGTTCTTCACATGACTCAAAGATTCCCACGGAAATGTCGTGATGAGGTTGTGGCTGAGATTTAGCATACGGATGAAGGGAAAGCCGGACAAGTCGTGGACGGTTTGGATACGATTGTGCTGAAGGAACATATAGCGTACCTCGTATAGTGGCTTAGCTGGTAGACTGGTTATGTTGGAATGCGGGCAAGTAATCCTACTCTCCATAAATTCTCTTACATAACATCTGGTTGGAATCGAGTCCCCAAATACCGTACTTGACACCAGTTGCATAAAAATCAAGGATAGAAAGCGTTCCATTGTGACGTTACAAAGCTGTGGACCTATTTGGTGTGATTGTTAATTGCTGTACGAATATATCAGCTTGATTTCTGCGGTTGAAGAGCTCTGAAATGCTCAATGTCAGAGGGATGGCCACTTATTAGATGGGTCTTACACAACATGTAAATCAGTCTGCAGTTGATGAGAACTTTGACATCATCGTGAAATTCATAACCTGCAGTAACACAATTCAAAGAACATAGTTACACATGTATACTAGTATCATTCTCTAAAAATTGTTTCAATTCTTAAAACATGACATGCTTGTTTCTGACAGGCTTTGTGGTTAACGTTCTTGTTGGAGGTCCCGTGTTTGAGGAGAGCCACACCTCGAGCACGTAAAAGAACCCGCTACACTTATCGAAAAGAGTATGCAGAGTGCTCTTCAGTACAAACCTGGCATGTTACGTCATTAAGCGTTTACCTGGTATGCAATACAAACAAACAAGAAAACAAACAATCAATCAAACATCCACAAAGAGGTAGAATGTTGTAAAATTCAAAGATGCATGAAACGTAATATGATTATTAGACGCCAGTCAAGCAAGATAAAACGGATCTTACCGTAACAGATACCGTAACGGATGTCATGATAAACTGGTCTTCACAACAGTTTCTTCTTGAATGTGTTAACTGTCGTCCCGTGATTCGAGCCAAAGAAGCCTGGCTATAGACTTATCAACTGTCTGCGATCATTTGATTGGACAGAGCTTGGAGTGACTTGCGCAACCATGGATCTATTCATCAGTACCCTTTCAAACCCACGCAGTCATCACCCAATACTTGATAGGTCTGCCTGGTGAAATTAAAGTTTCTCAAAGATTGCTTTTTTGTTTTATTGATTTGTTGGCAGGTGGATTTTGACCCTGGCCCTGGACATGCTATCGAATGGCACACTCGACGCGCTAAATGTTTATTTTTGCCTTCTTAAGATACAAACGTGAAAATACAACTTCATCGTGGATAAAGAAGAGGGACATGAATTTGATGGATTTGTCTGAAGTTTGAATGGCTGCATTTGAAGAGGGTATCGAAGACCGTAGCCACATGCAAACCCCATATATCTCTTTTGATACGCTCTATCATAGACGGTATGATCTATCATTGTGTTCTTTAAAGGCATACTCAACTCCAGAAGAGAGTGTTCTGGTTCTGCTACTTATAGTTTTCTTAATTCCAAAATGTAATTGTATTGACAACTTGACAATGAACTTGGACTAGGCAGCAGTTGCATTGTACAGCATCAATATTCTGGTAGCCCCCGAGTACCCTCCGAATAAATTATAGTCAGATGTAACATATTATATTCACGAACAACCACTGGACAAACTTTAACTAGGGCGTTCTTTAAAAAAACTTTAAAATAACCCAAAAATTGACTTCGAACTTCAGCGATTATCCAATAGGAATCAATTCTTAAGGGATGATTCCCATCACACCGCATGGGTCTGCATGAAGGAGCACTTAATCACTGGATTTTAGATAATTCATTAGATTTGTTTGTTCTTCTGTGATGAATATTTACAAATTCGGTTGATTTTGTATTCATAAAAGTGTGGTCCTACTCTCCTCTGACTTAAATGACAGAGCTCTCACCTACAAATGTTCCTGAATATATCTTACAACATGAACAATGCCACGACACAAATTCTACATCTGAAATGTATATAGTGTAATATTCAGACTATGCATAGTGCATTTTGTTGAAATATCATTGCTGATTAATGGCGACAGTGGGTTCTGGATGATTTAACAACTTTTCCACTTTTCACCATCTAACATTTCCAATTTATAAACAGTCTTGAACTAAAAAAAAGATGATATGGTTTATGTACATGTCAGTTTAATTAAATCCAAAAATTTATGGGACATCTGAAACTAGGGCTGACTTCATGCTTCAGTCCCGGAAACCTTTAGTTAGCGCTTTTCCGAAAAATGCGCACAATACGAACACATTGGAATGTTTTGTTTATCGAGTTCGACTGCCTCACATTTCCCGATCTCCTACAATGTAAGACGTCTGGAGAATACACCTGGTGTTAGAAGGGAAGCATAATCATTCTGGCAGTCTGCTTTGTTTCTTCCGTACAAGATGTTTTCCGAGGCGTGCTGCTGAATGCTGGACACTCTACGGTACAATCCATTGGTACCAGTACTAGTGGCGGATTCCAGGCGGCAATGTTCAGCTAGACAGTTGGCTATGATTCTCTCGTACTTGGTTGCTTGGTTTTGTCCATTGATGTAGTCATGGTAGCTGTTGGATTCTATCCAGGCGACGACAGCACTATTACAGTTTGACTGATTCGTGCCTACCATTTGTGTGATTGTTTCCTCACTACGGGTTCTATGAGTCATATTGCAGTCAGCCTTGCTTTTCTGGACAGGGTTAGCAAGGACAATAATGTCATCTGGATCCGCATACGTCCTTTCCGTAATTTCTGATAATTCGTTCGGACCTGGAACTTGGGGATTATGGTCTTGTCCGAAATCACCATTGTCCCTTTGGTACACTGGGTTTATAAAGACGTCGGGTTGATCGGGACTTGCGCGAGATTCTTCTGCAATTTCCGATGATTCTACATTTTGGTTGGGTCCGTTCCGTTGTTCATCTCTCTGTCTGTGCTGGATGACATGTTTAGTAACAGTTACCACTAAAAGTGAAATAAAAACAGCTGACATCACTATCAAGACAGCATCTGTAGTGTCGATAGCCACATTGTTGGGCATATTACCGATCTTGTTCTTTGTTGTGAGATGCGTGACTTTATATTCATTTGGGCCAGCTAATGAGACACTGATCTGTTGTGTCGTGCTTTGTAACAGTGTTAGGTCATTTTGGATGCCTTTAGACTGGTTTCTTACGGTTGGCAGAAGTGGTACAGAATTAATTAGGATGTCTGTGGTCTTTTCTAAGATGGGAAGTTGTGTTTCAGTCACTTTCTCTTCCTTTGTTGGGCAGGCTTTTAGGTTTGCTTTGTGTAGCGGGACATCAAATATTCTTTCAGGACTGCTACATTTAGGCAAGCCATTTGTAAGAAACTCAAGATAAAGCATATATGCTTGGAAAGCAGAAGTACACCTGACTGGCCAACACTGGTGAAACTCAAGAGCCATTTCCGCCAACCATGACATACGGCAGTCACAGTGAATTGGATTGCCATGTAATATATTTCTGCGCCCTCTTTTTGTCGTTGCAGGGTAGTTCTGAAACGATGAAACATAAAGAGGATTATCGATGTTTGCTTTAGAGAAGGTAGCCAGATGATTGTAGGCCACGTTTACAACATATAAAGCCGTTGCACCTTGTGTGAGCAAGTCAAGCCTTATAGAGGTTAACTGATTGTGAGATAAATCAAGCCTCGAAAGGTCCTTCATATCATTCAAAAAATCCCACGGAAAGGTTGTGATGAGGTTGTGGCTGAGATTCAGCGTGCGGATGGCAGAATAGCCAGACAAGGCGTGGATGGTTTGGATACGATTGTGCTGAAGGAACACCTGGTACACCCGATACAGTGGCTTAGCTGGTAGACTGGTTATGTTGGAATGTGGGCAAGTAATACTACTGTCCAGAACATCTCCTACATAACATCTTGTTGGGATCGAGTCCCCAAATACCGTAATTGACACCAATTGCATGTAAATTAAGAACAGAAAGCGTTCCATTGTGACGTTACAAAGCTGTGGACCCATTTGATGTGATTGTCAATTGCTGTACGAATCAGCTTACTCTTTGCGGTTGATGAGCTCTGAAATGTCGGAGGAATGACACTTATTAGATGGGTCTTACACAACATGTAAATCAGTATGCAGTTGATGAGAACTTTGACATCATCGTGAAATTCATAACCTGCAGTAACACAATTCAAGGAACATAATTACACATGTATATCATTCTTTGAAAATTGTTTCAATTCTTAAAACATGAAATGCTTGTTTCAGACAGGCTTTGGGGTTAACGCGTTCTTGTTGGAGGTCCGCAGTTTGAGGAGAGCCACACCTCGAGCACGTAAAAGAACCCGCTACACTTATCGAAAAGAGTATGCATAGTACTCTTCAGTACAAATCTGGCATGTTACGTCATTATGCGTTTACCTGGTATGCAATACAACCAAACAAAAAAACAATCAAACAATCAAACATCCACTAAGAGGTAGAATGTTGTGAAATTTAAAGATGCATGAAACGTAACATGATTATTAGACGCGGGGGTGCCCAAAACACCGGCCCCCGGTCCATCCGCCTTGACGTGGTGCGAGAGCCCGATCGCGAATGTACCAATCTCCTAGTCCTAGGGTAGGTGAAACGTCCCTACTCTGTAACCTCGAATGAGGGGGTGGAGATTGGGTTGTCGCTAAAGGATGGACCACACACCCAGAGAGGGTTGGACGTGGGGTTAGCTACCCCACTCTGTAAAAACTACAATTGCTACAGAAACCGTCCAGAATCTACCAGTGTTACTGCAGACGAGTGCTGTGACTCAAGACTCTGTAGCCGGGGAGGAGCTTGAAGGCATGAAGGATAGAATCCCGACAGATCAGCCCTCGGATGCCTTGTCATCGAATACCCACCTTCATCATGGGATGAGTCGGGAGGGAAGGAAGTGGAGGAAAGGTGACATAGAAACTACAACAACGACCCCAGGCAACGACAATATTTTGAAGATGAAAAGAACTTTAAAAATTGCTTGTTGGAACGTAAGAACATTGTACAGTAGTGGAAAGCTAGCAAATGCGATCAAAGTGATGAATGAATACAATCTCGAAATCTTGGGCATGAGTGAGACGCGATGGACAGGTCAGGACAAGATAGTGTCGGACAATATGACATTCATCTATTCTGGAGGAGAACATCATGAATATGGAGTGGGTCTTCTACTAGCACAGGAGGCCAGCAAGGCACTCATTAGTTGGCAACCTGTATCAGACAGAATTATTCATGCAAGATTTAATGCCAAACATATGAAAGTGTCAGTGATTCAAGTGTATGCATGCACAGGGGCAGCAGAGGATGAAAGTAAAGATGACTTCTACGAACAGCTGCAAACAACCCTCGACAATACTCCCAAATATGACATGACCATTGTCATGGGTGACTTTAACGCCAAGCTACCTAAGAATAGAACAGGATGGGAAAATATCTTAGGTCCACATGGAAGTGCAGAGGCAAACGATAACGGCCAGAGAATGCTGGAGTTTTGCCAAATAAATAATCTGCAAATAACGAATACCTACTTCAAACACAAAAGGATTCATAAGGCGACATGGAAATCCCCAGATGGAAAAACAGAAAACGAGATAGACTATGTATGCATCAACAAACGTTGGGCAACATGGATCCATGACACACGAGTACAGAGGGGAGCAGACATAGGGTCAGACCATCACATGCTGCTTTCAAAGATAAAGATCAAACTCAAGAAAAGAGCTAAAAAAGTAACAAAACCATTTGCAGCAGAAAAGCTGAAAGACAAGGATATGAGTGACAAGTATGCGTGCAAGGTCCAGAACAGGTTTGATGCCCTTAGGTACATAGAGAAGATAAGCACAGATGTTGAAGAACAATGGCAAATGCTCAAGGAAGCCATTACAGAAAGTGCAGAGGAAACTATAGGAAGAAGAAGGGGCACAAAGAAGGAAGCTTGGATCTCAGACAAAACTTGGGATCTAATAGACGAAAGGAAGACAAAGAAACTTGAAATATGTCAACAACATAACAAGGAAAGGAAGACAAGACTCAGAGAGGAGTATACCAACCTGGACAAAAAGGTTAAGTCAAGCGCACGACATGATAAGAGGAAATGGTTTATGGAAAAAACACAGGAAGCAGAAGATGCAGCACAGAAAAATGACACCAGAACCACATTTAGAATACTGAAGGAACTCGGAGGTGGTTCAGCAAAGAAACAGGTGCCGATAAAGAGTAAAGATGGAGAAACACTAAAGAGTGAAGAAGAAGTACTTGAAAGGTGGAGAGAGCACTTTGAAGAAGTTCTTAACCAGCCCAATCCAACGGGGCCTCCCTTAGAGAATGATGATGATGACAATGATGAAAATGTAGAGGAACTCGACATAAACTGTAATGACATAACAGAAGAAGAAATAGAGAAAGCAATTAGAAAACTGAAAAACAACAAAGCCCCTGGCGAAGACCGAATTCATCCTGAAATGGTCAAGTATGGCGGAAAAGACATAAGACAGATGCTACTAGTACTATGCAACAACATCTGGAAGAATGAGACCCTACCTAATGACTGGAAAATAGGAACAATAATTCCTCTGCCTAAGAAAGGGGACCTCAGTAATTGTTCAAACTGGAGGGGAATTACTCTTCTGTCCCTACCAAGCAAAGTACTAAGTATAGTTATTTTGAATAGAATCAAGGACGAAATCAACAAGAAAATAAGAGAGCAGCAATATGGATTTAGACCAGGAAGAGCTTGTGTTGACGCCATCTTCACCTTGAGAAGAGCCGTTGAAAAAAGTCTTGAGTTCAACACGCCCCTGCTTATGCATTTCATTGACTTCCAAAAAGCCTTTGACAGTATCAACAGAGACAGCATGTGGTATATACTGAAAACGTATGGGATCCCTGCCAAGATCATTACCTTACTGCAAGCGATATACAAGGACACCAGTTGTATTGTACGTGTTGGAAGCCAGAACACGGAGAAGTTTGAAGTACACACAGGAGTCCGACAAGGGTGTATTTTATCACCACTCCTATTCATAACTACCATATACTGGGTCTTGAAAAAGGTAGAGAAGAACAAGTGTGGGATACCAATACAAGGGAAAAACGACCTCCTGTTTGATCAAGATTTCGCTGACGATATAGCCCTCATAGAAAACAGTGAAGATGGGCTACAACAGGCAACCGACGACACAAGAGAAACAGCAGGAAGAGTAGGGCTGAAATTTAACGCCAAAAAATGCGAGGTCATGGGCATCAACACAGCCGCCCCGCCAAACATCAAAATCGAAGATACAGCAGTCAAGGTGACAGACTCTTTTACCTACTTGGGAAGCACGATCACAGCAGATGGACATAGCCACAAGGAGATCATGACAAGAATTGGGAAAGCCAGCTCAGCCTTTGGGAAGATACAAAAAGTGCTGAAGAATGGAGTACTAAGCCTACAGAACAAATTAAGGATATACCAAGCAACAGTACTATCAATACTGCTGTATGGGAGTGAAACATGGCAGATATACGCAGCAGACCAAAAGCGCCTGAATGCCTTCCACACAAGATGCCTAAGGAAAATACTGGGGATCTCATACAGAGACAGAATAACAAACAAAGAGGTTTACCACAGAACAAGCCAGAGAGAAGTGGCAGACATGGTAAGAGAGAGAAGACTAAGATGGCTAGGACATGTCCTGCGAATGGAAGAGAACAGAACAGCGAAGAAGATCTTGGAATGGAAACCACACGGTGGAAGAAGAAGTAGGGGAAGGCCAAGGCTGACGTGGCAGACAACCGTGGAAAAAGACCTCCAAAGCATTGGAAGCTCCTGGTATAGAGCCAAAAGGGAAGCACAGAACCGAGGAAGGTGGAAAAGGACGGCCCGATGTGCCTCAAAGGCACGGGAGGAACTAAGGTGCTAAGGTAAGGTAAGGTAAGTCAAGCAAGATAAAACGGATCTTACCGTAACAGATACCGTAACGGATGTCAGGATAAACTGGTCTTCACAACAATTTCTTCTTGAATGTGTTTACCGTCGTCCCGTGTTTCGAGCCAAAGAAGCTTGGCTATAGACTTATCAACTGTCTGCGATCATTTGATTGGACAGAGCTTGGAGTGACTTGCGCAACCATGAATCTATTCATCACTACCCTTTCAAACCCACGCAGTCATCACCCCATACCTGATAAGTCTGCCTGGTGAAATTAAAGTTTCTCAGAGATTGCTTTTTTTGTTTTATTGATTTGTTGGCAGGTGGATTTAAACCCTGGACATGCTATCGAATGGCACATTCGACGCGCTAAATGTTTATTTTTGCCTTCTTAAGATACAAACGTGAAAATACAACTTCATCGTGGATAAAGAAGAGGGAAATGAATTTGATGTATTTGTCTGAAGTTTGGAATGGCTGCATTTGAAGAGGGTATCAAACACCGTAGCCACATGCAAACCCCATATATCTATTTTGATACGCTCTATCATAGGCGGCAATACGTGCCGATCGTTTCACATAGACAAGATTATTTCAATTAAGGCAATCGAAATCATTTTCCAGAAAAACAAATCTGCAACTAGAGAGCGAATAATCAATATCAATGAAAGAACGACTCGAAGAAAGATGTGCCGTTGTAGTGTATGTAGGTAAATTTCACGCGCAGAACAAGTCACCAAACCATGCATCTGCTTGAAGACTACTACTAGTTATGCTAGCAAGTATGTTATAACGGTGCCCTGCCGGGTAGTTTGCGGGAAAGGTAATTATATAAAAGACAACAAAACACATAAAACGTCTTTAAAAGATTAGTCATAACTATAATTTGTGTGTATTGGCGTATATACATTTCTTGATATGCACTTCCATTTTTTTTCTTTCCCACAAACAGCCTGGTCGGGCCCAGGTTTTGGACTGTGACCCTGGTATATTATACATGTACTATATGGTCACAATTCTTAACCGGGGCCCGGCCGGGCTGTTTGCTGGAACGAAAAATTGAAGTGGACATCAAGAAATATGTTCACCAGCTACGCCCATGTAGCGTTAGGTTAATTAAGAAAGTAAATTTCCGAAAGTTATTTCGTCAGGTTGGTAGAACATAAGATATTGTATATTGGAGATTTCTTTACACATGTACAGCCAGTAAGTCTCACCAAGGAGGTTAAAAATCTTGGTCTCACCTGCTGACGTTTCAATGTCACTCAGACCAAGCAGGTTAAAAATAATCAATGTTCTCACCGCATGCCAAAAGCGCCACCTACTTTGAATACATATAGCGGTTAGATGCAGTACTCCAGTCAGAAGCTCTGAGGAAGGTGTCTGGAGACACTGAAACGTCAGCAGGTGAGAGTTACTGGTTTTATAAAAAGGAAGTAGATTTTCCTACCCTTTTTTTTTACATAGTAAGCTAAATTTTTGCGATGGTTTAAAGGCATCCAGAGTATTTTATGAGGATTGAAACTTGAATCAGAAAACTCAGTCTTTCCTACACGTAGTCAATTTCAATAACACTATACCATTACATATCGACATTAAAGGAGCGAAGATACAATGTCGTTGTGTGGTGAGATCTGATAGAAAATCCAAGCCCTAATAGACTGATCAGTGACTGTCCATCAAAATAAGCGGTTCGACCAATGAGAGAGTGACTTCATGTCCGTCAAATATTTACATTTCTATGTTTTGATTTTGCAATTATACGTTTTGACGGAGATGGGCGGGGCTACGGTATTGGTCTTATTACACTAGGCGCGTGAAACTAAAAGATCACCGTGTAGCTTATTTTTGTGCCGCTTTGAGCACTTTTGATTAGAAATACGCACGCAAATTTGGTAAACAGTGGCATTAAATGTCAATTTCATAAAGATTACAGCCACTAGAATATATGCTCTAGGTGCCTTTAAGTTTGCACTAAAGAGGTCACCGCGAAAACCGCGAACATAAAACCACCGCGAACATTCTTAGCTGCAGTTTCTCTCAGACTTCCTAGATGTCGCTCGTAGCAAATGTTTTACGCGTCACATGACGCAGCGGAGACTCATGGTTGGTTGAACGACACGTCATGACGTCACAGCGCCCAGTTCTGATTTCGGCTAGTCGTGGTCGCAGACTTGTCAGTCACTGACACTTGTAAGTAAAATTTTTCCACTAATTTAATTTTACCTGCCTAAATATCCACACCCGATGTATGAAGGATAACCCCGCATGTTTTTCCAATGCTTAATTGGGAATTGTTAATTGCTTTTTGAGAAAAAAGGGCGGCAAACCAAAAGAAGACTGAGTGTGTCTGGCGTTTTTTGGGTTGTTGGGTGGGAGGGGGGCTTTATGTGGCCACGTGCGTTTCACATTAAATTGTCAAAAATTTGAAACGTCGCAGAAAAATGGGAAATTTAGTCAGACAGCGGTGTTTGTGATGTAATGTCTCAGCGAATATCATTTTTGTTTTGGTGATAATGGATGGCTATAAATTGAATCAAAATCTTGTAGGATGTTGAACGTGGCCATGGGAGGGACATGCGACAAAATATTTATAACGAAAATATGCATCTAGCAAAAATTGAGGAGTTTTGACATCTTCTGATTTTCATAATCGCACTACTTTCAGATTTTGCAATAATTCGCCTTGTTACCTACACAGGATTCGGTGTAGGGTGTGGGTATTATATAAATATTGACTGAAACGTGGAAATATCTCCACAGACATGTGACACACATATCATGCCCCCCTCCCCTCGCAGGTTATGCTGTATCATTATGCAAATTAGTTGCAGACTTTCTGGAGCACATATTTATGATTCAACTGTTGGTCATTTTATGTTTTTATATTTTTCAATAGTTTGTATTCAAAATTCAGTATTCTTTTGGCGAAATATGAAAATTTGTATGAAATTTTATTCACCTGTAGGTTCAGCATTATGATTTACATATTTCTAAGCCCATTCGTAATTCGACTACGCATGTGCAGTGTCTAAGGTTAAGGCCCCTGAGACGTAAATAAAACTCGTCTGGGCGTTGTTATGCAAATCTAGACAATGTCGAGACGAGAACTGTTTACAAGCCAGGGGCCTTCACCTTTGACACTGCACATGCGTAGTTGGAATTACGAATGGGCTTATCGTAGGAAACAAAAAAGGATTCCAAGCCCTTATTGTTATGTAGCATATAACATTACATATGCTCGTACTGTAAGAAATAAAGTAACGCTAACAGCTTTATCTCACATGTAGATTTGATCAACCTACAAGAAATATGGAAGATATGTTTTCTTGTACACCATGCAGATTAGCTACCATTGAACTTCACCATGGCGACCCAGACTTCGCCACCACAAGACTACGAGCCTGGGTGAGTAGCATCATAGTCAGGTGTTTTTCTAGAAAAAAATATTGTAATTACATGGGGGTTTGAGTGAGCAGAGCAACGAAGCAGTTGGGATGGTGTGTATATCCCCCCCCATCCGCTGTGTGAAGTTTTAGAGAATTCTAAGTTAAAATGGGGTATTCTAAGGCTTCTTGAGAGGGAGATTACTGACAGAGGGATTCTAAGGTCCGAAAGTTATGTAACCCTAAATCCTTAGATAGCAGAGGAAGTCTCTTCGACTCTTACATCACAAACCCTGTTATGTAAACTTATTTGAACCCAGTTCAGAGATTTATTTTAATCTCTAAGCAGATCTCTACGGGGGATGGCTGGAGCTTCTCTGGCTGGCCGATAAGATTTTGCCTCCACGGAGATCTGCTTGGAGATTATTTTATGTAGCTGTAGCCATTGCACACACATTACCATTCTCCCACACAGAGTCATCCCACAGCCTATGATAAACATTAGACCAGCTAGACTTACTGGCTTTTGAGCCATCTTGTCTGTAAAGATTCTACGTGGGAGAAAAGCACTTAAAACAATATACTAATACCACAGTCCCAAAGACTCCTCTAACTCCTCAAAGTATTTCCTATAGTGATGCAAATATTTGACAAACAAATGGTAGACATACCAAGCCTCTGTCTTGTACAGCCATTCTGTTGATAGTGTTATAAGGGGGATCATGGTTCCAAGTGCACATGAGCGGGCAGTGTTCTCGCCAGGCCTTTTCAGCATAGGGGCCCCCTATGCTGTGACATGGACCCCCTATGCTGTGGTCTGGACCCCTATGCTGTGTTTCAACCAGCATAGGGGTGTTTCTTTCTGGAAAGAACCTTGTGACCCTTCATAAATCTTATAAAAAGTTCATATTTGGCTTTAGAATGAGGCTGTAACAGAGGAAAAACTTTACTTCACAAAATTTATCCCTCAAAATGCAGGAAATAGTGTCTCATTGGGTTATGAATTCAAAAATTTTCTGGGGGAACGAGCCGGACTCCCTACTCTGTGGTTATTTCTTCATAGCTTACGCCGCGTAAAGTTGGCCTTCTGTACCTGACCCCTATGCTGTGAAAAAATTCTGGCGAGAACACTGGCGGGGCAATGCATTGTGGGTAATATGTCAAAGGTGAAGGCCTCAACAGTTTTTGTCTGGACCATACAGGTGCAGACATGTTTGTATATGTCGCTAGGGCCTTCCCGTTTGATATATTGCCCACTGTATATTTCGCTGTGCATGCAGTTAGACCCATGAACCTCCATATTGGCTAAACTGCAGTGAAGCGATCATGGTACTAGACTGTAGTATCTACTTCAAGTTCTTGACAAAACACTCTTTGATGTTTGGTGTTTTTCTGTTACAGGAAGCTGTTTGTGGGTGGACTTGACTTTGGCACCTCAGAAGGTAAGTTTTTACTTCAAGTTCATTTCCCTGGATCGTTTCCATTTGTGTTTAAGGATGTAAAGATGGGTCAAAAAGATTTTGAAAACAATGTACTGAAATTTCACGAAATGACATCACTTGTAGTACTACCTATATGCACTTGTTACTTCCTTAACTGTTTATTTTACGGAAATTGGTTTAGTTTAACATCATAATGTGTGCTGCCTCTACATGCTGCCTCAAGTGCAAAAACATTTTAAAACTGACCAATGTTCTAACCCCTTTTCTCCTGTTTAACAGCTTCATTAGAAGAAAAGTTCAGCCAGTTTGGGACAGTTACAGAATGCAAGATCATAACTGACCGGGAAACAGGGAGATCTCGGTAAGTCATTTACTTCTCAAACTTCCTGCTACTCTTGAGTGTCATTCTAGGGCTTCTAAATCTATATGCTCCCCTGTTGGCTATAATATACCATAACCTACCTGTCAGTTTTGACTATTGATTTAACATCATCATGTGTCCAAGTGGTCATTTGAACCTGATGGTGGCTACAGTATAGACTGACGAAAGTATAGAGAAAATTGTGTTGGAACAAAGTTGAGACGCCAATACTGCCTTAGCCTGTGTTACACAATCTCTTGCTGTCTGGGGCTTATTAGGGAGCCTGGTCACTGGAGCTATGCCCAGCTACCGGTAAAACATTTCAAGGACCCTATATTTAGAACAGCCACGTAAATGTGTGAAACAAGAGCCTGTTGTACAGTATTAACTATTAGCAACATATGGCACCATTTTGATCTAGCTTCTAGCAACCCTTCTAGATCAAAATGGTGCCATATGTTGCTAATAGTCAATACTGTACAACAGGCTCTTGTTTCACACATTTGCGTGGCTGTTCTAAATATAGGGTCCTTGAAACGTTTTGCTGGTAGCTGGGCATAGCACTGAAGAACACACTGCTTAAACAGACTGAAGGGTCTTCTGCATTTTTTTCTTGTTGCTGTATTGAAAGTGTTCAGAAACAGTGTCTTATGATTTCTACTACAGGGGCTTTGGGTTCATCAAGTTCGACACCCCTGATGAAGCAGACGCTGCTCGAAACGCCATGCAGTTCCAACAGCTGGACGGTCGGACGGTAAGTGACTATCACGGCAGGGCATTTTTCAATCTCTGAAGGAGTAAGGCAAATAGAATATCTCATCCACCCATTGAAAACACATATATATTCCTGAGGTCCTTGGTTCGAATCACCTGACATGCCACTGTATTGTGCACACGGCTTTCCTCACTCCACCCGGGTGTAAAAATGGGTTTTGGTCGGGGTGGTAAAAGGGTTTGGCTCTGCCTTCCAGTATCGTGCGCCAGACACCATAGATCTAGAGAACAATCCATTTTCCCTACGGCCTCATAAAAATGACTGGACTACCCCTACCTTTACCTTTTTAAAATATATGATTATGAATGCAATGACTCCCTGGATGTGCCCGAAACAGTCAAAAGACACACTGCCTGTAGGAATAACCTTCAACTTTTATAAGTATGGTTATGAAGTTTTGCCAGGAATATGTTAGTCCTAGTCTATGTCCAATGGCATCTTTTTTTGTCTTTCCAGATACGTGTGGACTATGCCAGTGCTAAGGTAAGTTCCTGCTTGTTTCCTAAGTTACTGGTCATTTCAATCTGTTGCCAAAAATCTGTTCTGTTGGAATGCAGTTGTACTAAAATGCATTTAAGTTCGCAGTTCTTAAATTTCACAGTAGGGAGAAAATGTTTATAGTGGTTTAGGCGGGCAGAAGAGAGCGAGCATTTACTGGGTGGTTTTAACTTCACATTGAGAGTTTACTGGGAAAACCATGAACAATAAACCACTGCGAACTTACAAGATTTACCTATCTTACCCTGAATGACGCTATTACATTCTCTGTAAACAGCGTGGTGGCGGCGGTGGCGGTAGCTACGGGGGTGGTTTCCGGGGCCGGGGTGGTTTCCGGGGTGGCGGCCGAGGGCGTGGTTACAACAATAGTGGTAGAGGCGGCTACTATGGTGGCGGCGGTGGTAACTACTACGGCGGCGGTGGTGGCGGAAACTACTACGGTGGTGGCGGCCAGTACCAAAGTGACTACGGTGGCGGGGATAGCTATGGGGGCAGCTACGGTGGTGGAAGCTACGGTGGAGGTTATGGTGGTGGAAGCTATGGCGGTGGCTATGAGGGGGGTAGCTATGAAGGCAGCTACTAGTCAAGTCTTTGTGTCTGCATTCTGTTAGAGTGTCTGCAATGTTTTGCTAGTATATATTATAAAGTACTTTGCTTTTTGTTTGTTGTAAGCTTCGGTGTGTAACACACTACTAGTGTATGTGTAAAGCCAGTATTTTTCACAGCCCCCAAAAGTAAAAAAAAAAAGGTTTTTATGACAAAAGTTTGAGCTGTCTTTTCCACACGATCACAGCTCACTTACTGAGATTTCAACAAATTATTTGGTTTTCGTTAGTTTGACCCATTCACTTCTGACGTACATTTTGCTTGAAATGTAAAAAGTAAAATAACGGCCCAAAAGTACCCCAAGTTTCTATGGTCCAGAGGGAGGGCTGACAAGTCCAGCAAGTTTCATGTCAAAAAGGAGAGGTTCAAACACCTGATGAAGGCCAAAGAATGGCTGAAATAAAAGTGGATATTTGTTTTGGAAAGACAGCCCAAAACTTCCATCAGGTTACTTTTCGACACGGATGAGCTTTCGCTCTAAAAGGATGTTAACAATTGTAAAAGAAGTAAACATCTTTCTCTTATGAACATTGTTGCAGATTGAGAATTAGATACGGAATTGAGTTACTCATGACTGCAATATTGGGACATGGTATCCCAGCATAATTGTTGCATTCCTACTTCTACCCAATCCCAAGCGGAAAGTTTTTGATGCACAGCGGTACCTCATTTCCTTAGATTAAAGCATTTTAAACAGCAGCCAGAAAATGTGCTGTACCGACATATATTTCTCAGGGTACAGCATACTGTCTTTGGATGTATCAGTCACACCAATGGTGTTAGGTAGTGTGCATCGAAAACATATTGGTAAAGCTACATAATCAAGTTTCAGGATAGTATTAGATAGTTCCTTTGTTTTGAGCGACATTGTAATCAACTTCCAAAGAAGTGTGTTATGGTAACAGAATGGAAGTTAACGTTGTTAATAGATGTTGTGGTTTGTGCACGCTATGTATCTAGGGTACTTCTAGTCACCAAGATAAATAATCAGACTTAACAAGACGGACAAGAGAAAAACTTTCAAGGAAGGAGAGCTTGTGCAAAATCTTGAGAAAATTGTGTACATTGGTTTAGCATGACGTTGACATTATTTTTGAAGAAGAAACTCTGAAGAGAACATGTTCTTTTTACCGGGCAAACCTAGTTTTATAAACTCAGGACTGATCGAAGACTTTTGTACCTTGTTACAGCTAAATGAGAAGTTAAGAGCCTTATAGTGTCAACTTTGAATTGAGAAAAAAGGTAAAAGAGATGTTGCTCAAAGATGTATATCGTTGAAGAAATAGTTTTGTATGTTTTTGTCGAAGCATTTTGGGATTGAAGAACTGGTTGATAGCTTCTACAGTGTTTCAAAGATGTTACTGTAATGATTTTTGTGTTTTAACGCCTACTTGTATGTATTGAAAAGGTTCATTCCTTGGCAACTAAGTACACTCAAGTTCCTCCATGTCTGTTGGTCCGTAGTTTTATTCTGGTGCAAATGACAACATGTGAAACTTTGTGAGCATGAACTTGTGAAAAGTGCCTGTGAAAATGTGACTATCCAACTGTAGGAACACTAAGGACTTCAGAAGAAAGTCAACTATTTATTTATTTATTGTATGTTGTCTGTAATCCTCACTTTCAAAAAAAAGGGCTCTGCTGCAATATGTAATTTCTGTGTTCCAAAGCTGAAAGAAAAAGTACATGTAGGGTATAATTTTAAGATTCAGAGAAAAGTATTCATCTTTTGAGTGAACTGGAAACTAGCAAGCAAAAATGGAACAAATTTAGGTTGGTGAAATTTCTACCTCCTCATACCACTGCAGAATTTCCACCTCAATGAGTGACAGAAAACTTGATGCATTTGTGCTGAGAGCATTATCTTCATTAAACTTTTGAAGCACTGCCATTGGCAAAGAAGTCTATGTATATGTGCCTCTCCAACTAGTCATCACGCTTACTTGTAAACATGGCGATCAAAAGTTGTGCTTTGTACACAAGTACTACGTTCCTATTTGATGGAATAAACCATGGTTGCAAGTGACACCAGATGAGGTCCTATGTCCCAAGTTCAAACACAAATAAGGATGAATGAATGAGATGTTGCATGTGCGGTGTGATGTGTGTAGGGAAGCTAACAGCAATTAACTGATGTGTTAGCCGAATCACTTCTTTAATATAGTAAATAATTTTTGATAAACATTTAAGGGTTAATGACCCACCCGAGGTGTATATGGTGCTTAAATCACCTTGTTAGCAACACTGAGGAAAAGGTGGGTCATTAATGTTCTTCTCCAAACTAATATAAGAGATATGAATTACTGTATGACACATAGAACCTACACATATAATACATTTGTCCAATTTCTAAGAAACGCATTTGAAAATTTAGATGTCATTCTGGTACATAAGATTTCATTTTGAAACCAATAATTTCCAGACAATGTTTTGTAACATTGCAATCTTGGCATTTCAAATCTTCTCTATTCTTGATCATTCTTTCCTGCTGGTCATGTATATATCTCCTGATTGGTCAACTTCATCTAGCCATATCAGGCTGTTGGCAGTTCCACTTACAGTGGGAGTATCAAGATTATGTTACTTGTCTTAAAGAGGAAGCTTGTACTATAAAATCACCCAATAAATTCGGCTAACGTAAACTACCAGGGTCAGTCTGCTACTGACTGTTGTGGTGTTCACATCGGTGGAGGCCTGGCTAAGACAGTCACCTTCAACACAAGTTACTCTCAAATAACTTTTGAAATGTAGGGACAACAGATAAGGAATTGATGTATAGTTATGCATGAAGAAGTTACCTTCATGTAACCCGGAATATAGTTGACAACACTGGCTTCCCATGCTCTGTTTGGTAGTAGAAGTACATGTACATGTAACTGCCATAATGGCTGTTCATGTGTAGTTCTACTTTAAAAGTTCTGCAGAGCTCAGAGTTTTAGAATATTACGTAGATACCGCAGCTACATTTGTCATATTGCTAGACACACAACAACCAAGCATTTGAATTCAACTGTGAGGAGGGCATTTCCAAGTTGCAAGTATAGATACAGTAAGACACTTTCAAACAACTTTGACAGGCTGATTTGAAAGTTGATATTTCAACAGAAGGTTGATTTTCTCAAAACTGAAAGTTATTTTGATTATGTAACTTTGCTACTATCATTCTGTGTCATTCTGTATGGTTTCATAATGTTACTTTGAAAACCAGTAGAAAAAAATATTTGAATCTTGTTCACCAGTATTAGTATGCTAATCTTCTCCTGCCATTGTTTTCAACTCGAGACAGTCTGGGATTTTTATGTGTTTATGTAGTTATGGGGGCCAATCCACCTTTCAAACTGCAGCAAGGCCACAGTGGGAAGCACTTCCTAAATTAGTTTATGGTTCTGGCCCCTGGGCACAGAAAATTCCATTTTAAATTTGACTTGTGTTGAAATGATTTATTTTGTCCCGTAATTACCAAAGATTTGGGGTATTCTAAGACAGTTAATTTTTTTAAACAAATAAAGTGCTATCGATTTTAACAAATAGAGTCCTCTCCCCTTACACAATGGAACAGGCACACAGTCATTATTGTAATTATTGACCACCCGAGATTCACCCCTACAGCGTCAAAACTATTATTAAATGAAGACTTATGATTGGTCGTCATCTGGCTATATGATAATTCATGGTCATGAACTGCTCATTATGATGTTGCCAGAAGCGGTTTACCAATCAGGATCCTGATATCAATGAGGCAATTATACCACTGGCCACTATGACTCCGTGAAGAAGGTTCACCACCGGAAGGGGTATTGTAATCACTCATGCCCACACGTACGAAGCTTTAACTTAAGATCCCTTTGCTGCATTCGTACACACTGGCAAAGTCCTCTCAGCTGCCCAAATATCAAAATCTTACTTATGGCATGCACATTTTTCTGAAGAGCAACTGTCTTTGTGTATCTCAGTAGTAATGCACTTAGGTAGACAAAGGTTCAAACCAACAAGCACAGCTTAAAATAGTAGATCTTCGGTCATTACATTTGGATGCTTACTATTCCTCAAAAATCTCACAGCTTGAGGCAATTAAACATCATAAATGCATAACTGTAATCTCTCTTTGCAATATAGATTTCAACTTTACGGTGATACAAACCTGGCTTGATGTTCTAGAAAAGAAAAGAGTCTCAGTCTTGTCTTAAAAGTTACATCACAAGTCTTGATTTATTGAAAAGAACATCAAAGTCTCCAGTCTTATCATTTCCGTTGTTGCTCCATTATACATTCACATGAACACATCTCGATCCCAAGAGTCACAAGTATGAACATAACATTTCAATCATCCACATCCAGCATTCGGGAAAACTATAGGATACAAATCAATCAAAATTGTCAACAAATCGTTTTTGAGCAAACTGATAGCTTCAGGTTACTTTTGCAGCTCTATCTTGGACTTGAAATATCACCAAGAAAAATGTTTGAATTTAAACCACTGATTCTTGTTGTTGTGTTGGTGCAGCTCTTAAATCTTATGTTCCATACTGAAGATGGGTGACATTTTGAAGGATTTGTTGTAGTTCAGAACACAGTAACTAAAGGTAGGCTCAGAAAGATACTGTAAAAATAGTTTGTCAGAAAGTCACAGGACCATACAAATATTGTACACTTTTAGTCAGCTGCACAGTTCAGTGTATGACTGCTGTCATCTTATAGTCTAACTTTGAAAATTTTTACTCTAAAACAATATTTCAATTCAAATAGTCAAACATGGCTCGAACTATCTAAGAGGTACAAAACCAGGTAAATGACAAAGTTTAACATACAAACACCCTAAAGAGAAGTTCCTAAATGTCTGTTGCTGCATCTCTGCACAGGCACCATGGACCTCACACATTCAGATATAGTTCAGATAAATGAAAACACTAGCTTAGTAACTTTGGGTGCTGATTGGATCACCAGGAAACTTTCCTTCCTCATCTTCAGCTAGGGAAGGTGTTGGGCAGCTCTTCAGTATGGCTGGTACTGAAACGAGAGAAGGCAAGAAGATTAGAAAAATCCTACATTGAATGTGCTAAATAAAGTACTATTACAAGAGCCATGCTGTTGTTAGCCTTGTCTGATACCTGGACAAACTGCGAAGAACATAGTGGTAAAAGGACGAAGGAAAACTCAAGTCTTGTGGGAAGAGGTGAAGACTTGAACCTCACCGTTTTGTATATCAGTTTTATCAAGAAAAGACAAGGCTGACAGCAAAGTGTGGTCAGTGCCATATTTCAACGGGTATTCAGGATGGAGTCAGCAAGAACAGAGGGGAGGATGGAAGATGAGGAACCCAAACCGAAAACAACCACCAAGGTGAGTCAGTACCTGTTGACCATGGTTCGGCCCTGCCCTTTGACCTTAAGCCCACACGAGTGACAAGGTGTGACAATGGTGCTTTAAGAAACATCAGTGATCATCACTAACTCCTACTCAGTGTGTCAAGTTTCTTCAAATTTGTCAATGTAGATGCTTTTCGAGTTCACATTTTGAAGGTGCATCGAATACTTCAGAAGAAACAGGACAAAAACCAAGTCAACATTTTGAACACACCTGTGAGGAAACAGCTTGATTCTACGAGAACAAACCACTTTTCATGAATGGGTTAATCAAGAAAGGGAAGAATGTTCAAAGCCAACCAGAGTGTAAAGCTGCACCAAACCAATGAGTTGGATTGAAAAGCAAAAAGGGTAGCTCAAGGCACACAAGTCAAGGCAGAAGAATCTTGCAATCTGATGTAAGACATGCTGTGATTTTTTTCCTGGCATCTGTAAAACTATGCACAGGTTTTTTTGAGAGGATTCGTGTTAACCTTAATGGAATATGGAAGATTGATTTTCAAGATGCTTCATCAGAGAATTGTGAAGTAGAAATTCAAACCATCACAAAATCATATAGCCAATGCATTGCCACACTTGCTAGGAAGTTGCTTGAGTGCATGCCTCCAAAAACAAATCTTGGCACACTTCAGAATATTTGTAAGTTTGAGCTTACCCGTTGCTGGCGGGAGTCGTATCCTGAAGAATCCTGTAGTATCCAAGAGAGAGGTTTTATTGTTGTTTCTGTTTTTCACATCTTAGGAAATTTCAGATCTTACAATAGAATCAAAAGTGGTGTAGCGTCACTTCTACTTTTCACACCTATACAGTTGCAAAATACCCTTTATACTTTTTAGTAAGAGTTTCTTGTGAAGAAGCTCATAATACATCCTCTTTCATATGGGTGAACAAGTTCGTTTAATCAACGAGTTGGGTGAAAATGTTTTTTTTTCTGTATTAGATGTCCAAGCAACATCTCTTATAGCTATAAAATCATTTTCAAGTTTTACATTAACAGTCAGTAATCAACATTTTGATGAAGCTTTTTTTGCAACTGAGAAATCTAACAAAAAAACATATCTATCCATGCTCCGTACTGTCCAACAGGCTAGGGATTCATGGATGGAAAAACTACTGACTTGTCAAAGGGCAAACCAACTGTCTGGCCAACAGGCAATGTTGCGTTATTTACTGCACATCGTAAAATGGGAGGTGACACGGGTTGGGGCTCTGACATCTGGGAGGTTTATACTTTCCCATCAGTATAAGTTAGCTCCAATTCTATTCTACACGCAATATCAAATAGAACACTTTGCCAGTGGGAGTGTTATACATGTACTCACATCGTTGTAGCTACGACGGCCGCCACCGCCGCCGCTGTATCCGCCACCGCCATAACTGCCTCCGTCACTGTCGCCACGGTATCCTCCGCCTCCGCGCCTGCCGCCACCGCCTCTGTAGCCACCACCGCCGCTGTATCCGCCGCCGCCGCCGCCGCTATACCTTCCACCGCCGCCGCGGCCACCCCTGTAGCCACCGCCGCCGCCGCCGCCACCCTGGATAGAGAAAGACACAAATCATTTAGTCGATATAAAATGGACCAAAAACTCTTCAGAATGTTTAGAAATAATTGTCCTACACAGGTGATCATTTTGACTTTCTACCTTTCAGCAAAATCAATGCATCGATACACCGATCATCAAACAATGAAATCTGGACAGGTTGAATATCAACAATCATGCACATTTTGGGCATATGTTCTCCAGAGAAAATAAAGATGCAGTGAAACAAAAATACATCATCTGGCCAACCGTTCATACAGAATAACAAAAATAACTCACTTCACTCTTCTTGCTGGCGTAGTCCACACGGATCTATAGAGAAAACAAAGAGGCCAAACAACAAAGAGTTAGAAAGAGGTCACAGTTTTCTCATGGCTGTCGGCACCGGTCGGTATCTGTGAGTTCTTTACAGCTGAACTGGCCTCACTGCTCATCTCACATCGCTAGCGGAGTTCTGTTGGGAGCAAGGTGTTCCTGATTCACTCACAAAGTTCATAGACAGGGCACAACATGTTACACAATAAAGACATCTCATTCTTCATGTAAAACATCACTACATCAACACCTGTGAGCTAGTGACTATTCTTAGCAGATATGAAAGGAACACGGCAACTGCGGGAGGTCAACTCATCTTTATTTTGGGTTAGCAACAGGTGGGAGCAACTCTCAGCTGTTCTCAGGGAGATTTTCTTTCCCTCACACACCTTTCTGAAGTACAGTATCAACAACAACTGACCTATTTATATCACCGACTAATATCAGAAAATCAAAACGAAGGGCACAGTATGTTGGACTTGGAGACAAATGTGTTGCTAAAACTTCTTTTATGCACAATGCATACCAAAAACCCTTTTTGAGCTTCAAGTGACTCTCATGCCCTCCCAAACATTCACTACATTTGCAGACTGCATATCTTTATTTTCTCAAACTCTTACCTCGATAATGTAGAAATGACCAGTGTAGACTTTTATGCATACCTATTGCACATTCCAGATTTCATTTCTATTCCACTTATTTAAGCGCTCAGACTAAGGGCTATATTCAGGCCTCACAGCTAAATGCAGGAAAGAGACAAAATTGGCACAAAATAAGCCAGCAACCTTTAGGTTTGAAGTTTGGCACGGTACTTACTTGTGTAAATAATAATGCCTTCACAGAATACATATAATTTGCTAGGAACAAGCCAATCTGTGCCAAACTGTCTATTTCCCGAATTCACACAGCAAAAATCATCCAAAGAAATTACCTTTCCCATTATAAGTATGTGTTTTGTATCTGTATGTTCCATGTACAGTGTTTGTGTGTATTTAAAACTTCCTGTTGGGCTGTGGTCTACGTTATTTGAACTCAGACCACGCCCACTGCAGCGGCTTGCCGCTGTTCGGTCTCAATTCAGGACAATTTGTCCTTACCTGACCGACGCTTGGGTGGCTTGCCGACCCAGTTTTGTCGCCTTGGTTACACCGCTACCGCCGTCGACTCGAAGGGGTTGCCACCGGTCGCTTTAGGCTTACACCCAGAGCCGCCGCCGCCGTCCACTCCAACGGTCATCCTTCTCCTAGCCCCTACCATCCAAAATCATTTTACTTCTTCCTATCACGAGTTGGACATTACAGGCTTCTCTTGTGCCTCTTTTAGGTTGCCGCTGCAACTTCCGGTTGTTCACAACCTATTCCAAAACAAAATCTGTAAGATTCTGTCAGACACTAGTTGAGGCTGCAACCTTTGACATGCACGCTTACTAAAGACATGCACAATACATTTGCACTACTCTAATATTTAGTTTTTCTAGTCTGGCTTTTATGGTTTTTGGAAAGTGAAAAACTGAATTTGTGAGAGAATCCAAACTACTGTCGCGCGAAGTTATTTCTGGCCTGTGTCCAGTCATTTCTGGTCTAATTTTAGCTTAACTGCAAAAGTCCCTTTTTTTTCAAAGTGCTTGTTGTAAAACATTAGACAGACACAAAACTCTGTAAAGAAATGATACATCATTTTCAATGCATCACTTCTTTCGATAGTTTTGTACATTCTTAAAGCACTTTGATGCCAGCCAAAGAACTTACTTTTTAGATCTTTAGAAATCCTCTCAAGTCTTTGTGCTTTTGGAAACTTTCTAACGGTCCACTTTAAAATCACTTCGCGATTCCTCTGGTCTTGATCCTGTTTGGGTATGACAATTCCGAAAAATATTCCAAGCAGTCAGTTCCTTCCGTTCCTCTTGAAGACATTACTGGTAGCACAGCAATGAAAAATTTTCCGTGCTGTGTGTATTTTGTCCACAGCCTCCAACTAATTTAGATAGAGTTAACATGTTAGCAGATGTTTTTGATGTCGTCATCTCCTGGAGGCCTTTCTGGTTGGCCAATACAATAGTATTGTGTGCAGTTTGCTGTGATGTCAAACAATTCAAACCATTTACCTTCAATATACAATAAAGAAATTTGGAATTTCAACTCAATGAAATAATTTCTTTATCAAAAGAAAAGAACAATACCAGACTAATAAATAAACCACATTCAAGCTGCATATTCAGCTGTAACTAACATAGCTTGTAAGTGACCTGACCAGAATTAACATGAAATACAATGCTCTTGGCTCTTCTGGACAGAACTGAAAAAAATTGAAATTTTGAACTGTCATTTTCAAAGTCTGATGAAATGAGCATGACAGGTTTTAAATGAATAATGTCATAAGCATATTTGAAAGTGCATCCCATTTTTCTTTCAAAGTAACATATTTCATTGTTTCACTTAACTGTATGTAGTTTAGCGACACCTTTTAAGTCATTTCATTCCAACAGGAAGGTTGAAACATTTGAGCATCCATCATGTACAGTAATATGCAATTTTCCATTTACTTGTAGCCAATGTACATTCCAAATGAAACTCATCCAAATGGAGCGAGACAATTCATTGACAGTTTGATCATTAACCTCCAAAGATGCATTGAATTGAGTATAAGATCATGGTTTGATAAATAGAGATTAACTATGAAAAGTGCAATCTAACGTCTACAGTTTGGCTTTACCTGGCGACCATCAAGGTCTGTGTTGTTCATAGACTTCTTGGCCTCGGAAGCATCGCTGTCGTTTGAAAACGTTACGAACCCAAAACCACTGCAAAACAAAAGGAGACATACAAATTAATTACATGGAGACAAGAAGTAGTTTGATAACTTAACAGATTCATAGCTACTTATGACAGTACATGTCTGTGTAAAACCCTTATAAATTATTACTTAATAAGTGTAATAAAATGGTGATGACAAATACAAAAATTGTGTTTCTTACCGGGACCTGCCTGACTCCCTGTCAGTGATGACCTTGCAGTCGATGATCTCACCAAACTCGCTGAACTGTGATTCCAGCGTCTCTGAGAAAGAATAATCCAGAAGGCATTTGTAATCAAGACTACAACACCAGATAGACAACCATAATTCTGAAGTAGGTTCATCTATATTATCATGACTTTTATGCACTGCAAGTTTCTTAAAGCAACATAGGCAGATAGGGATTTTAAGATTCGTATGTAGCTAGCAATAAGCTAAAGCACATGAGGCTTATAATACTGTACTGTCTGTAGTATTGTGTTTCTATAGGATAGCTAACATTTTTAAGAGGCTAATCACAGCACTTTGCAGGTCAAGATTAAATAATTTTTTTTCTCACCTGATGTGGTGTTCCAGCTCAGCCCACCGACAAACAGCTTTCTGCAAACAGAAAAAGGCAAGAACTATCAGAACACCTCAACACGTTAAATTTTTACTCTAAGACTTGAGTAAGAGCCTTGATAGAAAAAAATGCTAGCCTCAGACATGTTAGCTGTACCAAGGAAAGAAAAACACAATTTGTTGCATCCAGGCTAATTTATTACCATTTCATTTCAATTGAGTAATACCTTGTAATGTGTTAAGTTATTTTTTTTTTCAATCTGGTGCATCTTTTGTGTCCATGTTAATTGGCTAGGTTAGCTTTTAATCAATTTTTAAACTCATGCATATGATGTGGGCCCAGGGGATTTTCACACTGGAACTTGGAAGGAAATTATATTTTAATGCCACATCAGTGATGTAAAAACAACAAGAAACCAGTTCTCACCCTTGTTCTCTTTCTCCAGACATTTTCACTGGAAGAAAACAACAACAATCTCGTGAAAATGTGTTAAGCTTTACAGACTATAGGTGCATAAAAATTATCTCTAATGAGTTAAAACAACATAACACAAAAAATCGTTAATGAATACATTTGCACCTTTTCTACTTTAACAAACAATTTCAAATCATGAAACTGTGAACTAGGCACTAAATTATTTGACCCACATAATTACTGACATCCTTGGAATAAATTATCATGAAGCACGACTGTAAAAAAACATGTTGACTGCGTTTTCAGCTTTCTTTATCATTTACAGACTGATAAATTTCTAATATAATGAATTTACAACATTTTCTGGTACAAGAAGTATGATGAATTGACAAACATGACTGCATGCATTAATGATGATCCTGCTAACACGTGCGCGTCAATTTACATGCAAATTGTGACGCATCTGCCACATGCCATCCTTGGTGTACACCAAAAAAGGACGCTAAAAACTGTTTGGAACCAAATTTATGTTTGTCCTGAGTTAACATGATTTTGTATACCTAATTGTACAAGGTATTTCTTACAATATTCTGAATATAAACACGGATTTCAAGGAGCGTTGTGCCTAATACTAGTAGTGCTAGTAGCGTTTTTGTGAAAAATCGAAACACCCCACGTGCGCCTCCCTCGCAGATCCTTTGTTTCCTAATTTGCATGTTCTTCGCTGTAAAAAATCTCCTTTCTGCCTCCTTGGAAAAATAAAACAATCTTAACTGTGGAATTTCTGAGAAAACTTGTAGTACAATTCTTCTCACAAATCCATTCTGAGACAAACAAGTAGACAGAAAACGCCCCGGAGGCCCCGATTCGGGTGAGCAAACATGTCTAGCTGCTAGCTGTAAGGCATGCGGCGGCCATGATGCTTGCACTTCGCGGGAAAACATTTTCGTTCGTCGTGTACAAAAAACTCCCTACCACACTCAATACCCACAAAACAGACGACATTCGCGTCAAAATTTCTGCACAATATACCTATGAACAAATTGCCCCGAAAAATTATAACCCATTAGTTCGGAAACAGTAAATTAAGCTGACTTACCGATGGATGATCAGACCTGACGAACCGAACAAGCTGAGAGCAGTATGCAAATGGTCGATCAGACAGGACGTGACGTAGACATCTACAGTTTGGCGCATTCTACTCCTGAGGGTGACATTTGAATAATAAATAGAGTTGCAGTTTCTGTAATTTTTTTGAAGCTTTGGCTTATTCCTAATCAATGTAAAATTAATAATTGTAAAAAATTATTTGTTGATTACCAACCATAATAACCATAATAACATCAAGGAATTTTATTTAAAGATATAAACTTTTTAGTTGATGATATTGTACCCCTAAAGATCTAATGGACTAATCCCTAAGTAGGCTACGTCACGTCCGCCGTAATAGCATCCATTCGCCTATCTGTCTTTGTGTGCTTTGTGAGCTTCGAATCATTCGGTAAGTTTACGTTTTTTTCGCTGTCATTTGACAAATATGGTACTTTCTGCCGGTTAGATTGCTTCATTAGTATGTTAGGCACAATTGCTGACCAAAACTTTGTCTGTTTTGTTGAAATTGGGTTTGCAAGAGACATTTTTTTTGGACGTGACAAACAAAGATGTTTTCCCCGTGCAGCGCAGCATCATGGCGGCGCATGCATGCATGTTTTTGTGCTGGGTTGAAACAAGTAATAACCACGTTACTGAGGTTTGTGCTTTCCACACAAATTGAATCTGTTTCATAGCAAACAGTTGAATTCCTAACCCCAAATCTTTATCCCTAGAAATTTGATTTTTCAGGCTATTTAGCGTTTCAACCAAAGATGCAAATGAGCCCAGAATTTCTCCCACTCCCAAAATGTATCACTCCGCCCAGTGAGCAGGCATGACCGTCGCACTCAGGTGCAGCACACCCGCAACCATGACA
Source organism: Branchiostoma lanceolatum (assembly GCA_035149815.1). Lineage (NCBI taxonomy): Eukaryota > Metazoa > Chordata > Leptocardii > Amphioxiformes > Branchiostomatidae > Branchiostoma > Branchiostoma lanceolatum. Next base: position 3,504,500 of record CM068882.1, read on the forward strand.
AAATTCCAAAATTATGAATTTGTCCAATCAAATTTGATGTCCTGTACGAAAAGGCAATTTTGTTAGTGGAATTGTTTCTTGCTTATGTTGTAGACAGTTTTCCACTTTGCTTTTACACTGTTCAGTGAGTGAAAATGTTTCCCCTTTCATTCCAGTGAAAATCAACATGTCTGGAGAGAAAGAACCAGGGTGAGTATGATTTGCTTCTTGTATATTTTGCTTGTAATTTTTCATTCTTGCAGCCATATTTATGAACCCTGACGTCATGGATGATTATCATAAAGAACAAAGGATTTATAAAATTTGCACAAGAATTGGCCTAGACAGTAGAGATTTGCATAATTGCACAATTTTACCAGACGCGGTACTAAGGAACTTAATTGCAATGATAAATCATTTATCATTGATTAAATAGATTGTCTTTTGATAGTACAAGGTAAAGTAAAATCTCTCGCTGGCGGAAGTTAATGAACCCCTTCTAAGGGGCAGTAACCGTCAGGCTGGCTGCTAGGAGCGCGATTTACTTATCATTTAGTCAGACTAAAGTCTTTACTTGTTCTCTTTCTGTACAGAAAGCTGTTTGTTGGGGGGCTGAGCTGGGATACCACATCAGGTAAGGAAACAAAATTAATGTTGTCTGTTTCTGTCACAAATGCAATGTAGTAACTTCTGACAGAGAATCTCAGATCGGAAGTTACTACATTGCATTTTTGTGCAGCCAGTGTATAGTCTTATATATAGATTCCTATTCCTGTAACTGGTACTTAAGTTCAAGCCAAACCAATATGCAGATAAATGCTGTGAAGTCGAGAGTGCAGTTGACATTGCCTGCTTCAATCTGCTCCCTCTGCCAAAGGGAATTCTTCTCATACTTTGGCCTGCCATGTCTAAGTATCTTACAGGATGGATGTGCCCAGATTACAAATGTTTCCTTGGTTGTTCTTGAATATAGATGGCCTGGAATCAACCTTTAGTGAGTATGGGGAGATCACAGACTGCAAGGTCATCACTGACAGGGAGACAAACAGGTCTCGGTAAGGGACACCATTGTTTTGTATTTTGTTTTATACAGTATTTATCATTTCAATAAATGCTTGCTAATAGATGCTTTATAGATCAAAGGGAAAGAGAGAGACAGCTGATTGGTGCACTGTAGATTAAATTAAAATAGCCAGATAGATCAAAAATTTGTATTGTTGCCTGTGCACTTTTAGAAATAGTTTGCACATGACCTTGTAGGAATTCACTTGGTAGACTCAAGCTACCCATAGTAAGGCTGGTTTTTTAGGACAATATTGTCTTTCATACATTGTAATGTTATTGAAACATCAAACCTGTCAAAGTAAGTTTTAGACCCCGTTCACACTCATTTTTTTCAATCGCGATTGAAGTATAATCGCGATTGTTCGATCTGATGGCGATTGAACGCAAAGAAACTTTTGCGTTCACACTGCTCACACTGCTTTTCGCCAAGTGGATTGAAGTACGCCGTGATCCGATCGCGATTGAAGCAAACCCGTGCTCCGCCATACCATCGGCGATCATCTGGTAAATGTCCCTCTTTCGGTGACATTTCCTAGTCTCTACCAGATTAACTAAACGGGCGAAATGTGATCTTCACTGTGGACTGACTCTACTAGCTAATTATTCCATTTTCTGCCGAATTCTACGATTCATACGCCCGTAAGAGGGCCTGGTGGAGGCTAGACATTTCCCTAGTTTGGCCTGCACCTCCTCTTTCCCCCAGATTGCGATGAGGACCCTGGTCTCCTCATCGCGCCACCTGCCACCAGCTGAAGTTGCTGACGGAGTTTTATCCTTCTTCTTGGGCATTGTTGACGATGAAAAGTTGTTGTTGTAGGAGAGCGATCTGACGTGTGTGGCTTGGGTTTGTTTTCCCGCGCGATGTGAACTTTGGGCCCACGAACCCGGAAGTATGACTTCCCACCCCCGGAACCAGCCGAAATTCCCACCAATCGCGATGGAATGAATCGTAGTTGTGTTCACACTCAAAATTTGATAGGATTGGATTGGATTGGATCCGATCGCAATTGATCCTCCCCAAACTACCTCCGGAGGTGGATCAGAAACAATCGCGATCGGATCAATCCAATCGCGATCGGGAGCGTTCACACTGAAAAAATCAATCGCGATCGGATCGATTCAATCGCGATTATACTTCAATCGCGATTGAAAAAAATGAGTGTGAACGGGATCTTAGTCCTTGTGTAATCTTGTGTCCCTTTGCTTTTCAGCGGCTTCGGGTTTGTAACGTTTGCAAACGACGGCGATGCTGCCAATGCCAAGAAGTGTATGGATGGAACTGATCTTGATGGTAGACAGGTAAAGCTAAACTGCACGTTTGAACTTTGATTACACCCTTTCAAGAGTAAACATGCATCAAATGGTTATGTTTGATACATTTCAAAGGTGAAATTGTTTATGTATTGTCAAGCTGTATTCTGGACATTTGGGTGGCAGTTTTATTTTTAATGCTGGTATTGTCTTACTCTTTGCTTACATGTACAAGCAAAACATGCAGAATCAAGTGTTTCAAAAGTATTGATGATGTAAAATTATTGGAAACGTGTTGAAAATTATACAAGAGGTGGAAACACATTGTTTAACCAACAAGACTAAGCAAATTTCTGACACTACAAAGAGCTCCCTTAAAAGAAATGGAATGCAGCATGAAAATACTTCCTTTACAAAAATCAATGAAATAACTTGTTTTGCCACAGACTTTTAAATTGACATTTCAAATTCCTTTTTTTTCCCAGTTCTGTCCTGACAATTTTTCATGTGAAGGGGCATTGTAATTCATGTTATCTTTGGCTAGGTCGCTTACCAGGTTGCTCTGAAAAACATTTTTCCAGAGTGCGATGCTGTAAGGTGGAGAATTAGAATGTTAACAGTTCTTCAAATGTATAGCTTAATATGTACCATTATTGTCATTTGTGCGTTGGTATCACTTTTTTCATTTTTTGATTTGGTTTGGTTGAGTTAAATCTCATCAATTTTAAAGAAACCAAATTTCTTTATTGTATATTGAAGGTAAATGATTTGGAAGTATTGATATGTCAGCAAACAGCACACATGCTACAGGATAGGGTTCCGGAACATGGGGACGTCAGAAACCTCGTCATAGGTAACATGCTAGCTGTATTTAAATTAGCATGATGTGGACAAAATAGACACAGCACGGAAAAGGTTTTCATTGCTGTGGTCTACCCAGTAATGTCTCCAACGCGAACGGAAGGAACGTCACGCAGACGGCTCGGAATAATTTTCGGACTGGTTACACCCAAAATGGATCATGACCAAGACCAGAGGACTGGAGAAGTGGACCGTGGAAAAGCGTTGGCAATGTTAAAGTCGACAATCTTTTTGGCTTGCCATGACGTGTGGCACAAAAATTAACAGACCGCTGAAAATACATCACACATTTTGCAACCAAAATGAATGTGATTGAGAGGAGTGCCATATTCAGCAAATTTGTACTTTGGCTGGCATCAAAGTTTTGCACTAAAGAAACTGTTTGAGTTTTGAGTTTTGTTTCTTACTGTTGCCTTTGCATTAAAGAAAACAACAAAATACAAAGGTTACGCATTGACTTAACAAGTTAACACAAAAAGATTGAAAGTTTGTTTTACCATTAAACAGTTTTTTTAACCATGCCAAAGTACACAGTAAAGCAGTGAATAACAAAACAAGTGGCAAGTCACACAATTAGCATAAGAAACTCCAAAGGTTTTTCAAGAAAAGTTGACAAATGTAAAAGAATGAGTGGACTACAGGCCAGATTCAAAAACTGACACAACAAAAATCCTAGTAGAATCAAGATAAATTGGATTTCACTGAGACCTTTGGCTCTTCATGAAAGCAGGTGAATAGGTACCATCATTATCAAATAGGTACCAAGAAAGTTGTGGATATGAAACAAAGAAATGTGTTGTGCATGTCTTATATACAAGCATGCCTGCCAGCATTGTTTGACCTCTGATTCAGTTTCTAACAAACTGATTGATTTTGGAATAGTTAGGGTATTGTAATGAACAACTACCTTCTGGTAATCAAAATGTAGCAGCAACAGCCTACAAGAGGCACAAGAAAAGCCTGTTAATGTCCAACTCGTGATAGGAAGAAGTAAAATGATTTTGGATGGTAGGGGCTAGTAGAAGGATGACCGTTGGAGTGGACGGCGGCGGCGGCTCTGGGTGTAAGCCTAAAGCGACCGGTGGCAACCCCTTCGAGTCGACGGCAGTAGCGGTGTAACCAAGGCGACAAAACTGGGTCGGCAAGCCACCCAAGCGTCGGTCAGGTAAGGACAAATTGTCCTGAATTGAGACCGAACAGCGGCAAGCCGCTGCAGTGGGCGTGGTCTGAGTTCAAATAACGTAGACCACAGCCCAACAGGAAACTTTGAATACACACACACATCATACTTAGTTCACACAGATAAACAACACTTAGGGTCTTGTTTAATAATGAGAAAGGTAGTTTCTCCCTGATAATATTGCTATGGTTCAGAAGTGCTGTCAGGAGAACATTGGAAATGAAATGTTCGGCACATGTTTTTCTCTGCTGAATCTTGCATGGCTTGCATACACCACTATAGACACTGGAGCAATTAGATTAAAGATATTATTGATTATTAGCAATATTAGACAAGTATTTGGATCCAAACAAAAGTGTCAAAGCTGGGTGAGCCTGGTTTCAAAAAAGCTCATTACGTTCTAGTTTCTGTCTTTTCCTGTATTCAAATGACAGCATTTCTCATAGCGCCTTGTCTAAGTGGTAATTAAATGACAATAGGAAATACTGTATAGAAAGATAGCCTTAGGCCCAATTTACACTTGTTCAATAAAACTGTAGTACTACACATGGTAGTCTACTACTGTAGTAGACTTCAGATTCATGTCCACTTTACACTCAACACAGGAAGCCTAGCAGGACACCCCACTGTTCCTGATTGTCACGAAACTGTAGTGACCTATTGTGACCTTTGAAAAATCGCGGGAGAGAATTTCAGCATGTTTCTTATTTGTGAAAAGGTAGGGGTTTTATCTGATGCAAAATACTAAGGAAAAGGGCCTGACAGCTCGGTTTTACTGAGAAAACTAGAGAATGACCGCAGATGACCCAAAATGGAACACTCGATCAGTTCGAATCACGTCAGATCGAACATGGTTGTTGGCTTCGAAGTGAAGTCTACTACCACTGTACTACAGTTTCACTTTACACCCAGTTCGAAGTCTCGCAGAACCTCCGCCGAAGTGTGGTACTACTACCCCCGAGGTTGTAGTAGACTTCTGCAGTAGTTTTCTTTTTACACACAGAAAAAAGCTGTAGTCTACTACAGTAATAGACTACCATGTGTAGTACTACAGTTAAAAGGACAAGTGTAAATTGGGCCTTAGAGTTAGACATATAGATATGACAAATCTACAGATAGTTTGCTTTCCCACATTGCAGTCTTAAGACTTGAGATAGTATATTTGTGTTGTCTAATGTTAGGCAGGCTGAGCCTTTTACTAGGTTTTTAAGATGAGATGAAGCAAGTATTACTGAGAGAAAGAAGATCTCACTGGTAATACCACATGGAAATCTTCATCTGTGGTGAACAGGTGAAGTTTACCATGTGTATTGTCTCCAACACCCTGCATTTGTTGTCGGAACATCGTGGACTCTGTCTAACACAGTAAGGTAGTAGTGAGTGGCATCGATTTGAAATGAGATGCTCTGGTTAAGGGAAACAAAAATTCCTAAGAGGGATTTATTGGACACCTAGTAAGAGTAAGACCTACTTGACTGTCGCGAAGCCGAAATAAAGATGAGTTGACCTTCCGCAGTTGCAGTGTTCCTTTCATACCTGCTAAGAATAGTCACTAGCTCACAGGTGTTGATGTAGTGATGTTTTACATGAAGAATGAGATGTCTTTATTGTGTAACATGTTGTACCCTGTCTATGAACTTGTGAGTGAATCAGGAACACCTTGCTCCCAACAGAACTCCGCTAGCGATGTGAGATGAGCAGTGAGGCCAGTTCAGCTGTAAAGATACCGACCGGTGCCGACTGCCATGAGAAAACTGTGACCTCTTTCTAACTCTTTGTTGTTTGGCCTCTTTGTTTTCTCTTTAGATCCGTGTGGACTACGCCAGCAAGAAGAGTGAAGTAAGTGAATTTTAGAATGCAATTTTTGCCCTGACAATTTTAAGGAGATGCGTAAACCTCGATTTTGAACTGTTTATTTGAGTTTTCTTTTCTTTGCCATCTTAACTGTCCTGGATCACAACTTGTATTGCGTCCAATTTGTTCTCCGTGTTGATGAAATGTTTTTTCCCTAAGGGTGGCGGCGGCGGTGGCTACAGGGGTGGCCGCGGCGGCGGCGGCGGAAGGTATGGCGGTGGCGGCGGATACGGCGGTGGTGGCTACAGCGGCGGCGGCGGATATGGTGGCGGCCGTGGTGGTGGAAGGCGCCAGGGAGGAGATCGCTACGGCGGCGGCGGTTACGGTGGCGGCCGTGACAACCAGTACGGCGATGGCGGTGGCCGCAGCTACAACCGTGGCTACAATGACGTGAGTACAAGTGTAACACAGGTTTTTCAGATCAGTGTTTCCTCAAAAAGCACTCAAATGGTGAGGTTGAGCTTTACATAGAATTCATCTTAGGGTTGCCATGATGGAAGTACTTTGATGCACATCTCCTTGTACGTTTCTTGTTCAGAGTTCAGTGGAAACAAGAATAAACTTAAAAACAAGAAGAAGTGCAAAGACAGCCAAAGTCAACCCCCTCGTGTGCCATACCCCCAGAGTACAAGGATATGTGCAGTGGACAACATATCATTACCTGTTGGCCAAATGGTTTGCCCTTTGACAGCTAAGGAGCTTTACATTCTTAAGATCCCTTTACAATCCCCCACATACCAACTTGGACAGAATGGGGCAACAGTGTCATCACCATCTCCCCCGGTTTCTCACGAAAGCATGAGTATAAGCTTGATTCTGAAAATGGTTTCATCATACAAACCAGGTGTTTTTTTGTCATGTCCAAGATTTTATAGGAATGACTTGTCTAGCAGCAGCAGTATTATTTTACCAAATCAGGGTCAACAAATGGAAGTGATAAAGAAGGCTTGGTGTTGAAAATTGAAATCACTTAATTTGGGCAGTTGAATGTAGTCTTCTTTGGCATTACCAGTAGTTACTGAACGGTTAGAAAAAAAGCAATATTGCCTTTGTGTTTTTAACTAGCACACTTGGCCTATATGATCATAAGAGAGTATCAAACATGAACATTTATTCATAGAATAGTGTACTGCATTTAAAAAAAATCTTTTTAGAGAGGGTTTGGATTTTGAAAAGTTATCTGGCCTGGAAAAGGCTTTTTCATGTAGGGATAGAAATATATCCAAAATTCTTACAGTAGAAGAAAGGACAAAAATGTTCTACTCTTGAAACTTATTGTATTTGATACAGCTTACTACAAGTAAGAAAATGTATACTGCAGCTCTCTGATTGCAAAAAAAAAGCAGAACTCCACTTTTGATTCTGTTGTAAGTAGCAGATCTCAAATTTCCTAAGATGTGAAAAGTAGAAACACCAGTAAAACCTCTCTCTTGGATACTACAGGATTCTTCAGGATACGAGTCCCGCCAGCATCGGGTAAGCCCAAACTTACACTATTCTGACGAGTGCCGAGTCTTGTTTTTGGAGGCATGCTCCCGAACAAATTCCTTGCAAGTGTTCCAAACAGTTGGCGATGTGATTTTTGTGATCGGTTGAATTTCAACTTGACATAACTTTCTGATGACTACATTCTATGATTGGTGTGGTGTGATCAAGCATCTTGTGCAAATCAAAATTTCATATTCCATTCAGGATAACACAAATCCTTTCAAAAATACCTGTACGTAACTTTCATTATGAGAATTGAGGAGTGTGATCTATCAGTCCTTTGTGCAGTGCCAGAAAAATCACAGCATGTATTGCATCAGATTGCAAGTGTTCTGCCATAATTGGTGTGCCTTGAGTTTCCCTTTTTGCTTTTCAATCCAACTCATTGGTCTGGTGAAGCTTTGCACTCTGGTTGGCTTTTGAACATTCTTCTCTTCTTTTTTTTGATTAACCCATTCATGAAAAGTGTGGTTTGTTCTTGTAGAATCAGGCTGCTTCTCCACAAATGTGTTCAAAATGTTGACCTGGTCTTTGTCCTGTTCTTGTTGAGTAATACATCATTAAGCAGTTCCTGCAAATTAGTTGACAAGGAAAGGATATCTTAAACAAAAAGTACAAAGATTCAGTCTTCTATGAAATTCAATGTGACTTCTAAATTCTGCCAAGATGTTTGACTCCAGAAGCATTTTGTACATGCAAAATTGTAGAGATGACAACCTAAAGTTCTCGACAGCTGCAGATAGAGTAACTCTTCCACCATAAGCCTCTGAAACTAAAACTACAGGCTACTTGTCACTCACATGGGCTTAAGGTCAAAGGGCAGGGCCAAACCATGGTCAACAGGTACTGACTCACCTTGGTGGTTGTTTTCGGTTTGGGTTCCTCATCTTCCATCCTCCCCTCTGTTCTTGCTGACTCCATCCTGAATACCCGTTGAAACATGGCACTAACCACACTTTGCTGTCAGCCTTGTCTGTTGTGGATAAACCTGACAACCCCGTGTTTGGTAAGTTTCACAAGAGACCAGTGAAAGGCTTCCTTCCTTATACTTTAACCACGTTATATTCAGTTATTCCAGAAACCAGGCAAGGCTGACAGTAGCATGGCTTGTAAGGTTTGTCTTCTTGCACTGGTGGTAAAGTGCACAGTAAAAAAAAGTACATCTCAGCACTTTAGAATTATGATAGATATCTCATCTTCCTCCCAACTCTTTTTTCAGTACCAGCCATATTGAGAAGCCACAGGACACATCCCCAAGCCGAAGATGAGGGGAGGTCAACTGTTAACTCTATCAGCACCCAAGGTTACTGAGCTAGTGTCAAAATGTGTATCTTGTATCTACCTATAGAAGATCCCAGATTGCTCTTACTGTGAGATAAAGTAATAGTCATTTAGGAACTTCTCTTTAGGGTGTTTGTATGTTAAACTTTGTCGCATATCTTAGTTTACCCAGCTCTGTACCTGGTTATGTTAGTTTGAGGTATTCTTGACTATTTGAATTGTTTTCTATATGTACAAGTAGTAATTAGAGTATGCATCAATAATGATATAGTATGGAACTGTGACTTAGAAAAACTCACTTTTTTCTTAAAGAATATCTCCCCATATCAATTGGAGAAACATTGGCAAATATTTGCCCTGTCATCCATTTTCCTTCGTATACACCAGATCACAAATCTGTACCAACATGTAAAACGATAACCATAAGTCCACAAATGGCATGTAGTCTTGCTGGGGTGCTAGTTTGTGTGCTTTTATAACGATAAGACTAAGCTAAGGTAGAACTGTAAGAAGATTTCACCTGAAGTGATAAGGTTGCTTCAGACTATTAATACTAAGTAATTTTTTTGCCAATTTTGATTTTCTGACCGCAGTCCAATAATGTTTCTCCTCTCTGACACTAAAATGTTTTTTGAGCATGATTGAAATGTTAAGTTCATACTTGTGTCTCCTTGGAGTTAAAATGTGGACATGTCAACGTGTATTGGAGCAACAGCTGAAACAAGAAGACAGAGACAGACATTGATGTTCTTTGCAAGAACAGAACCATTGAGGATGACTTGTGACAAGATACTATTTTTCAAGTGCTAGTCAGTTTTGTTAAGCTGAAATGTAGAGTGCAAATGAGAGATTATGTTCAAATCCTAACAACGATAATTCTTGCCTAAAAGTGAGTATCAGATAAAGGCCTCTATATGCAGTAAGTAAAAGTCTAAGCCAATGCAAGGTGTGTTCACTTCACTCTAGTGCTTTTCTACCATAAGACTTGAAGACGTTGCTGTAGTTAAGAAAAATGTGCTTAAGTAAGGTTTTGACATGTTGGCAGCTGTTACTTGAGGAATCGATTAGTGTGTTCTAGTATGCTGTTCCAGGCTTGCTACAGGCCACTCCTGTTTTGTTATCTGAAGAAAAGTGGTCATTGTGCATTCCATTGCTTGATAATTTTAAACCACTGTATGTCTCATTTACGAAATGTAAGATCGTACAACTATGTACTGGCTATTCCATTTATGAAGTACAAGGGGCAGTCACGAAAAGTTCTCTGAAAAAAGGGTTGTGAAGATCATGAACAATTTAGTAGAAGGAACGTAAAAGAAGAGGGAGAAAGACTTGCTTATCTCCTCCTTCAAAGATTTTAAATGGAATAGCTCTAATCTTTCTTGAGATGATGACCATTTCCTGTGGTCCAGTAGTTTACGTTCATGCCAAAAAGCGAAGAAGTGCTTACAAAGCACCATAAGGTGAACTGATTTGTTATCAAACCCCCAAAGTTGCTGGTTAATTGTCTATTTTTGTATTTCATTATCTTTTTCCATCAATGTACAAATATTGGATATGTTTGTTTTGACCAAGTCGAAGAGAGAACCATCGAATATGCCTGATAATTGTATGTCAAGAAAGAACAAGTTGAACCTACATTACTGAAGTGCCACTGAGAGCGAACTGGCAAAATCAGAACAACATCCATGTAATTCTTTTTATGCACTTCATTTTTAATTGTCACGAATAAAACATAGTCTTCGGTATCTCTGTGACTTCTAGTTTCATTGCCCAAGTGCAGATTGGTTGGATAAGCTTTTCAAATGTCGACAAGCCCTGGTAGTATATCGTAAGTCTGAAACATGATAAATTTTATGAAGGAATACTAGATATATGTAACCTCCAAGCAGACATGGATCCAACTCGTTTTGCAAAGTTAAGTAGTACTGTATGATTTTCTAGTATAGTACTTTTCAACGATTCGCCTCTTCTGACCAAACATTGACACAAAAAAAATCTCCAAGCGAATGTAAGTATCCTTATTGGAATTAGAAAAACACTGCTTGGAGATTGAATAGATGCCACTCAATGGTTGTATGGTCAGTGACACCCAAATGCAAATTTTGCTATGGGGTTAACTACCCAATTGGCAAATTTACCTGAACTTGATAAAGCGTGATATCTCTAACAATCAGTTAACGCCCACCTAGTTAGGAGTAATGAGTAATTATAGTGCATAAGATTAACTGACAAGTAACAATTGGATATATGTATACGTATATGTCATTCTTCCAGTGCTAGCCTATAGTGGTATAGTATTCCATTCTTTGAAAGAGTTGATAATGATGGAGAAAAAACAGGTGTGTGGCAAGAAAATGGCACAATACTGCATCAATTTGTTAAAAACCAAGTACACCTTTGGAGTTTGGACACTTTTCAGAATGTATGTAGGGACTTGATATTAGTGGCTGCTGGAACAACAGTTGATTTATTTCAAGGCCAATTAACTGCTTTTTCATCAAAATATGAAGTACTTTCCAAAAATTGCCACCGACTGCGTTCTGTCAGTATATTCATCTGTTGTGGACTGACTTAATCTGATCATGTTGAACCCAAACAACACATTCCTATTGACTATCATACGAACATGATCAATAAGCTGGAAGTATAGTCACAGTGTTGTCAAGGAAGTTGGTCAGTACCAGGTGCCCTTCTGGTCCCACAGCAATGCCATCTATCCTATAACCAGTATGGATGTGACGGACATATTCGCCGTGACGTGTAAATATCTGTACCATCTCGTTTCCAGTATCTGCAACGATGATGTGATCCGATCCGCCTTTACAGATACCACGGGGAGACCGTAGTTGACCTTTAGCCTTTCCCTTGCCTCCAAACTTGAGCAGGAACTTCCCAGACTCGTCATACATGTATACATAATCAGCGCGCCAGTCCGACGCAAATATGTTTCCTTTCCCGTCCACGGTGATGTACCGCGGGTTTCTCATCTCGGAATGTCCGAACCGGCGCACGAGAGAGCCGTCCGGTCGGAGCACCAACACTTCACCGCGGTCTTTGCCATCCTCGGTCACTATGATGTGCTTATTACGTACATCGACCGCAATCCCGCGGTAATGGTTAATCTTTGGTAGGTCAAACTGTGACATTGCAGTCCCGTCCATGCTGTATTGTACAACATGTTCGGACGACTCACCTTCTCCCACTACCCACAGTGTTCCGTCACCATCTATAGCAACATCATGCGGCATCATTTCCTTGTCTTGTGTACCTGGCACGACTGCTGTGAAGTGGCGAAGGTAAACACCCTCAGTGTTATGTATTTGGACTCGCCCGTTGCCTAAATCAGCCACAAATATCTCGTTGCTGGAAGACACCACAACGCCGCGTGGCTTCTGAGATCTGTTCTGTTTTGAACCCTGCTGCAGACCAAAAGTGATGAAACTTTTTTGGGTGTCCCCAGTAGGTTTCGCTCCTTCTACCCTTGCTGACCTGACCCGCCTTTTCTCTCTTGTTTGTTTACCGGAAATGGTATCCTTTGGCTCTTCCGAGCCAGGTGACGTACTCTCATCTTTACTCACAAAGGCCGAATCATCTCCCATCTTGTAACTGACGTCACCTTGTCCCGGTGTAGTGCGATCGTTATCCGCTAGGCGTGCCTTTGTAGCTACATCTGCTTTGTCCGAATCCACCTCTGTCTTCTTGAGTTTCTGGATGAGTTGGTTCATCTGGTGTTCTCTCAGCTGATCCTTCTGCACCAGAGCCTGGACCAGGCTGTAGGAGAAGCCCTGGTACTCCAGACTCTCGGCTATCTGTAGATGGAGCGGCAGGGCGTCCGAGAACAGGTTCAGGGCAGACAGACTGGGCCAAATCTTGGGCGCCATCTGTCGCTTTTTCCGGGTACTGCATCCCACCCCGATGTCATCCACGGGAAGTTGTCGCTTAGTATCTGCAATGCAAGCAAAAAAGGCTTCTGTATTTCTTTAGTCTGTATGACCGCCCTTAATCGGCGTAACACACAGGCTGTGTTATTCTTAAACGTACAGTGATATAGTCAGTTTTAGTAGAGTGCATTTAGCAGACCTGATAATCCAAAATCTTGAAATAACATTTTTTTCTGTAAAAGGCTGCATGTGCAATCTTTACAACAAGCAATTTACTAGCAGTTGAGCTAGCGTCCACAGAATGTAAAATTGCCTGATGATATATCAGAAACATATGCTTGTTTGTTTTGTAATACAGGCATTTCTATTCGTTCGTTTTATTCAGATCTTCATTAGTGTTCAATTATTACAAATCTTACACTATTCTTCATGGAGTCCATTTACATTAAAACAATGAAATCAAAATGCAAGAAACAAAAAAAAACATGTACAATTGATAGACAGTAATGAACAAAATCAAATGTGATGCAACCAAAAAGAGCGTGAGAGGTACCAGTATTGTAATGGCCTATTTGTGTACTTTTGTGTTTTCAGTCTGTCTTTTAGTATTTTTGTTTTAACAGTGATGATGCGGATGATTTAATATGTTGTGGAAAGGTGATTGTGTGACTGTTTTTCGGGTGTTAGAGATATTTCTAGGGAAAGCAATTGCAACAGCTGTTAAGGGACAAGATATGTGCGCAGGATCCCTTACCACACAGAAGTGCTCCATGCGTGCTGTCGACTTCGATCGGAAGTTCAGCATCGATTTGCAGTGACTTGACGCCCATGTACACAAGTCTTGGGTCGGAGTGATTCGCCATGAGCCTCAGCACCGCTGTGTTCTCCCGCGGTATAGTAAAGTGCACTAGGATACTCTTGTGTTTTTTAACACCTCTGAACATAACCCGTGACTTTCTTGTGCGACAAAGGGACGCTAGGTTGTTTTTAAGTTGGTCTAGAGCTTCTTGGGTCATACGTTGGTGACCGTGTACGACCACATAGGTGTTTGACGTTGCCGTTCCTGCAAGCAATTGAAGTATGACAGTATCTATTATCCAAGTACAGTTTAAAAACATTGGGTAGTATCTAAAAAAAGGTTACTACATTGACCGAGAAAAATCGATTTCAGGAGATCGTAAGGTTCAAACTACATTTTTCCGTGGCGTTTATAACTGATAGAGTTTTGTTTCCAAGTTCTTTCCCGAGGGCTAATGGCAACATAAAACAATAATATTGTACAGAAAAAGTATACAGACAGTGAACGTTAACAATGGTGACAAATGGAACAAGTGACCATTCTATGAACGTGTCCCACTTTTTCTGCAATGAGTCGGCTTTGAGAGGTTATTAGGGTTGTAGTATTCGTCAGTAAACGTTTAGAAATTGTGGTGAGTTTTGATGGATTTTTTAAATACTAGTAGCTCTTTTCTTTCCTGATCGTTAAAGGACCTTAAAGGGGTAGTTGGAAATAAAATGTATTTCGTCTTGCACCGCTTTTGACATACTAGTAGTTATTATAATGATAATTCCTCATGGACTTACCATCTGCACTTGTGCTGGCATCCTCCTCGCTTGTTCCTGGTTGAAGTTCGGGGTTTTCCGGAATCTCTCGGTCAGGCGGCTGGAACGGCAGCAGAACGCCCGTGACTAAGTCTTTTCGTCCAATTCTTTCCAAGATTTCAGCGATAAAGTCAAGATTCTCCTCGTCTATTTTGCCCAGTTCCTTCAGCTTGAAAAATATATCAGCCGCGCGTTCGAGTTTTTCCAGACTGCCTCTTGGAATCAGACGCATGCAATATAACTTTACGTCTGCCGTTTCTCTCTCGGTGAGATCATCAGATATGCGGAGTAAAGTTTGCACAAAGTCAAAGTAGCGTTTGTCTGCATCTGTCATTCCTAGTTCAACTGCCTGTGCCGGACCTGCCATCCTGAAACTGAACGTCAGATATCTTCAACCATCACAATTTGTAGTTTTGCAGTCCATGGAAGTCTTACCTTTGTTTATTTTCTCCCTCAAAACATAAATGTCAGAAGATCTTCGAAAACAGTGAGCCTCAATACGTGTCGATATTGTCTAACCGGTGCCATATTTTAAGAAGAACATTTCCTGGTTAAAAAAATTATGTATTTGCTATTTGCTAAGTCCTCGTCATACATGTACACGTTTTCAATTACCAGACTAGGCTTACTAGACAACACTGCCTCTCAAAGTTTGCATTTGAAGTTTTCATAGTATTTGGTCACAATCCGTATTTTTCTGCTAGTAATCATCCAGGTACAGTGGGCCTGAGTATGTTGAAACACGCCGAAGTTTTTCACTTTCAGTTTCAAGCGGAAGTGGCAATGGACCCTGAAACTGATAGGTTAATACCACATATCATCGATACATGGGACTAGTTAAGGGAAGAGACGGTTACCGTCTAGCATATATATTTGTGACAAGTACAAAAGCATTTAAAATACGGTTTGTAAATGCCCGACGTCATTAACAATGCCTCTTATAGAGAGCTTGTAGTGTAACTTGGAAGTCGTCTATATCCGTATTTCACGTGCACCGTGCGTATTTCCGTCTTTTCTGTGACACATTCACCAGCCTGTATATAGCTCTTACAACTTGTTGAAAGTTCTTCATGATCATCTGACTCCTGGTAACACTATTTACGCTTGTCTTTCACCACAATGGAAGGTGAAACATAAAACGTTTCGAATCGCAGACCCCAAACTGATGGCCGCCTGGCATGCTGTGACAGGTCACAACATGCCGTCTCATCTTTACTGTTTGAAAACCCACCTGTTTAAAATAACGGGAAGACACAGGCCTTAAGATGAACAAGGTCAAGGGACAGGCAGCTTAAGATGCATCAGCTTTTCTCTCGAGACAGACAAGTAGGCCATAGGCTAGACCAAGCGACGGAAATACCGGTGAAGATGGCGGAAGGGCTAGGAGAACCAAAATAGTCGCTTTGTTGAACTTTGACCACCTATAGACTTTTTGTTTAACGGTACCGGTGCACACCCAAGTTCTTCCGCGACAGGGGAAGTAGTGCCGACAGAAAAGTGACGAGAAAGTTACAAAGGACCAGGTTTGAGCTTACATCTCTCATAATCTGCTGCGAAAGGCCATTAGATACATACATGGCTGAAAAACGAAGGAAGAGGTGAGTTTTGGTGAAAATTGAGTTTGGGCCCGAGCCTTACTCTCGGATATGCTTCCGTGCTGAAGGTGATACGTCGGCCATTTGCCCCATGCCAGATTGCCTTCTGTGGCGTTGCGTCATGCTGTGGTTACATTTCAAAACCGGGGCCCGATCGGGCAGTTGTGGGGACGAAAGGTATCATATAAAAGTACTGGAATTTTCTATATAATTGCTTCGATTATACCCATGGTTATTATCTAGGAACCGACCATTAATTCCGTAACGTTCTGTGGATGTGCCCTGGGAGGTTTTGTATTAAGCAGATACATGTATTGGGTAATATGTTGTCAGTTGTATTGCAGCTGGTGGCTGATTCCTGGTTCCAATTAACGACTCTGAGCAGATGTAACGCTGCGGCTACCTACACTGCCGCAGTGTAAAACATGTGAACCAAATAATGTTATTGAGATTGGGCTGGTTGTAGTTTGGCAAAACCTTGTCAACCAATCAAATAATTGTCAGGTTTCATGGACACATTAAATCGATATGTATTATTGATGCAATGTAGCCTTTGATATGTCTTTATCTATAAAGATGGTTGATACCTATAAAGATGGTTGACTTCAGGTCTTAGCCTAAGACTATACTTGTTCATATTCAGTCCACGACTCTACATTTCCGATTATTCCACTTTCCATGTAGCAGTGTAGGCTCGTTTTAGAGCTTCCATATACAGTTGGACTGTAGAAAATGGCCAAATGGTATAATCCATGGCATATGGGCAACTTCACAAATTACGTATTCATAGACGTAATACTTTATATGACAATTTAATATAGACAAGATTAATAAGATACATAGACAATCACTCAAAGAAATTAACAAGTTACAAGCGTCGAAACGAAAATCACAATCCTTTGATATACAATGTTTGAATGAAATGTGTTTTACGAAATCTAAGTCGCAGGCATGTAACAGAGTATACATTCAAACCTTGAAACATTTCTCCGTATACGTAATTAGGTATCTACGTAACAACGTGTAGGTCCAACACATGCAATGAGTGATTCATATCATAGTAGCAATCATTTTGTTTATTGATATTTGATATCTTAAACACGTCGTTGGTGTGAAAGCTCAATAAATCATGATCAATTCAGGACGAAATGAACGCATGGACGTCGGAGTGATTGTGAAATGCATAAATACAATCTCTGTCTCTACATTCAAAATATGTTTACATTTACCCTGGTATTACTTACGATTACAATAATGCTTTTTTATTGCCTTAGGTCAAATACAATCCAATGCAAAAAGCTGTCAACATAGAAAATGTCAGTTCACTTCGGACCTATTTGACAATCAGGATATATGACATCGTTAGAAATTGGACCAATAGAAAACGCCGTTGCTACGGCAGCTGGGTCGTCACCCTATTGACTGTCACAGTTCCATTCCTGCTGCGGACAACCGTCTGTCGCTGACGTGCAGTTCGGTTGTTTCTCGGTAGGGTGCTCTCGCTCACGGTCGGAGTAGGTACAGCTGTCCCGCAGGGCAGGAGCTTGCGGATGTACTTGAGAATATTGTCGTTGAAGGCCACGTATACACAGGTATTGATGACGCTGTTTGCCATGGCAACCGCCTCTACTACGTAGAAAATCGTGACGGTCTTGTTCATCTGGAGGCTGAGGTCGGGAAAGAAGTCCCGGATGATGGTGTAGGCGTAATAAGGCCCCCAGCACAGGATGAACATCACCAGCATGATGACCAGGCGCATTGTTTTCGCCTTTGACCTGCGGAGAGCACGACGCTGTGCCCTTGAGACCTACAGGGGAAGAAAAGGTCATGGATTTGACTTTAAGACTTTATGGTTTAGGAAAAGCTTAATCACATACGTATCATCCATGATCATTTCAAGGGAACAGTAGTCAACTAGGCGTTACAGTCATCTATTTTGAGAATCTCGCGAACCCTACTTGTATAACAGTGTAGGCCACATCCATCCGTAAAGTTTAGAATGTATATGAATAGTTTATGTATTTCATTTCAGTATAGATGGATCAAAAATAAAAACATTTGCAGTCCATTTTGTGACCAATTATTACAGGATTAACAAACATAGCTAGTTCGCTAAGACAGATTCTAAAATAAAAAGACATACTAGTACAATGTATTCTAAACTCACCTGTCCCGGAAAGCGTCTGCGCCACACCTTCCAGATGACCCGGAAGTAGCAGAAGCACATGATGCAGACCGGAAGTACAAACTGCACGACCACCACGAACACGTAGTACCCCTGGGACGTGGTCTCCAGCGAGACTGGCCATACCTGACGAGAAAGTGAGAAGAGCGTGATCGCGATGCTAACATCCTAACTTCTTTCCAATGAATCTTTTACCATTGGATCTTTGCACCTTTCGTCTTTTTTTTGGCCGGTGGACATAACAAAAACGGGACACCCGACAAAAACGCCTAAAACACGTCAAAATAAGCCGTGGTTTCATGATTAGCTTGGATAGTACTTTTTTCTTTCCGTAACTTTTAGAGGTTCAATTCACTGACTGACCGTAGTAGAAGTAGTAGCAGCAGCAGTAGTAGCAGTAGTAATATATAGTAGTAGTAGTAGTAGTAGTAGTAGTAGTAGTAGTAGTAGTAGTAGTAGTAGTAGTAGTAGTAGTGGAAGTAGCAGTAGTAGAAGTAGTAATTACAGTAGTATTAAAAGTTTCAAAGATCGAGCTCTTTCCATCCTGACTCATCATACCTGTTTCTTTTGTCCCGGATTTTTTTGTCTTTCTCGTTGATTTTTCTTGTGAAAGGTCTTTCTAAGTTTAAACCTCATTTCCGCCAATAAGATATATCCACACGTCTCCCTTGCTAACATGTCAGCATGCAAGTGGAATAATGCCTAAATGAACTGAGTAATGTATATGGTGGTGACTTGTGTCTACATAAAGTTTGTGTTCAGGCCTTGTTTCAGGTTTGTGTTCATGAAGTTTAGAAACGTGCAGTTTGCTTGGAAGCTGTAAGAGGGCGCGTTTGTTCTCACCTGCCCGCAGATAGCGCCGTCTCGGTGGTGGTACGACACGACCCGGGAGTAGATGGCGGAGGGCACCGCTATCACCATGGAGACCAGCCACACCATACCCGACACCACACACACGCCTTTTTTACTGATGCGCCGCTGGATCTGATGTACAATCACTATGTACCTAGAGAAGGGAAATACATGCACAGTTCGTATGAAAGTTCATCTATGATAGTAATCAACATATTAATAATTTAGTCCACAGGACATCCAGTGAGTTTGGACAAAGTCAGGGTTTTGTACCAGGCTCTACCAGCCTCCGCGGGTCGCTGGGAAAATGGTAGAAATTGGCCAAAATAGAGTCAATTGTATGAAGGGAGTCGGCTACGGAGACAGGGTCAAATATTGCGGCTGCGAATGTTATCCTCCATGGTTAAAGTCCCCCGGCAAATGTTCTCCCTATAGCCGGCGCGGTCTGGTAGAGACTAGTTTTGGACACTGAACAGAATTGTGTTATAATAATATAAGACAAGTGAAAGAGGCAATCTATATTAGGGCCCATCGACCATCCCCCGAAAGAGACGGGGGGTGACACCAACTGCCGGACACCTTTGACCCGTTGATGACGTCACACACCGCTCAGTTCAAGTGACGTAGGCTTTGCTGGGTCAAATCAACTTGAGAAGGACCAAAGGCCTGCTTGTTTTTTTAATTTTTTTTTATCAAACAACTGAAGCATATATAGGACACAGAGGTGATGTACTCTAGCAGTAGCTAATATCAAACATCACCTCTTAAAATACAAATTACAACTTACATAGACAAATACATGTACAATAACAGGAAGTAACATCATTTAGGTCGTCCAAAACAAGCAAGCAATATACTAGTATGCAACAAACAGTCAATATATAAACACAGTCGTATTAAGTTTTAAAGTGTTTGCTCGCCACAATATAAGTCTGGTCAAGCCCAAAATTTCACTATTGCAATCAAGCGAAACAAAGGATGAACCACTTAATAACAAATAAATGAGGGCTTGATCAGACAGACTGTCAAGATCAGGTATGGGGGCTAATAGGTTCTGTAGTTTGCCGAGGAGGTTTAGTCTTTGCTGATTGTAGATAGGGCAGTATACAAGGTAATGAACAACGCGTTCGCTTCAACTTCCACAGGTGCAGGCTGGACTTGTAGCTAAGTTACGTGTAAATAAACTTTGGTTTAGACTGCAGGTGCCGATGCGAAGACTTGTGAGGAGGACCTGTGGACCATGGCTAAAATGTGGATAAAAGGAGGGACGTACTAATTTCACTAAATGTCTTTTATACAACGAAAGATTTAGTGATCGAACAGCGATATCAAGACCGTTCCAGTGATGCGTTGCATAAGGAATAAAAGACTTTTGATATCGAGTTGTAGAGAAAAGTGGTATCCGTAGATTAAGTTTGTTGCGAAGATCTTAAGATGTAGAAACGGAAACTTCAGGAGGGACCAAGTCCTTGAGATACCGGCGAATTTGGCCATAACACAATTTTGTAGAACATGACGACGATCCGAAAGTTTTTCCCAACCTAGTTCGGCAAGTAGCGAAGAATACGAAGACTCTATTACAACCCCTGAGACTGCAAGCGCGCATTCGTATTGGACTCGTTCGAATCGTTGGGAATCACATAAAGTACATCCATGCCAAATACTGTCAGCATATTCAAGGAGAAGACGGATAAAGGATCTATGAATAACATCAAGTACTGTTCGCGGCAATCTGAATTTCGATTTGTTAAGAGTAGACACTCGTTTGGACGCTTTACCAATCATATGAGAAATTTGTGTTTCGCATGACAAGGTGGACGTCAGACAAGTTCCTATGTGCTTGTGGGCTTTAATAGATTTGATGATACAGTTATCAAGGAGAAGCAAGGGGGTCGTCAAGGGGATTTGATTTCTTAGAGAAACACATTTCTTCAGTCTAAAGCCATGTAGAAGACCAAAATGATATCTTTCTAAGATCAGTATAAAGTCGATCCGCTGTAACGTTAGGATCTTCCACAATGTCCAATAATGAGCTATCGTCAGCAAATAGAAAGGGACATGTAACTAGACCGTCCATCATGTCATTAATAAAGACAAGAAACAAGGGAGGCCCTAAAACTGAACCCTGAGGTACGCCTGCGCCAACATGACTCCAATCCGAACATGGACCATCAATAACAACTTTTTGCCAGAGAGGTAGCTATGGAACCAATTTCAGATTTGACCGTCGACCCCGTTTCTCTGCAGCTTGAAAATAAGTCCTTTATGTCAGACTTTGTCATGACTGTTTGTTGGTAAGCGCTTTACATAATGTTCGAAAATAGCGTGTTTATTGATATGCATCGTTATCTTTATTACAACGTAACTAAGCAAGACAGGAAAGCCACTTCAAGATGTGACCCGGAGGCAACTTCAAGGTTACATGAATACGATTGGAATAGCCTCCCTTCTCCCTAAGTCAGAAACTTGACGATTGGGATATGATCAGATTTTGATACAGAAGTCGAACCTGGCGACCACCGTTCAGGTAATAGCTCTCCTAGAAGTGGCCAAATGAAGCTTCTAATGTTAGTACGGAAAGATCGTACCCACACCACCCCATACAGTATGTAATGTATCACTGATGTGATAAAAGGTGACAGGATCATATTCTCGATGCCACCTAAAGCATGATTAACACACCTACACATGCCCTTCAGACAGCATTACGGCATACTTATTAACTCATTGTAAAGAGAGCCAAGCTCACTCAGCCAGACGCCTACAGTCTGGTCTGAAGTTTACGCGTCTTTGACTTTGGTGTTTCAGATAAAATCAAAGTTGAACTGAAGTTGCCAACACAGAAATTGGACGTACCCAATTTCTTTACTGATCAGCTCCAGTCTTTGTCAAGGGGTGAGCAATTCACTACTTCTGTGACGTCACGTTATAGAACACGTGACTCGTCGAGCAGTGGATCATAAGTTGCAGACAGTCCATGTCGCCCCCCGTCTCGGTCTTTTTGGTATATTTTTCATTGAAACATTCCTCTTTCATTTCAAGGCATGGCACGGCCCAGAAGAAATAGGTTTAATTTTGGGTCCAAGTCCATCCATGACTCGTAGTTTTTTTATTGACAATTACTGTGTAGTATTTTGTCTGTTACTTCGGCCTTTTGGTCGACAACTAGTCCCGATGTACTTTTGCCATTTTCATTTTCATCACGACCATTCTTTGCGTAAGCCATGTTTTTAAACGATTTGTGTGCAACGGTGGAGTTCTCAGAGGGAATTACACACGGCTATGGCTATGGCTATGAGGGGGTCCATCGGGCTCTGTAGCATAATACATGGCAACTTATCATTAAGTACGAGAACGCTCTTTAAACCAAGTCGTGATGTTTGAAAGTCCAGAAGCAAAGTACGCTGAAAGACCAAGTGATCCACAGAATCTGATGATGTCTTGGCATTTTGAAGAAGTAAAACTTTAATTCACTTTTGCTAGGAAATATAAGACCCTGGATATTTTCCATACGTCAAGAAAACGGGAAAAAATAGGTTACCATGAACATTGTGTAAACAAACGAATTACCGCTACTGTTGGCATGTTACATACAGAACGGGTTATTGAATGGCATAGTTCTTAAGTCACAACCACATTTTCAAAGGCAACCCAAGCAATATTAGGGCCCAAAAATCGGATTTTGAAATTCAATTTATTTAGTCATTTGTAAACATGATTAGTTCAAACAGCACAATCACAATGTATAGCGACGTCCATGATACAAGAATACGACGTCGTTGGGATGCGAAAACTCACTGAAAATCGTTGCCAGGTTTATTGTATGCTCTCAAAACTAAGGGGATCATCGTGCGGAACGTTTTTGCGCGGTTTTGAAATGCTTAAAGTAGGAAGTTATTCCGCAAATGTGCTAAATAGTGTTAGTAAATGTCACAACCATAAAGATTTCAGCATGTTTTTATTTCCATGATTTGGGCCCTTATATTGCATGCTTTGGTTGCCTTTAACAAGAGCCGACGTTTCGATGACCGTCTGTCATCTTCATAGGCCGGAACAACCCGAGCCTCACTTTGGTGCATGACCCCCAGCTGACCCCGGGAAATTCAAAATGGCCGCCGTAATTGGCAAGAGGTCTATTCTGCCTGGCTCACTGTGCACTGCAGCTAGGTGTTAGACCATACATAGATATTGTTCAACAACAATGGTGAGACAATGCGGTTTCAAATGTAGCTTCTGTGCAGCAAATATACAGATGTAACCGGCTCCTTACTGGGCGCCCAGTACGGAACCCGTGGAGAAAATGGCGCCGATACTCGGCCCCCAGTACGGAAGGAAGTTCCGTACAAGAATTCCAGTACGGAACGGCTTTATTCCAGTACTGAAGCTTCGTCAGCACTGGATGTCCAGAGCTGAATTTGTTTCGGTACTGGTTTTCTAGAACTGAACTTTTTTCGGTACTCGGGTTCCAGAGCTGAACTCCTCTCGGTACTCGGGTTCCAGTACGGATTTGCGTTCCAGCTAGGTCAAAGGTCATTCGGTACTGGTTACCCAGTACGGAGGTCATTCAGCACTGGATAACCGAGTACTGATTTACGGATGTAACGGGTTCCGTACTGGATTTACCAGTAAATAGTGACTCTTCAGTACTGGAAGCCGAGTCGTAAAATAATTTCAGAACTGGGCGCCCTGTACTCACGTTCTATTAGGATCTATTAGTACTGGGACGACCCAGTACTAATCATAGAATGTAAGTAGTGGAAGTGCAGTTCTGGTTGACGTATGTATTGGTTTACACTGACTAATTCGACTGACTGATATGAGTAAAAACTGAAGACACAACTTTTGAGACATCGACTTTATTTGTGGTGGTGGCAGTTGTGATTGTGATAGATATAGCCCTTTTGGGAATTCTTTGGGTGGCCCTGAAAAGGGCCGGGGGGTGGCCCTGAAAAGGGCCGGGGTGTCGTTGACGGTCCGGCTGCTTATTCTGTGTTGAGGATCTTCCGTTGAAACTCTAACATGGCACGATCCAATATTGCAGAGATTTGGTCGCGTGGTGGAGAATAACCATCCACGTGGCTGGCTATTTCCTGCCTCATGCCCTCGTCTTGAAGCTCTCTAATCGCCGCACCTTTTTTAGAGAGCCTCTTGCCGAGGGCATGGAGGACAGGTCTTAGCGTCTGCCACAGGATGATCGATAGGTCGATCCGCTGGTCTCGAACGGCCCGCTCTTCGTTGTTAGCCGCCTGCGTTTCTCTTGTCTCCCGGAGACGTTTCCTGTATGTCGTCTCGCTGTCCTCCGGCAGTCGCGTTCGCCTTATGTTGCGGCGGCCGTCCGGGAGCTTACCCGGCTTTACTACCGACCGGTAGCGCTTATAAGCCGGGCTGTACTCCCGCCACAGGCGCTCCGCTTCCATGAAGGTCGCCTCCATCGTGCCGAAGCCACCGTCTTCTTTGGGCTTGTCCAACTTCTCCCGGAACTCAGCCCCCCATGTCTCAACTGCTTCGTAAGCATATACAAGCTTACTGCAGCGAGAACGGACACTTTTGGTGACGTATGCCCGGTAGATGTCGTCTGTTACCGGCATACGGGGCCTGACGTGCTCTGGAAGACGTCGCAGATTCTCGTCATCTAAACCCCTGAAGAAGTCGCTCTTCTGTCGCTGCATAAGGACCCGCACATGGTCGTGTAGAGAGTCGCCTTTCTTTCTGGAAGGAAAGAGACCGCTTACACCTGTCCTGCCGCCTACGTTGTTGTTGATCATTGCTGACGCCATGCTCTCGAATTGAGTGCAAGAAGACATGTCAATACCCTTTTTAAAGTCAAAGTTTTAATTAATATTCAAGCAAGCCGACCAATAGAAACAACTGTTGTTTTAGTATAGTAGTGTCTTCGGCCAGGCAGGTATTGCAAGGTTTCAGTTGTGTGACAATTTTCTACCACGTCCGCAAATCATGTATATACACCCCACGTCAATGTCATTACACTTGCGTTATGTTAGCAAACAGCGACGACATGGCTCTCTCTGTTCCTAACTTCGTACGACTCCGCGATGACCAACTTATCCATCTTCCAAACGGCAGCGTACTGATGCAGCAAGGACGAGCTGTTAGTCGGTACATTGAAGGTAGTGGCCCTAACAGTATAGTACGCACGAACTTGTCGAAGGGTAGACATGAAATAAAGGGAAAACAATATTAGACAATACTGGTAACTCTTTTCTTTGGAACTCGATTAATTTACCTTTAGATAATAAGAGTATATGTGCATTGTTGAGGAAAAGGCTGGAAGATCAAACATTTCTTTATCAATTGTCTACAGATAATGGTAAATTAAGATTTTACAAAAAACTAAAAACAGAATACTCGATGGAAAAATATTTACTGCTACTAGATAGCTTTGAGCTAAGATAGGCAATTGGCAAAATTAGAATTAGCGCCCACCCTCTTGAAATTGAGAAAGGGCGGTACAAAAAGTTATCTGTGGGGGAAAGATTATGTAACTACTGTATGTCAAAAGCGATGGAAGGCGAAATACATTTCATCTCAAACTGCCCCTTCAATGATCGGGAAAGAAAAGAGCGTTTTAAAGAAGCCTCCAAAACTTACCACAATTTCCAAACATTTACTGACAAAAATAAAACCAGAACCTTGTTAACCTCCCAAAACCCACCCATTACAAAAAAAGTGGGACAATTCGTCTTCCACTGCTGTGACAAAACAGCTTGTTATTTTTACGAACAATAGGTTACGGGTAGATAGCTAACAGGTGTTCTATCTGTACAGCAAAGTAGCTTGGTTTTATTTCAAACAATAGGTAGTTACAGGAAGACAACTAAGAGATAGATTTCTACGTGTGTGACAAAACAGCTTGTTATTTTTACGAACAATAGGTTACGGGTAGATAGCTAACAGGTGTTCTATCTGTACAGCAAAGTAGCTTGGTTTTATTTCAAACAATAGGTAGTTACAGGAAGACAACTAAGAGATAGATTTCTACGTGTGTGACAAAACAGCTTGTTATTTTTACGAACAATAGGTTACGGGTAGATAGCTAACAGGTGTTCTATCTGTACAGCAAAGTAGCTTGGTTTTATTTCAAACAATAGGTAGTTACAGGAAGACAACTAAGAGATAGATTTCTACGTGTGTGACAAAACAGCTTGTTATTTTTACGAACAATATAATAGGTTACGGGTAGATAGCTAACAGGTGTTCTATCTGTACAGCAAAGTAGCTTGGTTTTATTTCAAACAATAGGTAGTTACAGGAAGACAACTATGAGATAGATTTCTACGTGTGTGACAAAACAGCTTGTTATTTTTACGAACAATAGGTTACGGGTAGATAGCTAACAGGTGTTCTATCTGTACAGCAAAGTAGCTTGGTTTTATTTCAAACAATAGGTAGTTACAGGAAGACAACTAAGAGATAGATTTCTACGTGTGTGACAAAACAGCTTGTTATTTTTATGAACAATAGGTTACGGGTAGATAGCTAACAGGTGTTCTATCTGTACAGCAAAGTAGCTTGGTTTTTTTTTCAAACAATAGGTAGTTACAGGGAGACAACTCAGAGATAGATTTCTACGCGTGTGACAAAACAGCTTGTTATTTTTACGAACAATAGGTTACGGGTAGATAGCTAACAGGTGTTCTATCTGTACAGCAAAGTAGCTTGGTTTTATTTCAAACAATAGGTAGTTACAGGAAGATAACTAAGAGATAGATTTCTACGTGTGTGACAAAACAGCTTGTTATTTTTACGAACAATAGGTTACGGGTAGATAGCTAACAGGTGTTCTATCTGTACAGCAAAGTAGCTTGGGTTTTTTTCAAACAATAGGTAGTTACAGGAAGACAACTAAGAGATAGATTTCTACGCGTGTGACAAAACAGCTTGTTGTTTCTACTGTTTGCTCAAGATGTTTTCCAAACTTTTTCAGGAAAACGCTTCATTGCTCTGGACAGGGCAACTGTCGTCGTCAGTGCGGTGGCTTTGGTAAATGCAATGACGGGTGTCGAGGACCAAAAAACAGAATGGACAAGACTCACAACTGCAGTTTCAAAGTTCACATCACGGCAACATTGACAGACGTCAAACTCGGGTACCGACGTGTAACTGTGGAGGGCGAACATGTCCCTGAAGGCGTGGATTGGGAACCCCCAAATATTCGCCAGCTCCATCCAGCTCTGGAAGTGAAAGATACCATTCGAGTCCAGAGGGAGAAGTTCGGCACAACCCCCGCGAAAGTTGTGAAGAGTTTGCTCGTCGACGTTCCACCCACGTGTAGCACTTCCGAGATGAGCTCTAGATACGTTCCTCGCGAGAAGAAAGTTCGGAGGCTGATGGAGACTACGGATAGACTACACAGGACTGGAGCAGACTGGGAGCAGCTTCACACCATGGCAACCGGTCCCTTGAAGAGAGAAGGCGTAGTACTGCTGTACCAACGACCAGATGCTAACAGCCAGTATTACCTGCTAGTGGTGGCCAACAAATCGATGTTGCTGAACGCCAGTGTTCACGGCAGGAAAGTGTGCATGATGGACAGTAAACACGACACCAATGATTACAAGGCACCCTTTACCATGCTCATCACGGAGAACCACATCCGACACACCGTACCGATTGCATACCAGCTTTTTAATACAGAAAACCAGGACACACTCAGTTCCTTTCTGCAGGCCGTGAAGAGGAACGTCCCGTGCACAAACGAAGAGTGCGACCACCCCTTCGTATATGAGGACATTTCGAACAATGGCAGCTTCGCCAGAGTGACTGCGTGCAGTGCAGAAACGCAGTGGCAGCCGGCCTGTATGATAGACAAGCACGGGGCTTCAAGATTGGCACTGGAAGAAGCTGGCATGCCAGTACTGTTGTGCTGGTTCCATGTAATGAAGGCTCTTGGTGAAGCGCTTGAGAACTTCAGAGTGCCGGAGGACACGAGAGAGACCGTGGCCACGGCGTTCAAGTTTATTGGACGAAGTGGGAGCTGTGACGAGGCGTGGGCACGGTTCGACATCGTCAGGGCCACGCTGGTATCTACAGACCTAGACGAGGACATCTGCAGACGTGTTCTCGAATACATCGAGAAGAACTGGATGGTAGACCGGTGGCTGCCTGCGTTAGTAGATGGGACCAGGCGTAGTCTTCTGGGGGACAGCTGGCCTACAACAAACAACAAAACTGAGCGAGCGCTGAGAGGTATAGATGACGACGCACTGGACCGGCTTGTCTGTCATAACGTGAGTACGCTCATCACAAAACTCACAGGCATGAACCCAGACGGGACACGCTCAGCCACAGCTGGGCTCATGCACCTGTGGGGTCTAAGAGCAGCAGATGACAACGCTAAGCAGACCCTCACAGAGTCAGAGCTGCCAAAGGAGTCCAGAAGGAGGGCGTTGGACGGGAGGGTGTTGTTCCTACTAAACCGAGCCCAGTGCACTAGTAGGAACGACATCTACTACGTTTCCAGCACAGACCAGGCTTCCGATGATGACGACGGGATGATCTCACAACTTCAAGCACGGTTAGCATATTAAGAAAATGTGACAAATGCATGACACTTCTCTGCAGTCCTAACAAGTAACATTCCCGTGTCATAATTCAATGGCTGAAACATACTGTTGCGTTGTAGTCGTAACAAGTAATTCTTGGTTGGGATTTTTATGATCTACTTACTATCCATGTCTGAAAATGTATTTTGTTTGTCAACTTTTACAGGCTGGTGCCTCCAGAGCTTGCCCGAAAACATGACTGCCACATCGCCAACACCACCACAGGCGAATGTACGTGTCTGGACTACGTGTGGCGGGGCAGCGGCTTCGACAAGTGCAAGCACGTGCAGGCCGCCCGACTGCAGCACGATGCGGCTGACCGAGAGGAGGAGAAGGCCCGTGTCGTCAGCTTTCTGCGCCACCGGGAACGCCTTCAACCGAGGGGTCAAAAACAGCAGGCGTACCTGTCCACAGACGACGATGAGGTATTCGGTACATACTGCCAACAACACGGCCTGCAGCAGCGTGCACCCCAGCCCGGCAGAGTAAGATCAGAGCGCGGCAAGCCTACCCCTCTGCATCAGAAACGACCCTGGAGACGTATCGACACATCGGACAGCCACCAGCCACGCGTCCCGTCCCGAAGTCGGCAGGTGAAGGGGGCCAAACCACGCCGACCATCCAGACTGACACCCGCCAACCGCCGCAATGTTGACCCACCTGAGACGGACGAAATCGCCTGCGTCTGTGGCATTGAAGAGGAGGACGACCAAGTGTTCGTTAACTGCGACTTATGTGGGCGATGGAGCCATATCGAATGTTATAACCTAAGCAGTGATGTTACGCAGTTTGTGTGCTTTGAATGTGGTCCCCGCCCAAAGACAAAGCGGCGCCGTTAAAATTGTAACTTTTCAACTTGTCACCCTTTCGGCGAGCCCTCATGTGTTTCCTGACCACGATTTACAGGCTGTTTTTTTTAATACTATTGTACATTGGGCAGAAGCCTGTACATTGGGCAGTAGCCTGTGCTGGAAACGTAGTAGATGTCGTTCCTACTAGTGCACTGGGCTCGGTTTAGTAGGAACACGATTTACAGGCTGTTTTTTTTATACTATTGTACATTGGGCAGTAGCTTTTTGTATCTTTTGATATTCCTCTTTTTCCCAGTTGGACACTTTTGGATTTAGTTGTCTGTACATCTTTAATGCTTGTACATACTAGGTAGTACTGTTTTGTTCCTTGGTTATGGACATAGATTTTGGTAGGTGATATAAAGTACATTATTATATCAGTGTACGTTTCTCCCGATACAGACACAAGCCACAAGGATATATTGTCGTCGTTGAAACGTAACAGAATGTGATATGTCAATCGCTACCTGCTGTATTTTATTTTTTTCTTCATTCGAACAGTTTTAAGACAATAGCTCTGAAGTAGGAAAAAAGTATCAAAGAGATGCAGCGCTGGTACAAAGTACATTACCATAGCATGGAACTTAGATGTCAACAAATATATGTCCTTAATCACTTGCTCTAGTTTTTTTGGTGTGTGCGTGTGCGTGTGTGTGTGTGTGTGTGTGTGTATGTGTCACGGTACGAGCGACCAAGGTGATCCCCCCTCCTTCCACTAAAATGGTACCTACCGTGAATGACGTAACGTGGTTAACCTTTGGCCCTGAAAATAACGTTAGACGCTCGCAGAATACACAGTGCTATAGATGACAGTGTGAAAGGTGAAAATGGGTGATGGAGCCTGTTCACGGCTCGATGTGCACTTGAGTGAATAGCACAGCTGTTAAAAAAAGGAGTATATGTTATTGAATATGTTTTAATGGCTTAGTATAATCGTAGCTGCGCGATGGACATCCAAATTATCGTCATAGCTCGATAGACGTACGTGTCCGTAAGGAGTCGGCGGCCTCAGCACAGGAGCTCCAGTACTGAGTCATTCTCAGCACTGGACGTCCAGTACTAACTGTAGTCTCAGTACTCGGTTTCCAGTCCTGACAGGAGGGTTCCCAGTACTGAAGCTGCCCAGTACAGGAAGTCCAGAACTGAGAAAGTCTCAGTACTGGAGCTCCTGTTCTGACGACCACTTCCGTACTGGTTGTCCAGTACTGACAAAGGAGGCAGTTACAATTGTATATAAGCTTCTGTGCACAGTGAACCAGTCAGAACTGCCCTGTTGAAGATGAAAGACTGTCATCGAAACGTCGGCTCTTGTAAATATGTGGTTGTGAATAAAGAACTTTGCTATTCAGTCATTCATCGACATGATGGAATTATTTACTGAATGGATTAGTGTTACATCGGAATACATGTAGGTGCAGTCCAATGTACACTGGGAACCAGACTGTTTATCGGGCTTTTTAGGCGGTTCCTTTTAGCTGGTTCCTTCGAGCCAATTCCTCCGGCGGCCCAGAGCTCCAAGCCCGCCGATGCCGTAATTAGCGCGCCGAGGGAGTTCTAAGCCGCCGAAGGAATTGGCTACAACTCCCCGGAGCGTTGATTAAGATCGGGCGGGCTGACTGTTCTTGGGCCGCAGAAGGAAATCGCTAGCGACCCGGTGCTAGTCTGGGCTCCCAAGGTAAGTCCAGTGAGGTACCCGCTTTAAGACCTTGCACTGAGTAAGCCCGTAATATAAAACATGTCACAAGCAGGCCACAGTCATCTTGTCTTTATGCAACAGCAACAGCAATGTTTAAGTTTTGTTCTCCGCTACAATATATTTATTTATTGACACAACAAAAGTATAGCAACTTTCGTAAGGTCTTCTACAACTATACATGCAAACAACAAACAATGGCTGTGTAAAAAAGTCTTTTTATTTAGCTAAAATATACTAGTAGTTCAAGCATTCTGGCTTCTAAAAGAATTTTGTTACTTCATATTCAGTTGACGTCCATCCGCTCTTTTGCGCGTTGTACATTGTATTTTAGAAGTTCATTTAGTGTATAGATCATTTGAATTTTGAATCATTTATATACAATAGTATTTATGTACACGTTTTTAGAATACTGTTATAGCTTAGTGTACTGTCCATCACGGTCAAAATTCTAATGTACTGTCGTGTCTTTGTCAGCAGGGCTAAGCCCTTTGTAAGAGCCACAGGCTAACAGCCAAACCAATAAAAAATGATTAAGAATGGATTATTTCTATTCATGCATCATATTACACAGTGCACTCGTAGATTCGTCTTTTGTTACTCTTTTGCGTTTTGTGTACGTTTAAGTTTTTAGAAATTTATCAATTGTATATACATCATTTCTATTAATTCACCATATTACATACTAGTTTCGTCTTTTGTATCCTAACTTAGATAAATTCTCATGCGTTTTGATTTCAGGCCTTGCTGTTCGGCTTTGTCTTCCTTTTCGCCTTTTTTCCCGAGGGGGGTATCCGCTGCTTTCAATCCCATAAACATGGTCTATCCCATATGGCCATAACAAGCTATCCCACTAGTGCAATCACTGAGCCTTGAAACTGTTTGTAACCTTTAGAGAGAAACATGTTTCCCCCGCATAGATCTCACTTTTTATTATACAGCTTAACGTCCACTAAGTTGCTGAACGTTTCTGGTATTAAAGCTTTACTCACGCCGGCTGTGAGTTCATACAAAAGCTTATTGTGAATGTCAATGACCCAGTCTAGCGTTTAAGCATACGTAAGTGTCTTAAAGCCAAGGAGATTGAATCGTTACAAAGGGCTTGTCTGGCCACGTCTTTGCGTGCCAAGTCGGTTTCGTCAAAGTAATCCATATTCATAGATAATTCAGGGTGCCGTATGTTTCATTCGGTCTTGGATACAGTGTAAGGAAGAACACGTGGGTTGGTCGTACTGTGTGAAGAATGTGCTTAAGGGGACAGTGTTCTGTTAAATCTAGGACTTATGACAAGTGGGACACCCTCCTATTCGGGACAATAGGATTAACCACAAAGTGGGCAAAGGTGCCGTATGCTTTTACTGATATGAACGATTAAGTGCTGGTAAAGCTGTATGTTAAGCCCCCGTCACAAATAAGAAATTCAGCTCGGCCGACGTGTTGGCGAGCTTCAAATGTGCATTTTCGGCCGAAGTACGGCCGACGTCCTGTCGATTACGCGGGCTTCGGGCGATTTTTAGAAATCAAAGTTGATCCAAATATTGGCCTTTTACCAGGTTAGTCGATTCTGACTTTGTCCATGTCCAAGAGATGGTACCATCCCATGGGGGATTTTTAGTTTTTAGTGTTCGACGGACGTCACCTGAGATTTTCATTGAAAAATACGGTCGACGCTCGGGCGATTTTGAAATTCGGCGAGCTTCGGGCGATCTACAAATTCGGCCGACGCTCGCATGAATTGTGACGCCGGCTTTAAGACGACTGCAGGCAGAGATTTTCGTTTTTCGGGTGTTTTTCGCCTTTCCGATGTAACTACATGTATTTGAGACAAATTGTTGTGGCAACTTTGCTACGATTTTTCCCCCAATTTTCCCTTGCGGTCGCACCGACGTGCGACGTACAAGAAAAATACGTGACCTCTACAAACAACTTGAACTAGCCGCGCCTGAAATGTCATATCCTCAGTTTCGGCCCCAAATTAGATAACTTTTCTTGGAAATCGTAGTGTTGCTGAATTTAAAAAAAAACAATGTACCATAATTAAGATTCATACAAAAGTGATTGCACCTACTGGCGTCTAGTTCGCGTCTTTCAAAGTTGTCATTGATCTTTTTGAGATTAAAATGATCGCGGGATTTAATTTCGCGGTAGGGAATAATTGAGTGTTTTATTTTGAGTTCGCGTTTGAAACAATAGTAGCGCAACAGTCACACAATGGAACGGCTCTTCGCGGTGTCCGCGGTTCCAGAGTTCACCGCGAAAACCGCGAACATAAACATTTCTGCATTTGCAGTACCCGCTAAGGGACCACTAGTACTACTGGGCATTGAGCTAACAATTAAGCACTGAAGCAGCATCTATAGATCTTCTCCCTATAATTCAGATGCTACTATTGTGCTACTAACACGCTTTACTAGTGAGATATTACCAATATACCACAACAGCACTCTTTACATCCATTCACGTCCATATATGCACTTTGCAAGTACAAAGCACTCTATATGCAGGGTCGTAGCCTATATTATGTAATAAATCGCACGTTATTACTTAACCTGAGTGCCACTTTGCAGACCTTTCGCGATATCTTTTACAGCCGACCAATAGATATAAAACTAATACCCCCATCGCCCACACGCAAACTCTCATACTGGGTGATTGTAAACTTTGTGGTGAGTACGCCGCGAGTCTGTGCAGACAACAGGAAAAAAAAAGTATGTTATGAACCTAAAGCTGCATGGACAACGAAATGTTTTGTGTGTGTGTGTGTGTGTGTGTGTGTGTGTGTGTGTGTGTGTGTGTGTGTGTGTGTGTGTGTGTGTGTGTGTGTTTCAAATATGACGTGCAAACGACTGTAGCCGGTGTCATGCCAAATAATTGCCTTACCAGATGAGGTATTGCCTGCGTGGGGTTAAGGTTAGGGTTGGGGTTAGGGTTAGGGCAAGGGTTAGTGTAAGGCTTAGTTTACGGTTAGGTATGGGTAAGGGCAAGGATAAGTGTTAGGGTTAGGTTTAGAGCTAGGGCTAATGCTAAGACTAGGGTTTAGTACAGGATTACGGTTGGATTAGGCTTTTTTTTCAACCTTTATTTAACCTTGAAAGTATGCAAAACATAGACTCATTCGGCCGAGGCCGTTTTTCAAGAGTTCAAGGGAGGAGGTCAGGGGTTTAGGGCTGAGGCTTAGCGCGACCTTAGGCTTCCAAAATCCTCTTAGACTTCTCCTTGAAAATCATCACGCCCCACGAGTGTGATACACTTCTCTCCCCTCCTCTACTCTCAGGTATAGTGAAAAACCCCAATCAGTGCACCGGCAATTACTTGGCAAGCGGCAGTCATTTGGCTGGACACCGGTCCATCCTCCGAGACATTGCATCGTATGAATGGCCAAGAGTGCCTTTCAATTCTTCTGATGCATCTGTAACGTTACATCACGACCTCTTTGGGTTTGAAATTAATGCTGTCTACGCACACGGATCCCATTCAAGACTTAGCTTGCTGTGGAACGAAATATGCTACGGGCAAGAAACCGTTTTGTCCTGCTTAAGCGCTGACGTAAGACTAATCTTTTATCTCCCGCAGGACGTTAAGGTTTGAAGTAATCCCACAACGACACTATAGAAATTGAGTGTGAGCTCAACCGTGCATATCTAGCTAGGCACTATTGTTGGTTCGATGCCTTATTGCCTTGCTATGAATATTCTGAACATTCTAGCGATCAGTTCCGTTGTAAATTAGAAGGAAGGTTTGCCGTTATGTCATACGTAAAGCAAAAAACACATTTTTCTGGACTGGCTTCAAAGTTTTGGGGTTCTTTTCTTTGTATCTTTAACGGTTTACCTAGTTTTGCTAAGTGCGCAATAAAAGTTACGATACAGAGGTTGAATGGTGACACCAGTGATACTCACAACTTCTCCTATAGCTATATATTTGCTTGTTCGGTGCTGACTCACAAATCTCAGAGCCTCTCTTTAAGTCTTTTGTTCGCTTCGTTGCTTGCTTCCGATTGCTAAGGTTTGCCAATAACAAATTGATAGATTGCTTGATTCATTTTTGTAAAGATATCAGTCGTTTTTTTTTTCCTACTTTTCGTTTTGTAGTACTTTCCTGGTGTCGCCCAAAAAGTCTTTTAACTTCATAGAGGACGTATCAGCGACCTATGTATACGACTACGGTGTTGCATTATCTCTACTGACTTTAAATTGTATTACGTTACAAAGGTCTTCCTGGCACATGTCTTACACATGAATAGTCCAAGTCAGAGAGTATGAAAGTCAAGTTAAGTCAAAAAGTACACTGCAATAAGTGACTCTGCAATAAAGGTACCAAATGAAAAATCTATATTCTTTAGTAAGCTGCCATTACTTATACTTCTTCTCATACCTCACTGGCATTTTGTCAGGTCTTGAAATGACAGGAAAAATCAAAATCTAAACGATTTCTGAAGTATTTTTGCGTCATACTTTAGTGGTTCGTTCCAATAATGTAGATATGAACTCGTTGGAATAAGATAGGGCAAAGTTGTCATTACGTTATGCCATTAAAGCGTGACAACGTTTTAGCGACACGCCATAGGCAGCTAGCCTCGTTAAATCAAGTTTCTAGCGGCCCTGCTACTAGCCAGGCCCCTTGGAGAGAATGCCCAATAAGCCCCTGGCAGTGAGGGATTGTGTAACACAGGCTACATGGGCATAGACCTGCATGATGCATCCATGCATATATACTGTACATAATTACCTCGGACTTTTCCGGAGAGTGGCGGGAAGTGAGTGGGAAGATAGTGTCACCGCAGAGGTCAGACTTACGGTTGTGGCAGGATTCAGAGATGGTAGAACTATTCGTTAATCTGACATGACAGTCCAGGTCATAGGGTCCACGGAAGAAGCTACTTATTCACTGGGAGGTATAAGTTTTTGGTCTGTCTGTCTGTTCTATACATTTTCCACATCCCAGTTGCGTTCACGGTAAAGTGACAGGATGTAATTAGAAACGATGCTAATAAAAACCTTATTTGCACAATTAATGAGTTACAATTTTATTAAACAAGACGGGGTCGTAAGGCGTAGCGGCATTGTGTTTGTCCCAGAACCCAGAGGTCCCTGGTTCGAATCCTGTCATTTCACCGATCTTCCGCGGTCCTCACTTCACTCAGGTGCAAATGAGTACCTAGCTTCAGTTACGGACATCCTTCGGATAGGATGTTAAATGGAGGTCCTGTGTTTGAAGAGAGCCACACCTCGATCACGTTAAAGAGCCCACCATGCCACACTTATCGAAAAGATTATTTGTCCTTCCCGGTGTGAGTGGATCAAATAAACCAGTCCGGATTTGCAACTTGTACTCTTCAGTACAAACCTGGTGTGTGACGCCATGGGACGGTTTACCGGATTGTAGAATACAAACAAACAAACAAACAAACAAATAAACAAACCTACCTCTCCACGGTAATGACGAGCAGGGCGTTAGTGGACACGTACAGGCTCACCATCCGAACGTAGTTCACCGTGACGCACATTAAACTCCCATGGGTCCATGCGCGCATCTGGGGAGGGGGGCAGTCATAGCCAGGCATGTACAGAAAATGTTAGTAGGGTTTTTTTGGGTGGCATATCAATTCGTTTCATATCATTTGTATATGTATAACAGTATGAAACACGCATGTATTATGATACCAGTGGACTAGCTCCCTGCTGTAGTTCTAGATCTATATCTATATAAACCCATACTATACACTCTTTGGCCTGAAATATAAATAGAACTGTAGTTATGTACCAGCCATACTTTGTACCTTGTACACTTGTTGCGCAATTAAGTTATCATATAATATGTTAGATCTATATATGATATCTTAGATCTATATATGAAATATTAGATAGATAGATATAATAATACGTTAGATCTATATATAATGTATTACATCTATATATAATGTTTTAGATCTATATATAATGTATTGGCTTCATGTATAATGTGTTAATCATAGACATTAGTCACAGTTCATCAGGGAACACTTTTCAAGAGTAAATCGTCATGTCACCACAGAATTGTCTGTCCGCCCAAGTAGCTTATTTTAGTGCACACTGTATAGTTCAGCAAGCAGTACAAGATTTAGTCTAGAGCTTAGGGGACGTTAGTCAACTCATGCGCACTGGAAAACGTGCGTACGCCTACGCCATGCCGTTGCTTTTATGTCATCTTTCAATCGATGCAACATGGCTATTGTCGTACCAAATTACACCGACGGCCATCAGAAATGCTTTGATTTCCAAATATAATTTTTTTGAAGATGAACGACGACGACAAGTGATCTAAAAGCAATAGTTTTAATGGGAGCTATAGGGATGATCAAGAAACGAAGTGGCATATTAAAAGCAACGTACCTTGAAGACGAAATAATCCATGTTGAAGGGAATGCACAGTACAGCTACGATCAGGTCTGACAATGCTGTAGAAACATCAGAAGCATTACGGCCATTAGTAAAAAATATATGCAGTTGAGAATAAAGCTACTTCTGATGCCCAAGGATATAATGACATGTCAATGCTGATTTGTAACCTTCCAACTGAATTTGGCATTGAAAGCTTTCTCCATCTTTTCCTACGCAAGTTTTCCCAACGTGGAAACCCTGTCGACACACGATTCTTAGTCTGTCATTAAGCCGGCGTCAAAATCCATGCGAGCGTCGGCCGGCTTTGTAGATCGCCCGAAGCTGGCCGAATTTCAAAATCGCCCGAGCGTCGACCGTATTTTCCAAAGAAAATCTCGGGCGACGTCCGTCGAACACTAAAAACTAAAAATCCCCCATGAGATGGTACCATCTCTTGGACATGGACGAAGTCAGTAGCGAGTAACCTGGTAAAAAGTCAATATTTGGATCAACTTTTATTTCTAAAAATCGCCCGAAGCCCACGTAATCGACAGGACGTCGGCCGTACTTCGGCCGAAAATGCACATTTGAAGCTCGTCAACACGTCGGCCGAACTGAATTTCTTATTTGTGACGGGGGCTTTAAGCAGGTATCGCCCGGTTGCTACAAATCATTACGGCAACTTTGCGGCATTTTTTTCCTTGAGGTCAAATAAACCTCTACAAACAAAATGGCCGCGCCAGGAATGTGACATCCTAGGTTTCGGTTCCAAATAAGTTGATTGGAACATAACTTGATTGGAAATCGCAATGTTGCCAATTAATTAAATCACAACAAGACTTGCAGTGACTGCGCCTATTAGCGTCTAGTTCTCGTCTAGTTTGCGCCCATTTGCGACTTTTGAAATTTGAAAAAAAAGACATTTCAGTCGACATTGCCGCAGATTGGCGACAAATTCGCGCCGATTAGCGCCTGTTCGCAACCAGTTGGCGAATGTATTTCGCAAACAGGCGAGGCCCAATGAGGTTCCCGCTTTAAGCCTAAATACTACTTCTACTTCCCTCAAATAAACATCCATCAATCAGTGTTTGACGACGTGTCACCTACCGAGATTGGCGATCAGGAGATTGGTGGA
Organism: Branchiostoma lanceolatum; assembly: GCA_035149815.1. Lineage (NCBI taxonomy): Eukaryota > Metazoa > Chordata > Leptocardii > Amphioxiformes > Branchiostomatidae > Branchiostoma > Branchiostoma lanceolatum. Next base: position 3,543,175 of record CM068882.1, read on the forward strand.
GCCTCTGGTCTGGTGGTACTTGCACAAGACTAACAATAGCAGCGCATTCCCGACCCCGCATACCAACAGGATGAGAAAATAAACAAACGCCAACGTCACACGTACGGGGACGTCTTTCCCCTCAGGCGGCAAGGTGTCGTTGAGGAAATCCGCTTCAAAAGTGCCGTTTGTTTCTTCAATAAAGTCCCAGTAATCCCCATGTAGGTCCTCCGAGTAGTAGTAGGAATAGTCCTCGGTCATGTTCAAGAGAGAGGGGAGGTATTTGGATGAGTTCGACGCCATTGTCTTGATCCTAGAAGAGGAGGGTCTCTCTTCTATAGCTTGTCGCAATGTCTTCAGCGTTTCCTCTGTTGTAGGGCAATTTAGTTTTCTGGCTCCCGAAATGCCCTCTTCTTGCTCTTGTTTACCAGATACAACGTCAGTGTGTAGAATGAACAAGAAGAAATAAAACTAATCCAAACGGAGACATCAATTTTCAGGACGATTACGCTGGGAGACAAGATAACTCAACGGCAACGTTATTGCCGTTCCCCCTCCGTCAGAGGATTAGAAACATGAGACTAGGCACGGAAAGAGGAAAGTCCTTCATTAAAACTTCAGTCTTGCGGTGGTCGTGAGCAACATTCGGCGATGCGATATTAGAGTTAGAGCCGGGTAAATCCCGGTGTAGCGGCCGGAGAGACTGGAATCATTAGTACAGTCACCGTACAAAGTACCTCACCACGTCTCGACGTCACGACGTAATCACTCAGAGGCGGCGTTTGCTACGTGTCCTGGAATGAAGGGAAAGAAGTTATAAGTTTACTGCCTCCAACATTTCACAGTCATCGCTTACAACTTTCCGTTTCCTTTTCATATACATCCTGTATAGGTCAAGTTTTATCCCACTTTTATCCCACAATGATAAGTTAAATCAAACCATGAACTCACTCACATTTACTTAAATCCTCTTCGTGTTTCTTTGCTTTTCCGTTTCCAGGAAACCCGATTGGGGCCTTTCTTTAGAAATAAAGCCGGCAGAACCTCACTGGACCCGCGGCACGTTGGTGACCTTGCTGCAACCGAGCGATTTGACAGAGAGCGCTCAACAAATTTCATCGACGAAAAAGAATATGTTCATGCTTTGTCTGTTTTGCTGTCTTTTCAGTCATACTTGTACTTTTGCATGGTATTCCCATTATAAAGTCAAGGGTAACACAAATCCAATTTTAGACGCAGCGAGGTCGTCAACATGCCGCAACTTTGGTTAGATACGGGTTTTAATATTCTGGGTCAGGCGTAGAGACTCAGAATCCCTTTCAAAAGTCCTTTTATGTAAGCAGAACAAAACAGTACATCCCTTAGTACCAACAGGGTAATCCTTGCCGTTAACAAACCGTAGAATGACATGTTTTAAAACGCCGAAGTACCGTCACGGAGGATTCTCTCTTCTATCCCTGAAATCCAAAGTGCGGTGCGGAGTCATTTTTAGACCCGAGTGTTTTGTCTTCTTCACGCTGAGAGACTTTTTCACTCAACAGGAGAAATAAGGCAGCTTGGAGGATTCTTTCTTATCATCCGATTTCAGACTGCATAAAATGCATTTCCATCAACCACTATTGTCAAGCCGTTTTCGGCGCTGTGTATGTAATCCTCTAGACGCGCTGTTAAAAACATCTGCACAGCGCAAATGGTAGAAAAAAGACATGGGATGTAGTTTGGGTGGACGTTACCAGCCACAGTAATTACTGCATGATTGCATGGATACTTGCACTGGAAACACAGTGGGAAGTGAAGAAAAGTTGAAGTTTTATATCGATCCAGTTTAGCTCACTCTTCCACTGGTCGTGGCAGACAAAAGACAGACGCTATGTAACGTTACATACAGTATTTTACATGTCCCTGGTACCCGGGAAATTCCCCTAGCTCTTTTTAACAAGCACAATGTCCAGTGGGCCACGGCTTAAGGACTGTGACCTTTACCGGTAGCGTGCATGTCGGGTGAGTGACACAGCCGGAATCGAACTCACAACTTCTAGTTCCAGAGGCAGGGCGGCTAACCACTACTCTGCGTACGCTAATGGTACTACCAATGGAACGAAGAACGATTTGTATTCAATGTGGAAGTTTACCATTCGACCACTATTGAAAACTTTCGGAACGTTTCCCTTGAAAATCTTTCAGTCAAAGACTGCAATATGTGGTCCCCAGCTAGATCTAGATATGGTAGGGGCACCGGAAATTAGCTTCCGTAATTGATTTGATCACAGTCTCCTTTACTTATCGTCCTATCCAATGACTTACGCATGCCAAGACCATATCATCACCTGGGAACCTCTTTATACACGGACCCATTCACGACGCTGGTAACATGGCATGAAACACGTATAACATTTGTCAACAGGACATAACAGAATCCCTCCATGACGCAAATGCCCTAGATGCCCATTGTACCATCTTATGTCAGGTCTCGGGAAGGAAAAACACCATTAGATAAAGAGCTGGCATATCCAATTTATTTCCCCCGGCGCCATAGCCGTTAGATCTATGGAGAAGCGTGGGGGGAATGTTCAAATGTGACATAGACAACGTTAGCTGACAAATTTACGTCCACTTTGATCGTCCAATTATTTTTTATGTACATTTGATATATTTTTGGAAACCATCAAATCGTCTCTTTCCCAGATAACAAAGATTTATGATATATTTTGGAGAAAAGGTCATTCGATAGTTTCCTTATAAGATAGTTTTGGCCAGTTAACACTACCATTAAAATTTCAAGGCTTCATCCATTATACATATTGTTACTTTCTCCTGATACAAATGACATTCATCCCACTAGGCTCGTATACTTAACGCATGACTGGATTAAAAGTAAATACTTAGAGATTCAGCCTTCACATTGAAAAAAGGCCTTGGGATACAATATGTAAAGTGTGTGGAATTCTTTATTAGAGATTTTTCCTCGCTTACTCATTTAAACATTCAAAAGGGCGTCTACGATAGTTGATTTGGCAATTTTAAGATTCAACCTTCGCATTCACATTCTAAACGTTGGAGGGCTACGATACGTAAAAAAAGTGGTGTATGTTGAATTCTTTATTGCAGATTGATCAACACTTACTCATTTAAACATTCATAAGGGCGTCAACGATAATTGATTTGGTAAGATTAAATCTTCACATTCCAAAAGCACAAAGGCTTTGGGCTACAATATGTGAAAAAGTGGTGTATGTTGAATTCTTAATTAAATACTGTGTGTAACTTATTCATTTAAACATGCTGAAGGGTGTCTACGATCATGGTAGCACTAACAGTGAAGGGTTGCATAAAGGTTCCAGTGAGACCAAACATTTTAATACATTCAAGCTCAACACCTATACATAACAAGGCTTGAAAGCATCTCAAGGTTGGACTGTAAGGTTACTGTTTATATGGATAAGTTGTATATGAATAAGACTGATATGGTTTCTTAATTGACCAACTTGCTGGGGAGGTAGGAGTGAAGGCTGAAGACCTAGAGCACTTAATGACGGACCGTATCGTCTGGAGGGAGAGAGTTGCCTTAGTCTGTATCTGTATCTTTATAGCCAGTATAACGGCAATTAGGCGTAACACACCAGTTTCGCAAGCACGCGGTGCGACAGCAGCTGGTTATATTACACCGAACGGTGTGTTACACCTTGTCATTGCATATCTGACTGCAACCGTTCTTTAAAGCTATTTAGGGAGGATGCTCCTACAGTACTTGATGACAACGAGTTCCATTCTACTATGGTTCTCGGAAAATACGAATTTTTGAACACATCCTTGGCTGATAACTCTGGTACTTAAAAGCATGACTATTTCTAGTCCGGACAAGCTGCCCGAGATGATAATGATGATAGCATCTAGATCTCTTCTTGTCAAGTCAGAAAAATCAGGCTCAGTCACTGAGAGTGATGACCAAAACAATGCATCCGATAGGCTAGAGAGTGACACACAAGATTTGTAACTGGTGGCATGGTAGCCTTGTGATTTCGATTGTGTATTCAGAACATGGACGTTCTGAGTTGAAATCCCTGGCAATGGATGTTGTGTCCTTGGGAAAGACACTTAACACACATTCCCTCACTCAACACAGGTGTAAATGTGTACCTTTATCCGATTAGGGACGTCCCTCGGATAGCACGTTAAAAGGAGTGAATTGAAATGGAGGACGTTAAGTGGAGGACGTTAAGAGGCCACACCTCGATTACGTTAAGAACCCACCACACTTATCGAAAAGAACAGGGGTCCATCCCGATGTGAGTGGATCATGTAAACCTGTTCGAATATGCAGGCTCTTCAGTACAAACCTGATGTGTTACGTCATGAGGCGGTTTACAAACAAACAAAAATACTATGCTGAAACTGCTTTAAGATACAGTCACCTTCAATACTAAGGAAGAGAATAGCAATTTCTAACTGTGCTTCTCTTGAAACTGTTAAGTTTTCCGATAGCTCCGGTGCGCAAACTGACAACCTTAAGCTCACATGTATTTGGAAAGGATGCCAATTAATAACTGACATTTACTATAGCTCATTAAGTGACAAGGTATTCTGCGATCTACACATAAACGGGGCAGCTTATCGATTTGGTACGGTTTATAGTGACGTGGTTAGGTGGTCGTATAGTATCTAGTTCATGTCGAAAGTCGACGCAATATACCCGAAATCTTCTAAGCAAGCAGGTGGTACTGATAACATGTTTTTGACAAGAGACAAAACCTTGAGGTTTTGGGTATTTCTGAGAGATTATTGAATCGATTTCAAGTGTATTTTGTATTCTTTGTTGATAAACGAAATTGATTTCAAAAAGTGCAGTTTCAAGAAATATTTCCATGTACTTTTAAAATCAATGGGGTGAAACAGACCAATCTGGTCAATGCATGCCTACCCCCCCCCCCTGTCTGATAACTAATATAGTGGACATAAGAGAGCAGAAAATTTAGTCATCAATACAGCAACTTAAAGTTATTCCTTACAAACTGATAAGCAAGTCTAAAGTGATAGGTAAATATGAAGTGCAACAAAAGAATAACAGTAAAGTTGATGAAACTTAGAATAGCCTTTCTACATTTGTGGCATTTTCGTGATCCAGTGCAGTTTTGCTAGCCTCCACCAGGCCTTCCTACGGGTGCACGGATCGTAGAATTCGACGAAAAAGAGAATAATTGGCCAGGAGAGTCAGTCCGCGGCGTGGTTAGTATACACCCCCCCACCCCCCACCCCTCACTCAAACTCTACAAACGACTTAGCTAGTCGGGTGGAGATGACAGTTTTGCACCGTATCTTGTAAATAATCGTGTCCGGGTCATCGTGTTACAGATAGCCCAGTCTGCATCTGTCTTGCCAAACATGCCACGTTCACACGTAACGAACTGTCTTTCATAGTCACTGACCTTCCCTGAACCCAGTCTTCACACGGCTTTTATCTAGTGCCAATGCCAAGAATGATCACACGGAGCGTCTTAAGGCTTGCATGTGGCGTCTTATCCTTTCTAATGCCTTCAAAGAAGAGGGGAGCGAAGTGCCACGGCGTTCGTGAGCACCCATTTGACGGGAGAGAAGATAGCGATCTTAATACACCTAGTCTTTGAACAAGGGTGAATTATTGACCCCTCGCAGCTCGACCAGTTTATCAAGAATACAGATACGAAACAGAAAAGGTATTTGAAATTCCGACTTTAGATGGAAGTATACATGATTTAACCGTATTGTGCGGATAGAAAACCACGTAGTTTGTCTTTGAACAAGAGTGAATTAATAACCCCTAGCAGCTCGACCAGTTTATCACGAATACAGACACGAAATAGAAAAGTGTTTTGAAATTCCGACTTTAGATGGAAGTATACATGATTTAACCGCATTGTGCGGATAGAAAACCACGTAGTTTGTCTTTGAACAAGAGTGAATTTTTGACCCCTCGACCAGTTTATCAAGAACACCGATACGAAACAGAATCGAAAAGTTATTTGAAATTCCAACTTCAGATGGAAGTATACATTTAACCGTATTGTGCGGATAGAAAACCACGTGTAACAAACCAGTTTGTTGTAATGAATATTACAATCGTCATGGTCTAATCTTTATTTCATTTAAACAGTGAAATTTCACTTGATGAACACCAAAATACATCGCTGCACAACACTTCAGTTTTCAGCACCTTGGACAAGCATCTTAAAGTCAGGCTGAAAGGACAGCAACTTACCGACAAAAAAAAAACGTTGACATTTTAGATTTAATCCCAGGGGTTACTTTCCACGCATCGACAGCTTCGATGTGAACTTTAATATCTCTGGAGCTCGTCAACCTGCCCATAACAAAGCGAATAAGTCAGCGCCTTAATTGGTTGAAAAACAGTAATAACTTCGCGGTCTGAACCTTTAGGTGTACCGTGATTTCTTTCTACGTTATGCATATTGAAATATTCATCAAAAATGTTCAGTTACAAGTATGATTCTTAGTGTTCTGGTTAGCATAGCTTGAGCATAGCGCCCCCTACGTGGTGCTTTTGTCGCCTGATCCCCTGTGCTGTGATTTAGGCTATTAAGCTGTCTCTCAACCAAAATACCGACTAGGTCTGATTCTTTTGGAAAAGAACCCTGCGACGCTCCATAAATCATTTTCAAAATCAATATTTGCCTTTTGAGTAAGGTCGTAGTAGGGGGGAACTTTAATTCACCAAAGTTATCTCTCAAAATGTAGGAAATACTAGTATTGTCTCAGCGGGTTATGAGCTTGAAATTTGTCGTAATCGGATGCCGGACCACCAATGACAGCTTTTGTAAAGTTCGCCTCCTGTTTCTGAACACTACGCTGTGATAAAAATCTGATGAGAACCATAATTCTATTCATTTTTTGATATGGTAAGGATTGATCTAATATAATAACATAATATGTAAACTGACTAAGTAGAGCTTATCGCTACTTGATATGCTATTTTTGTAGGAATCGATATAAATTGCCAGCCATAAAATATCAAATCGACGGAGTACGGTCCATAAATTGAGCACAACGAAGAGAATGGTTGCAAAGAACTATCATCAAATTCAATCGTCGATGAGGGTCTACACTTTAGGCTCTAAGTGGCGCCCACGATGTGATAAATGCTTCGAAATATAATTTCAGAAGAAAGAAAGATGTTCCTATTCTCACAAGCTGTAAAAAGGTTAACAGAGTACATAGACCATACGGGATTTTTAAAACTGCAAAGACAGCTTCACGCTTCATGAAATGTACCGCAAAAGGGATGGTCTAGCCTATCCACTTGGCTTCTTACTTGATATCAATAATACACTATAGTGCGCTTCTGGCATCTTTGAATTTGTAATAACACTAACAAGCACACCGTGAATCTCAGGTGATTACCTCTCTGTCTTTTTCTTCAGGGGTAATTTCCTTTTATCTTGCATAAACAACCTTCAGGCATTACATCCGACGTGAGCAGTATCTTATATTAGATAAGCACGGTGCATGACGACCGTTGCCCTTGGCTTGCAGCTATCTCTTTTGTCTACCGCACAAAACCTTTCTGACGATTAGTTGTAAGACTTAGATCATTACCATGCAAGAAAGTTCTTCTGAGTTGGTTAATTACATTATTGAAAGATCAAACTATTCTACAATTCAAAGAAATTAGTCTTCTTCAGCATTCTGACCCAATTGCTCTGGGCACGTGACTTCTCGCGCGTGTGACGTCAGGAAAGGGTCAAAGGTTAGAAGTCTATATCGACCCCCGTCACGGTTGAGAGAAGTTTGGCGCGCCCTTGTTAGACTTCTTTCTCCGATGCTAACTGCATTTTCTCGCACGTGCGACGTCATCAATGGGTCAAAAGTTGGAAGTCTATATCGACCCCCGTCACGGTTGAGAGAAGTTTGGTGCGCCCATGTTAGACTTTTTTTCTCTGCTAACTGCATTTTCTGCTATGTTTTTTCTTCTTTTTCCTTTGCAATGCTGTTGCACAAAGCTGCTTAATATCATTCACCTGACATGGCTTTAATGCTGCAGCGAAGCATACAGAATAAATCACAGGCTTACCTTGATAATTCTTCAATGGTATAGAATGCCCTCCTAGTGAAAACTATCTTTATCTAGAACACCTTGAAAGCTCCCGGGTAACTTTGACATTTATCTTAAGCTTTCAAAGGTACGTTTGCTATGTAATTGTGTAACCTCAACTAGTTTCTTTTTCCTTTAAGATTGATGGAGGTAGAGCTATGTGTAAATCTGTAATTGTATCTATGTACTTTATGGATGTATAAATTACAGGGCTCCAGTAACGTACAGTAACTACGACATATGAATATCCTAAACAAAGAAACAATCAACTTCTAACGTGATAATGTTTTTGACAGTAACACACTAAGACAATGCATTAATCATTTTCCAGTATGTCTCTGTAGTGACTACCGTGTTAAAAGTACTCTTGATATTCTGATTTGACTTCATATCAAAGCAAATGCTTAGGTAATGATGTCAAGATGATTATAAACTCAGAATTGGTTGCCACAAATGAAGAATAGAAAGTGGGAGATTTCAAAAAACTCCTATCGACCAGAGGTTTTGTCCATTTTGCTAACTGAAGACGAATATCACTTTTTCATGGTATGTTCCTATCTATAAGAAAGTTAGGCTCATTTCGTAGTTGAAAGTCGCTATTACGCTGTACTTTCAGACCATTAATCTTCCTAATCTTTGCTGTACTTAAGTTGCAGCCGGAGGGTATTTCACGGTGAACTAAGCCTTTCGTAATTAACCGGATCTTTTACATGCTGAATCTACCCTCCCGATCTCATTGTATCACACTGCTTACTATGTGTAAAGGTATCCCATCCTGAGGCTTCAGCACACCTGTATATTGCACAAGTCTCGGGGGACTGCCTCTCAATAATCCACCGCTCTTGAAGTTAAGATCGATAAGCTGCTAGAGCTGAACTGAGACAAAACTCTGCGACCTGAGGTCATGTTTGAAACTTGTGGAGATATTAGATAGACTGTAAGGTCGTCATGGTTAGTCGCCCATGCAATTTTGAAAGATGTACGAATGATTTGTATTCACTCATGTTGTCAGCTTCACTTTTGAATTCTCACTTGTTTAGAACAAGTGGGTGGATTCGCAAATGGCTTTGACTGCCAGTGGATACAGAGACGTAGCCATCGGCAGTAGTACAATCGCCTTTGTCAGCATTCTCAATATTCAATCCACCAGCCACCCAAAATTCAACGACAAGTCTATGCGTTTATATCATGGCACAAACTTTTTCGACCGGGGGTCATGTTTGAAATTGTGTAAATATTAGATACCAGACTAGTACGTCACGGGCAGTCTCCCAATTTTTAAAGCTGTACGAATGCATGGTTTGTAGCCATTCCTTGTGCTCTCAGCTTCATGTTCAATGCAACGTCAAGTTTACACGTCTATATCATGCCATAAACCTCTTCGACCTGGGGTCATGTTTGAAATTGTGGAAATATTACATACTAGACTAAGAGGGCATCACTGGCAGCGTCCCAATTTTGATTGCTGTGCGAATGGTTTGTAGCCATTCGTCGTGCTCTCAGCTTCCTGTTCAATGACAAGTCAAGTCTACACGTCTATATAATGGCACAAAGCTCTTCGACCTAGGGTCATGTTTGAAAATTTAGACATATTAGATGTACTAAAAAGGTATTCACGGGCAGTCTTCCAATTTTGAAAGTTGTACAGATGATTCGTAGCTTCTCGTGTTCTCAGCATCAGTTATGAATCGTCCCTTGTATAGAACCAGCTAAGTGGCCCGGGTGGATTCGCAAAGGGTTTTGGCTTCCGGTGGATAAAAAAGAAGTAGGCATCGGCAGCTAGCAAGTACATGTACATTCGCCTTTGTCAGTATTCTCAGATTTCAATCCTCCAGCCACCCAAATTTTAATGAGAAATTTACACGTCCATAGTTTGACACAAACCACTTCAACCTGTGGTCATGTTGAGAATCACGAAAATTAAGGGTGGGTACCGGTACCGGTATACCGTACGAAACCGGTATCGGTACAAACGGTATTTCTTGCATGCCGGACCGGTAAAAAAAAAACTGGTCCAGAACAAATCAGTGGACCGGTTTTTGGACCGATTAGAAAATTCACAGTACCAAGCTACCAGCAGGTGGTCACATAATGATTTTACCGGTCGAAGAAAATAACAAAACAGAACAGATTCAAACGTCTAAACTGTCGCTTAGATAGAACATGTGGGTTGATTCGCAAAGGTTTTTGCTGCCAATGGATACAAAAAAATAGCCTTCGGTAGTAACAATAACGCCCCGCGGCCTTTGTCAGCGTTTTCACGTTTTACGCCAACAGCCATTCAATTAGAAGTTTACATGTCCAATTTATGACACAAATCTCTACAACGTGTGGTCATGTTAGGAATTGTGGAAATACTAGACATACTCAACGGTCGTCATGGACAGTCCTCTAATTTTGAATGCTGTGCGGATGATTTGTCGCTATCCGTGTTCTAACTGTTGCTGAGAGTGAGTTGATTCGTACTAGCCTCCGTTCCACAAGAATCTGAAAAAACGGAGGCTAGCTAGATTCGTACAGGGTTTTGCTGGCAGTCGATACAAAGAAGTAACCATCGAAAGCAACGTTGGAACCCTCCCAGCTGAAAAACGACCCAGCCCCACCTGAACGTGGCTCCGGTGCGACCTAGCCATTATATTCATGGAGAAGTCTTCGGACTGACCCCATGTGCTGACAAACTTGGCTCGGATTCTGGACTTATGACTATGGACCACATAAACGGCTGTGACGATGTCAGGGTTTTGATTGCAGTGGATACAAAGAAATAGCCATCGGTAGCAAAAATAACATCAGCAGTTGTCAGCGTTCTCACGTTTCACGCCAACGGCCATCCATTTAGAAGTTCACACCTCCAAATTATGACACAAACCTCGAGCTCTTTAATCTATGTTGCTACCAGCGGCAAACAAAGAAGTACGTAGCCATCGGCAACTAGCAATAAGTGCGTTAACCTTTGTTAGCATTGTCACTTTTCAATGCACCAGCAACCCAAAATTCAAAGACAGTTTTGCACGTCGATAGTTTGACACATCATCATCATCATCATATCGGGCAGCTTGCCCGGACTAGGACTGCTCTCTCCCTCCAGGCGTCACGGTCCGCCATAAGTTGGTTTAGATCTTCAGACCTCACCCCTACATCCCCTGCAAGTTGGTCTATGTAGGTCCGTCGGGGTCGCCCGACACAGGAGTGCCCATGAGTTGGTGCCCAGAGCAGGACTTCGCTTACAAGTTCTGCTTTGTTTCTGTAGCTCACGGTGTCCTGCAAACCGTACCCTTCTCTCTATGAATATGAGTATGACACAGAACTCTTCAACCTGCCGTTATCATTGTGAATTTCAAAAATATTAAATGCACTACATGTAGTACATCCGCCTTTGTCCGCATCTTTAAGTTTCAATCCACCAGCAACCAAAATTTAATGACAAGTTCACACGTGCATGGTACAAACCTCTTCAACCTGTGGTCATGTTTGAAATTGTGGAAATATCAGATAGACTAAAAAGGTCGTCACGATCAGTCTCCCAATGTCGATATCTGTACGGATGATCTGTATTCACTGATGTTCTCAGCTTCAGTTTTAAACTGTCTCTTCAATAGAATACGTGAGCGGATTCGTAGAGTTTTGTACGTATAGCCCCAGTCCTCAGCTTAGTAGCTGGGCTGTCAGTTGTTACTTGACAGGGTTTGGCCGCCAGTCGATACAAAGAAGTAGCCATCGGCAGCTAGCTATAGCAACAAGTACATAGTCGCCTTTTCATGTCGATATTCTCACTTTTCATGCCGCCAGCCATCCAAGCAATTACAATTTTAAATATCCATATCATGGCACAAACCTCTTCAGCCTATGGTCATTTTCTTGAAATTTCGGAAATATCAGCGCTAGCTTCAGTTGTAATCTGCCGATTAAAAAGAACAAGTGGGTGGATTCGTCAAGAATTTGCTGTCAGTGGATGCAAAGAACATAGCCAACAGCAACTAGCAACAACACCCATCCAATTTCCACATCTTAACACAAACCTCTATGTACAACGTGTGGCAATGTTTGAACATTGTGGAAATATTAGATAGACTTAACCGTCGCCTTAGGCAGTTCCCCAAGTGTGAAAGCTGCACGGGTGATTTGAATACGTAGCCACCATATTTCAATTTAAAATTCACTTGATATGACACGTGTGTAGACTTGTAAGGACCGCCAGTGGCCGTATTCTTCAAACAGAGGTTTCGATAGAGGGGCTAGTGGTGGTCGCAATTTTAAACGATGCTCTCCCTCCACAACGGTTAAAAAATGCGGCCACCACTAGCCCCCCCATCGGACCTCTGCTTGGAAAATACACTGGCCGCAAAAGACTCGTAGACTACACGGCGTCTTTTGTCAGCATTTTCACTGTACATGGTTAGCATTTTCACAATCCCTCAATGGCAAGTCTGCGCGGCCAAATTATTGACGAACAAGCGTTGTTAGATTGTTCAATCATACAGTCCCTACGGAAGAGTATCGACAGTCGGTGTTGGGTAAATCCAGAGCATTGCCACTGTTGTGAAGTTGTGTGGAGATGCTTCAATTAATTCGTACAGTGTTAGGTAACGTCAGATGAAAGGAGGAATTTTCGAGATTGTGAATATCGAATTCGGGCGGAAATGCTTTTATTTGTACAATATTACAGGTAGATCAAGGACATTATGTAATGTCCTTGGATAGACCTAGGAAATTATCACCGTTTTGAAGTTGATTAGATATGCTTTCATTCGTCTGGTGTTAGTTAGATGAAACCGAGAATCGTCAAGGTTCGGAATATCGAATATGGGCGGAGATGCTTTAATTCGTAAAGTGTTAGCTAGACCAAGAAAATTATCACCACTTTAAAGTCAGGTGGATATGCCTCCGTTCGTACAGTGTTTGGTAGATGAAACCGAGAATTCTCAAGGTTGTGAATATCAAATTATATTCGGGCGGAAATGCTTTAATTTATAAAGTGTTAGATAGCCAGATTAAGGAAATTATCACCGTTTTGAAGTCACGTGGATATGCTTTCGTACGTACAGTGTTTGGTTGATGAAGCCGAGAATTCTCAAGGTTGTGAATATCAAATTATATTCGGGCGGAAATGCTTTAATTTATAAAGTGTTAGATAGCCAGATTAAGGAAATTATCACCGTTTTGAAGTCACGTGGATATGCTTTCGTGCGTACAGTGTTTGGTACATGAAGCCGAGAATTCTCAAGGTTGTGAATATCAAATTATATTCGGGCGGAAATGCTTTAATTCATAAAGCATATTAAGAAAATCATCACCGTTTTGAAGTCGCCTCGATATGCTTTCGTACGTACAGTGTTTGGTAGATGAAACGGAGAATTGCCAAGGGGATATGCTTTCATCAGTAAAACGCCAGCGGTGGGAAGAAATTGGAAACATCAGCATAAATCGTCATTTCAACAGCATTTTTCATTTCTGGAACCTCCTGAAATGCCTGAAAAATATATTATCACCAAAAAATCCAAGTACATACCTTAGAGAAAGACTTAGAGAAACGACACTCCTTCCACCCGCAACAAGTGATGAAGAATGATGTTAGAAGAAAGCTTCGGTCGAGTTTTGCAGTCGATGTCACGTCTCCTATTATAAGTCTGTTGGCAACGGAACGTGTGTTGACGAAAACTCGTTGAATTGATGTCGACGAAAATGAGAGAAAAAAATTATGATGTGTGGATACAAGCTATCTTCAGATAACAGAAAAGTTAATTCTGAAAATCAAGAAAACCAAACCACAGAGATATCACGGAAAGAAACACCCGAGTTAAGAGGAAAGAAAACGTACGGTCGCACTCGTCAAGCGAAGGAAACAGGCCGGCCGATTTTCCCGTTCCCGTGTGGGAAGTACAGCGCATGCGCAAAGAACAAACCTTCCAGACCTGTCCATTACAGCACTTTTAATCAGCTTTACCAGACGGGAGGGACAGAACAAAGTGCCAATCAGTTTGTTTTAAAAATAAATCACGACGTAATCAACATAATGGGAATTTCTAAGAATTTTCCAAATTCTAAGCTCACTAACTCCTTGATTCCCTCGAATTCGTCGGAAGATTCATGGAATCCATCCACAGAAAAGCCAGATCGAAAATCCCTATTCATTCTGGTTCCAAAATGGTCACCTATTGTGACCTAAAAATTGATTAATTCAATCATCAGGCGAATACCTAGCCGTCAGTGCGTCGCAAGTTAAATGGCGGGAGAACCCTGAAGTTTTACAGACGTATGTAAAACAAGTGAGAACTTGACTTTGGGGTATATTTAGCAAAGTATAGTGGACTTTTCAATTCTAAGTCTAGCCTCCCTTTAAAACTCATTTTAGAGTATCAATCTAGGTAATTCAAAAGCACCTTAAACTTAGGTTGCTCCAGTTTTCCTTTAACAACGCGCAGAAAACATGTTGGCTTGCAATATTTTAGAAATCTACACGGCAGACACTATGTCACCGTCTCCTAAGTGAGGGGGTGGTCGACGTGGACGCGTCCGTGGCCAACGTGGACGCTGTAACTCCCTAAAACAAATTTGCAACCTCGTCCTCCTTAAGTCGTGATTAATAGGTCAGGGGTGCAGGAAATTGATGTTGGCAAATGTACGCACCAATAAGTTTTGGCAGAGGTATGGTCGTGTGGCGTAACGCCAGGATGTTTTGCCCAGAACCAGAGGTCCATATGATTCGAATCCCCTGAAGCCACCGACGTTGTGCCCTTGGGAAAGGCACTTTACACGACTTTCCTCACTCTACACAGGTGTAAAAATGGGTACCTAACTTCGGTTGGGGAGGTAAAGGGCAGTGGAAGGAGAGGGATGTGCTTCGCCTTCCAATACCATGCCCTAGACACAGTGGATAACAATCCACTGCCCCTACGGCCTCAAAAGGGCTATGGGACCTGTACAATTACTGTTTACCTTACGCACCAACTGATTTTGGCAGAGACACACACCAATTATACTGGATGCCACTAGTGCCAAGAACTTTCCCAGTCGTTAGTGTTCTACCCCTCTACTGAACCGTGCGAGAGAGCACTTGTAGGACTTTGATGCTAATTGTGTTTTCATATACCGTGATCAAAGATCAAGATTCCCTATACTGAGTGGCTATTAAGCTTGTTATTTGTTTGACTTTGATCAACTTTCGAATATATACTCTAAATGCAGAGACGAGCAGCTTATTAATTTTTTCGACAATCCTTATGACGTTAGACGAAACTTTTAAGCGGATATCTCATGCACTGGACTGCGCCAACTTTGCGGATTTCCCCTTGTGGTTACGCACGGGTAAGTAATATGTGACCCCTCCAAACAAAATGGCCGCCCCCAGAATGTCACATTCTCAATTTCGGCTTCAAATCAGGTACAAGATAACTTAAATGGAAATTGAAGTGTTGCTACTGATTTGAAAGAAAGAGAAAAACAAAAGCGGTGTTTAAAAAACACACCGGCGAAGTGAGATTATGCAAAGTATGTACTCATTTGCATGGTTTATATCTTACTATGTTAACCTCCACGAAACCTTCAAATGCCACAAGTATGAAGTTCACGTTTATTAAAAATATTGAATAATAGTATTATTTCATTAATTATAAAAAAACATGTAAGACGATCAAGATTCATCAAAAAGAGATTTAGTCATTTTGCCGTTTTGCGCCCATTTGCGCCATTTTGACAAAAATAATCGTAATTTCAGGCGACAAATTGGGATCGATTGAAGTCGATTGGCGCCGGTTTGTGCCACTCTAAATTTGCAAAGGCCTTTCGAAATTTGGTCAATTTGACGCTGTCCAGTGATATACCAACTTAACAAGTGGCCACCAAGGTAATACGGGCAAAGCATATCTTAAAGTCAAATTGTTGTGTATTCATATGCATATCAAGTAACGCGGCTTTAGAATTTAATTGAATGTGGACTGCTTTTTACCACCCAAAAACTTGCAATTAGGTTAAAGTCAATACCCAAGCGGCAATCCGAGCCGAGTAATATGTATTCTCGCCTGTTGGGTCCAGTCAGACGACGCCTTCGTGACAAGAATATCAATTAGTTAAAGTTTCCTGAATCCAAGAAGCGGAAACAACTAGTACAGGTCAATTAAGAATTAGGTTATAATGTTTAGAAATTTACATACGTCAAGCACTGTAGCCTCCTTTGCAGGTTTTCTGGCTGGCGTTTTTTTTTTGGGGGGGGGCGCTGATTCGCGATGATTTTCGAAATATTAGGGCAAGGTTCTTTTGGTGGAGAAATCTTATCTGCCGCAGAAAGCCTGCTGTCGGTCGGCATACTAAAAGCGGGCGGCAGACAATAGTTCTCCAGCACAAGAAACTGGCACCGAGATGTTGAAAATGGTGAATCAGCCTCCCCCAAAATTAAACGCCGGTCCCGTCCAGAAAGCTAAAGAAGTCTAACGCAATTAAAGTGTTAGGATAGCTAGTCCTTTAACATTATAATTGTCTATCACGTAGCAGAATGAATCAGGAAATGAGACCTTAATACAGCGACAGAATCACAGATACATTTTTTATATATATACACCGAAAAAACAGGTTTTTACTAATTTACAAGCAGAAATTTCGTGGGGGGTTTATATCGCCTCCTCCCTTCACAGCGGGTCAGATGAAAAAATCGCGGCCACTCAACCGATGACCGA
The DNA here is from genome assembly GCA_035149815.1 of Branchiostoma lanceolatum. Taxonomy (NCBI): domain Eukaryota; kingdom Metazoa; phylum Chordata; class Leptocardii; order Amphioxiformes; family Branchiostomatidae; genus Branchiostoma; species Branchiostoma lanceolatum. The sequence goes on from CM068882.1 coordinate 3,559,906, forward strand.
AACCTCTGCTTGGAAAAATGGTTTCTACCATGTTATACTCCTTTATATTACCTCTTTACAAATTACACACTCCCTCACATCGAGTTTTGCCATACCCGCTGTAAGTAACATTCCACCAGATACCGTTATGTAACATATGCACTGCATAACCAAGAATGACAGCTGGCCAGTCCAGGCTATAACTTTCTTAGACATAAAGAAATTAAGTCTGGACAGAGCAAGGCTACTGTTAGATTACATTGTCTATCTGACTCTTGTCTTGTAGCTTTTCCCATCAATTTTGAAGCCTTGTGTATTTTCACCCACGGCATGTAAAGTCATCTGAGTTAAAGATATTTCTGAAAACATTTCAATCACTTATTCCTTTTGCGAGTTTTACTTCAGTACCAATGTCCTTGAGGATAATGGAATTCCTTCGGGCCAATTTCTTAGACGACCTTGGAAAATCTGGAAGAGTTGTGACGAACGGCAACTTGTTGAGAATCGTCTCATCTTGCGCTTCGTGATCTTCAAGGATTTCGTCGGGAAGACTTCTACGGAGGAATCTTCTGACGGCCCAGGTACCCATGGAACCCTGGTCGAAGTCTTTTTTACCCTCGGCAAGAGAGAGGCGGCGGTTTCCCTTCGCTCGCGGCCGGGGCTTGCCGTGCGAGTGATGCGGCCGGATGGACTGGTCAAACGCCGAGCACGTTGCGGTGGAAGCCACGCTCATCCGCCTTCCCGTGCTGTAGCGCCTCATGCGGCGGGAACCTGAAAGACAGCATGGTGCAATCATAGATAGGTGGAAAGGCACCAGGGATATAAGATGATTTTAAATGCAAAATGTGTATCAACTACCAGTAACATGCTCTGATACACAATTCAACTTACTTTTGATATCTCATGGTTTAGGTTTTGCTAGTTATGATACATTTCGATTCTATTTTGGACCACAACTTTGGGTTGCCTATATCTAGAAACTATTACTCAAACTTTAATGGCCAGGCAATGATATAGATCATTACTAATCCAGTCTCCCTAGCTGGGTACTATCCTCCGTAGTTACCACTGGCTCTCCCTTTTTGCTTGCTTACCAACTAAAAAGGGAGAGCCAGTGGCTCAACTATGACTGATGGCACCCTGGCTGACTTCTCCTTTACGCCAAAAAAAGTTACTCATCAAGCTACTGGATTAAACTTTGAAACAGTTATACGTTTCCGACAGCATCCACTATCTTTCGTCAGTGACTTAATGAAAACTTCTCTTCTCTTACCTGAGGAACTGTCTGGCACCAGAGTTATGGCCGGTTCAGGGACGGGAGGAGGTTTGGCGCTCGGGCGGTAGGAAGGACACAACTGCTGCTCGTACAAGGCGAACAACTGTGGTAACTGCGTCCGCCAAGAGCTTCTGGTGGCGGCTGGGGCAGACCTAATAGCAGGCAAAGACTTCCCACGGTGGTTACCACTCCTTAGTGCCTGTCTGTGTGCTGTTGGAGAACTTATAGGCAGTGCTTGTGCACTGACGTTTTCTGGTTTGAATGACCTGGTCCCTGGATTTGATGTTGACTTGCGAGAGACGTTTAGACTGTTTTTCGCGGTATGTCTATAACGATATCTACTCTCTGCTTCGTCACAAACGATTGTCGTTCCTCTCATTAATTCAACAGTTACTTCTGTGGATGTTTGGAAGGTAGTTTTATCCTCTTTACTGTGAGTGGTACGGTTGATATCTGAAAAGTTCGTTTCTATTTTCTCTACTGCGTTCTTTGCCTTGGTTTGTGGTTTGCAGTTCCCTTTAAAAACTGCCACCTGACGACGAGGGAGGATTCGGTCTACCAACTGATGAGTGCACAGAAATGATCGCGACTTTGTTTTGCCACTGTTTAGAGGAGTTTGGATAAGTTCCCGGTAGCCCATGGTGAAGACTTGTTGCTCGGAGGGTTGTACGTAAATGTCTGGTGGGTCGACGGGTGTCGCAATCCTACAAAACGATTGTAAACATTACCGTGTTAAACTGAGAGGCAAAGACAACACAAAGGCATTCAACAATCCCGAAACGATACCACAATTGACCATATCGCTGATATATCTACCAAATGCGCGATACACATTCGTTGGAATTTGAGCAAGATTATGGCAGATTCGATCTTCGACAGTGATCTTCAGATATCTTTTTCCATCACAAGACAACTAATTTTGTACCACACACGATCACGACTGTCCCAAGAAAATGTTAGTCTCTACCAGACTAACCGCGCCAGCTATAGGGAGAATATTTGCCGGGGGAGTTTGGCCATCGAAGGCTTCATTCGCAGGCGCAGATTTGACCCTCTCTCCGTAGCCGACTCCCTTAGCATACTATTCATTCTATTTGGCCAATTTCTACTATTTTCCCAGCCATCCACAGGGCTTGGTAGAGGCTACGAATATACCCCAAATTGCTGTCGTAAACTTAACGTATGTCAAATGTGAACGCGTTTGATCATGTAATTGTAGAATCCTCAAAGCCCTTAAGCAAGCAAGTACCCATGTAGGCAACTACACTGATGGTATGCCCCCAAAGTGGTCCAATAATGAACTATTATTACGAAAACGTGAAACTCATAAGAAGTAGCGTGGATTTCAAACTCACGGTTTAGCGTTCAAGCCCTCAAAGAAAAACTTGGTGGCAGATTCAGTTGTATGCAGGTGTATGCTTCTCACGATGTCGGCTTTAGAGTCTTGGTTTCTGTGCACGGCTTTTGAAGTGAAGTGTCGAGGCAAGTTCAGGTATCCAAGAATGTGCAAGTCATCTTGGCCCCACCGACGTCAAGGTAAAGGATTCCTTCGCTGATTTGGCGGGTACTAAACGTCCGTGCAGCCAATCGTGCAAGTGAATTAAGGCGCAATGAGATATAGAAGAGTACTAAAGTCCAACACGTCAAATCTGTTGTTCTCTCCGTGCACAATTTCCAAAGATAACTACGTTGGTTGTCCATAGAATCCTAGCTGATAAATACCTTATGATGATCGTGTCATGACAACGTCTTCTGATTGTTGCTGTGGAATTCAGCCATTCTCTATCAACATTGTCCGGAATCTGGGCCCTTTGCTGCCTCTCACAATCAACCTCTCCTCTCATCTAACAGACACAAAATGTATCTACCTCTCGGTAAGAAGAAACGCTACCAGCACAATAGCTTGGTCTTACCGTCAAATAATCCATCCAGCTTAAGGAAAGGTTTTCGTGTAAATAATTCAACATTGGCCACCTGTTTTGAATGACCTGATAGAATAAACATGGCGCGGCTTCAATCACACGAACCAGTCAAATAGGATCTACAGATCATTAAGCGTTGAGAGGGTCAAGAAGGGGTGGTTGAGTGGCCGTACCACCTGTGAGGGCCGGTTGCTAGGGCCACGCCATGCGTTAGGCAAATCATTTAAGTCTTGTAATAAGAAGTGACAACCAGATGTCACTTACTGTAGGTGGGGTATCATTGCACTTTGTCTCCATACGTGTTCATCTAAACTTTAGAACGTGCTAGTAAAACTATAATTAAGTAACGTCGCAAGAGAGACCTTTCTAGCACCCTAGCTGGTTTCAAGTACCCGGCATTAGAAATAAGTGGCAAGTTTCTACAGTCTATAATGAATCTACCTGTGTTATAATGAATGACCTATTTTCACAATGATTTCGCTACATTCCAGCTGATTATCAAGTAGTAACTACGTTTAAAAATGGACCCACCCCACGATAGTTCGTGTCAAAACAGGCAAACGCAGTTAACACAGTAGTTTGAACAATTCATTTCTGCTCTAAAACTAAGACTTCCGTATTTTAACTTTCTTTGGTTTCGCTTGCAACAGCTCTTGCTTTCTTTACTTTGAATTCTATTCACTATGATAAATTTTTCCTTAAGCAAAGTCAAACGTTCTTACAATGAGGTCACTTGCGTCACTCTTGGCCCAATTGAGAAATCTTAAGTGTTCATTCACATCTCAGGTAGCTTTAAGGTATTAGTTTGTAATCAGTCTTGTGTGCTTGTGCAAGTGTTACAGAAGACGTAACCTACATTATGGCCACCACCCAATCATAACTATTTGTTCAGCTTAAAAAGAAAAATTGTGCGAAAGCAGTGGTATGTGCGTGCACATATCGTTAAAAAGTGCCCCAATTACTTTTAATGGTCATGAGATAGGTGTAGGTGTGGTGGTGCATTCTAATGTATTTTTCAAATGATTACAATGAAATAATTACAATAATTGTGATATTAATACAGAGCACTGGGAGGACATTGCCAATGACTGGCAAACACTGCATGTTGAAAATTCAAATTAGAAGCTAGGCTGATGTGTAGTGGAGAAGAAAAGTGGATTCAGAGAAAAGAACTTTGCAACAGACAGAACTTTCCAAGAGACCTGAGTCAGCTTACAGAGATGCCTCATGTGGTAACGCTTTTTCGTTAGCTAGTGGCAGAATGCGGCTTCGCTGCAGCTCACATCTTTGGCCAAGCACACCAGGTCAACCCTACTCTTCTCGATAAGTGTGTTGGGTTCTTTTACGACTGTTTAGGACTGTTAAGCCATTGCCAAAGCTGTAGGTTTGATGTACGTTAAGATTTGTGGGTCAAAGAAACAGGGCAGGTAAATTACTCTAACAAAATCTGTATCTGTATCTACAGCCGGTATAACTGCCATTTGGCGTAACACACCAGCTTTGCAGGCACGCGGCGCGGCAGCAGCTGGTTATATTACGCCAAACGGTCTGTTACACCTGGTCTTCGGAAATCTGACTGCAATCGTTCTTTAAAGCTACTTAGTGAGGATGCTCCTACAGTACTTGATGACAACGAGTTCCATTCTACTATGGTTCTCGGAAAATACGAATTTCAGGTTGTGGTGTAAACTTGTGTGGTGGAAACCTGTGTATTGTAAACTGGTGGTGGTACAGCCAGTGTGGCGGAAACCTGTGTAAGTTTTGTTAAGCTTGCTATAAAAGTCAACATTACATCAAGATTGGTTCAATGCAGGGTCGATGCTAGAAAATTAATGATCCTCCAATGGCAAAATCATAACTGCTAGCCAAGACAGTCCTACAGCCATGGAAAAGAAAGTTGTGTCTCTACAGAAAATCAGAGTGCTTTGGCTCCCAGTAACAAGTCTCTGTGTTTCCTTTTGACCAAAGGCGGCAATATATATATATAATAATCACAACATGGCCACTGAACACATTTATGATTGTGTATCTATATTTCAAAGAGAGAAAAAAAACAGTACAAAAAGATGAAGGGCACCAAGAGAAAATACATTGTACATGTATCTCCATATAACACATGATCATTCAACGAAGCTCTTGTTAATTTTCTCACATTTTTAACAGTCAATTCATGGCTCTTTCATAATGAAACTTTGCCTTTTCATGATTGTTTTATGAACAGTCAACAAAATATGAATGCTTCTAATAAATCCACAGGCTTTTTCAATCATGTTCATTTCATCTATCAACTTCTTAATGTGAGAGCAGCAAATATTTTAACAGCTGCAAATTTTTCCCATAACATACTGCATTTGATTATCTTGCCGTATCATTTTCTCTTTACTATACATAGTTCAAGCTAGTGAAACATTGTCATAGTTTATTCAAATATACATCTCTATATCAAACAACATTATTGACAACATTATAAGCCTATATGGGTTATGGCGTAAGATAATGATACAACCCCCTCTGAGGCAAATGGACCAGTCCAGTATCTCATCTGCACTGGTTTGCGAGGATTTCCAAATTCTGCTGAAGTAGGGGTGGACAGACACATAGTGCAGGCCTTGGAAGCTTCATCCATGATTGTAGAGTATTCAGGGCATGGCTGGGGTTGCTAGGTGACAGCTGGACCAATGAGGAGGCTGCTGCTATCTGTATACCCCATGGTACTGCAGAAGAAATTTTTTCAATCAGCAAAACAAAACAAAACAGACATAATATTATTGTCTTTCTACAGATGCTAATTTCAATTTTAATTTGTTTAAATCTAAAACCTTGTTTAAATGAAATATATTTCATAAACTTTAAGATGTTCCCCTAAGTTTGAGTTTGATATCCAGGTTATTACAAGAAAAATCTGATAATGATGAATGGTTTCTTGGAAAAACTTACACGAACTGACAGTGGCAGTCAACTTCATGACCGAATTATACTATTTATAGAACATGTTTCCCTTTTAGCTTTGCCCTATTCTAGGACAAAGGCCAGAGTGACGTACAATTTCAGTTTTCAAGTTCAAAGTTTTATAAACAGTATTGTCAGCAGTGACACCTATTTGCAGTGCAAAATAGTACCAGTCAGCATTGCCCAGGGAAAGATGACAGTTGGTCACTGAAATGTCGGCTTGAAAAAAACACCTGGTTGTGTACAAGAACTTATCCAGTGACTTACCATCCTGATGAAACTATTCACAGAGTATGAAGGAGGTCGTACCTGAATTTTGATTCTTCTCTGCTTCTGCCAGCATCTTTATCATGACCTGTTGTAGCTGGTTTACAGACGACTGGTCCTTGACTAGACCAATCCTCCCGACACAACCTGTTTCAGAAACAAGAGTAAGTCCTTTGGAGTTCACTTATTGTTGAAAAAGAAATGGTTACATACACACCATAAGAATCATCTTCAAACAATAAAAAAAATGCATTTGGGTTGATCAATTGACTTGACAAAGAGGATATAGCCAAAAGGACTATACACACTTTCATCAAATGTAGTCAAATTTAGCTGTGGATAATAGCATTCAAATAGTTGAAATGTAACTTCAAACCGAAGAGCAAGCAATCCGAGAAACTTCAATGTGGAAACGGACATATGCAAACACAGAAACATACACACACACAGACATACAGACACACACACACAAACATGCACACATAAGAAGTGAGAGTAAGGAGACAGATAAGTAAACCCGAAACAATACTTAACAAGTACACAACTACCTATCAACAGAAATAGAAGTTGATAGGAAAGAGCGTAGCTCACCAATGACTTGCATGATAGCGACAACAGTGCCATGAGGTACGGTGCTTTTGATCGACCTCGGCCGTGGTGAGATCTTATTCTCGCGCCACTTCTGTACAACTGGCAGCAGCAGGGTCTGTATCAGGTAGTCATGGGTCCACTGCCAGCCCTGGTGAGAGGCCAGCAGCTCCAGGGCTTTGGCTGTCTCGTACATCAGGGGGTTCAGACAGGGGTACTTGACTGGAGGAAAAAGTCCAAAAATATTTCAATATAATAGAGAGTTGACTTTATGCAAGCTTTTCCCCGTTATGGTCTTTAAATTGATATGCTGGTCATAACATTGGTACATGTTAGTATTCTGGTTTCTGCTACACTGGAGCACAACAACAGGCTCAAATAAAAAGTAGAGCAGAATGTGGTACAGAATGCACTTTCAAATCGCTGAATGTTACATAAAGCCCCTGACCAGTTACCGCGTTACATATAGCCGAACATGGCCTCCCAACCTTCCCCCAACCATGGTTGGGAGTGGTTCGGGACCTAGGTCGGCTGTGGTTGGCTGGTGGTCGGTGCGGTTGGCTGGTGTTGGGCTTGCCAGCCAAATGTTATGAAATTTTGAACACATTCAGCTGTCGACAGGAGGTCTGGAATGGGTTTGCTGGTGGTTGAGAGTATATATACGCTAAACCGGATAGTGAGTGAGTGAGTGAGTGAGTGTGATTAGGGTGTGTTTGGGAGTCAGATTTGACTCTAAAACTGGTCAGACTGTTCCCGACCTACCACCAACCTTGGTTGACTAGTGGTCGGTAGACATGTTTGGCTATGTGTAGCCTGGGCTTAAACCTAATGAAAAAAGTAGTATTTCCATTATGACTTTAGCCTTACCTTTAGCAGTGTTAGTCAACAGTTGTGCAGACTCTTTTCTCTGTAGAAGCTCCACAAGTCTTTCAGCCAGTCTGTTCACATCTCCGTCCTTCACATCCTTCCACTGATACAGACTCTTGAAGCACGACTTCAAGTCTTCTTTAATGTCTCGACTCATCACGACTAACTCGATCACTTGAGACATGGGCCCATCTTCTAAGGAGGGGCTGCTTCTCTGTAGAACCAGTGGCCAGACTGAGACTATGGTGAGGATTCTGTCCACTGGGGAGAGCAGCCTTTCTCGGAGAATGTCGTAGACGAGAATTCTTACTGGTTCAAGGTTTCCTAGAAAAAGAAAACAATGAAAAAACAACATTATTAAAACAGTAGCTGAGAAATATCTTGAGTAAAAATGGCAGGAATTGCCAGGAAACTTAAAATGCAAGACAGGTAATTCTACCTGAAAAAAAAGTAGAAAACAAAAACTTGAGCTGACTTCTACATTTTCTACAATACGTTTATAGTATACGCTTATTACGTAGGGGGGAGTAGGGCAATTCCTCATAGTGGTACCAAGCAGATCTACCCTACCATGAAGAATAATAACTTTATTGCACAACAATTGCACAAGGTACAAAGTATGGCATCTACTAGTACACAACTACAGTTCTGCACCTGATAACAATCAGTATATCAGTTGATAACTGGGATGTACCAATGTCCATGAACAATAGGGGTGTGCAGGACTTACCTGTTAATCTACACAGCCCTGTATACAGCCTACAGGTCGCCAATAGGTGCTCTCTTCCGATATTCCTCCTGATTTCGGCCGAAAGGGCGCGGCTTACTCGGTTGACCAGGCCCTTCCACTTGACCAGCTTGACCAGGTAGGTGACCCTACCCAGTATGGCCATCTCAGCTGTGGTCATGACCGGTAGCTTACTGCCAGTTTCACACATGGTCTTCACAGCTGGGAACAGGTCCACTCTGGCCTCCTCACTCTGTAATAGATACTGGAAAAGTACAGAGAAACATTTAGGAAACACACATTGCATCATTATATATGTAACGTAAAGCGGTTGAACCTCAGACTGAGGACAAAGCATGAGGCTTTTTTGTTAGCTAGTAGTGCAATGCAGCTTGGCAATGGCTTGCATGCTTAGCCGAGTATACTGGGTCACCCCTTCTCTTCTCAATAAGTGTGTTGGTTTCTTTTACGTGCAGAGGTTTGGCTCCCCCATACAAGGATAATCCAAATGCAATCCTTTACAACATGTCTGAGCTGGGGCTGACATGCATAATGTCTAAACTTTAAGATACTTAACATTGCAGGCAATTGTGGTAAATCAAATTTTCCCTCTTCCCCTGATAGTAAACCATTTAAAAAGTATGAATTTCTGAAACTTTCCAGAAACTATCAAACCTGCATATATTACTGTACGTACATTCAAGTTTGCGAGGATTTAATTTCACGGTAGGGAGAAAATGGGGTGTTTGCCATGGTTTTAACTTTGCGGTTAAAAACAGGAGGGTAGGTAGGCAGAAGACAGAACAAGCATTTTTGTGGTGGTTTTTAGTTTGCAGTGAAGAGGTTACGGTGAAAAAACGCAAAATTAAACCACCGCAAAAATGTCAACATCTACAGTATGTACTTACCTGCATGATGATGTTGACAGCACCTGTCAAAGTAGCTCCCCCTTGCATGTTGCTCATGTATTGCAGCACATGGTCAGCTGTCAGTTTGTCTGTGGGTTCTGTCTTGAGTTTCTTCACTGCTCTTCCCTCAGTCCCTTCCTCATCACTTTTATCTGTGATCTCCCCATCTTCTACATCTTCTTCCAGACTCCTTTTGCTTGAACCACTGACACAAGGAGTATCTTTAGATACAATCATGTCTTCCACAGCATTTAAGACTTCACTATTATGAATCTGCTGCAATTCATTTGTCTTTCCTTCTTTAATTCTCTCTTGAGGATCGACTTCCTTTGGTCTGGGCATCCCTGATATTTCCTTCTCCTTGTCTTGAAGTGTCAAAGACTGTTCTTTCCTCTTCCTTTCTTTCTTGGTCGGCTTTAGAGTTTGTATTGAACTGTCTTCGGGAGTTGTTGTTGTCTCTTTCATAATGTCCTGGCCGTTTTGTGAACAAGATGGCCCATCAAAAACATCTGTGACTTTCTCGTGACCACTCTTTGCATTTGAGGCTTTTCCTGGTTTCGTTTTCAGTTGTTGACTATTGGTGGGCTTGATTGGCAAAGTTGTAGGTCTTAGATTTCCCTTTGTATTCTTCTGTTTTTCTTGTACCACGGTACTTTTCTTACCACATCTCCAGGCAGTCTTTTCACTCTGAACAAACAGGATGGCTCGTTTCTTAGTAGAATTGTTCCAAGTGTTTTGAGAGGGGGTATCTTTCCCACCCATGCTAAGAGACCTTGCTGCACCCCTGCCTCTGTTCGCTTTTGGTTTCACCTGCACAGCTCCCTTTGGAGCAACAGACCGGAACACGCATGGAGAGGGGTGTGGATTTTCTGCATTCGGTGATGTAGCATCCTTTGTAGAAGCGTGTCGGGACAAACTATCTTCACCATGGGGGGTGACTTGTAAGGGTGATACCACTGGCGGCAGGGGGGTTTCTCGGAGGGGAGAGATGGGTAGCTGCTGGGATGGGGACAGACAAGGGGATGCGGACCTCCTCCAAGGCGAGGGCGGCAATGGGGAAATCGGAGCTTCCAACAGGAAAGGAGACACTGGCAGTGGCGAGAGTGCCAAAGACTCAAAAGGAGAGGGTGGGAGGGGGGAAACAGGGGATGTAGACAAACTGCTACGGCTGGACCTGTTTGACAGCTGAGGACTTACTCTCTCCAGGTGGCTTACCCCAGCCTGCTGTCTGATAAACACTTCTACAGCATTTGCGTGGTGTTCTTGTGCACTTACTGCACTGCCTTGTACACCATCTGTGGCTTCAGTTTCACTCTCTGATAGCTCCCCTTCCTCCATAGTATCCTCATCACATGCTAACTCTGGTTCTTTGGGTGCCTCGATGCTAGAACCATCGTTTGCACTGCTTTGTTTTGCTTCATCAAGGGGCTTGCCTGTATTTACTCTAACCTCCTTGGGTACCTGGTTTGGTACCTTTGTACTGCCTTCCTTTCTTGCTTCATCTAAGAGCTCATCTGTACTTACTCCGAGTTCTTGGGGTACCAGTTGGTTAGTTGTATTGTCTGTACTAGCTTCCTCTCTTGCTTGATTTGAGAGCTCGTCTGCATTTACTCCAAGCTCTTGGGATACCGCCTGGCTAGTTGTATTATTTGTATTACCTTCTTTTCTAGCTTGATCTTGAACTTCATGCTCATGTGTATTTGTAACCTGCTCAACTTCAGTTACCTTGTTCGTTGCAGCAGCTGCTTCTTCTGTGTAGAGTTTTCTACCCTGTGCAACATTTTGTTGCTTTCCTGATGACACTATGCTTTTCGATGCTGTCCTTTGATGTGATGGTTGGTCCAATGGTTCCAACACAACAACAGCAACTTTGTTGATTGTTCGTCTAATACTTGATGCAGATATTTCTTTTAGACTCTTACAAATAGCTCCATCCTTTGGCACCTTGCATGTAGGGTTATTAAGCCATTCAGCTTTTGGAGGGGGTTGCTCCATGACTATCTGAGGTGCCATGTCCAATGTAGGTGTAACAGTTCTTTGTGCTGAGAGCAGTTCTTTATCTGATACACTGTCTCCAGATGTATCTTTCATTCTCAATTGTTCGGCTGATTTGTTTGGTACCACCTTTTTGGTTTCACTCTTCTGTGCATTTGTGTTTGCCCTCTTTTCTGATGACAAACTTGCCTTTTCTGACTTTCTAGTTGACCTTCTTGGCGTACCAACTTTAGGAGGGTTGTCTTTTGCCTCCACATCGGACAAGCTGTTTTCAGAAGAAGAACTTCTACTCCTTGTTCTTGAGCTTGGACCATGTATGGGGCTTATCAACTTGGTCTGCAACCTGGTTACTCTCTTGGGAGAGACGTCCCCCTCCCTCTCCGATGAAGAGCTGTCTCTTCGACCTCCAGGAGTGACCTTGCTGCCCTGACATAGTGACCTTGTAAGCGGCCTTCTGAACTCTGGCGAATAAGATCTTGGCTGTTCTTCTTGATCTGATTCAGCTTTTGAAATGATATTAGAAGGCTCTTTATTTACCAATGATGTAGCAGGTAGGTCCACGTGAGGTGAAGAAATCTTTGACTCCGAGTTGACTGTCTTGTTTTCAACTTGACTATTGCATGCTTTGTCAAGGCCTGATGGCACTTTGCTGCCTTCTTCACTCTGTAGTTTCACATCTTCAACTTTGGTGGTTTCTTCCTCTTTTAAGGTGTTAATCTTTTTGTTGTCCACTGATTCCTTTTCTTTCTTGTCCTCTTTTCTTGCCACCTCTTCTTGCAACGTGTCATCGTTTTTGTTGACATTTGTTTTGTCTTCTGTATCTTCTGCCTCTATTCTTTCCTCTATTTTGTCAGTTTTCCTTTCCTGTCTTGATCTTAGTTCATACTGGGCTGGAGGAGAGTCCCCTTTTTTCTCCTTAGGCATCTCAGAGGCATCTGACTCTGACTTGTTTTTCTTTCTTGTCGTGTCCGTGACGTCACGGTTTTGCTCTTGCTCTTCTTTAGCGGAGTCGTGAGACCGTGATCGTAAAGGATACCTAGATGGGGTTGTTACTGCTGTCTTCCTTGTCTTTGGTGGAGATATACGCACTTGTGATTTTACTCCTGTTTTCCTCTCTTCATCTTCTGATTGTGGTCCTGATGCCATTGATGCTGTAGAGCACAGTCTGGCCTTTCGAGGTGGAGAGGCAAAATCGTCAGTACCATCTTTGCTTCTTTCTCTAGCCTTTGTTTCACTCTCCTTTTCTTTTTCTGGAGAGGAGTCGGACTCGCTATCACTAAGATCCTCCATTTCTCCAAACCAAGAACGGCAATCATTCTCGTAAAAGTCTTTGGTTGCTTCCACAGGTGGTGTAGTTTTTTCCTCTGTTAGAACAGCCTTAGCTTTTGCTACTGTCCTTAGAGGTGGTTGTCCTCTAGCCCTTTTGCCACCACGGCTTTGTACTTGACTTCTTTCCCTTGTGAGTTTCTGAGGACTTGAGCTGTTAGCAAGATCTCTAGGAGACCACTTAACTTCAGTCTTTCCTTTCTCGTCGGTAACATTAACTGTTGGCGACTGTTTTAGAGCATTAGGCCTAGGAGGTCTATTGTTCTTGACAGGAGAGAGCTTAGATGGGTCGTTTGATTCATCGTCACCAAAGTCCATGTTGGAGAATGGTAAGGTCTGTGTGCCTCCGAGGAGCTCGTTTTCGATCCTGTCTGCATCATCATCCATGTCACTGTTGTCATCCGAACTGTCACTTGATGAGGAAAACTGCAAAAATATTGGTTGATATTAGTCATTGAAATATAGCAAAGTAATGAATGAGGGAAGATGTCTTTTGTAGGGTGTGTTACTATCATTTGGTATATCTTATTTCTGTACCTGGATGTCTAACTTTCATCAACGTGTTACTCAAAATGTTCAGCAGAAAATCTAAAATGGTTCTAACATGAAATACTTTTTAGATATACTTAGATGTCTTTAAATTGCTACTATATAAAACAAACAGCCTTCTAACTAGAGCTGTGTACCTAAACCCTGTACCTGTACCTGTAAAATTGCTTAGGTACAGGTCCGGACCTGAACATCTACTGTACCTGTACATGTACCTGTACATGTACCTAGTAAACAAACTAAAACACTAGTGGACACCATTTTTTAGACTGAAGATAGGTAAATCGCTTGACAGAGATGACAATTTTGATAACCTCACAGTTAAAAATGAAGAAAACTTGCAAATAGACTTCTTTTGAGATTCAAATACATGTCCTCATACAAAGATTGCAATTTACCACTACAAAAGACAGTTGGCTACATGTTTAACTTACAGGTAATTGACCAAACTTGTTTAGGTACATGTGCGGACCTGTACCTTAACTGCTGTACCTGTACCTGACTTTTTGTTTAGGTACGCAGCTCTGATTCTAACTTGTTTGACATAAATGACAAATCTCTCACCCTATCATCTCTTCTACATGGAGCAGGAGTGGGCGGGAGGGGAGACAGGGGTGACAGCGGCATAACAGGAGACAGAACACCCCTATTTGCCACGTTGGACCAGTCCATTTCTTCTTCCTCATCACTGGTTGCATTGGGTGTATTGGAGCAGCTCATTGCACTGGCAGGGGGTGGTGGGTTTCGTCTAGGGGTTCTGATCCGCGTAACACGGCTTATTCTGGGCTGTCTTGCTGGATTAACTACAGGAATATGTGTAGCTGCTCCCGCTGTGAAAAATAGGAGAAGACAATTGGTAACACAGTCCATTATCAATGGGGGAATGGTGAAAGTTTCATCCTCACAATACATGCTGAAACAAATTGGACAAACTGAAAAAAAAAAATTAAATCTATCTGAGTGTACAGTTAAAGATTATGTCTAAATTTTAAAAGCACCATTTTCTTCATACTCTAGAAAAAAGTGGGAGTAATCACACATAACTGTAACGTACATAAAAATGTAATACTATCGTTTGCAAAAGTTTAATAGAACTGTGACATTATCACTACAAGGACATTATCACCACAGTAACCTATTACCCTTACCAAAGGGTTAAGTGTAATACTGAATTCTGAACTTACCTTGTTGCTGTGCATTGGAAATCTGCTCCCGAAGCCCTTCCATCATGACCTAAAACAGAAATGTTTTCATATTAAGCACTGCAATTTCAATGTACCAAAAGACTGTACATCAAGAAAAGAATTTTGGTAAAAATTTGTACCTTTAAGATAGTCTTGATGCTGAAGATTATGATGATAATTTAGTACCTTTGCTCTGTCTAGCTCTCTCTCCAGGCCCCTGTTCTTTCTTTTCTCTGATGTAAGATCAGCTTTCACCTTTGTCAGGTCCTCTGAAGAAATAAAATGTAAGCAAACTATTAGGACAAAGTCATAGAAAATCCTTACAATGATTGCAAAATCAAAAGGCTTGATCTACATAAAAACGAATAAACTAAATATTGTGTTTGTCATAAAAGAATATGAGGTGTTCATATATTTTATGTAACTTTATTTCATATCTTTTCTCTGGGTGGTTTTGAATTGCAAAACATACCTTGTAGCTTGGCAGCAGAAACCTTCTTCTCACTGTAATGAAAATGCATAACAATGTATATCATTCACATGTTCTGCATCAAATAAAACACATTGTATTTGGCCATACAGAGCCTTGAAATGAAGTGGGGGGGGGCATGCAATAGGATCAAATGCAGTTGTAAGTAATGACAACAACCCTTTCATACTGGTGAAATAAACAGAACTTACTTTGAATTGTTGGCCTCCCTCTCAGCCTCTTCATCTTCAAACTTCTTGATCACTTCCCTGTACTGCTGGCATAGACCCTGTGAGACACAAGCCTTAGTCAGCATTTCACAGACACACGTGTGAGTGAAGCCCCGGTTACACATAGCCGAACATGGCCTCCTGATCATGATCTTTCCCCAACCATGGTTGGGAGTAGTGGTGCGGATCGGTCCGGCCGGACCGGTTCCGGACTTGTAAAACGTTTAGGTTCAAGTCCAAAAAAACCTAAACGTCTGGAAACAAGTCCGGACTTGAAAAAAAATTCTCTCACTCATACACTCCTTTTTGTTTTAAACCATCTTAAACCTTCCTTAAATCGTGAAATTTGCACTAGAAAAATATTAAAACATTGCTGTTTTTGTGTTCATAACTGAACTTTTGTGTTAATTACTGACTGTATATAATTCCGTATAATTTATATAGTTTTCAAATTACATGTAAAATATCTGCCAATATGCAATTTTACATGTAACACAAAAAATATTCCAAAAGTAACCTAAACCTCTGGACTCGAGTCCGAACCTAAACCTAAACTCGGGTTTAGATCCACACCACTAGTTGGGAGCAGTTCAGGAGCTAGATTGGCTTTTTTTTTAATCTATGCTTTGTTTTGAAAACATTTGGCTGTGGACAGGAGGTCTGGAATGGGCTGGCTGGTGATTGGGAGTAAGTCAGTAGTGGCCAGGGTGTGTTTGGGAGTCAAATTTGACTCTTAACCTAAAACTGGTCAGACTGCTCCCAACCTACGGCAAACCTTGGCTGGCTGGTGGTCAGGAGCCATGTTCGGGTATGTGTAACCAGGACTTGAGTGGTGCATTGTAATGTGGATGTATGCAACTGTATTCAATTTGGTTAACCAGCTTATCTGCCCTTTTGCATTACATACAAGATTTCCAAGTGTACTGTAGCAGATGGCTTGCCACACATACAGTTTGTACTTGCCATTCCATCTACCCTACATGATGTGAAGTTCCTTCTAGAATTATAAGTTTGTATGAACTACATCACAAGTGTTGCCCCACCTCACTGGCCCTGATCCTGTCCCTTGCCTCCTCCACTTCCTCCTTACACTTCTGCTGGATCTCTTCAAGTTCTTGCTTTCTCTGGAATAAAAGAAAGAGTGTTAACATCAAACCTTTCTTGAAAATGTAAGATAAAGGACAGGGAGTTAGTAGCTAAATTGACTCCAACCCTCATCCCAACATCATAAATGGATTATCCTCTGTAGGGGATCTCTACCCGTCTGACTCAAAGAACAATAGAATCGGATTAGAGCAGACGACAGGAAATCATTTGCATATTAACTGACGTCTCAAGGTTTGAAAAATCCTGTATTTCTCTCACTAGTTTTTGAAGAAAACATTGTCAGACCAACAAAATACTAGTAACCCAGATACGTGTAGGTGTAACAAAGCTACGTAATCAATAAAATACGTAACTTTGCCAGGCAACTTTCCGAAAATCATAACATTGTGTTTTCAACTGTCAAAGCAACCCCTTCAAAGTTGGAATTGTATCTATATTTTCCTCAGAGCTGAATTAGCTTTGATAGCTGTGTGTCTAGAAGTATGACTTATACAATTGTGGTGACTACTTGGTAGTCTGAGAAACCAGTATAGACTCAGGGGCTCTGTAGAAATGTAATTTGTATACTGACAGCCAATGTCTGAGACATTCTACTGGTGAGCATGGCAGGCCAGTGTTGTAATTGCTTGATATTCTTGGTTAGGTACTACAAAGCTGACTTGTTTATGTGCAACTATACTTTGATTCCTTTTATACACTATATGATTTCAAACATGTGCTGAAGTAACTTCAATACTTGGTAAATTGTCTTAGCCAGCGAGCCCCTTCACTGATGTGAACACCACGGCATTCAGAAGCAGACTGAGGTCTGGGAGTTTACGTTAGCTGAATTTATTGGGTGGTTTTATAGTCCAGCCTTGCTCTTAAGACTTTTGGGGTGACAAGACATATCGAACAAGCTCTCCCTTACGTTTTACAATAGTGTTTTGCTTAAAGTATTTTTCGTTTGAAGAAACAGACTCACCTTTTTCAGAGGCTCCATTTCCTTCAAGGCGCTGTCGAGTTGCATTTGGAGGGTCTCACAATGCCTGGGGGCAAGGGTTAGAGGACAAAGGTCACCAACTTGCAGTTTTATACCAAGGAGGTTCAAAATTCTATTTTTAACCTCCTTGTTTATACCAAGACTTAGTGTACTTTTTGTAGATTTTAAGAAAATTCTTATGAAAGCCAAGAGAAAATACATACTTTTTATACTTACTAGTAGTTGAGAAACAGACAGTATGCGAGTATATTGTGTGAATGTACAAAAAATGTTGTCTCACTGCTGAGCAATTAAAATACTTACCTTTCAGTTGATACTAGCTGTCGAGTTGCCTCCTCTATTTTCTGACGCTGAATGTCACATTGTAAACACAAATGTCAAGGAAAGACAAACAATCAACAACAAACGAATCTGGTAAAATCTCAGATGCAAATTTTTGGCCAAGAGCCTCACTTTTCTCCAGTTAGGATCACACATTTCTCCAAATTGAGTTATCCATATTATTCGACAATTGATATAAAATTGCAATTGTAACGGTCCATCAACAGATGTGAGACTCAGTTATGCCACGAAGCTCAATATACATACCAAAAAACATTATTATGATCCAACGCATGATTTCAAAATTATACAAATGCATATTTCGGCCAATCGATTGGAGCTCATAACAATTGCAAACATTGTTAACCTTTAGCTTGCTATGGGTGACTTGCCACCGTCAAATTGTTTTTGTACACTGCAACAGCAGCATTCTAAAGGTTAACACACTAGTCATTGCTGTTATCCATGCATTACATATGCAAGTCAATGTCTAGTTGTTTCACACAAGTGTGAAGATATGTTGATTTCCTGGTGAACTATAATTTTACTGTTCCAGCCAAAATATGTACTGGTTTTAGAAGAAATTCGATGAAGACATTTTTCCCAATACCAAATCTTTCCAACAACAGTCAAGTATTGTTCTTGGACTTTTCCAATGTTAGGACAAGACAACATACACATCTAGATGTTGTTACAATTTCAAATGATTCCAGAATTTCATGAGTTATCATGTTTCCACTTGTATGAAACCAGCTGTGCTACCATTTGTAAGGCAGATGCACTCCTAAAGGCACAGGTGACTGGTTTCCATGGTGACAGAGAATCCTGAGCTCCCATTGGACAGATTTTGAAGTGATTAAGAATCCTGAGCTCCTATTGGACAGATTTTCAGTGATTAAAAACCCTGAACTCTTTTTGGACTGACTTTGAAGTGATAAAGAATCCTGAGCTCCTATTGGGCAGATTTTCATAGTGATAGAGAATCCTGAGCTCCTATTGGACAGATTTTTAAAGGAATAAAGCATCCTGAGCACCTTTTGGTCTACCATTTTTAAAATCAGTCCCTGGCAGCAAGCAATTTTGTAACACAGGCTACTTGTTGGGCCTGACATACAAATATCATAAATGAATGAAATTTATTTTTTAGTTTTGATTCAAAGCTAAGCTTGAAAACATTTTTATCTACCAATGCATGCTCCATGTACATGACTTTAAAAATGGGTTAACAGACGAAAATGTCAAACCTAAATTCATTTTATCAATTTTGAAGGAGTATCCAGTCAGTATTGCAACTAGTATGTCATCACCCTGTGCCTTTAGACTGCCCATACCAAATACCAAACTCAATATGCAAATGTACATACCTGGATACGGTGCAAATCATTTGGGAAGTTCCCATCATGCCACAGTGAACGCATCCCACAATTCCACCACAGGGAACCAGATACAGGTGTGGATTTTGGTGGTGACAAGAATATGAGGAGAGACAAGATGAAATTCCAACTCATATTTATGCTACATACATGATATCATACATACCAAAAAGGCACAAGCTTACCAAAAGATGGCAGGGAGAGTAGCATGAAAGGTCATGCTTCAACTTTTCTTGTACATACTTCCTTTTTTTTGGTATTGTTTTTGTGCCACTTTGCAAATGAAAATGAGCTCATTGTATGTTTGTTTTGTCTGTATATTCTTGAGATTTTGGCGCAAAAAGGTTGCTTGGTATATCAAGTGACCAGTGCGAGAAATTGCCTTGCATTTGTCATCAATATGCACATGGCTACATACCATCAAAAAGTCTGAGATACTTTTCTTGAGTTATTTGTTCCAATCAGAAATGATATTAAAGGCTCTACCTGATATTTCTGTTTCGAAATATCTCAGACTCGTCAGAGTCTGTATCATAATGTTTTCAAGCAAAAACATTGCGGGATTGTAAAATATGCAAAAATAACTGTTTCTTGTATCTACACTCCAAACACCAGAAATGACATTGCGTTGTATTATGACAACTACTTGCTCAATGACTGCAAGCAAATATGCAAATACAGGTATACTTTAACATATATCTGGTATATGGAGTGTATTGCAAGTTATAATCTTATCCTACCATCTCAATGTTACAATAGCATCGAAAACCAGAATTCTACATTATGCCAAGACTATTTTGAAGGCTAACTCTACATTTCCAAAAACGTTAATGATCAACTCCTACTACTTCACTTGAGATATAATTGCAACAGTGATCATATGTATTCTTCAAAACTTTGTGACTTTCCAATCTACATACGTAAATTATTGTTGTGAAAATGTGAAATATATTGTTTTTCTTTTGTAATAAAATCAAGGTCAATTCTTACTAGAAGTTGCAAAGTGAACATGTATATAGAGATCATTTGTGGCTATGTTATGTAATTGTGTATCTAGTGTATGTTACCCCTAACCCATATGTAAGGCGTAAACTGGTTTACATATTTGAGGATATCTTGAGCTTTGGCGTTGTATCTGGCCTTATACTCTGCATTCTGCTTCAACAGCAAGCTGTAAGACAAAACACAATTGTTAATTGTCATTTTATACTTCTGATTACAACAGACCATTCATACACTGTTCAACGACTTCTAGAATACATTCACTGCAATAGGCGATTTTACTACGTGAGTCAAAAGAAAACACTGCATGGAAAAATCAATGCCATTTTTCTAATATAATAACTCATTCAAAGAAGCATCCTACCCAACAGGGTTTTCACTCACATTCGGCATTTTATTCCTTCATTTTGACAAATAAAATTGGTATATTAGGCCGAGGAACACAAAATGTTGTATTTCCGGTTACCTGACCGACCCTAGCAAGAAAACTGCCAACACTTACCCTTTTTTCGGCCGACTAGCTAGCAATGTGTGTAGGAATGTGTTATAAACATTGTACTTCTTTGTTACATGTATTGTACAATCTGTACAAATACAATATGATGTTGAAAATACCAGTGTCCTGATGCATTCCAGTTTTTGTTAAACTGCCTGGCATGTCTTTGCTGAGAGGACAGAAAAAATCTTAAGCCTTGAAGTTAAGGTTGGAAAGAAACCCCACTGCGACCCCATGTGACTTACTCGGTGGAGATAACCCTCTGCTTGACTGCCAGCCAGACTCTCTTGTGTTCAGCCTCTTTGTCCTGCAACTCCTGTGAAATGAAGAAGACATAAAATACACTCTTAGTTCCATACCAGAAATATACTATTGTGCACTGCACATGCCAGTAAAGTTATCAAAATTGGATATTTTGCGACCAACTACCATACCAAAATCTATGTAATCATGAAAATTGCAATTCTACAACATTTAAGATCTTATGATGAACAGTGCAGGTGTGTGTCTGGCATGGGGGGGTCTCTTCATTGCTGAACTCATCAGAATCACCTACTAGTAAACATTTTACGTTAAAAGCAAGGAAGGCATTTTTTTTCACCTCCATACAAATTACGTGCATAAGACGACTTTCTCTTAGAATTAAGGGAAATCAAAATATGCTACCTACTCCTAACCATCCTTACGGAAAAGATCATGCAGACCCTCAGTTATTACTCTAAAGCAATTTATAACCTCCCTGCTGTGCTGCTGGCACTTGCATGTGAGGATTACTTTGGAGCAACAGTTACTGCTATAACGTTACATGAGTTACAAGTAGCACATGAGATACATGTAGAAAGGAGAAAGCACATGTGACCATGTACCAACAAGACAGTGGTACAACTTACAAGTTACCGTACAACAGAGACATTCAGACAACAAGAACTACAAGTCTTTAAAGTAATAGGCATAATTTTTGTCACACACCCATAAGTCTGTGGAAACGCCCCTTCCCTAATCTACCATACAAAACAGTCAAATATGAACCTCCTGTACACAACGATAAGTGTATCTTACCCTAGACGAGTATTTGTAAACGCAAGTTTGATTTTGTCCTACCTTCCTGAGGGCCTGACATCCGGCGCACCCCTCGCACCAGTTCGGTACTTCCAGCCCCGGCATGGGGCCTCCCGTGTCTCCGTTTGATACTCCAACGTCTTCAGACATTTCTTAGACGGTTTCCAAACTTCATCTTCGATTTTCTGCTGTCTAGATCACGTTATGATGCAACATAATAACACACTGCGCCGCGAGGTCCATGTGAAAGGGGGAGGGGGGCACCGACTTCAGAACAATTTACACGCGATTCTTGCAGCACATGCGACGATATGAGACAATAGTTGTCGTTACTAGCTATATATTAGTCTTCAAGAAGCTATACAACCCTTGTAAGGTCGTATCAAGGGACAAAATTCGTATATTACACCCTCAAATGTATAAATGAAAGTCCTTGCTTGTCGTCCTGAAAATGGTACCTCGTAGGGACGACGTATTTTATAGTTGACTAAGGTTCATGATCACAATGCCAGAATATTTGTAACACCACATATAAGAGAAATTGTATCAAAATGAAATTAAACGAAGAAATATATGTGCAAAAATATCTATTTGAGTAATTTTTATCTATACATTGTATTATCATAGATGAGAATCAAATCTAAGATATTAATTTGAACAGGCAGTAACTATCTCGTGATGGACACACTACATCTAAAGCACAATGGCGGGTAAGTTGAAGAATGTTATTTGGGAGGTTGTGAATCTGATTGATGAAAATTGCCTTAACCATGCCTGATGACAGACATTGAGCAACGCCAGTCAGTCAAACATGACTACAATTTCATCATTAGGTTCCTGTTATCTTTACGTGTCCTTTGAAATTCTATTTTTACTGCATTTATGTGATAATACAAAGTTTCACAATGGTACCGGTGAGGAGTTGCAAACAATGGTGCAAATAAAGAAATATCAAAGTGCCATCAGTTAAAATGTAACTTATGCCAGGTTGTGGTGAATCCAAGGAGGTTTTGGGTGAATCCCAGATAATGAAATTATGCATGGGTATCTGTAGTTCGACAGCCTCCAAGCAGATGTTGGGAGGGATGGAACATTTTCAGACTACCAGGTTTCTCTGATGACTTTACAATTGGGTTTCTCTGACAATCGATTTACTTAATCAGAGAAACAGCAGTCAGAAAACATTACAATCTTCCACCAAACATCTTCATGGACATTATCAGTCCATGCCTTCTCCCTTCAGGCCATATGGATGACATCCTCCGCGACCCAAAAGCTGATGTGAACGTGCGGAAAAATTAAAGTTGGCAGAAAAAATTTGCCTTCATTATGAATGACTAAACACACATTGGTTTAAATCCAACAATAGATTCTCAATTTTTGCTCTTTCTCATCTTCTTCTTTGACTTTAATAGGCATGCTGCAACATTACCCGTAGTATCCGTTGTACGTTTTTGTGTGCAAATTCCGGCATTATCTTTACTCATTTTACAGCTGCTTTGCATAATTTACAGTATGGTTGATTTTTTTGATAACAGAAGAAAATTGATGTGTGCGCGGATGTCATCCAAATGAATTAACAATGCATTACAATTTACATTTCAAATTTTCAATCATCTCAATCAGGGAACAGGAGTTGCCTGAGTGCTGAAGCCCTCAGCAGGTGTGCAGACTTGGGCAGGAGAATCTCTGAACAACACAGGAAGAGGCGGTATCCATGGCAACCAGGCTTGGAATTTGATTGGCTGCCTTCTGTGTTGGAGGAAAAGTTGAAAGATGAAAGGTACTTGTCACTTGATAAGTCATTGATTAAGATGACTGTGTTTTTCCATTTTTTGTCATTATTTGTATGGGAACAAGGCTGTCAATAAAATTTGTAATATCATATAGCTGAATAATTTTGCTGAATGTCATCTTGTGTCATTGGTCCTGATGCAAAATTTAAAAGTTTTTAGATATGTGCAACATTAACTGTACATTAAGGATACCACGGGTTATAGAAGGGCCTTTATAGTTGTTCATGTCATGTATTCAAACCCTGTGCCATGGTTATATAATAAGTTATGTGTTTTGTTGTGACAGCATTCTAACCTTAATTCTTTAATCTTGATGTTATAGCAGTTGCAGGTCTTTACACCAGAGTTCAGCATCTAAATACTCTAAGGAGCAAAATGTACCCAAGAAGGCAGCGTCACCAACTTTTTCTGCACAAAACTCCAAAGAAAGAACGCCAAGAGAGGCTATACTTGAAAAATCAAGTCAAAGAAAAAAGGACAGTGAAATGGTAAATTTCACAACAGATGACAAAGTCTTTGATAAAAATGCACTCAAAAGTTTTGAGCTGGACATTCAAAAGGTAAACAATATAGAGGAGAAGCCCAAAGAAGGAAAAACTACAGCGTCCAAGTCTCTTGTACCGCCTGCACCGGACACAGAAGTTCAAGATGAAGTTGAGTTGGTTGAAGATTCATTTTCCAAGGAGGAACATTCCAAGGAAGCGCTTCCCAAGGAGATAAGTGATGTCTTAACGGAGTTGCACCAAAGATGGACTAAAGGAGAACAGGTGTTTGTGCCATTTCTTCAATGTTTTTATCACTTTTAACTTAATTAACTATCTATTATCATCATGAAGTCTGTCATTTTCTCACATTTGTATGTTGTATCTTGACAGGTTGAATTTGCACCAGAACACCATTTCTTCACAAGCTGTTCGCCACAACAGATGGAGAGTGCCTGTGTTCAGATTCGTGAACTTGGGTTGTCTGAAGTTGCCATGTGCGGTGCCTGTCATTTCATGGTACAAGAAACACCACCTCCCAGCCATACAAACTGCTGTGTATTTATCAGGCAGTGTCTTCTGCCCCAGCTACATGATGTAGGGTGTGAGACTGCATCAAGGATTCTGTCAGCAGCTATGGTGGAGTTTGCAAGGTAAGTACACCCAACAAAAGGGTGATTGGCCATGCAACTATTTAATCTGAAGGCCACACCAGTTTATTTTCTTTGTTCTCATACATTCTAATTAGGAAAACTCAAACATAGGACAAGAGAAAAACAGAGGGCTGGCAGGAAAATTTAATTCCATGAATCTGACTTAAGTCTAGGACTGTCTCCAGCTTTTAATTTTTTTCTGTCCCTCTCATTGTGTCTGAGCCCATGTTGTTTATTTTCAGCAAATCTGTTATCCTAAGCTCATGAAAATACATTTTTATTAATTAAATGTCAGGAAGTTCAGATTTTTGGGATGTGTAATGCAAAGTTTTTCTTTCCAGAGAGTTAGTGTTAAAGAAGCAAATTTCTGTCCCAGGACAGAAGGATGCTTCCTGCTTTAGTCATTCCCTGAAACTATGTAGTATGTACAATCACAGTACACACTTTCCAATCAAGCTGTTTTTATGATGATATTCTGGGTAACATTGGTGTGGCCTACCAGTACATTCAGCAGTTTCAGCAAGAGCATATCCTTTCAGTAAGGTATATCTGCATACGTAGGAGCTTTTTAATGTACTTTTTCTTTGTGGCGATTGTTCTGATTTGATGACCTAAAGTCTATATTCCACTGTATCAGGAAGTACCCCAGACCGTTTGTTGAGACAGCAGTGACGCCCCTACTGACGACATTGGGAGAGGGCAGCTGGCTGTGGGATGTACTGAACAGGCTGGTCACTGAACCAGACACGCAAC
This sequence comes from Branchiostoma lanceolatum, assembly GCA_035149815.1. NCBI lineage: Eukaryota > Metazoa > Chordata > Leptocardii > Amphioxiformes > Branchiostomatidae > Branchiostoma > Branchiostoma lanceolatum. The sequence goes on from CM068882.1 coordinate 3,585,166, forward strand.
GACAGGTAGAATTCATTACCTTTGCAGAGAAGATCAAATGTGTTATTGGTTGCATGTGTCCGTGTGTGTGAACATGATAACTCAAGAATGGCTGGGTGGATTGTTAATATTTGGTATGTGGGTAGGTCTAAACAAGGACATTATATCTAAATGAGACCTCCATTTGATTTTGGGCCACCTAGCGGCTCTGTATTGGTACTGCAGCAGAACTTGATACATGTACCTTGTTGGGTCTGCAATCACGACAGTCTGTTCAGGTTTGTTTTGGCAAAGAACAAAAGTTTAGAGAGCTTTTACCTTGTGATGCTATCAATTGTGAAAGGAAGTTTTGACTTTTAAGAAAAGCATTGCATTTTTTCCAATGCATTTAACATAGTTTGTGAATTTCTCGCCTCATAACATTCAAATCAACTTTAACATTGTTGACATTCAAAAAAAAAACTTAAGATAAGATTCAGAAAATGTACTGTGGGATATTTCTAAACTATGTATGTAACATTACTGTTTCTATCATTTCTTTTTCAGGATCTTATATCTATTCTTCAAGTGCTGTATGGAGCTGAAACTTGGTCAGAGTCAACAGTAGCCTTACTACAGACAGTTATTAACCAGAAGCCTCCCCTGGATAGTTCTTCACTGTCTGATCTCACCACAGCTACTCAGAGTCAGGCAGAGAACTTGAAGTCTAATCTCAAGTTCACAAAGCTTATCCTTGCTATAATCAAGACATATGGGAAGGAGATGTCTCAAGAAGATATTAAGAGGTTCACTACTGTACTAGATTGTAACCTAACATTCCTGAAGAGAGCAGCTTCTGCAGCTCTCAAAAGAGTTACAAAATAGAGGACTGGCACAGTGTGAATGGCAATAGACCCCTTTCCAGTTACAGCGGCCATTTTGAATTTTCCTGACTGTCCCTGTTGTTGTTTATTTAACAAACGGCTTGCCCGTGCTTCTAGTGAAGTAACCCAAGTAAACAAAGCGTGTATCTTTTATGTGGCTATTTTCGGCAACCCAGGTTTGCTTGACTAACAGAAACGTTGTACATCATACATGTCTATTGTCTTGAACATGTTTATTCATGCTGTAAATAAAAAAAGATCCTCTCTTCTGTTTCTCACTACATAGTTTACGTATGAGAGGGTTACATACATAGTATTACATGTACCTAGGATTATGACAAAATGAAAACATACAAAGTCATTTCTGATTATTAATATTATTAGTACAGTTATTCAGTTTCCTCCGGCGACTATCCTTTGAGTTAACAATGCTTCACTGTTTTGACATAAAGGTCTATGGAATGTATCTCATTAAAAAAACTCTCACATATTGTTGAAAAAAATCTATTGCATCCTACAAAGCACCAAGACCTGCATAACTATACTATGCATATTCACTGAACATGCAAAAATTTAAATCTTCACATTAAAGTTCATCTGTGTTGGTAGAAGTCATTCAGAGTCATTTTTGTGTTGGCAATTGCAGTTCAACTTAAATTCCGAAATCTAGTAAGTCTATCACCATCATATTACTAGTAGAACTGTCACATGGGTGTTTCATAGAAACACTCATTCTGACATAACTTGGAATCACACATGTACAATAACACTGCAGCAGTAAATATGGCACTTTGCCCCTATTGCCCATTGACAAAGTCTTCTTGGCTAGAAAGATAGTCTGTAATATTAGAATCAAATAGATATCCTTCTTTAGGAAAAAAATTAAAGAAAATATCATGAAGACAAGTCCATTCACAAGGAAAGTTACAATAATAATGCATTCACTGCACATTACAAGGCACAAAATACAAATGAGTAACAATAATGAATTGTAGATACTGTGGTGCATGGAACGCTATAAACTACAATGTACATGGCTTTTTTACTTCTCAGTCATAACTGCATACTGTAATTCTTAATTTGTTAATCGTAACTTATTTTAGCAACTTTCACTGTCACTATTCAGCCACTGAAATTTCATCATCGCAAATATTTGATCATTCTCCCTAGTGGGGCAAGAACTTTGTTCCCACCATTAAAATTAAATTCCACGAACTACTCCCTTTTCCCCCCAAATACAAAAATTAACGACCACAATAATATCAAATGGATTTATATGAACAAGATGCAGCAAGGTACCCGTTCAACTACATAAATACAACTAAACGAAGACCTACAGCATCAGACTTTTACATAAAACTTAGACTACAAAATGAAGTGTAACTAGATTTGGGATTAAATCTCTAATTCTTGTGTACAAATGGCTAATCTTCACTTGATCATATTTCACTTGTAGTTCAGATTTATACTGTTCGGGAACTTTTTTCATTGCATCTAATCAAATCAACTTCTAGTCACAGTAAATCTTCCACCGTGACACTATTTCTTCACCCCTCTCCTTGGAGTATGGAACCGAGACGCTTTCTTAGGTGGGACGTCTCGATCCTCCTTGGTCTCCTCTGGTTCTTCTTCTTCCTTAGTCTGTCCATTCCTCTTCTTTCCGCTGTCATTTTTATCTTTCTGTTCCTCTTCTTGAAGCTGCTGCATTAGACCGGTACTTTTCATGAAGCTTGTGACTGCTGCACACTCTGAAGTGGGGACGGATCGCAAAACACTGGTCACTTAAAGGTTTGTAATGACAATTGGAATCCATATACATTATGGAGACATCTGTGTCAAGTTTCATCAGGCTGGTAAAATCAATGGATATTAAAGTTTTTTTATACACAACCAGAGCACAATTTCATTGTTGTTGTCTGCTGCAAACTTCAGGCCAATAATGACTGGAGTATTATACTCGCCACTAGGAGGCGCTGCAGCAAGAACGATGTGGTCCCAAACATGACTGAGTTTGTATCCCCCCTCATCCAGAGTAGATTTTCTTATCCAGACACATTATTGTGGCCATGTTAATCTAGAATACCTATCTGTTGTCCTCTCTTCTTGAAAAAAGTACATGTAGCACAGTAGCAGACAACAAAAATGTTGGCATGTGATTGTCCTCTAGTTTTATATAAAGAACTGCAATATCCATATAGAAGAGGTTGGGTGTATGTGCGTGCATAAAGACATGTCTTACCCATTTCTGTGGCAGTGTCATCCTGGATTTTCTTGAGAGTTGACTGCATGACCTGTTTCACCCTGGTACAGACGGCTCCCAGTGTCCCAGCCTCCCTACTGTGGTCCCAGAAGTCTGTTGAAAATGATAGATAAACTTTTAAAACATCATTGTCTCCATTTTATTATCAACTATTAGTAGGCCTGAAATTAGACCACTGTTTCATTGAGAAATAGAATATCAAAATAAATATGGCAAATGAAAATTCTAATGCCTCGTTTTTCACCTAAGTTCTGGAGTAGCCTTGTGGCACCAAATTTTTATTGATTTGTTTGTCTGCATTGCATACCTGTTTTTTTTTTTGGGGGGGGGGGGGGGTTACAAGGTTTGGAAGCAGGGAGACAGTTAACCAGCTTCAAAAGTGCAATCTATAATGTCAATCCCTCCATGATTGATACTACAAACTGTAAGGTTTGAACCTAAATTTTCACATAACTTGCTTGTGTGGAAGTTTTCAAGCTTTGTGGAAGTTTTCAAGCTTGGTTTGAGCGGGAGCTCGACCAAAGTAAGTAAAGTAAGTTGCTTGTCACAGTAGTCTCAGATAACTATAAATCATGTTCAGATTTAGTATATAAGCAGGAATTTAGCAAAAATGCTGGTTTAAATAGCACTTAAGAAATAAAACATCCATAGCTTGGGCCTCACCTGTCTTCTGTGCTCCATCACCTTTCTTCTCCATCTTCTCATCTCCACTCTCATCGTCACCATCTCCTGGTGAATCTTCCTCATCATCACCTTGATCTTTCTCCTTCGCTTTCCCCGCACGTTTTCTTGTAGGAGAAACACACATGCACAAAAATTACTCACCACCCAAAAGAGCAATTCTACAATCTACAATTAAAAATTTTTTTTTAGGCAAAGTTTTGACAGATTAGCCGAAGAGGCTCGGTGGGCGTCACTCCACCCTCATGTTTGGAAGATCGTGTAAAGGGCACAACATCGGGGCATGGCGAGTATCAAACCCAGAACCTATTGGTTCTGAGCCCAACGCTCAAACCGTTACCCCAAACCGACGCCACAACCATACAACAGGAGGCCAGAAACCAAAGTCATAGTCAATGTCATATTTCAGTTTCAATGAATCATACCGGGACTTCTCCATCCTTTTATCTCCACTTCCTTCCTCCTTCTCCTCCTCCTCATCTCCTGGTCCATTCTCATCTTCCTTTTCACTTGTTTCCTTGTCAGCATCTTGTTCTCCTTCCTCTTGGGCTTTCTCCTCCTTGATCTTTTTCTTGGTAGGTACCTTGAAAGTCATTGTTTTCAGAAAAATTAGAGTCAAATATCACATATTTCTCGTAAATTTTCTATCTTACATGTCTTACTAGAATTGCGGCCAAACCAGGATTTTCTATAGTAAACCAAATTTCTGTACAGTCCATCTTTAAATCTGATTTCCACAGAATGAGCATTTGATGTTAACCATTAAGAACAGGTGCTTTAGCATGTAACACTGTCATCAATGAAAGAGGCTTTTAAATGTTAATGTTATCAATCATGTGCTAAAACATATAGACATGAGACACATCACTTTATTTACTTAATAGACTTACAAAACATCTGTCTCATAATCATAAATTAACTTTCCTAATGAACATCAAGTGCATTCTTCACAACCAAACACTTACCCTTCGTACTGTTGGTATGATCATATCATCATCAGTGAAGGACTCTTCATCTGTTTCATCATACTTAACAGTGGTCCGCGCACGTTTACTTGAAAGAGAAATAAACACAAACAAAATTACCACCCATATGTTAGAGCAACTGCATACAACATACAACGTGAGGTCAGAAACCAAATATAAGTCAGCTTCTAAGTTCGAATAATCGTTACAGTACAATAACTAATTTGTTTTTCAGTACATCACCACTTTAGTTATGGGTTCTAATTATAAGTTAACTGCATTAAATTTCTATTACTGCTCATGGTCTCAGAACAGAGTTTTCCAATCCCTACTTTTATACAAAACTGTAAAATGAGACCTCAATCAGTGTCAATTTACATGATGAGAAGAAGAACACCGCCCCTCCCCAATCGTACCTTCTTCGAGGACTCTCCTCGTCCTTTCGACCTTTCTTGAAAGGCCGCCCTCTCTTTCTTTGGGACGCTCTCTTCGGCGCGGATCTCTTGGAGGGGGAGGCGTCCCAACTCGGATCTGTATTCTCATCATCTGGCTCTTCATCCCTTTCTTCTTCGTCCGAAGACTTCCAGTTTTCATCATCATCATCCATATCACTGGTCAGATCCTTGTGTTTCGGACAGTACATTCTTCAAGAAATGAGATCAAATTCAGTTTGCTTCTTGGGCTCACGATTCAGATATAGCAAATGATCTTACACCACTATGAATTGTTAAACTTTTTCATTATTTGGCATTTGTATATAAATACACCATTAGACTTCAATATATTTTTTTCTGATCTAGATTAGGAGCCACTTTATGAATGTAATATGAATGACATTAGATTCCAAAAACATATTTAACTACATTCCAATTTATTTACACTTTTACTGGTAATCTGGCAAACTATTACTTCTGATAACTTTAAAAAAAAATTTACAGATACATGTAAAGGATACTACCGTATAATTTCACCGGGGTTCATGATTCCGCCACCTTGAAAAGATACATCTGAACATATCTCCAACCCAACATTCCCTTGAAGTATAAAGCACTCCACCTGTATATCTAAACTGTGTATGCCTGGGGGTGCTGCACTAGAGATCTCTCAAACCCACTGTCTTTTCAATCTAACACTGGCCAGTGGATTAATATCAATGGGGGTTACATACAAACTCAATATCCATACTACCAGTAATATGGAAATTTTGTGACTTTTGTTAAAGCTTGACATTACAAAAGTACGAGTGGAAAAAAGTACTCACAGAAACTGCCCTTCGTCAGGGTTTTCTTCAAACACATAGTCGTAATCCATGCCACACTTGTAGTGACATGTCTTGGTACACTTTTCTTTGTCACAGCCAATGGTGGCACCCTTCTTGTGACAAACACTGCAGCTCTAACAATGGAGATGAACAATGGGAGTAAGAAAACATTTATGACAATGTAGTTCAGTACTGCCTGTATCCAGTCTACCACAGTTGTCGTTCACTTGTTGAACATGCAGAGGAGTATCCATTGAAAATAGGCTATTAGCAAGGATTTATTATAAAGTCTGGGTGTTCAAAAATTGTGTGTGTATGTGTGAGGGGGGTATCATATGCTGTGCCTGGGTGTCTGGTATGAGGAAAAAAAAACAGTGGCAGTGTGTGTGTGTGTGTGTATGTGTGTGTGTGTGTGTGTGTGTAAGTGTGTGTGTGTGTGTGTGTGTGGAACAAATCAAACCAATTTAATGCACATATGTATGTCACAAATTACCAAGGAAACAGGGTATCATCTGGGTGTTTACTGCAAACAGAGGGCGCCTAATTTCTTAGTTTTCTTAATGTAGGGCGTCCAGAAGACACCCTGACACCCTGCTAGCTAATAGCCTGATTGAGAAGCAGACCAAATTTGAAGCTGAACAAGACTGGATATAAGGCTATAGCTAATGATAGTCACAATCATCGGCTGGGCTTTGTATCTACATGAAAACATCAAATAAGGGAAAAACATAGTCTTGATGCATTCAAACACAACACAACTATTGGATACACTTACCCCAAGGACATTGCACTACCAAAACAAATCTGAATCATTTTCATAAATTCAAACATTAAAAGCAAAGTGTTCAGCCTCACAAAGTTTTGTCAAGTATCATTAAACATGTATTATTATATGATTCATCATCATCATAATTCTTCCGGAAACTCCAGTGAGATACAATCAATAAAGTTTTTCCAGTACGATCTGTCCTTCATGGCGGATAATAATGCAGAACCTGAGAGTCCAGTGTCTTACCAATGCCAATCCTCGCTTTATTTCTTTCTTCACATCTTCTGGGTCGAACATCCCAAAATCCTCGAATTGGGAGGAGTCGCTATCCTCCTGGACCAGTCCACTGGAGTACAGCTGGTGAAAGACAGTCTGAGCGTTATTTCTCAAAATCTCATATCAAATAGACAGAAACCCAATGTCCCAACCAACCTCTGCTAAAACAATTGACATTGCAGACACTCTCTTACTGGGTGTGCTGTGTGAACTTTGATTGACAGCTGGGAACAGCCTATTACTCAATACCATATCAGATATTCTATAGACTATAACTCAACAGATATGATTTTTGTGGCAGAGACTGCCATTCTCGTATAGGGCTGTTTAGCCATAGTCGATGCTGTAGGGCTGTTGTGAATTAGGATTTAACCATGTTCAATATTGACCGTCGAAGGCCATAAGAGATAACTCAACATTTACAGTCTAATGTAATTAAAAGATCGATATTCAAGCTAATTCAATGTCAAATTAGGGTAAAAGATCAACTACATACAGTTGTCAACTCCAAACATGGAGGGTGATAATTTGTTACAAAATGTCAATCAATGATGAACCCATTGATCAAGTAATCAAAGGACCTCCTTGATTGAATCAATCAACATTTCCATCCTGAGGCTTGTCTGTGATGGTTCTTCCCCCATCGAGATCCCTAGCATTGTTAAAATTGTAATGTTATAGTAACTGTACATTTGTACTTAGGAAAATCACAATAAATTAGGTTCAAACATTCATAATAAAGTGAAATATGTTACCTTTAACGATGAGGAAATTTTTAAGGACTCAACCTTAGATTTTATCTGTAAATCACGTTAAAGACCCAGGTCCTTATTCTACAAGTGACCGTACCAGTATCTAGAGTAACTAGGTAGGGGGAGATATATCCAAAGAAGAATGATAAAGCCGATGTTTGGATGAGATTATCATAACAAATTTTTTACCATGCATAGGAAGTGCGCTGCCACATCGTCCGCCACATATAGAGTGTCGCAGGTTCTCTCGACTTCATATCCGAGGTTACAGAAGCCGCATCGCGCTGCCTGTGCTTTCCGAACGGGAGTCTTTCCACTGGTGTCGCCGGTAGATCTGATTTTGGACGATTTCTTTGTTCGATTAGACGCCATGATGCCCACTTTCACTTTCTGTGTTGTTTTGGGCCCGCCCACTCCCAGGATGCATCAGGTAGGGACTGTGCTATATTTAGCGGGGGAGGACTGGGGTAGAGATGGTCAGGTAAAAAAAAAGGAAACACTTCCATGGCCCTCCCCCTGGTTCAGAAAATTTCCCATAGCTCTTATTCAATCCACCCAAAAAATCAATCTCTTTCGTTCCCCCAGGCAAAAAAGAAAATAAATTCAACGCCCTCCCTCCCTTTTGCACCAACCCTCCCCTGCTAAATATTGTACAGTCCCTAAGACAAAGGATGATGGTCTTTCCCGATAATTCAAGCAGATATTTGGAGGGAAGATGGGAATATCTTATCGTAACGTTCTCTCTGTTAAAACTCCGTCGTTTTTATAACAGTTACCTATCCAAAGCCAGTAAGAAAAATATGCGTATTTGATTTGTCTATATTGGTAAAATTTATCGGTTGATCGATCTTATGCGCGGTTAGCTGGTGCGCCGTTGGCCACGCCCCCTCCTGTATTGGTTTCACAACAACAAAGATGGCGCTGAAATGTGGCAAGAAATCAGGGGCTCTTTGGATAATAGAGTTTTCCGCGGTATATGGACGTGTTTTAGTTATTATCCCCACGAAAGCTGTTTCTTAAGACCCTTGTGCGCTAGGACAGGGCAGTTAGATTTGTGTTGCAGCTAAGAGACGACTAATATAACGTCACATAAACTTACACAATCTGTGATATTCCTAAATTTTATATTATTTGGTGTAAGCGTTAATACTTAACTTATAACCAAGGACATTATATAGGATATAATGTCCTTGTTATAACATACTGATTCCCAGAGCCAGCCCTAAAGGTTTAGAATCTTAGGCAAAGTTTCTGACAACTCAAATGATATTACATACTCAATATATCATTCTTGATTACATTGTTAATCATTGTCATAATTACGATTTACCCTTATTAGTAGTATCAACATTGATAACTTATAGGTCATAAGTTTGTTATGTCATGCATCAGTATGTGGCAAAGTTGATTTTGGGTAAAAAGTTAATTTCTTTCTAGTGCCAAGTGCAGAGTATGGGGAGAGCAAGCCATGAGAAACAGTGACCCGTCTTTAGAAACATATGTTGATCTTCAGTAGCAAGGTACCATTATCAGTCAGTGATGCCTTGTCACTGGAGTTGGACAACAATGTCTACATGGAGGTGAGGAAATTTAAAAAAGTATCATACATGTATACTGTATATATAGCAATGTCTGTGATGTTTTTATTGATTATTTGATAGCTGACACTTTGACCCCAGTATCAGGTCATGGAAGAAGTGAATGACCTGCTTTTACCTTTGATCTTGCAATGTTGGGATTCATTTACCCTTAATTCCCATGATCCTTCTCGGTCTATCCCTGACACAAAGAAACTCAGTCGGGCTTTATACTAATCATTAACCCTAAGTAAATAATCCCTAACACTAACTGCATAGGCTGACTGTCTAAAGTGCACTTCATAATGGTACTACAAAGTCATGCCAAATCTATATGTCGAAAATTACAGTGAAGAGTCATACAAGCAGTAAGTGTTCAACAGTTTACATAGATAATTTTGATGGTTGAAACGTATGTATGAGTTGAGTAGGGTATGAGAAATGTGTCCGTGAGCAAAGAACATTGAGCTTTTGTCAGATGTTTTTGGTGGCAGCCATACAGTTATTTCAAATGTACAATATTAGTTTTATGTGAAAGTTTTGTTTAGACATACACGACCATACACAAATTCAATTTGTTGGTATACCAGGTTCTCATATTTTCAAAAATCATGCATATATGAAAACAGAGTCTGAAGGGAACGTTCCAGCCCTTTGGTTTCATCTTGTAAACTCTTGCTAAGAGCCAAGAAAATGAATTGCAGAAGCCTTTCGAGGACATATGTCAAACTTCACTATATAGCGATCCTTCAAGTTCTAATGTTTTTTTCTCTAAGGCAATTTCTGCAGACAAGAATGAAGACTCGCCGTCTGTACCTGGCCCTGTGCCTGACTCTTGTCCTACTGGTCATCAACGTTGTCGCCTACCAGACCATTCTCGGGGACAACAGTAAGAGAACAAAACTGTTTGGCACAAATTCAAAGTCAAGGAGAAGGAGACAGGACGCAGATGTGCCTGACATCAGCAACAGTGCTACGGTTTTCGAATCCAACAGGTAAGTACAATATATTTACAGCTTGATGATATTGAAAGACTAATAGTAAAAGGTTAAGAAGAAGTAGAAAAAAATATTGTGTGACAGTTGTAACAAGTACAAAGTATGGCAACTTGTACATACATGACATTTGAACTATTGCAAATATCTAACAGTAGATACAATCTTAGCTCATATTGCATGCTAATACACTAAGAACAGTACGTTGAGTCCCATAGGCCATTAGAAATATTTCTACTGTGTCAAGGGCACGGTATTGGAGGTGTAGCCCATCCTTATCCTTGGACTGCCTATGACCTACCCAACAGCAGTCAGGTGTGTTATTAAAGTGCCTTTTCCAAATATACGACATCTGGCCCAGCTGTGTCAGGACTCAAACATCTTTTATTCCTCAGTGTCGGTGCTACTAGTAAGACAAAAATACCTACATTATTTTAAGGCAGTAAAGTGTCCTGGAATGTTTTTATTCACTACTTTTTTCCTCAGTGAAATTCAAACAATACCATTGCATGTGACTGAAACTGCTAATATAAAAAACTTGTTATACCTTTACTAGTTTGATGTCATTTTCATGACGTGTTCTTGTGTTCGTTTATGTAACAGGCTACCAATGACAGGAAACTCCACCAGTTACACCCTGAATACGCGCCTCATGGCATCTGTTGGCAACGGTCACCTAGCAACAACAGTGTACAGCGACACCATATTTGTCAACGGACTGTACAGTGGGGATGGCTTTAAAGGTGACACAATTGACAATACTTAAATGTAAAACTGTAAGCCATAATTTGTTCTATATACATAGATGTTCCATTGGTTAGACATCCAGGTCATAAGATATGCAAGGTAAAGTTTACTCATTCAAGTAACTGGATGAAATTTGGAAACCGTCAAACGTTTCAGACATCATTTACAGTGTTTTTCGTCAATGACTTATAAAGGACAAACTGGATTACTGAGGTTTTAAACCATAACAGTTCTCTGAAGTGATATGTAAATGAGGTAAAGACAATTTTAAGATGGTTCAAAGGAAGACGAAGTCAAGACAAGTTTTTATATACTAGTAATCCAACAGCATTGCTTTGGAGATCATTGGAGATGACAGCTGCTGTAACATTAGGGACTGTGGCACACATTGTTAACTGTTGATTCTGTATTATAATATTTTACTGCAGGAGTAATATTGTTTGATGTTTATTCATGTGTAATTGTATTTCACTTCAGGTAGAAGCCATCGGGCTACAATTCCTTCCCCAAACAACATTCGGGTAACGCTCCCATCTGAAGAAGGTGCAGTGAGGAGATTCGCACTTGATGTTGAGAAAGGTACTATCAAAATGAAATTCCAAACACAACTGTGGAAAATTTGAGGTATTCAACATCAGAATTATTACATTGTTTTTAAGCACTAAGATATGTGCTATTGCTTTGATTCTGTAAAGATAATAAGTATACAAACATCAAATAAGCTGTATTGAATTTGAAGACAATTACATTTTTTTGAACTATGTCAACTTTTTTTAGATTTTACATTGTGGTCCAGTGGTATATGTGTATTGCATGCACGGTTAACTGCCTCATGGCGTTACACACCAGATTTGTACTGAAGAGTACAAGTTGCATATCCTGACAGATTTATTTGATCCACTCACACAGTCACACCGGGAAGGACCCCTACTGTTTTCGATAAGTGTGATGGGTTCTTTTACGTGCTCGAGGTGTGGCTCTCCTCAAACACGGGACTTCCATTTAATGTCCTATTCAAGGGACGTCCCTAACCGGAGCTAGGTACTCATTTTCACCTGAGTGAAGTGAGGAAATTCGTGTCAAGTGCCTTTTCCAAGGGCACAACATCAACAAGTGTGTATGGTAATTCAGCATTTTCTTTTTCAGGTGTTTTCTTTGACACTGTGACAACGGACCAGGTGACTGTCGAACAGCGAACGTACGCGCACCAGTTCTACACGCGACTCTTGGTAACAGAGATTCACGTGACACGGGGACAAGACACCGGTGACATCGCGATCGGCTTAACGTCAAATCCTGGGTCTGACGGCCTGGATTTCGTGTGGGATGCCATCTCTTCTCCATCTGCTACTAGTCGGTATGGAATGTGTTGAAGATCTCTTTGAGAAATGGATGGATTCTTGGACTTTTGTAAGACATTGACAACAACTTAATGTGCCATTGCAAGATGTTTAAGACTGATTATATTGTAATTGCTTTAATGACGATAAGAACAAAAAATTGATTCACTTAATAACTTGATGCATGTATAGATAATGTTTTAGAGATACGTTAATTAACTACTTCTTGATATTGGTACAATATCAATATACTTCAGCCTTTTATTTAATTAGAACCTAAACGTTTGCTTTTCTTTATTGAACACTTCATTGTAGGTACAGACATGGTACCATCAACGTGACAGAGACTGCAACCAGCCCCAGGTCTGAAGTACACATGTACTGGACACCGGTACCTAGTACCATCACACTGGCAAGTTCTGAGTACGTATACCATATCATTGTCTAAAATAGTCGACTGAAATAAGGTCTGCGCTTTCTGACATGAAAAGTGCTTAGCCTAGAATTCTTGTTCAAATAGCTTGAAAGTAGCATTTTGTTGAAAAGCTGTTGTTCTGTTTCTACGATGCCAATTTATTCTCATTTGGAAACATCTGTAAGTATTAAGGTTAACATGTAAAATTCAAAAAGGTAAGAGCATTGGGGCAATAGGAATGGCTGCTCTTTATCAACAAAGTGTTCATTTACTGTAAATGCATTTAGTTTCGCCGTAGTCAGAAAATGGAGTGTTTGCCATGGTTTTAAGTTTGCATTTGAAACGAAAGTAGCGCCATAGGTGTAGGAAGGGAAAAGTTTTGCGGTGGAAGAGCTCATCACAAAAGCTGCGAGCATAAAACCACCGCGAACATTTCTTCATTCACAGCATTCTACTCAGACTCAGTATAATTACTTGACAGTGTACAATTCATTGTTTAATTATAGTTGTTGCCATTTATTATACCATGTCCAATTGTCGACCAATAAATTTAATTCATTTACAGGTCTCAGACAAGCGTTTCCTACATTACCTCCATCGACACAGACCCATCTACGGCCAGGGAAGCCTTCGAAATCGGGGGACAGTTTGCTCGCAGCGATCTTTACCCAACTCACTTAGAATCCTGGAGAAAAGTTTGGGATGCAGGACGTATTGAAGTAGAGGGGAACCTGGATCTTCAGAAGATTATCAACGGTGCGCTGTATTACATCCTGAGCTCCCTACCTGCTCAGAACCACTATGGAACAGCAAACCAGTTTTATGGACTCAGTCCAGGGGGACTGGCCAATGGGAAACTTCTGCAGGTTGTTGCTGTTGTTGTTTAGGTACCAAATTATTGTAAACATTGATTTCTCAGGATTACATACAGCAGAATTTCTAGGAAATGGATAATCCTACAGTATATAATAAGTTACATTGTCAATGTAACAGATATTTGAAAATGATGTGCATGATTTTTGTCTGTGTGTCGCGTGCTTTCTAAAAAAACATCTTGGGAATTTTAGCCCCTAGCTTGTTAAAAGGACTGGTGATTTTTCTTCCAAATACAATGTCATGTACTTTGAAAAGTCTCAAAGTGAGAGTTTTTGTAAAGTGGGAATTTGAGATGAATTGAAGTGAATTTGACCTCAATAATTCCTTTCGCACATTCTAGTACGCAATTTGTGCAGTGTCAAAGGTAAAGGCCCCAGAGATGTAAACAAAACCCGTTTGGACACCCGTTTTATCTACAAAGGAGACAATAGTCGAGACGAGAACTGTTTACATGCCAGGGGCACTGCACATGCTTACTTGAATGTGTGAAAGTGCTGCCTACTATTGTGTTGTTGCTGAATGATGTGCCAGCTTTCTTCTTGTCACAGAATAAACTGATGGCTTTCTCCTCACCAGGACTACCAGGGCCACTCCTTCTGGGACACAGAAATCTGGATGTACCCGCCCATCCTTATGCTGCACCCAACTCTAGCCAAGGACATGCTGAGCTACAGGATACACGTCAGAGGGCCTGCCTACGACAGGGCACAAGAGAACGGGCACCAGGGGTTGAGGTTTCCCTGGGAAAGTGCATTTACTGGTGTGGAGGTATGATGTCTAAGTGTCTGAGTGTTATCTTGCTGTACAGGAATTTTTTTTACTGATTGGCTGGTTGTCAAAAATTATGTCTGCAACTTAACTTAAAAATGCTATTGTTTGTGTATGAAATGTATTTTTCCTTTATTACTTTAATTTTTATCTTCTAATACATAATTGTCTCAACACATTTTCATTCTATGGAAAGTAATACAGTTGTAGGAAATAGGGAAAAAGTGCATTATACTGTAAATACCTTTAACTTTGCAGTGGTTTAATGTTTCTTGCCCGCCTATATATATACGGCCTTGTCACAGCAAACTAAAAACCACAGTGACTAAACACACCATTTTCACCCAACCACAAAATTAGATAAGGGTGAAATTAAATGCATTGATGGCAACTATTTTCAGACTTTGATAATTGTTTTCAAGTCAAAAAGAACTGATTCATAGAAGAAAGTGTTTTATCAGGGGTGTATAGGCATCATCAGGCAGGCAGTGCGCCCTTGTTCCCCAGTTTAGAAAAAGCCCTCAGGCTGGTTCTATCACTTCTTTAACCTTTAGGTTACTCCGGGTGATATCTGCTGGGAGTGTCGAGAAAACCAGCAGCACATCACAGGAGACATCCCGTTTGCCGCCCGCCAGTACGTCTCCGCAACACGCGATCTTGATTGGTTAAGGGAAGAGAACGGCTGGGAGCTCATTAGAGAGACGGCGAGGTTCTGGAAGAGCCGACCAACCTTCAACCAGAAAAGGGGACTGTACGATATAAATGGTTAGTGTCTGGACCTTTCTTTTCATAGCATGCATGTATAGTTATAATCTTCAAGTAGATATCTGGCTCTTGTTTGGGACATTCAATAACCAAAAATGCTCCAGTTGTTTGAAAATGCTGCAAAGAGATATAAAAATAAGCCTGAGTTAGACATCTGCATGATTTTATGACCAATGTCGTTATGACTACCAATGATGTTGGTAATTTTTCAGCATGCAGAAAAATATTATAAGAAAAGTCTATAGTTTCTGCTCAAAAGATATGATGGCCAAAGCAATACATATTTGGGATCATGTTGCATCACTCGAAGTTTGAACAGGTAAATGTAGTTAGTTTTACTGTGTGCTGTTGGCCTTATTTAAAAATCTGTGAAATGGCTTTAAAAAGGCATGTTGCACTGTTATCGAGCAAATACAAAATAGAGCATTTCATTACTTACTATAATGACTGTATGTTTCTTTGACTGTATCTTACTTACTGATAACTGTATAATTACTGAATAAAAAGACTCTTTTTACACAACCAAGGGATTTATTCAACCGACGTTTCGGTGACCCTCTGTCACCTTCTTCAAGGCAATTCTGACTGGTTCACATAGCAATGCAGCACAGGTGTTGCTGCTTATACATATTAATGAGATGCAAACGCAAAATATTTACATATGTACAGTCACAGGGGATGACATCACTATGCGGTCCCAAACATACAGAAGTGTAACACATACACAACTATAAGCAGCAACACCTGTGCTGCATTGCTATGTGAACCAGTCAGAATTGCCTTGAAGAAGGTGACAGAGGGTCACCGAAACGTCGGTTGAATAAATCTCTTGGTTGTGTAAAAAGAGTCTTTTTATTCAGTGACTTACCAACCTGATGAAACTATTCACGGATGTGTAATTACTGCAGGGGTCATGCCACCAGATGAAATTCACCATACTGTCAACAACTCCATCTACACCAACGTGGTGGCCAAACTCAGTATGGACTTTGCCAACTACACGGCATGTCTGGTGGGTGAGGCAGATGAAACATCAGACGAGGTCGAGTCTTGGGTGACAGATGTCGGGGATAGGCTTTACCTCCCTGAGATTACTGCTGAGAAATATCACCCAGAGTTTGAGGGTTATCCAAAAGGTAAGGAGCGATGATTCCAGTGTGCATACATATTGCTTTGGTTTTCCTTATTTTGAAGGATGGAGATGAATTGCTAGATGATATGCAATGCTCAACGCTGTCCCTGGGTAGTGAATGCTGTACCTGCCTTTGGTGCTGACTGCTGTTGCTGTCAATAGTGCTGATTGTCGTGTTGTAAATGCTGCCCCTGTCCTTGGCACTGGATGCTATTCCTGTTCTTGGTACTAAATGTTGCCCTTGGTAGTGAACTTTGTCCTTGGGTTTTAAATGCTGTTACAGTCCCTGGTCCAGAATGATGTCCATGTCCCTGGTACTGAACTGTCAATTGTTCTTAATATTGCTCTTGAATGTCATCCCTTGTGCTGAATATTGTCTATGTTTCTGATGCTGAATGCTATCCCAGTCCCTGCTCCTGAATACTGCCCCTGGTACTGAACTGTGAATTGTGCTTAATGTTGTCCCTGAATACTGTCCCTGTCCATGGTACTGATTGTTGTCTCTTGTGCTGAATATCGTTTGTGTCTCTATACTTGAATGGTATCCCAGTCCCTGCTCCTGAATACTGTCCCTGTCCCTGGTACTGAAGTGTGTTGAATTTTGTCCCTGCTCCTGAATACTGTCAATGGGTGCTAATGCTATTCCTGTCCCTGGTGCTGGACGTTAGTAATTAACATGTCAATCATTCCTGCTGCCAGGGGAACTAATCAAACAGGCAGATGTGATCCTCCTGGGCTACCCACTGATGTGGAAGATGTCAGATGAAGTGAGGAGGAATGACCTGAACGTCTATGAAGAGGTATGGCATAAATCAAATATAGCTTGAAAACGAACTTGTTTTCTTGTATTGTGTTACATTTGTATTTGAATATTGTAAAGTGAATTTGTCAAGCTCTGAGTTCTATTGCTTTGCAACCATTCCAGTCCCACAGACAAAAAGCTCTGAGGATATATTGCAATGCTGTATCGTGTATATTGGGAATTGTAGAAACACAGACAGGCACGTATACAGACAAGCCCAAAACAATTCTTTACTCTCTTGAGGTGAAGTAATGAATTTTGCATTGAATAGAATGTGGACTGCACATTTCAGCATTTCCCCCTGGCACTAGCAGTAACGCAACCCCGCTGCTTGACAATCCGGATCAAATTTCCTGGATCTGTTGACCGGAGGGTCGGCCCTAGCTGGTACGTGTTGTAAGTGATTGCATTCGTCATTTCGGATGGTGGTGGCCCCGTGTATGAGGAAGCTTCAGGTGTAAGCCTCAAGTGTCAAACCTCTGCATATAAAAGAACCCAACACACTTATCGAGAATAGTAGGGGTGACCTGGTGTGCTTGGCCAAACACGCTAGCTGTAGCAAAGCCGCACTGTACTTAGTACTGTGTACCTAAACCCGTGTTCAGGTCCGGATTTAGATCCAGAAGTTCAGGTTCAGGTCTGATAGTAAACACAAAAGCTCAGTTATAAACCCAAAAACAGCAATTTTTTTCATATTTTTCCAGTGCAAATTTCACGATCTAAGGAAGGCTTAAGATGGTTTAAAACAAAAAGGAGAGTATAAGGAGAGTTTTTTTTTCAAGTCCAGACTTGTTTCCATACGTTTAGGTTTTATTAGGCTTGAACCTAAACATTAGGTCCAGTCCGGATCAGGTCCGGGGTTTAGGTACGCACCACTAATTGCACTACTACTTGCTACTTGACAAGCATTGTGCTTCACCTCGATTGAGGATGACTGAATTAACTTAACCTCAGGTGACGGACCGTAACGGCCCAGCCATGACGTGGAGCATGTTCTGTGTGGGGTGGCTGGAGCTGCAGGAGTACAGCAAGGCCAGCCAGATGTTCCAGGACAGCTACAGTATCTACGTCAAGGAGCCTTTCAAGGTCAGGGAAACTGTAAAAATATTTTAAAGGATATTATATTAGTTCTAAAAAGTTGACGAGGGAGACCCGAGCTTAAATGTAATTTAGAAGGGAGATCATCAAAGAAATCATAAGAGATAAAAGAATTGAACTGAGGTGGAAGGAAATTGCATTGGTTGCATTCTTCTCCATTTTTAGATAGAATATCTGTTAGGAAAATTCATTTCTTATTGCAAATCTTTTAGAGGTAACTGCAATATGTAATAGCAATTTCTCTTTTTCTATGCCTTGCACTGTGACCTTAGCTTAGCAGCTGTTCCTTATCATTCTGCTGGCAAGTGTCACTAAGGTGGCGATTTACACAGGTTTTAAATCTACATCTGTCCTTTAAAGTCGGAATGTCCTGTGGCAGAGAGCTCCAGAGCTTAAAAGTTTCCTTCCTACTGCCTATCAGTCAGTTCGTTTAACCATTGCACTAGACTAGAAATGTAAAGACCCATATCATCATCTAGCCTGTGTTACATGACCTCTCGCTGTCAGGGGCTGATTTGGCCTCCTCTTTCTAGAGACTTGACCATTGGAAGGGCTGCTAGAAAGTAGATGCTTGATATAAGCCGGCTCACCATTATCTTGCTCACTTTCAGATTGATGTAGCATTTGCGTATCTATTAAAACTCAAAGTTTGTTGCATTGATTTCCCTCAGGTTTGGACTGAAGCCCACCAGGGTTTGGGTGCAGTTAACTTCATCACAGGAATGGGAGGGTTTCTCCAGGCAGTGCTGTTTGGGTACGGCGGGTTTCGCCTGCATGTGGACCATCTGGACCTCAACCCTGTCCTGCCGCCTGATACAGACGGGTAACAATGATTACTGTAGGGCTTTGAATGAGAATGTATTTGAATGAGAATGTACACATCCTGATCATGACTTTCCTCCAGTCCCTTCCAACCGTACATATCGTCATGTACAGTTTTTTAGAATCAAAACATTACTGTAACAGTGTGCAGATCATGTCGTGGGCAAACATTGCACACTCATGGAACTAGACAAAAAGTAGAATACTGGCAAGTACGAGAGTTGCCTACGTACAAACGTTGTCATTTTCCGTATTGGTAGCTTCCGCTTGGTCGCACGTTTTACACCACTTAATGCTCAACTTAAGTTCACGACAAAGAGCTGATACAGCAAAAACCATGAACATAAAACCAGCACAAACATTTCTGCATTTACAGTAAGTTCTGAGGGCTACTTAAATCTCAAGCACCTTTTAGATTAGTAGCCATTTGTTTTTATGTTTGTCAACAAAGAAGATTAAGTGAAATCATACATGTTTACTGCTATCATTATGTACTAGTCACACTTAATGTGCATTCTACACTTCTTCCTCTTTTGCATGGTGTGATTTTGGAATAGTCCATTGTTGCACATGGACAATTTTGAGATTGTACAATTAGACTCATAGACCATGCCTCTCTGTGAAGGTCAATATGAATTTCTGGGATATGTTTTTAAGCCTTTTTTGTGCTTTTGTTCCAACAGGATGAAAATCCATGGCTTAGACTACTTAGGTTCTAGTTTAGACTTCACCATCAGCAGGGACCAGGTCACCATCAATGTGACCTCCCTGGGAGGGGACTATCCATTAGAGATAACGGCAGGTGATGCCAGCTACACTCTACAGGAAGGTAGGGACTTCATCCATGTTGTCAGCAAATTTGCCCTCTAAATAGTTTGGTTAAGCTCCCATTGTTTTTAAAAACTGCTAGCATCACAGATGGGCATACATAATTTCATTCAACATGTTCGAACAGGCTATAGCTAGATATACATGTATGTTTGATGTGTTACAATGTGATGCACCCTGTACACACATGTGTATGTACTACATGTAAGTATGTTGTTTGAAATTTGAATGTTGATGGAAATGACTTTGATGCAAGCAGTTTTTGATATTCATGTAAGTCATAAAGGGCAGAAGACACTAAAATACAACATTTTCTTATTATTTGAAATAGGAATAAACGTTTGAAACAAATACACACCCTTCTGATGTTATCTAACATTGAACCATCGGAAACCATACTTCCATGGATCCAGCTCGTTATTCTTATCTGATCTTCTCATCAGTGGCTTATACCTGCCCATGACGTCACAATGAACATGGCAGCCGGTTCAGAACCTTACACAACCGCTTGCGAAAAACATGATTTAATTATCAAACAGTGCTTAATTATCGTGATAACATTTAATTAAATGACATAACAATATCTATTTCGTTTTCTTGTAAAAGTAACGTTCTTTCCGAGCCGTTGTGCAAAGTTCTAAATCGGCTGCCATGTTCTCGTGACGTCATGAGCAGGTATGTCACTGATTAATGTAATTACCTGGTGGGAAGAATCAAAAGCTGGAGGTATGATGTTTTCATGGTTCGACGTTCAATAACATCCAAAGTGTGAATTTGTTTTGAAAATTTCAATGTTATTAAACAATAGTATTTTGTTTTATGTAATTTCAGGAAATTCTTAATGTTGATGTCATTGGTGTCTTTTGCTCTTTAACCCGACTCTATTTGACTGAATCATCCTTAGTTTGATGAGTTTGAATGCAGTGCATGTTGTACACAAATGTACTTTGAATGGCTAAAAGGTCCGGACCAGTTAGACTGGTCAGTTAGTGGAGGTTGATCCCCACTGTTACACAGTATTTGTGATCCACATATGTTTGTAAGTAGTCTATTGCAGTGTATATATTCTGTCAGTTTATGAAATGTATAGGGTTGTATAGGGTTGCCCAGATAGCATATTCTCCTTCTTCTCATGTTGTATCACAGGAGTTCCAGTACAACTGCCCCGTGGTCCTGCTACCATAGCAACAACCAGACAGGACTCCAACAGATGCACGCCCCCTGTGGTGGGAGACGGTACTGCAGGCAGGCTCCAAGCCACCATCTGGGTGTTCCTGCTTTCCATACTTCTCACAGCAATGCAATAAATGAACCAATCTCACTGAAAATCCAGGAATAAGTCTTTTCAGATAGTACATTCACATTTTCTTCTTACTGTCATATAACTAGATGAACAAATTAAAAATCCAAAAAGGACTCTATTTTCTCTTCACCCCAAAAAAGTGAAATATTGTTTTTAGCTTGTCAGTGTGTTTCTGCAAACTGATTTCTGTATTTTCTGCCAAATGCCAATTACTGTCTAAGGGGGGTGAAGTCTGCCATCTCTGATTGCCTGATTTAAAAGTGTTTTCATGCTCAGTGCCAAAGAATGGGAGACTGTGCCAAAATAATGTTTGTGTGAAGGGAAAAATATACAAAGCATCGTGCCTGTTAAAGAGTAGGTATGTAGGGAATTGCAGTTTGTAATGTTGAATTACTGAGTTGTTATCATTGTATATGCTATGCTATTTAATGGCAAAATGTTGTGAATTAAAGCTTAATAATCTCAGGGAAGCAATGTTGGAAAACAGACTAGTTGTCTAGTCTCTTATCAATATAATTGATGCAAATTTGTGGGTGCTCATTGGATGTCAGATGATGGTTATGAAATAACCAAGACAGACTGACAATGGAAGCCATTAAAAATCAAATCTTAATTGTATGGAGGCCTGAACTTCTCAAATTTGGTTGCATATGGTTATTAGATTATGTTTTATGTTTAAGACACCACTACCACTGTGACAGTGATGTTTTCATGTCTAGCTTGTACTTAATGTTTTTTACTATGACTAATTAATGAGATATTGTAAATGTGGAAATGCATCTAGCTGATTTGCACTGGCTTAAGACATCACAATCAATGGTATTTATAAGATGTGTGCAAATATCAGGTATAACTATAATTGATAGTGTCCAGGCAAAATGTATATTTTCAAATTCAAGTTCTTTTATTGAATAGAGCATTATTTTGGACTGACTTGCTGCAACAAGTTAAATGAATATCACACATACTAGTTGACACATTGTTTTACTTAACATACATTGTATGTTTTTCTATCACAAATAGACAATCCTACACATATCTAGCTGACAAATTTGCCTTTATTCTAATACATCTTCGTGCTCAAAAGAGGATAAATACAATATCAGCTAATAAGAAGCATATTTTTAACAGGAAGCAAAATATATATTTTGTTTTATTCAAAAGTAATCAATGATTATTTGATTTATAATATCACAAAGAAAGATTATCACTTTGATTTGCATTTTAAGGCAGAGAGATGCTTATTTTGCATATGGAATGATTTGC
The DNA here is from genome assembly GCA_035149815.1 of Branchiostoma lanceolatum. Classification (NCBI taxonomy): domain Eukaryota; kingdom Metazoa; phylum Chordata; class Leptocardii; order Amphioxiformes; family Branchiostomatidae; genus Branchiostoma; species Branchiostoma lanceolatum. Next base: position 3,607,706 of record CM068882.1, read on the forward strand.
ACAGAAAATAAAGTTTTATAACATTTGCATATTGTTGTTTGTACTTTTCATCAGTTTTATGAACATAATATATGTAGTACATTGTGTATTCCTTCTGTTTTCACAATGATGACTTACTGTATATCGGGTTGAAAAATAAGTTACTAGTAAGTATGAAGTTATACTCTTCATAATTTTCCTGTGGCACAATAGTAGTGCTTTCAGTCACCAAATTTGTGATTTTACACTGGGAACTTGGAGTGATGAAAGTTATCATTCAAAGTATAAAGACAACATTCTTCAAAAGCTAGTACACTGAATGGAAGCCAACTTGAATGTGTCAAAATGCCTTGAAATACTCACTAAGCATATCATTATCTTAGAATACTACATAGTCTACATACTATCTTGAAGTCAACAATCTTCTACATTTAATTCATTGTTTCTTAGTTTTTTTTCTATCGTGGGTAAAAACATTACCTATGGAAGGTTTTCTTTTTGATTAACAAGTTAACAGCAGTGTTACTGTTCATAGAATGTAACTTTAGTTGGCTCTGGTACAATTTAGTGTGACCAGACAACCTAAGGGTAGAGTGTTTTTGGTTGGTGAAAGGGTGTCGAGTTGGGTTGATACTGGTAACATATTGCTACAAAAGTTAACCATATTTGTTTTTGACAATATTTAAACTATTGGTGACTGTCTACTAATTAGATTATCATCATTTTGCCTCAGCTCCATTGATTAGTCCGTCTTGTTGCTCCTGACTCTTCAAGTATTCGCCGTACAGTTTTTCCTGAGCGTCGTACAACTTCCGTAACTTCTTCTGTTGGCCCTTACTGAGCTCTTTTCCCTCTTTATCATGTGTTGGGAATCCCTGAAACATGTCGAAAAGATATACAGTCAAACCTGTCTTTAGATGTAAGAAATGGACAGTTCTCGAAAACCTGGGGAAGAAATCAACTATTCTGGAAAAGACTATCTATCCAGCATAAAACTGATTACCTTAGCCCCGATTACACATAGCCGAATACGGCTTCCAACCAAGGTTGGCGGTTGGTCGGGAGCAGTCTGACCAGTTTTAGACTAAGAGTCAAATTTGACTCCCAAACACACCCTGATCACAGCTAACCTACTCCCAACCACCAGCTAACCCATTCTAGACCTACCTTCCACAACCTTAACCACTCCCAACTACGGTTGGAGGAAGGTCAGAAGGCCATGTTCAGCTATGTGTAACAGGGGCTTTAAGAGTTATCTAAAACATTATACAATGTATGTAACCTTACCGTATCATCAAAGTTGGAGTACTTGTCTGTATCCTTTATAAACAACTCCGATGGAGGGATTCTTCTCTTGGCCTCTTTAGCTGCCTGTTATTGAAAGGGAATAAGATTTCATCAACAAGATCATATGTTACTGTCATATCTGAATCAAATTCATGTTAACATGTATTACATACATGTACAAATGTAGGCCTACAGGGAATGTAAACTAGGTATATACTGACTGGTGGGTTTAGGACTGGTCATTGACACAAATAATGATGCTTGGTTACTTGGACTTGATTAATGCACAGAAGCAATGTTCAATAAGATTTACTCAACAGTACCTGAAGTTCTTGTTGTTTACGTTGCTTTTCTTCCTTCTGACGTCGCTTCTCTTCTTCAATCTAGGGAGACGAGAGATTTGTATCAAACATGTATAAACTTTAAGACTCATTTACTTGGAGTTAAAAGGAAAAAAGGAAAGAAAAAGGGATCTCGAACCAGTTTAGCTCAGATGAACTCAATGAACAGATGAGCTACTCTTCCACTGGTCGTGACAGAGAAGACATACGCTATGTACAGTATTTACAGGTTCATTGTACCGGGGAAATTCCCCTAGCTCTTATCGACAAGCACAATGAACAGTGGACCACGGCTTAACGTCCCGTCCTTAGGACTGCGATCTTTAACGGTAGCGTGCATGTCAGGTGAGCGACACAGCCGGGATCGAACCCGGGGTTTCTAGTTCCAGAGGCAAGATCGCTAACTACTGGACTACGCACGCTACCTAGTTGAAGGAAGAAATTCTATAAGTCTTTAACACGTTTCAGCACCCTTGAATCCTACTGCACAAATTTTTAAGACAAATGAGAAGGGATCAATGATTCTAAGACTCACTTTAATCTTCTCCTCTCTTTCCTTGAGAAGCGTTTCCTTGTCCACCAGCTTGACAACCGGTGGCAGACCTTCGTGGTCCTCTAGTCTCACCCCCAGCTGCGGCAGGATATCGTCACGCAGCCCGTCACACAGCTGCAAGATCTCTTTAGCTGCAGGAAAAAAAATTCTGTTTCATTACTTCATGGAGTGTTGTAAGCAATACAAAATCATGGTCATATATTATCAGTATTTCTTTCCCATGACCATAACCTCTGTGAATATATTTTTACTGAACATCTTTCTCTGTTACAAAATGACTTGCATGAGCAGAGTGTAAATTGTGAAACTTTTGCAGCGGTTTATTTTCGAAGTTTTGAGTGACCTCTAGATTGCAAATTCATGGCACTGCCAACGTTAACCTGTCTACCTTGTATGGCTACTGTACTATAGAATGATTTTGACTGCAAATTTAAAACACCATGAAAACCTAATTTATCCTTTAAGGCCACACCAACTTAATTTTATGGATGACATCCGCGCGCGCATTGATTTTCGCCTGTGCTCAAAAAAAAAAAAAATCACCTCCGAAGAAACTTGTAGACTCATATTGCCGCAAAGGAGCAGCATTGAGCCGGCTTGTCGTAATACACTATATACACTCACATTGTCCAACACAACTGGTATGTATGTGACTAGGAGCGATTGAAGTGGGTGCCGCCCCTCATGAGCCCAGTAGTATATTGTTCATGATATGACAATACTTGCTCTGACTGAAGGCGTGACGTTGTGTACACAGCCGAACACATTTTTTTTTCTTTGAACGGCCAAATGTTACATATGGGTCTTTAAACCAGGCATCATCCATGTTAAAAGCACTTTAATATTAGCCTGGGAGCCATCCTATTTCTACCGGGGCTCCTACACTCGCTTCCCTAAACAAAATTTTAGGGAAGCGAGTGTAGGAGCCCCGGTAGAAATAGGATGGCACCCAGGCTACTTTAATATGAGCTAATGCCAACAAATAAAGACTTCGTTGTTTGTTTGTTACACTGTGTTCTGTGGTTTAATTGGCAATACCAGCTATTCAGTCCTCCGGTTTATCTTTTTTTTTTTGCTAGATTTTTCTTTTTTTCGCCCTCGCGCATTAGTTTTGGGGACTCCAGAGGATGTCATCCATAAAATTAAGTTGGTGTGGCCTAACTGCAAAACAAAACTAAATGAATTAACAGTTATTCACAGCTAACTGTACAACAAGCAACAAACAAGCTCTTTTGATACGTGGAGACAGAATAGCCCCTTTCTTGCCGCAAAAAGAGCAAAAGTGTTCAAGTTCAAACATACCTTTCTCTTGGCGAGCTACTTGTCGCACCTTGTCTCTGAACTCAGCCATTGTACTGAGGTACGGCATCACTGTTTCTTCCAACTGGGAAACAAAATGAACATCTGGCTCACAGCACTGCCACATTCAATGTCCAAAAATTTTGAATTATCCGTCATAGATTCACATACAAAAATATCAATTTAACAACTTGAGAGTTATATATTGTACATTAGTTGTAAAGTTACTTACATTTGCTGCCTGACTTGTGCCACCCACAGGAAAACCTATGAGCTCTTCTCCTTCGATAGCACCAAAGATCTGTAAAGAGAGAACAATATATTTCACCTATTTCATTAGCTGTGGTGACTCTCCATGGGAGGACATATTTGCTTGACAATGTCAGTATTATAGTAGTCCTCCAACAGTGTGTTGGCACTGGCTGACATTTCCCGTTGGCTTCGTGCTGATCCGTTTTTGTCCCGTTTTCTGGGTGTCCTGAGCTTCCATGCAGTTTTACCTCAACGTTGGCCAGTTTGGCAGTCTTAATTAAAACCCCCCTAAATAGTCCACCACACGACTTTTGTTGACCTGGTGAATTCTACAGTATTGGCAAATTCGGCTACCACGTTTGCCGCTGCTGGCCTGCTTGTAGCGAAAGTGTGGCATGATTGGTCAGGCATGATTGGTCAGGCTCGGTCATGTGAATGAATGCACCAATCAGTAATCGATGTCTAGTGGAAAATATTTTCTAAACTTAATATAACGTTGGGTAACATAAATTCGGGATTTTTCCAATAATGGTTGACTGAAATCAATCTAGCAGAACAATAAACCATCCTTTTTTTCTATTATTCTGTCAGTATCATGTACTATCTTTGCACTAATCATATATATGGTAGATTTTGTCTCTAGTCGTGCTGGCACCATAATATTTCAACTTGAAACTACCGTCCGCCGCACGCACAATGACAGTGTTGTCGGACAGGGAGGCACATTAATTCGGGAGAGAAGATTCGTCTTGAATATCTTACCGCTAATCACATTTTATACAGCAGCTATTCGTTCCATCCTTGGCTTGAGGAGAGTGCTATGGATATAGACGTGTCCAAGTAAAAAAAATACACGAAAAAACGGCCGCACCGCACACATCAGGCCTTTGCTAACATCCCGTTTGTTGAGTGGGTTGAACGTCACTTAAAGTCGATCCCCACCGTCATGGCAACGTGTACATTATTCATGGCAAGTTAGCTGGATGCCGTAGCAATGGTTATACTACTATGTCCATGTGTTCCTTGTTGTGTTAGGAGCAAACTTTGAGGAAAATATCGTCTTCAGTCCACTATCACACGCAACATTTAGACAAAAAAGTGTTCCTCACAAACCTTTTGTCGTCTGCTTGACGACATGATTCTGGGTAACAATATGGCGGCGGGAAAATACACGTGCCGTAGGTTGTAGCAACAAAGAGGAGTTTTGATGATTAATCACACTTAGAATCCAGTTGCAGGTTAGCAAAAGAGATTGTAATAAGTTGTCTTGTAAATAATTGTGTTTAGCAGGCAGGAGATGTGACATTTGTCTTATAAACCAGCGAACAACCGTGCAGTGTGAGTCTCCCACGAAGTCCCCAGACTCTGTCAATAAGGGACGGAGAGTTTTTGACGTAGCCAACTTCTAATGCATGGTTATCGAAGCTTTTCAGGCAGTGTTCTGAATGTGTTAGTCTGTCAAGTTTGCATTTCTAGTGGTATTACTGATGTTGCATCTAGCACATATCCCTAAATACCCCGTTTTCGAAAAATCCCGAATTTAAGTACCCCGCGAATTTATGTTACCTAACGTTAATATAATATATCTAAACTTAAAATGAACGATGAAATTTCTGATTTTCTTATCATCACCTTCAGCATCCTTGTGAGGTAGGTTGCTATGTCCCCGAGCAGGGCGTGGTCGGGCTGTTGCCGGGCGTCTCTCTTCTCCTTCAGGTAAACGTTACTGTCCGACACCAGCTCTCGCATCTGGTCCATGGTCGCCCTCGTGTCAATGTTGTCTGTCAGAAAGGATAACAGATTCAAAGTATGTCAATGAAGGTGAGACATCCAGGTAATAGGTAACGTAAAAGTTACTCAAGCAACTGGATAAAATTTGAAAATGGTCAGACGTTTCAGACAGTATCCGCTGTCTTTCGTCATTGACTGGACGAAGGACTGGATTTGCCAGCTTACAAACCAAAACTCTGAATTGACATGTTAAAGATGTGAAGACAATTCTAAGAATGGTTCAATAGCAGACAGATTAAAAGGTTGCATTCAAAGAGGGAAAGGTCAGATTTAAGATGCAGAGCAGTCACTAGTACTGAAAAATTCATTAAAAAAAGAGCTATTTTCCTTCAAAGAAGGATTGATAAAAGTAGCAAGAAGTCTGAGCGTAATGTTTGTCTATCAAACCTGGTTCAAACAATAGACTTACTTACCACATAGGGCCTGGTGAACTCCTTCTTTCCTCTGTTGGAAACTAAGAAGAAAAATAATCAGGTCAATGGAATTCGCTACTCAAATGCTAATCTGTTAACTTTTGTGTGTTGTTTTATCATTTTTTTTCCAACCTTTCTTCTACAAATTAGCTATCTTGGAAAAAGCCACTTTGAGTTTGACCAATGTTATTGTTATACCTAGCATGGCACAATCCTAAAACTAAGGATCACTTTAAACAAGCAGTCTTGCTTTTATCATGCCATGCTCACACATAGTATTTCACATTACACCACTTTTAAAGACAACAGTTCTGGATTGGATATTGTAATAAATATTTTTACCTTTCTGCAAGCTGAAGCTCTGGCTTGTCCCACTTCAGAAAAGGGGGTGCATCTGTTCTCAGGACATCCTTAACAGTCAGGAAAAACTCCTGCATGGAACATTTAAAAATGGGAATGGGAATAAAGATCTAGACAAGGTCAAAGCATTTTTTCTTCTAGTAATACAAGAAACAGTAAACATAGAAACTTCACAATCACTGTTTCTGTTTACATCTGTGCCATTTGATGAATGATAGGCAAAGTGACATTAGCAGATTAGATTACTAATGAATACTTAGATTAGCAAGATGTAAATTAATCCTGTACCTAAAACCTGTTTTTTGCCTATCACTGTGTCATCGTGACATCATCGCAGTCGCTTGGATAACAATCAAATGCAGTGTGCCTGAAAAAGTTGGTGTGTTATGCCAACTTATGTTCACACAAGTCTAAGTAAGTATGCCAAAGGGTGGATATACAAACCAGGCCTGTCTCCAGCTTAAATCTTTTTTCTGTCTTACTCATTTTTTGGGAGCCCATGTTGTCATTTCCATTTTTTATTCTGTCATTTTAATACATCTTCATCAATTTCAAGTCAGGAAGTTCAGACTTTTTGGATGGATGTGGTGAATTATTTTCCATCTCAACGAGCAAATTTCCATCCTGTGACGGAGAAACAGGTCCTAGAAACAGCCCTGATACAAACAAAACAATATAGATACAGATAGTGACATACATTGATCATCTTCTCATACTTGACAGCAGTGCCCATAGTGTCAGAGCTGTAGTCCAGCGTGTCCTTCCAAGAGTGCAGCAGGAACCCCAGACGTAGCTGTCTGGAGCTGTACTTGGACAGCGCCTCCTGAATCGTGATGAAGTTCTTCAGGGACTTGGACATCTTACAGCCTTCGATGGTCAGATGGCCGGAGTGGAGAAAGTACCGGACCCAGTGGTCATTGTCGTAGTAGGCCTGTGAATGTCCAAATAGTGTTAACACATTTTCTACTATAAAAGTCAGAAGGCCCTCATGATCAATACTTTTCATTTTAATCCCTTTTGGGTAACATGTTCAGAAGCCTACAATATGAGAAATCATTTTTTTTTTCTCTGGGGTATTCAATTCATCTGGTAGGCAAAATGATGCTGGTAAATCAGATTACTATTACTTAAATTAGCAGATCAAATTACTAATTGATATGAGAACTAATCTTTCGTCTACCACCTGCTTTTTGTCTGCCACTGTTTCACTGTGACATCATCGCAACCGCTAGTAGTAGATCACATTTTCTGAACATTTTATCACAAAGATAACGCAAACTCCAGCTGTCCGGGGGTTTCTCTCCCCTCCCCGTGGGTGGATAGCCGTTACAGGCGGCGAGCGGACACGGGGCTTGGTTGAAACCAGGCTAAGCCTCACTAGTCTGTGTAACGCAAACATTGCTGTCCGAGGCTGTAATGGCCCCTCCCTCTGGGGGGGCCGGCAGATGTTGAACAGCCCGCTATAAGCATGATTTTATCAGGCTAAAAGCCTCGCTAATTGAATTTGAACTTGAACCAGTTTCTAAAATTTTCAAGTGAGAGAAAATACTACATAGTCAGGACATTGAATACAACAGAAGTTTCAACAAACCTCTGCTTGTGCTATTTCGTTGTCGTGATGGGGGAACTTGAGGTCGTATCCTCCTGTGTGGATGTCCAGCGACCCTCCCAGTATGCAGCTGGCCATCACAGAACATTCAATGTGCCAGCCTGGTCGACCCTATGGACAACAGTGGTAACAATTTATATGCAGCAATACGTATACAACACAAAATGTATAATAGGAAAAGCTATGCTGTAGAAAGCAGATATGTTTCAATGTTTGCTTGAATGTTATTGTTTCTCTGTTGTCTCTTCTATTCATGCACTAACATGCACTCACTAGTACACCATCCACAAGGCCACTCACTCATTCACTCACACACTTCATAACTCACTCATTTACTAACCGATTCACTCACTCCATCACTCACTAACGAACGAACTCACTCGTTCACACAAGCATGTGCATGCATGCATGCACACACATACACATATATTACACACAAACAGACAAACACACAGACACACACATGCACGCACACACACAAACACACATACACATGTACACACACAAACACACAAACACACACACATGCACACACACAAACACAAACACACACAAAAACACACACACACAGTATCACCAACCAATCCCCCCAACCAACCACTCACCATGCCCCATGGCGAGTCCCATGAAGGCTCCCCAGGTTTGGAGGCCTTCCACAGAGCAAAGTCCGTGGTCGACCTCTTCTCACTCAAACGGTCCTGGGATATACTCAAGTCACCTGTACAAAACATTTCGAGTATTAGGTGTACCAACGAGGTTGAAGTTGATCATGATCACTACCTAAAATGCCCTAGCTTACAATTAGGTGAAACTGTGTAGAAAACGTCTGACTCAAAGATATAATCTTAGCCATTCTCAATAGTGTATTCTGATTTTTTTCGTCAAACCATAGACCAAATGAAAGAATCTATTTACCAAACTTTATTTTGCCATCAAAACAATAAAGCGGAAAATACATACTTTATTTTTTAGTTGATAAGGACTTTCTGACGACCACAGTGGTTTCAATTACTTCTTTTAACCTTTAGCACACTGAAGAAGCCATTTGACACCCCATTCCTTATTGGTTACAGACTTAGGCAGCAGGGAGAAGGTTAAAAGCATACAAGGAGCAACTGAAGGTTTGAAGAACAGAATTGTCCTACCTTCACCCTCCAACATTGCTTTACTGTCTCCAAAGGCTTCAGGCACCAGCTTTGCATAGAAGTGAGAGTCGGCACCATCAAACTTGGTGGTGTCAAAATACACTGACTTGTTGGACTCATACCTTGAAAGAAACACCACACAAAAGTTTGTCATTATTGTATGTGGTACATACAGTTTTCTTCACTCTATCAATTCATAGTTCGCGGTTAAAAACCTGCTATACATGTGCAACAAATCTTGCTCAGTGTCACCAACAAAAAGTGGTGGATGCTACTTGTCTGACCAATATCCAGTTGTTCGAGTAACTAATATTTGGCATAACTTACTACCTTGATGTCTAACCTTCATCGACATACGTACAGTTCTATTCACATTTAACAAAAGGATGATAAAAGTTTGGACACAATCTTGGCTTTAACAGATCTAGGCCTTATTTTAGATTTAAACTCAGTTCAACTATGAGATTTTTTGATCGAAAAAAAAAAAAATACAGATGCCACAATGACAAGGTAATGGTAGGGAACACTGAAATGTTTTGGGAAAAAAACTATTAAAAAAAAATGACACTCACCCATAGCCTTTGTCTATGATAGTCTGGACGTATTCTATGACTTCGGGGATGTATTCACTCACACGGGTCAGGACATCTGCTGGCAACACCTGGAAATAAGAAAGAAGGTTTGAAGCTTATCAGAAAACTGCAAAGATATAATTCTAGCATACTTCTGTCTGTCATGCTACATGTATTATTCAAACAAATTGATGTATAAAGATTCACCAAAAAGCTCACATCATTGGATGTATGAAAAATTGTGTCCACTACTTACATTCAGGGCTTCCATGTCCTTGTGAAATTCTGCCTCAAAATACTGGGGCAACTTGGTGAAAATGGAGTTGTCAGTCACCTCAGACCCATGCTGAAATATCAACATACATTTTTCCATAAAGAAACATCTAAAAAGATGAAATCCTATTGTCCAGTTCTACATTTTACTTTTAGCTACAAAAACATGAACATTGGGTTTAGATCAGAAGTTGTAGGACATTAGCTGCAATATGGCCAATATTTCTTTAAGTGAAAAGAAAAATGGACTCAGTCCAGCATCACTAACCATAGAGTCCAGCCACTCTGACAGTGGGTCTCTCGCATCCCCTACAAGAGCCTACAGATGGTGAAAAAAAAGACATTTAGTCAGACTAGGTTGGTAACCTGGAATTACAACAAAATAGACAATGCAAAGCAACATATTATTGGGCAATAATAATAAATAAATGGGCAGTATTTACCTTTTTGAGTTCTTCCCCTTTACTGGCTTCTGCTACCTGCTCCAACTTGGAGACTGTTTCTTCCACTTTGTTCTGAAAACAATGTGCAGATTAGTTTTCTAACCATATGAATTATGACTATGAGAGGTTGTAGATGGAGGAATAATGAATTGTTGCTCATACTCAAACACCCAAAATACCCTCTTTACATCTCACACAAATATATTTTCCTTCGGACAAAGAATTCTATGAAATGCAACACACAATACCAGTAAATATTTGTTATGAAATACAATTTGATAATACATGCTACTTACGGTTATTCTCTGTAACATCGCTTTCTTGTCAGGGTCAGTTTCTTTTTCCAGCTTCTCCCTGTATGGCTGCAGAAATATCAAATAAGAGTACATTGGTTGTTCATACACAAATATTGACATGAAAATTCATGGAATCATATCTTTTATGAATCTATGAAAACTTTCACTACTGACACTGTGAGGCTATGGACACAGTCTTCAAGGAAAATCACACCTCGAGCACGTAAAAGAACCCACCACACTTGTCGATAAGAGTAGGGGGTCCTTCCAGGTGTGAGCAGATCAACCCTTACAGTCAGTATTTAGGCTACAGAGTCTTTAGCAAGTTGAAGTTGGTAGCCTCAAAAAGAAAGAAAGAAAAGTCTTGGCCGGCAGTTACGATCTTGCCAGCAGAAGATGACTGATCTCCTTGGAGATTAATCAGCATCTTAAAGACTTAGAAGCGAGCTCTCTTACCTGCATAGCTGTCTGCACGTCCTCCAGGAGCTGTTTCTGAGACGGCTTCTTGTCCACATACTGTTCCAACAGGTGGTTTTGCCGGGCACGTCTGATGATCTGACAACAATTCATGAAAAAATCATTCAGTACAATCATTATCATGCCTTTTTCTTCAAAACCTTTATTTCCTTGTCAACATTATCAAAAAGAGTAGGGGTCCTTCCCTGTGTGAGTGGTTCAAAACCTACAGTCCTATGACCGAACATTGGTTCGCCCTTAGTAATAGCCTCCAGCTAGTTGGACAACCCTGCATGAACATGCAAACCAATAGATAAATAAATAAACAGTTATGCCAAAGCATGTAAAATTTATGGATGATATCATGAATACAGGAATAAAGTACTTGTTGGTTGTGATGCAATGTTTTATAGCTTCAATTCTTCTAACATGCTTTATGGTCTTCAAATTTGAAACTGTAGTGTAGGTACATCTTGTAGTTTTTTTGCCCACCCTGTTCATGTCGTTCACACGCATTAAATTTGAAGTCTACAGAAGATGTCATCCAGAAAATGTACTTGCTGTGGCCTTACAAAGCAGCATGCTAAGTATTCAGTTGGTTGAACTGCTAGCTCTGATGTGCAGTTAACAGGGATCTGTCAATTGTATCTGAAGAGATATACTAGTAACATTATGAAATAAACCTTGTAAAACTTTTTTTTATTCTTCAATCAAATTCAATTTGCTTTTTCTTGGAGTTAGAGTAGATAAACCAAGAAGAAACTATCTGTTGACCTTGTCGTCTATGTCGGTGATGTTCATGGCGTACAGGACGTCGTAGTTGAAGTAGTCCTGCATGACCCGGCGCAGGATGTCGAAGGAGATGTACGACCTGGCGTGACCCATGTGCGACGTGTCGTATACCGTGGGACCGCAGCTGTACCAGCCGACCCGGCGACCTTTCTGAGGCACGAAAACCTCCTGCAAAGGAACCAACAATCAGGCTTGAATCAAGCATTACTAAACAATAGAATTACATTGAAAATCATGTAATCATTGATTTTGTGCCTCACATGGAATAATGGTAGGGTATTTGGCCCAGAACTCAGAGGTCCTGGGTTCCAATCCCGACATGTCCCGTTGACATTGGGAAAGGCACAATATACAAATTTTGTCACTTCACTCAGGTGAAAATGAGTACCTAGCTTTGGTTAGGAACATACCTTGACTAGGACATTAAAATTTAAATGGCGGTCCTGTGTTTCTGGAGAGCCACACCATTTAAGAATCCGCCATACTTATCGAAAAGGGGCCCTTCCCGGTGCGAGCAGATCATATAAATCTGTCCAGATATGCAACTTGTATAGCCTGATTTCAATCACCCTTCTAGTCAGCAGCCGCCTATATTAAACCGCTAGTCGCCTATGTACCAAGAGGCGGTTTACAGGGTAAGCAATACAAACAAACAAAAATCATAATGTTGTTAAGTATAGATTTCAAGATTTCATTTCTTATAAGCTATACTGAGCAGTTTGATTTTTAATGTCTCAATATTGTTCCTTACCTTCTTGCGGGTGAGACTATTGTAGAGTTTGAGGGGGGTGGCAGAACTCCCTGCCGGAGGGGCCCATGTTGGCTGAGTCCGCTTGCGACGAGCTGAAAAGGTTTATAGGAAACACAATAGTTAACAGAAAAATTACTTCACTAACTTTTCCATAAGACATACATACAAATACATAGTATAAAAGAATCATATAGTTTGGAGGCAACATTTTGATAGTGTTGCATCATATATGTGTATATTGCATGTCTGTATTAATAATGCATCTGATTCGAGAAAAGTATGGATTATTTCTCTACTGTATCTAAAATAAAATCTAGATCGGTTTAATGTTTAATCTGTAAAATATTGAAAATAATCTTCAACTGATTCTGTCATATTTCATATTAATCATAATTATCAAATTTTTTGCAACCAAGTTTTTCTTCAAAATTTTTTATCAAAGTTCATGAGTAAAACAAAATGAGTCATAGTGTTTTGCTGGACAAGGATCGAAATTATTTTTGTCTAGTCTGTTTGGGAATACGAAAATAAACAGGTAAACAAACAAACAAACACACCCCCACCCCCACCCCTCCCATGCCAGCATGGCTTCCCTAAAAAACATATGGGCCCGCTACCGACGAACTTTGGACCAGTTTTTAGAATAATCTACAGTAGCCATGGCAACCAAACTCAGCACAAAGTTGTGTAGATTAATACATAATCGTCCTCTCGTATTTTACAGAGATAATTCGTTCGTTTAAAGTCAAGATCGGGATATTTCTAAAGATCCGGTTCAAACCTTGCTCTTGGTCCGCCATCTTGAAATGATGATGAAATAGTCGAGGGCGACAAAACTATGAAACAACCACAGGTGTTTCCAAAAGCTTCTGTATATTGCTTTTAATGATATTTGGTCAAAATTATTCATTTAGGAATATTAATTAATTATTTTGTGGGACTATTTTGCCTAATTTTGCCATGAATGTTCTGTTTTGTTGTTTTTCTCACTTTAAAAGCAAAAATGCATTCCTTCGCCTTTCCATTCAAGATGGCGACAGGGGAGGGTTTGGAAAAGTAGGTTGACGATTCTTGAAATATTTCGTTACGATGTAGAGTTGCTAGATGGTCCTTTCTTAAATCAATATAGCCGGGTAGTCAGCAGGATAGTCATCTGTGATTTTGATATAGATGACAGTTCATTTTCTCGACTTACAGACATTTTTTCATGCGATTTTTACTCTGTCACAACAAGGAGGTTGGTCACAAAAACAGGGAGGGGGGCAGCGAATATTGATAATGTTGCTATGATTATGAATTCATTACCTGCTATTTTGCATAATGATGAGATCATGTATACAGCTGTTGCATACATCTAAAATAAGACATCAATTTATGAAACCTAAGCTAGAAATGTCCAAGTTCAGGATAGCAGCAAACCTCTTTTTCCCGACAAGTAGTTGACATACTTTTTTGATACAGTTTACTTTTTCATCGTTTCATGTGATTTGCTTTATGATAATTTGCTAAATGAATGGATCCTATGTATTATCTAGAAATACCTTTTTTATTTACTCCTCATGATCAAAAACTTACTGCAAGTTTTTCCTTATTATTACAATTTACCACATGTATCATGAATAATATATATATCAAAATTGCAATGACACGTAACAGCAAACTAAAGTTTTTTCCCTCTCCCCCCAGGTTGACAATGTTAGATGTTCTACCATGGGAAGATGTCCTCAACAAACACATCCTCCCGTGCCTCTCCATCCCGGACCTGTTCCAACTCCGACAGGCAAACACCCAGGCTCTACATCTCGTCTCCACCTTCTTCAACTCAACCTTTAAGATCGACCTGTCTCCTTACAGCAGTAAGATCACCGCAGACGCCTTCAAGTTGATCCTCGGGGAAAACCAAGTGCTAAACGTTCTCGTTTTATCCGGTTGCAAGAACTGGCTTACAGATCGGTTACTAGTCCCAGTTATAATCCGTAACGAAAGACTTTTAAGACTGAATATTTCGAATTGTTTGCACCTGCAAAGCGAGACGATTCAGGCAGTGGCGGAAAACTGCCACTCGTTGACCGCGCTGTCGCTGAAAGACTGCCATTGGCTGAACGTGCCGTCGTTTTTGATGGTCGCAGTGAGTTGTCGGGAGCTGGAGAAAGTGGACCTGACGTCGTGTTGGGAAGTTAACGATGAATGTATCGTGTCGTTGGTGATGGCGTGCAAGAAGATCACGCATCTGTCGCTGGCAAAGATCTACGGGATAACGAACCAAGCGATCGACGCTGTAGCGAAAGGTTGCCCCCGGTTACAATATTTAGATGTACAAGGCTGTTGGAGAGTCAACAACTCTGCTATAAGGTAAAAAACAATTATTAGTACTGATCTGAAATTAAACAGTGAAAATAGAATTACTAGATTGCAATGATGAGCTTGCATTTTTTGTAATGAAAATTCTTTTATCTCCCAGCAAAAGGAATAATTACAGAGGAATACATGTAGTTTAAATCAGATTCTGATTGTATATGTTAAGAGGATTGTGCAACTTATATGTAGCACTTGCAGTCAATATCAAAATAGAACTATATCAAACATTGAGACTACATCTGTTTTAACCTAGATATGCTACATAATGCTATGTTGATGTTTGGCATATATGATAGTTTTCCTTCCACATAGAGTTATTAAAGAAAATTTCTTCTTCTCCGCAGGAACGTAGGAGAGTACTGTAAACGTCTACAGGTGATTAAAGTCTCAGACTGTCGGGATGTAACGGAAGCCAGTCTGGCCCGTCTGCGACTACGCGGTGTAAAAGTGGACGTCCCCGCTCCCGTTGGTCTCAATCTGTCCCGAGTAGAACACACGTTTGGACGCAGCGAGCTGGTCCCGCCGCTCTACCTACAGATCTGATGGAGACGGAAACTCCAGTGTGATACCCTTAACACAGTTACTAGTACCTACAGATCTGATGGGGACAGGAACTCCAATGTGATACCCCTCCACTCTGACTACAGATATGATGGAGATAGGAACTCCAGTGTGATACACTCAACACATTTAGCCACAGCATCATATGAGGCCTTGGGAAAAAAATGTTGTTTCCGGTGACGACCCTGAAAAAATTAGAAAAATGTGTTCTTTTTTTTTTCAGACTTACAAGTGATCCGACAAATACATTTTAGCAATGTAGACACATATCTTCATTGTACAAGCACCAATTTATCAAACAACAGAGCAAAGAAACAAAATGTTTACTATACAAATACAAACTGTTTAAAGCATTGATCTTATAACAGACTATGAAATACAGGAGGTCTGTTTTAAATTTCATTACTCAGATGCCAGATTGACATTTTTTATGTCCCTTGCCCACGGTTGACCCCCAAAAAGGCTAGGGTCTCGGCAGGTTTTCGCTAGGGTCAGTCGAATAACCAGAAACACAACATTTTTTTCCTAGGCCTGACCATGTGAACTCCAAGCAGATGCAGTGTGTTGTGGATGTATTTCTGAGTTTCAGTAATAAATACTTAATGCATATAGAATGTTCTTAAAGAGTTGAGGATAGCAATAAGATGATTCAAAAGTTCTAAGACTTAGCTTATGAAGCTGATACTGTAAATGCTGCTATATAGAAATGTTATTGTGCATAGTAAGAAAAAAATAAATGTAGTACATATGTATGTATATCTTTTTATATATCAGTGGGAATGATATCTCTAGCAAAAAAAGGGCATAGAGATACATTACATCAGTTAAAATGGTTTCCTTGGACTACTTAGTATCTTTCTGTCAAGACAAAGTTTAGATTTTAAAAGAGTTTTTCATCTGGAAATAGTATTAAGTTACATTCACAGAAGAAAAATTTATCTGTCTATCAATAGCCATAAAAGTTCCCTCTAGACATTTGTTAAGTTAATTAAAAATCAGCCCTGTAAAGCTTGTAAACCTTGGTGTTATATTGCCTTTACATACATACATACATTGCCTTTATGTAACCTAGAAAAAGTCACATTTGGCCAAATGGCCACTTTAAATGGAGGTGAAGCGGTCGTCTTGTTGTATTTAATGGGTGTGACCTACATGTATTATGATTGATGATAGTATAATGAACATGTATAATAAATCAGTTATGTGGCAGTGATATAATCTTATTGTCTTATGGTGTGCTTGTTACATTTTGCAAGAGACAAGGCTGTCAATCATTGTACATTACTATTGTTCTACATTTTATTGATTTTGACCTATTGTATGTGCCTTTCCAAGTAGAATTGTTGGTGGTATTGTGAAAGATTTTTAATTTTTGTCTGTGTAGGCCTACTGTGGTTTGTAACTTTGATGAGAAAGCAAATCATGAAACAAAATAACATATCGACAGTTTTAGTTGATATTTATCAAGAATACACTTCGAATAGAGAAATTATTCTTTCTGACTGGTTTTATTATGATTGTTGTGAACAGCATATTGTGTATGACACACACATGTCAATATGTAATGACATAGCTTTCGTATCTGTGATTGTCTATGGACATGTCATGCCATTAAATATTTACAAAATCAATTGACCTGGTATCCACTATCTATTTTTTTCATAATCAATGCAGATAGGTCATACCAAGGGTTAATCCACTAGGGAATACATTCTTTAGCTGATTCCTATTGTGTTTTGATAAGACGTAAAAAGAAGTAGACAGAACCATTGTTGCAAAAGAAAGTGGACCAGTGTTTGAAACAAATCAATGTGGCTGATGCATGTGAAATATCAAAATGAGACTAATATATATATATATTTTAACCTTCTACTTACAAAAGTAGCCGTTTCTCACCAAATTTGCATTAGTTACTGGGTTAGGCAGTAGGGAGAAGGTTAAGAATAATGATGCATGCTTTATTGGATTGACACTGTGCCAATTCTCTATTTCGTTTATTGCAACATCACAATCAAGCAATTCAAATGTTTATTATTATTTTGTGATGTCATTGAATTCCATAGATAATGCATGTCATAATTCAACTTTCAAGAACAATGGTAAAATTAAGAAAAGAAAAAAAAAATTCAAATTACACAAAATCCATGGGAAACTATCTGCTGTACTAGGCAGCTACATAGGGCATTACATATTTGTTTACACGGAATAAAACACGCCATAGAACAGGGAATGACCAATGAATCACCAATTGTTTGCCTATGGTGCAGTACTGTTTACAATCGCTAGTTGGCGCTGCTATACGGAGCCTTGACCCCACACGACACCTCAGCCAGCCTCGTTCTGAGCTTCACCCCATGACCCCAGTCTGTCTCCATCATGGCGTCAGGAAAGATCGGTGTGCCGCTTGTTTGACAAATGTTTCACCCTCCTGACAGCTCCTGCTGAGTTCTTCTCCCCCATCGCACCGACGAACGTTTGCAGGAAGGTAGGAGCTACAACACGACGGTGTTAGAGCTGTGAAATCCGGACGGTTCGGCTGAAAATCGGGCGCCAACATGTAACGGACCCCGCCAGCCCCCAACATCAAGCATTCTGATCAGGGCTATATTCTGTGCATAGCGAATCCAAACACTGGGGAGTACTTTGTCAATTTTGACAGCTCGCAAACAAAGCGTTATTCCTGTCGGGACGTGCCGGGTCGGCTTGAGTTCCCCGGCGAGGCCAGAAGGAGACTCCAGCGGCGGCCGAGACGCCGAGGGGGATGGAGTTGTACGTGCTCGAGCACCGCCTGCGGGTGGGAAGCATCCCGCGGGACGCCATCGCTCCCTTCACGCACGGACTGGTCAAGCTCATCCTGCTACGGGACAAGACCAAGTGCAAGTTTCTCAGCTTGACCAGAACCGCCGATGAGTACTCTATCATCATCGACCAGGAGGGTCTGAAGGAGCTAGAGCCGCTTAGCGATCAGCTCAGCCTGGTCAACAGCGTGTGGTACGCTCAGAACGTCTCGGCGGGCGCGCTGGGAAGCGGTACGAGCAAGGCTTCCGGGATCACCAAGATCGCCAAGGCGCTGATTCTACCGCTAGCCGAGGCGCAAGTCCCGGTCTTCGTCATGTCCACCTACCAGACGGACTTCATCCTGGTCCAAGAGAAGGATCTCGACACGTCTATCGAGTGCTTACGGTCACATTTCAAGATCTTCCGGGAGGTGGAGGGCGAGACCATCGAGGTGCCCAACAGCGGCACCAAGGGCGAGACCACGCCCACCCGAGGTGAGACCAACAGCCGAGAAATCAGCCACCCGTTGGTGGCCCCTCCCACCCGCTTCTCTGTCACTAGCCTGGACCCAGACACCCTCCCTAAGGTCGCCACCATCCTTCTGGACATCTTATTTTACGCCGACCCCGCCCCAGACGGGAGCGACGCCGACTTTTTCTCGTTCTCTATCATCGATGGCGACATCTCCCTCGTCATGGATACGGAAACCTTGACTCGATTCCCTAGCAACGCCCTGTTTACCTCGGCGACCGGGGAGTGTTGGAAGATGATCAAAATCGGGGCGGTGCCGCTAGGGTTTGACGAATGCGGGATCGTAGCGCAGGTGTCGGAGCCCCTCGCGGAGGCGGACATCTCCATGTACTACATTAGTACGTACCGCTACGACCACACGTTAGTGCCAGAGGAAGAAATGGAGGGCGTAGTAAAGGTACTATTAAGTAGGAAAGCTAGGATCAATGGGGCGTCGCCCGAGGGTAAGGAAGAAGAGAAAGACGACAAGACGCAATCGTCAAGTTGTACAGAAGGGATGGATTGTAGCGAAGCGGCGGCGCCGACGGTAGAACGTGAAGAAACGATGGAACAAGACCCCGCCACGAGCGAACCTGCCAAGACTTACTACTGAACAACTTGATAGTCAAGCGTATTCCCCACTGTGAGTAAAAAAGGGTCCACAAGGATTTTACCTAATATCAGCTTGAGCTTCCCCCCTCCCATATTAGAAATGACACACATAGATCACATAACACAAAAGCTTCCTGACCAAAGGGTCAAGCCAAGGCAGGAAACAGGCATGCTGGTCATTTCCAGAGCACTGGGGGGTCAGTGGGTCAAACTGACCCCTACACTAGGTTCATTAGCTTACAGCCCACTTGACAGGTAGTTGCTAAATGTTCCCCTGGAAATGGGTTACTCCACCCCCAACAGTAGAGTGTAGCATCCAAACATCACACCTGGAAGGACCGTACCACTCTGATATAGGTGTGAGAGGTATCTTGATAGAGATTTGAAAACTGTTGGTTGGTTACAGGGTTTTAAACTGTTGTGAGATTTGAAATGTTAGAAAATTCAATGAACAGTCTCGGAGCTAAATACGTTTTGATATGTGTTTCTCGAAAAGAGAGGAATATATTGCTGCTATCTGTATGTGGGCTCTATTTGAGCATATCTTCGAACCCCCGAAAGCTTGCCATGGCTCTACATCCAGACCTAGATGTATCGTTGTATCTGACGGCACTATGCTACAGCATACTACACTTGAAAATACAATGGAAATCCTAGAAGTTATAAGGAATACACCACTAAATACAAATAGTCATGACTGGTGTTCGAATATTCTGCTACAGTTAAGAAGAAAGCCTGCTAGGTGCTATTAAAATTCAAGCAAAGCCGATGCGGAATGTCAGGCTATGTTCAGTCTAGAAGACAAAACTCAAAACTGCAAGTAGGTCAAATTGTAAGAGTAGTAAGACTCATAGATATCCGCTTGCAAAGAACCAAGGCTCACAAGAAACTGCGAGATTCAGCTAGGTCTGAAATACGCCTGTATCCGCTAAGCTACAGCTTACTACCGTGCCCCTCGAGGGTATGGTTATTTTTGGGGCCACTCGCTTGTTAAAGAACACTAGTAAGAAAAGCTAGGCTTTCTCACGGTATGAACGAGAATTCTTCCTGAGAAAATATTGCAGCAAACCTAAAAGTAATGTTTTATATGTGACGTCATCCCAATGCTTACAGAAACCTTTGCTCACAGTGTTTGTATTTTATCAATGCTCAAACAAATGATCTCATTCCGTTTTTTTTTTAAAAGCTAACCCCACCCCTATTTGATGACTTTTGGAACAGTCAATATCGATTGCGAGATTTGTAGCTATATTATGGCATGCTGATATATTGGAACAATTTTTCATTCACTGCCAACAGAGGACAAAGTCTGGCGTTGAGTATAGTTTGTGTAACAGTGTTAACGTTAATGGCCTACAATGCAAACACTTGCACTGTGGCTCAGTCGCGTCCAAGTTAAATTGTTGTATCACGGCAGGCAGCCCACATGAAATTTTAAAACTGGAACAGAAATTATTAATAACTTCCTGGTGTTATTGTTTCAGGTAACTGAGTAACAATTTGAAATTATAAAATAAGAATATGATTGTTCTTTTTGTCTGCATTGTAATGTTTAAAAACGCACTAACTTAAACTGCTTTTTATGTGTTTTCAATTCTTAAGGTTTTGTCAATTCACTCTTACAAACTGGATGTATTGCAATAGATAAAATGATGCGTCCTTGCCACCAGAAGAAAACCCTTTTAGCCTACATCTTAGAACAGAAAGTCTTAAATTTTAACCATGGAAGTCTAAATGGTGAGGAGTTGTTCAGTGATTCAACAATATTACTTGGACACGTCACACTTACCGTCTACAAATCAACTGGATGTGCCATATAAGCTGCTAAACTCTTTTAAGTTAATATGTCTTGAGTTGTGCCAATGGATTCAATGCTGTTATCGTTTTTTTTTACTTTACCTCAGATTCTAATTACAGTGTCGCCATTATTGTTTGAAATTTTGTAATTATGAGTTGCTCAATCAAAAAAGAATTGCATATTAAACCAGAGCTCGAAATTGTTGTTGCCATTCTCCAAAGCCAATCCAATTAAGTGTTCTTTGATACTGTTTATTTTAAATGATCATTTGAATTCTCGTTGCCTGTGTTGAGCAGTATTATATCTTACCGAAGTTTTTTTATTGTATCCAGTGTAACTATAAGGGCAATTCCAATTAAAGGGTTCAGGGGCTCTATGATCTGGCAGAAAAAAGGTCTCTTGTATTTACCTTTTGATTCCCATGGCATTTCAATGTTTTTTTATACACCTTTTGTCGTCAATGTCTTGCTCTACCACTACCACTTTTAATCAAAAAAATGCATTTTGACCCCCCCCCCCACCCCAAGAAATATGCCAACCCTATGGATCTTTTGAATGGAATGGCCCATATTTCTCAAACAATATTCCACCCAGCTTTGAAGACTTGATATTGTGTTTAGAAAAATACTTTTGACAAAACATTTCGAGCCCTGTCAACCTTTAGAAGAAACATTTAATAATCACGTTTTCCTGCCAATAATTTGGCCATGCTGATTTGATCACATGCTTCTGTAGACCCAAAAATCAATCCGTCTAATTTATCAAGTCATTCTCCTTGTCTGAAAATGAGCACACTAAGGTCAAAATGACTGTTAATTCAGTATCACTACAGTGTGATATATTTGCTAATCAATTTAACAAAACATTACATGCATAGATTTTGAAGCCTCTTCTAAAATCTAAAACAAAGGGGAGTCGCCTATCCATGGGAAGAACAAAAATTGTCTTGCTTTGTTTTACTTGTATTTTGCATAATTACCTCTTTTTTATAGACTTCCTTCATTCTTTATGTACTTTTAATTGCTGTCCCGCCTACCTGTTTACTGAGCATTTAAAAATGATTAGCACCTGTCAATATATTGTTCTTTGTGCTACAGCCTTGTTGTTCAGTCATTCTCCCCATCTAGACTTCTTATTCACTTGAAAAGATCCAAGCATTTGTGATTTGAATCGGCACGGCCAAACGTACATCTGTAATTCTATCTCTACACGTTTCTCAGTCAGTTTTACAGAGCTTTGTCACTGAATGTTTGTGAACGAAGAGAATTGGACACTGGTTATCTACAATACAGATATATTTCTTGAATGTATAAGACAAGGATGTGCATCTTTAATGTGAGTCGCTCAATTCCTTATCAGCTGCTTGAAGTGCCTCTAGTGTTGGCAGATGCGATCAACCAAGTCGAGATAAAGTTATAGCAAACAAACGCTTCCAAAGAAAAAACAGAACGATTGCCAGCATAGTTTAAAAGCGATACATTTATGTTGCGTTAGATCATCACTACGCGTACACGTGCTGTGAAGGGAGGTATGCACACAAGGGTTTCAAATGAGCTGACTGAAACGTCACTTCCTGGCGGTCCACATACAAAGGCTGCTTTGCTCTTTGGAGAGTTGCAACCGTAACTCCAATTTCATTATGTCTGGAATTCGGAAAGCTTTGAAAGTTGTATGCCATGTCCATGTGGTCCTTGTAACATTAACGACTGACATATTTTTGCTCGTTTTCATCCAATTTTTGTATTGGCTTGAGAGCTATTTTCTTGAGAGCTAGAGTTTGAAGGTACTACATTGTTGGCTTGGATTTCATTGAGAGTAACCTGGGATCAGAAGAAAGTGGACCAGGGGGCCCACAAACGTTTAGCCACATCTGGAACAAACCACTAGCACTGTGTGGCCCAGCGTGCGTTTGACCCCTTCCTAATTCCACAGGAAATCTGTATTCAAGCGAAAATGCACCCCTGTCTACCTAACCTTGACCTTGTGGATGCTATACTCGTGACACTGATTTACGTTACTCTTTATGATCACGAAGGTGATGACTGTTTCCATTTACAGGAATCTCTACATATTGTAGATTACTTGCTTTCTCAGTAACTTTTAGTTGCTGGAATTGTTGCATTTTGTAGCTAGCTAGCTGTTTAGATTTTAGTAGGGGATTGTCCAAGCTTTATAGGCAGCTACTATCATATATAGTATGGTCTTAACCTATCTTTACACGGGTCAGCAAAAGTATGTTTGGAAGAAGTTCAAGAACTCATGAACATAGGAGAAAAATCTGCCACTGAAAATATTTGTCTTAGCATTGTTTCAACACTGGATATGTTAACTTCAGTTAAAAGGGCAGTGGTGAGATTAGGATTCCTCTAGCCACAGGGATTAGAAAATAGGAAGGGAAGGGGTCTCCATTTACATGTTTATCTGATCCCCTTATCTTTCCAGAAGCGTTCAATGGAATGAGGTCAGGATAAGGCTGTTGATAGACATATAGGATAGATCTGGAGTTGAAGTTCTGTAAGCCCTGGTAATTTTCTACACAGCTCTATATAAAACTTGTCCTTCTGAAGTAGGTTTCAATAACACCATGGTACCAGGTGTATTATATATTCCACTCTTTGCACAAATTTTTCTTGTCTGATTTTCTCATTGCTCCAGTCTTCCTTGTTCATATCTAGTTTGAAAAACCCTGTCGATATTTTATCTGCATTTTTTATCCTTACAGTCATGCAACCCTTCAATGTCTGTCCCTAACAAGTACAATATCCTTACTGTTCTTTTGTTCTAGAGGACACTTTGGGGCCACAAAACTTGGTTCTAGGCTACCAACAAAATGACCCTAGGTCACCAAGACACAAATAAACATTTATGTATAGCCAAGGAAATAACCCATCAGTAGAATGTAGGAATCAATTCCTTAGGTTTGTGTTCGTCTCAAGCTTACAAAACCCCTAAATAGTCTCTTATCTGTTCCAACTATCTTATTATACAGGATAAGACTTGCGCATGCCCAATTGCTCCTATTACATGCTGTAGTGTCCCAATTCCATTGTTAAACGTTTATTGTTTAGCTTCTGAAATTCAATAACTACCCACTACAGATTTAGCAAGCCAGTTCTTTCAGTCACATGGTTTATCCCTTGTTTTTCTATGTCTGCAAAGATAGGAGAAATCCTGTCCAAGCCTGAATGAATAGCCAATGGTAAAAGCCTTTAACAACCTTTTTAAGGGATAAGAATGTTTGCCCTGTGGCAGGGTTGGCCTAGTAAAAACCGTGCTTAGCAGCAAACAATGTGTATGTAACCCTTGAGATATGCTTGATTGTATAGCGGCAAGATTGATAACACAATTTTTATTGGCCATCACAAGAGAATAGCAACACTTTCCTTTGCCACTTCAAAGTATTTGCTCTCCAGGTCATATGAAATGGTAGGAAAACATTACTTTGATTTTGTATGTTTGACAAATCGTAAATTATATTGGGGCTAAGATGGCCAAGCACTATCACAAAAATGCTAGTAAGAAGTGCTAATTTTCCAAGTAAATTTCTCCTCTGTGCATCAAATTTAAACATTTTTACATTGAGAATCATTGACTTCTTTTTGCTTTGCAAGATGAAAAACACATTGATTCTTCTTGTAACTTAGTTTTATTCATCCAGACATTTTTCCAGTTGTTGCATTTATTAGACCTAGTATTATGCTGGGTTTGAAAATCTAACAAATTGAATTAGTAACTTTACAAGCTTTAAGTTATTGAAACACTTAATATTTGCAGTAGTGTATTGTTGCCAGCGTACAAAAATCTGTTCCTGCCAAACACATGTCCATTACTCATAAATCCAATATTGCTAAGGACCATTTAGCCGGCTTTAATTTTATACACGTCATTGTCAAAGTTGAATGTGTGTGTCAACAGAGGTAAAGGTCAAATATGAATTGTGTGAAACCATTCAGTTACTCTTTGCTTGGAGCCATTGTTTCTTTTAACAAATGGAAAAGCGATGATTTCTTTCAATATGGGCATGGTCGTTCTAACATCTGTCTTGTGGGTGAAAGGATGGCGTGACCTTGCTTTGAACCCTCGGTATGGTTACAAGGGCGGCCCTGTCTTCTCATAAAGCTGAGGAAAGGTCATGCGGCCATGAAAAACTGCTCTTTCAGCCTGCAGGCACAAGTGAGGAGAAAAACATGAGGGCAAGCTGGTCACCATTGGCCCTATGGGAGCACGTTTTATGAATTTTGTCCTAAAGGAAGCCATTACAAATTTTCAAAGACCAGAAGTTTGAAGAAAATTGATTCCTCATAATCTGTTTTAAGATGAAAGGGCTAAATGTTTGGAGAAAAACTTAATCTTAAATAGTCTGTTTTAAGATTCAAAAGGTTAGGTGTTTGAAGAAAAATTAAAGGCATTTAAGATAAAAGGCTAGATGTTTGAAGAAACATCAGATCACCATAGCCTGTTTTAAACAGGTTTAAGTTGTTAAGGCTTCCTAGTTTGAAGGCCAATTCATACGTTTCTTCCAAAAAAGGAGTTTTGACTAAAACTTCAACCCACTTCTTAAAGCTAGGTTGAATTGCTTTGAATTTATTCTTGCGCACGTTTTGCAAGGGGATGAAGTTTTAAGTTGTCAGGATTAGCTATTCTTAAAGTGACAACAAACATTGGCAGTTTGGTGTCATCGGGCATCTTAGGACAGTGTCTCTGAAAGTGGAGCAGACTTGACGAGTTTATCGAGAGACCTTGCTCGGGGCATTGTCTGGGTGAAAGACTTTAACCTGGCATCCAGTCTTTCTTCATTAGGCCGGGCTATCTTCAGCCAAGCTTTCCTCAGGTAGACCAAGGAGGCTATATAACCTCCTTGGGTAGACGGAGCTCTCTGCCACATGGATTATTTTTGACACCCGGTGTTTTACGGGTAGAAGTATGATTGGCCATGATGTGGTTGTCCAATTAAACCCCTACCGTGTAAAACTACTACCGGGTGCCAAAGAATACCCAGCTGCTGAAAGCCCCTTCTGCTCCGAAGAAAGCATGGCCAAACCACGGTAGAGTGGACGCCAGGTTAGAAATACTTTTTCCCACAGTGGAAGTACTAGTCTTGCTCCTCTCAGTCTCAATCTGTAGGAATGGCAACTTTTTGTATGTCCCATGACATTGCCAACAAGGTTTTTACATATATTTCCCCATATCTTACAATCTGAGAAAACCTATACATGTATTGAGTAACTTTGCAAAATGCAGGAAAAACGATTCCAATCTATGACCCAGGAATTCTGAATCTCAGGGCAGATGTAGGGTCCCGCTTCTTTTATGCATTTTTTGCAGAATTTTGTATGTTTTTTAAAAATCTCTTCACAGCTCTGTATTAAAACCACTAGAGATGTACAAAATGCTACAAAACATGCGTGAAACAAGACAGACCCTACATCTTCTTGGAGATTAACAATCCTCCTTCCGATTCCGCCCATGTACATGTATGATCTGTGCCGTCATCACGTTTGAACTGTCTGACACCCCTCCAGCATGGAGACCTTTAGTGTTACACTTGTCATACATCATTGGAAAGAATGTATATCTGTTTGTGCTCTGTGTCTCTTACACCAGTCTGGCTATCCCCTCTGGTATTTCCGTTAAACGCTCTCTTGTAATGTATGCCCTAGCCAGTAGAACAGTCTCTTGTGTCCAAAACAGTGGCTACTGAAGTCCGATGTTTTGAGCTGCTAGTTTCCAAAGGTGTTAGATATCAGTGAACCCGTTGCGGAGTCGACTAAAAGTTCATGTTTATGCATCAGGCAAGGATAGAAAGTCCTCTGAAGTCATAGTTGAAAGGAAAACTTGTTTGATAAAAAGCAATGCTTGATGTCAAAGAGGGAAGTGATTTTCTTGCTAGTAAACTGGTATTTCATATTACATGTATCTGATTTAAAAATCTGAGGGCTCATTTTCTCTAACCTTGACCCAACTCATGTGGTTAATTGAAAATTGTTCACTTCAAAAATCTTAACCTGTCAGGAAGATATTGTTTGTCAAAACCCCTTGTTTCCGTGTTCTATCATGTCATTTTCACATACACTGGCCCTGGTAGAGATGCATGTATTGAAGATGATACAAATAGATGTTATAATATATATCATATAGTATTGGCATTTCAGGCTTAAAGTGCCGGTATACAGCTCACAGAGAATTGGCTCATTTCCGATACCACCTGCCTTATTCCCCCTTAGATTATATTTTTTTAGCCTGGCTATCTTCTTTGCCTGTTTGACAGTGTTTGTGTACTTCTGTCTTGTCTGAAGACTCC
This sequence comes from Branchiostoma lanceolatum, assembly GCA_035149815.1. Taxonomy (NCBI): domain Eukaryota; kingdom Metazoa; phylum Chordata; class Leptocardii; order Amphioxiformes; family Branchiostomatidae; genus Branchiostoma; species Branchiostoma lanceolatum. The sequence continues at coordinate 3,635,236 of CM068882.1, forward strand.
ACCTGACACCCATACTTGCTTCTGGGTTATTTCAAGTACCAGAACAAGTCAAGAAAACAACTGGAGGGGTAAGATAGGATGACTTGTGGATTGCTGACAGGAGTGTTTACACAAGAAGCTTTTCTGTGTGTTCTTTAGGATATGATATTACCTGAGGACCCTGAACTGAAGCTTGATGGTATGCAGTACTTTGCTACTGTCAGTTTTTGTCCCTGGATTCCAGGATAATTGCACAAATTGTGGCAATTTTGGCAATTATCTTAGTTGGAAGTCTGAAATGAAACATTTCATGGAATGTAAAACAATCTTTAAAACATTTAAGAGCTTTCTACCAGCCAAAGATCGTGACCATAGCTTGTCCAGAACACAAGATATCAAAACCAGAAGTTCTGCTGCGGTACCATAGAAAGCTTCTAGGGGCCCAAACTCTAATCATTTCGAGTTCTCACTACGACCTACCAACATACTAAATATGAAAACAATCCATCAAGAAAATCTCCAGTTATCATGTACACAGAAAGCACAAATGCTATCGAAAAATAACCTAAAGGTAAAAAAAACATGTAATATTCCTTGACACTGGAACATACAGTGATGTCAGAAAAGGCTTTTGGAAAATTACATAATAAATTGGGTCATCCAACCTTCAGATTTGAAAAGAACATTAGGACTCGAAGGATAACTGCTTTAAATAAAGGCCTGAATCAAAAATATCTTGTTCATCTTTTCTTCTTTTGCTTGGACTAATTCCTCTTGTGTTAAACGATGAATGGTCCATTTGCAAATCAATATATATTGCATTACTGTCCGAGAGAACATTGCTGGACAGAGTCATCCATTATGATAAATAAGCTCATTGGCTGACCTTTTGTATTGGGTGCTGAATCCATTTCTTTTGTATTCAGGGTCGCAAGAAAAACGGAACAAATTTTACCCTTTATGATTGTGTAATGGACTATAATGATGTATTAGTAATTTTTAATTGATTGCCCATCTTGAATTTGTTTGGAAAATGTATTTTTCAAAACTGATATGGAAACCTGTGTCTTAGAAGTATATTCAAAGGATTGCTTCCAAAATTAAACGCTTTCGTTGGCAAGTCTGCTTATTACCTTAATCAAGAATTCTTATATAAAAGTCTTGAGAATTCCTGAAGTCTTAAGTGTAACAGATCAAGAAAGGCAATATGCTTACCTCCAAGCAATTGAATGATTTATTGGTCACTGACATTTAAACATCACAGATTGGAATTCTTTCCAAATCCTGTCCATTGAAATGATTACAGTCATAAGATTTGCATCAATACAGTGTATAAGAAATTGGGCATATCTTTTAAAGTTGCACAGCAACTGTAATTAAACGTTAACACATTTAGCACTTGATGCGAAAGGCTCAAGTAGTTGTTGTGACGGCTTAGTACGGAGATGTAGTATTTCCCTCGGAGCCGTCTGTGTTTATCGCCTGCCCCCCTTACATAGTTGGCATAGCAGGCCTGGTGTAAGCTTAGCATAGACGAGGACATCCACACTATGAAAACACACAGGGCAGAGATCTCCCCATGCCTGGAACATGCTCTAAATACATCCAGCCTGGAGCTCTGTTTGAGGGTCCGCATGCTCTTTTCCAGAGCCTATTTTGATTTATCGTAATTCGTTGGGAAAAATGTATTTCGTAGCAATGCGACCAAATTTTGCGTAATTGCCTTCCATGTTTTTAGCGTAATATGTTGGGCTTTTTTTCTGAATCTAGCATAAAGAATTGTCGGGGACCCCCCATGTAGACCCTCCTGTGGCTCTTTCTTGGACACACAAGACGATCATCATCGTTTCACCATCATTTACCACTGGGAAGCAGGGAGTCTTTGAACACTAGTGTGTGGAAACATTTCAACAATGTCAATTGGCTGCTTCATTTCCTCCTTCTTACATCATACTGTCCCATTCTATAGTCCAGCCAAATATAGGTAGATTGTTGCCTTAAACTGTAGTAGAAGTTACTCCGAATACCAGTACTCAAGCAACCGGATATGATTTTGGAAACGTTTAGATGTTTAAAGTAGCATCCACTACACTTTTCATCGGTAGACTGACACTGACATGTGAGAAGTTCTTCAAAGAGTTGTTTTACAGCCAGTCCATTGCATAATGCTTACATCAGTCTGGCTTTCTTTTATTGGATGATCTGTTTTTGTAGCGGATTAGTGTCGCCAGTTATGTAATGCATCCTCGCCTGGGATGGCAAGGTCACAGTCGGCAGGGCCCTGGTGCCAAACATGGTCCCTGAGTCTATTTGTAGGGGGCATGGTGGTGCATATGACGTGTCCTTGGGGGGGACTACAAGACCGATTTTACAAGTTGATAAATCTCAAAGAAGATCAAGGGCAAGGGCCTATTGGATGATACTGGTTGGCCCTTTGGATAAACTGCTTTGCCACCGGTAGATCTGCTTGGAGATAACAAGTTGATATCTGAGTGGAAAATGCAAATTCAAAGGAATTCCACATAAGATGCCTCTGCCAAGGCGGAATTAGTCTCTCATGGATGGCTGGAAAAATTAGAAATTCCCATCCAGAGTAGGTATCCGGTTTTAAAATTATAACTTGCAGCTCAGCTTCTGGCATCAGTACTGACAGAACAGACTAATTAACCAACTGTTAGCTCCAACACCTGCTTTTTGATGTTGCATACATTATTCCTCTCCCAATTAACTAATTGCTCACTCCCAGGCCTTGTTCCTATTCATGTTCTGTCCATTTACCTTTTGCTCTGTCTAGAATGCATACTGAAATTTTATATACTTTTGCCTGATTTTTGTCTTTTGTGGTACGATAACAGGCTTATTGTTGACCATATTTTTGTTTCTTTCTTTGTTTATTCTTTATCAAAGGCCTACAAGTCTACCCAGGGTAAGATACAATCCTGTTGGATTCTGTTCTCTGTGGAAGTTGGTGTAGCATTGTTCGGTAAGGGTCAGTAGATCAGACTGCCATGTTTGTGCTTCAGTAGTCAAGTTACACAGATCAAACAGTGCAGGCTAATCCCAAGTCTGGTAAACATGCTGGACAAATAGTGCAAATAGTCATTTTCCAATCATACGTTTCACAGTTATGTACACTCTGCTACTCTCCAAGCAGAGGTTCGGCTCTTTTTTAACATGATTTTAGGCGTTTTTGTTGGACTTTCTATTTTATTCCATTTTCTTTGTGTCGCCAAGGTTTGTTACACAGGAGTGGTGTCAAAAATTCGAAAAATAACTTTTCTTAAAGTTCGCTCTGGTGATTAGGTATAGTTTGTTTATTCTGCTTCATTGAAATCTTCCATTTTCAGATCTTGTTTTTTTAATGGAGGGGACTACAATAGAACAAGTGGTTAAGTTCAAAATGGATGTGACAGTGCAGCAAGTTTGTTTCACCATGACATAAAATTTCAAAATTGAATCATTTTACAAGGATCACATGGACATGGCATATAAGATGACTGTTTGGACTTACATCTGACCATTGGTAAAAGAACTTCTGAACCAGGAAGTCCAGTCTTTTAATTTTGCCAAAGTTTAAACTCTTTTACTTGACGTATGGAAATGCTTTCGGATTCATGCAAAATATTGTTGGCTCAGCTCAGCTAATAAACTTTCAACTTTTCAGTGATGTCTTCTTCTATTACTTTCTATGTTATTTAGACTGTGACCCCTCAGCATTTCCAGGATGAAACCCTTGTAGCATTGTCCTTGTAGCAGTCTTAATTCACATCTGGCATTGTGCAGATATGGGGCAAACCATGCAGAAACATGATAAGCTAGAACTGAAAATGTAAGCAACTTGTTGAAGAGCGACCTTCTTTGCTGTCATAAAATAAACTACATTTATTATTTTATTAAGAATTGGAAGCAAACCGGATAAAGTACAAGACTGTGGCAGAAATGATTCCATACAACAAAAGCATTTCTCTGTTAACTGCAAGAACAGTGTACATGCATTCTGTTTGACATATCTTTGATAGTTTGTCTTGGAGTGACTCTATTTTTACCTGTCCCATGAAACATTGTGATGGAGACCAGGGGTGCTCTTTGACCTGGAAAAGGTGTAATAAGAGAATGGAGAATTGGAAAAGGTCTACTGTACTAAGTGAAACACATTGTACACTAATTGTAATTACCATTGGTGATTTATTTTGCTTATCATTTTGATAAGAATATTGATTGTTGTAACTATAGTTAACAATAAGTAAGATATCTTTGAGACTCAACTTGCATTGTTTGAAGGATCAAGGATAAAAGAGGTGAAAATGTCTTTAAAAGAACAATATTTTGTATGATTTTTAAAAAATCCTGACATTTTAATCACACTTTGAAAATGCTCAAAATTGTTCTAATAATTGAGAGGAGGGCAGGTATTAAAAAAAAAAGATATTCCACTTTTTCTTGAATCAAATAGAATGGTGTCTTCAGTTTTGCTGCCTTGCCCACTCCTCCTCTTAAACAATTAATCGATAATGAAGTCACAAGACTTGTATGTTGTAATGTTTAATTATGATCCCAATCTGTGTGGACCTACACTTGTATACAGGGTTGTTGCCTGACAACAGGCACTGCTTGTTTGCTGCTAAAGAGCTACCGTTCCTGACTGTTTGTTATTGCCAAATCCCTCCAACAACTGTGTAAATATCACCAGGGCAGATTTGGGTCAAACTTGTTGTAGCCTCAGACTTCTTGAAACTAAATCTCTCGAAATTGAATGTGTTTAATCGGTATTGGCTAAAGTGTTAAATTTAGCACAGCTTACCCCAAAAATTTGAATATGAAAAGCATATATTTCGATAAATGATTGCACAAAATGGACTTCAATTTAGGACAAAAGTTTGAGAACAACAAATTGATTTGAAGCTGCCCTTGTAAGCCCAAGAATGGTACCATTTATTTTTCCAATGGAAGAGAGTTGAGTCCACACAGGCAAACAGAACGTTTATCAGTTGAAGTTTAGTTTGTTGCCAGAAGAAGGCTTACAGTAAGCCTGGGAACCAGACAAATCTAGGTTGAACAGTTAGTGGATGGATCTTCATGTTATTATTTTACAAGTTACGAAAAACCTTATACGAGACACTGTTGTACCAATAGGTACAAAAGATTGACGGTTAGTACATGTGAAATTCTCTACATTTGTTAAGTACAATTCTGTTGTATATTGATATATCATATCAACTGTTTCACGAATGTATAGAGTGGACGTTTTAGCGGTAGGGTTAGAAATGTATCCTAGCTTTAGCCCCATAGCGTTTTTGCATGCAGTGAAGAGTAAGGAAAAGCTTACTGTAGTGCACAATTTTACAGTGAAAATGATAATGATGATTTGTTGAAAGTTTGTTTTGTATTGCAAAGTGTACTGCGACTCATATTGTCACGACAAACCATAGCTCTGTTAAAATGGATGACAGCATTAATAAAGTTAAAAGCACAGGGAAGATTGCAGGCTCAGTGGTTCTTGATGAATGAATGAACAGTACAATTTGATGAATGAATTATCCTTGTAATATATCATTACTCTCCAAGCAGAAGTTTAAGGCTCCAGCTAGTTTTGGATGATTTTTTTAGGTATTTTTGTTGGGCTTTCTATTTTGTCACATTTTCTTCTCTTGGCAACGTAAAAAAAACGTGACAAAATAGAAAGCCTTACAGTTGCTTGAGTTTTGGATGTTTTTGTTGGGCTTTCTATTTTGTCACATTTTCTTTATGTATTGGCGACGTTAAGAAAACGTAACAAAATAGAAAGCCTGACAGTTGCTTGAGTTTCGTTTTTTTTTTTAGGTGTTTTTGTTGGGCTTTCTATTTTGTCACATTTTCTTTATGTATTGGCGACGTAAATAAAACGTGACAAAATAGAAAGCCTGACAGTTGCTTGAGTTTTGGATGTTTTTTTAGGTGTTTTTGTTGGGCTTTCTATTTTGTCACATTTTCTTTATGGGTTGGCGACGTAAAGAAAACGTGACAAAAAAGCCTTATAAAGACATTCAAAACGAGCCAGAGCGTTACCTCTGCTTGGAGAGTGATTCATCATACAAATGGACCTTATTTAGACCCTGTTCATACCAGGCTCCATCAATCTGGGCTCAACCAGGTACGGATTGATCACGATATGCCAAGCCTGTTATGAATGGTGACAAAGGCATGTTTGACAGCATCCCTAGTAATAAGGTGTCACATTTAAAACACAAGACACAAACGTTGTCCTAAGTGATAAAAAATGGATCAAAAAGAAATAAACACGCCCATACACCACCTGATATGGCAGGATTTTTATCCATGATAAATATCCTCAAAATCGAACCAATGTCATGTTCAATCACTGCATCCAGTAAAATGATTTTTCTCATTTTTGCAGGATTTCAGCCTTTGCAAGCAAGGGTCTTCCCATTCAAAAGAAAGTACATTTTTTCCAAAAATCAACCAGGTGGAAATTTGATTTGGGAGCATGCTTTTATTACTGCAAAGAAGTTTTCCCTTCAAAATAGTTTAACTCTTGAGAAACAACATGGGTTTCTTTCACCATTCAAAATTAAAGATTCACAATTATTACTATCTACTCTAGAGGAAAAATGCATAAGCTGGTATATCAAGAAAAGACAAATGATATAAAACATAATCTAAAAAAAACGTTTTTGCATTATAGAAAAAATAGAAAAAAAACTGCATTTTTTAAAACTTAAAAGAAACCACAACACAACAAAGTTGCAGAACAAATACTGCAGGAAGCTAGCCCAAATCCAGGCCAAAGGAAAATAAAATCAATTTTCATCTTAATGATATGTACATCAAACCACTGATCAAACAAGAAATTTGCCACTTAAAAGATTAAAAGTAGTAATCAGATATGTACTAAGAAAAATATGCAGAGGAGCCAAAATATACAAAAAATAGTCAAACATAATCAGAAATACAAGCAACATTCTTCAATGTTTTTCATACATCCAGGTAACTTGCCCATCTTTTTGATATATGACATTACCTTTACTCCATGTCCAGCATGAGGAAACCATTGGGTGTGTCTTTAATCTTCAACTTAGCAAAAGAAAGTGGCAAAATTCTATGTATCTAACAGATAAAGCCTCTTCTTTGAGAAGTGTTTACAGTCTCCAACATTGAAAGGACGGACTTTAGAAAAAGAAAAAAAATATTCATCAAAATCAGACAACTGGTCAACACAATACACACTTATACTACAATTGGCCACATAGCAAACCACGATATAACATCTATAGTATACTAAGTTCTACAATGTGTAGAATGATATTCCATCACTAACATGTGCACATATCAAAGTACCCCAAAACACCTTACAAATCACAGATACTCTTAAAATACACTTTACTTCTTATAAAACACACTTGTACAGTTTGTAAGTGCACACTTTTACAGATGTCCTAGAATAAAATCATCATATCTATACACCATAACCATCAATCCTAGCTAGCAGCATCAAAACTTCACCTATCAGACAGTTGCTATAACCACTAACCAAAAAAGCAGCATAGTCTTCTAGCAACAGAATTAAACACTTATTGTCTAGTAGCTTTAAAAATAAAACAATTATATGCAAGGGTTGAAATAAAACACTTAAACATTGAGAAGTTGCCCTTAAACTTCAAACTGAATTTTAAACTTTACCTTTGGACTATTCCATATTAAAAGTTAGGGGGAACAACCAAAACTTTTCTTGCCCCATACTTCCACATCTTCTGACAATCGACCAATGTTTTTGATAGAGTGGTCCTCAGTAGAAAGCAAGTACTACTTTTTTTTCAACCAGTGCATATATTTGTATGATAAAAAGCTAAAACCTTCCTACATACGTACAATAATCTTTCACAAATGACAGACATAATATCTCCTACCAGGGAGATACCATTATCAGAGGGGGGGGAGAAGTTTAAGCCTGTGTCTCTTCATCTAGATCTTCTGTGCTGTCGCTCTCCTCGGTGCTCGATGGTGCGGACCCCCTCCTGGCACCTCTGTTTGGTTCCTTTCGTTGCTGAACACTGGCGGATCTCCAGATAGAGGGGCCCTTAGAAAGAGGGAGAGTTGTAAAGCACAAAAGATGTTTCCAAACCTTTTCAACCGGAGTTTTGGGATGGGTAACTTTGAATTTGGCTGGCCAACCATCCATGTTTAACAGTGACACTCCCCTTTATTGTAGAATATCACAAACATTTTTTGCACATCATGGCAGGAGATATCGTATAGGGGACTGACTGATTGCGAGGTATTTGACCTGACTAACCCCTACAAGTTGGAGATGAATCAAAGAGGCACAGTGGGTTCATTAACAACAAATAATTGCTTCAATCGAGGCTCTACAAAGAGGACTTCAGTCCATACGAAACCCTGAACTTATGGTGCAGAGCCAAAATTACAAGATAATCAAGCAGAGGGCCACTGCACACCTGCACACTGAGTCTGAAGCATTCACACACAAACATGTACACACAAACATCAAACCCTAACATACAGGTGAATCTTGCTACAGTATAGGTCCAGAGGCACAAACTACTAGACTTTTTACTCTAGTGCACAGCACAACTATAGAATAGGACACACATTCATAAAGTGCAAAATCAGAGAAAACAGTATATACCATTTTCAAATTCTTTGGTATGACTCGGCTGGAGATTGAACTCACGACCTACTGTATGGAAGACGAACACTCTACCCACTAGGCCATTGCACCGGTCAAGTACATCTAGATAAACGACAAAGTGTAGTGATAGTGAGAGGACCCTTACCTGCCAGTCACTCTTGACGAAGGCCATGAGACAGTGCAGGTTGCCGCCAGACTTGCGAGTTTTCCTGGTCTGCAGCCCGAGGTGCAGGCGGCGGATGTCCAGGTACGTGGGGTTCTGACAGTTCAGGTCTGTGGAGATGTCGCTCCATCTACAGGGTGGGAGGGGGGCGTCACGTCAACAGGTATTCTCAGAAGATTTTCGAAAAATATTCCAATGTCACAGTGCAAAAGAATCTATTTTCTGATGCCTTGTGAGAGAAGCTGAAGAGAACGTTCACTAAGTTTCTGAACAACAACAACACATGAAATGACAAAGTGCTGTAAGATCATTTCACTTCTTCTTGCTGCATAACTGCATATTAATCAAAATAAGTTACATGAAGCCAAAACACGAGGTTAAGCATGAATTTGTGAAATGAAAGAGCATATTCTGAGATAAACATCTTTTCTCCTTTTAACCAGACCTAGAATCTAGTTTTAACCTTGTCTAGAAACTAGTTTAATTTAAACTAATCTAGAATTAATTAAGATGTTAATCAAGATGGTCAACAGATGCATGTTCATGTAAGACCATAAGTAAAGCCTGACAGTTTACAGTGTACAGTTTGTAGTCACCTGATACAATGTAGACCAGGGTGTTTTCTACTGGGGTCACCAATCAGCAGCCAGGTCTCTACCTCATCCTGCATGAGGTCAGCTCTGCAAACACATTTCAAACAATTAACCTTTAATAGCAAGCCAAGGGTTACGTATAACACTGAGTTCTCACAAGTGTCTACTCTCTCTCTCACTCTATCCGATTTAACGTCTTTTGTTCCCCATCATATGGGGGTTGGATCAATAATAAACCTACTGTTTCTGACTGAAATAACTTGTAGACTTGATAGACAAACTTGAAAAGGATTAAAATCAGAACTGATGCCAAAGTGTTGGTATGGATGTTGAGATGATCAGGACAAAAGATTAATATGTAATCTGGATTTCCTTGCTTTCTTACACTTAAAGATTACCCTTCACTGCAAAATTTTATGTATTTTTAAGCACACTCAGAAACGCAATTTTTAGCATACAAACCACACTTGTTGGAAAATAGTTGGATTTACCTGATATGTGCTAAACAAAATCTGAATTTATTACAGCGCTTACTGCTGACTTTGAAGTACACTGAAATAGTGTTCTCTGCTTGGGAAGTGATTCATGTCCAGAACACCGTACATACCTGTAGGCATGAGCTGCTTTAAGAGGCACGTCTTCATATCCAACGGGACAGAAATAGTGGTTTTGGCAGTGGTAAATTAACGTCATGTTGTCGTCGCGTAGGCCGTTCTTCACATTCGCCAGCGCCGTTTCGTCGGTCGTGCCCATGGTGCGCCCCTTCCCGTGCGGTTTGTAGAGGTAGTAAGCCCTCCCGCGCACGCCGTAGTGGTTGTTCAGGAGGGTAAACCACCTCATGAGTGTGGAGTTACCTGTGTCGTTAAAAATCATTTTTAGGCTTGGGGTCATTTTTCAGTTCAATGCTTAACAATGGGGCAAAAAATGGTCTAGGAAGCATTTCTGTTAGTATAGACAATTACGTTTGTATAGTTCAGTCTAGTCGCTTTTATACTTATTTTGTATCCTGTTATTTTATGTATGTTGTTTGCAATTAGCCTTCGGGCAGGAATTTGCAATAAACTTATTTAGTATTATTATGTTATTATAGTTCTGTTTATTTTACACACTGCTGATATTTTTACTATTGTTTTTAACCCATTATTGACTACGGAATTCAGTACCCTCAAGTGCTGCAATGAACTATGATTGTATCAATCAATAAACAAATCTATAATTAAGTCCTCAAACATAATAATTTATAATGTTTGAGGACTAAAAGTTTCTGCCTTCCCAATGTCGTAGGAGGATGAAATTTTAGGACTTTCTCATTCTAGGTCGCACTACAGGAAACAAATAAAAAAGTTCAAATAAGTGTCACAAAATTTTAGCCTTTCAAATAAGGTATTTTAACCAATTTTTTCGTATGGGCCTTCCTACCTGTGAAGGGTCCGAACCGGATCTCACCAAACGGAGGCTTGAAGCCCAGGACTGTCAGAGCCTCCTCCTGGGTAATGGGTCTGTGACTGAGAGAAAAATATTACAGAATCATCCATCATGCACTGTTTGAAATAAAATGTTAAACTTCAGGCACATTGTACTTGGGTTTCTGACTGAGTAGAAAATATATGAGAGGGAAATTTTCCTAAAAACTTGAAGTATAAACTTAACGTTCTTTGGTTCGAGGCTAAATGGAAAACACAAAAAAGATTCAGATTTCACTCATCAGAAGGAAGAAAAGTACACAGTCTGATTTCATTTTCTGCACAATGTACTAGTATTTGCTTTCCTTTAAATTCACCAAGAACAATGTTTTTTGAATCCTCTAGTCTAGGCTAACAATTAAGTACAAGGCTTATTGACATACAAAGCGGGCAATAAAGTACAAAGGCAGTTTTGGGCATCATACACTGGGAGTTTATTCACACAAAAAGACACAGTTCTCCCTTACACACAAGGTATATATATTATACTCTACACAAAAAGCTCTAATAGTAAGTCCTATCTACACATTCAGTTAAATTTTAAGTACGAACAGTTTCTAATGTCATTAATAAAGAGTTTGCTAATAAGTATAAATCGAGCATAGAGAGCGATAAAGGCAAAATACAGGTATTTGCATATTACTTTTATGTATGTTGTGTATGTTTAAACACAGATACGCTTGCAATGTTTTGTAAGAATGCCTCTTAGATACATTGAAGTCGGGTAGGGTGGGATAAGGGTAAATTGCAAGACAGCAGCTGAGGTACCGGTGCTAGCGTGTCCGCGTACCGAGTGCTTCTGGAGCCGTGTGTTACTGGTGATTAAATAGATAGCCGGATCTGGCGCTGATAATTACCGATGGCTATCGCAGGAAGTGCCCTGCTGTGTTTGGCCCGAGTCAGCCATCTCCTCGGATTCTGAGAAACTCTAACCCCAGATGGCAGGGTCATCAGGAGTTCAAAACTTAAATGAATTTAGTTATCCATTTTCACTTTGAATCCTCTAGTCTAGGCTAACAATTAAGTACAAGGCTTATTGACATACAAAGCGGGCAATAAAGTACAAAGGCAGTTTTGGGCTAGCCTCCGTTGCAGACTCTGAAGCGGCTTTTTGGGGGGCTAAATAATACACTTTTTGCAGCCACCCCGTAACTATCAGCCATCCTGTAACCAGCAGCCGCCTAGAGTCTGCGGTATTGCGCCTTGTCAAAGCGAAATTAAAATCACGTTAGGGCGATTAACGCAGAGGTGCGAATTTCCTGCCTATGGTAGACCGCACAATAAGAACAGTATACACGCACCTCCCCCAGTCAGTGTGCTGTCACGCTTGTGGCAAAATAGTTTGCCATTTCTCATTAAAAACCCGTTTTTTAAGACTCAATCGAAGAAAGTCATCGAAGAAAACAAGGAAAAACGTAAACAAAACAAGAATTTCGCCCGTGCATTTCAGCCTCTACGTCGTGATTTGCCGCGGTTCGCCTTAATTTCTGGCCGTATTCGACACAATATATATTTCTTCGAATATTTTTTCCGTGAAAATTCTCCGTATGTACCGTAGATAAATTGTTATTTTCGCTGAGAATTCACATACGTCACGACGCTCGCTCGAGTCCCAACCTGCCCCGTCCAACAAGACGTAAACAAAACAAGAATTTTCGTCCGTGCATTTTCGCGGTACGGTCAATCAATTTTCGCGGTACGGCCCTCCCCAAGTGGACGGCCTCTCAAGATCTCAGTCGCGGTCTGGCGGAAACACTGCTTCTAATAATCGAAGTTTGTCTTTAGGAACAGTAGAAATAGCAAACTATTTTGCCACAAGCGTGACAGCACACTGACTGGGGGAGGTGCGTGTATACTGTTCTTATTGTGCGGTCTACCATAGGCAGGAAATTCGCACCTCTGCGTTAATCGCCCTAACGTGATTTTAATTTCGCTTTGACAAGGCGCAATACCGCAGACTCTAGGCGGCTGCTGGTTACAGGATGGCTGATAGTTACGGGGTGGCTGCAAAAAGTGTATTATTTAGCCCCCCAAAAAGCCGCTTCAGAGTCTGCAACGGAGGCTAGTTTTGGGCATCATACACTGGGAGTTTATTCACACAAAAAGACACAGTTCTCCCAAAGCCCAAAACTGCTGATCTAGATGTTAGGTAGTGGTAGGAATAAGAACATACAGTACAGTTTAACCAGCCTGAGTATAACAAAATCTCTACACTACAGTATAACAAATCATTAGACTAAGGCGCGTAGCCTCTCTCCTATTCTGTTCATAACAGTGAGACGGCCTTGCAAGTTAATAGCTAGGTACACAAATACAGAGTCAGACTTCCAATCTCCCATGATTTTGATAAGATCAAGCGGAATGCCGCATTCTAGCAAGTAAGAAGCACCACCTCTGCGGAAGGAATGGCCAGCGTACCCAGCGGGGTCGAACCCCAACGCGTAGAGGCTGGCACGGAGTTTGCTAAGAAATCTTGGATAGGTGAGCGGTAACAGTGAGCCAGAGGGGTCTTTGTAGAGAAAGGCCGACTGGGTGGACGAGGCACCTGGGCTCTTTTTGAACGCCAGAGCCAAAGCTGTGCACGGGCAAAGTGGGGAACCCGTGATAGCCGGGAGAGGAATTTCTAGGGATCTCTCGCCGAATTGGATGGTTTTAGAAAATCTGCAGGTGACAGTGAGTCCCCAAACCGCGAGTTTGAAGTCACCACGACAGAGATGTTTTGACGGAGAAAAGGTGTTTTTGGAAGAAGGGACCAAATTGGCCTTCCGAAAGAGGCAAAAGAACGCAACCAGGCAGGCTGCCCAGAAGGTGGCGTCGACACTTACTGACAAGTCTAAGGTCGACAAGACTCCGACCAGAATAGAAGGAGTGATTGGTAGCTTTCGGCGGGGCGTGTCGCTTTTGAAACGTCTAATTCCTCTTAGAACGGTGTGCAGTTGCCAATTTTGGATTGTTGGGTTAGGGAGGCCGAATTCTTTATGAAGTAGGGAAACAATGTTCAGATACTGTCGGACGCTCGTGTATGTTAACGAGCGGGCCAGGAATGCTGCATATCGACAGACAGTTGCCGTGGTAGCGGGCACTGGGGGGTAGCCCATGAAAAGGCAGAATTGGAGGTACGCACGGAGGTGGGTACCGTAGGTTGATTTGGTGCTGTCTGCGAAAGTGGACGCCCGGAATGCACTGATTTCGGCATCCAAGGTCCGTTCCAAAGTGTTGGCCGCGCCGGGGGGCGGTGCTGATTTATGCCCTGTGAAGGAAGAGGGCGGAAGGATGTTAGGCCGGGGCCGGGTGACGGGAGGGCGTTTTTGCCCCCCCAGGCGGACATGAGGGTTTGAAATCGGCGAATGTGAGCCGGGTCATGCAAGCGAGAAATGGAATCGGCTATTGTATTCAGACAGCCTCTGACGTAGCGGGCTGTAATGCGGAAATTATAAGCTGCAGAAAGCCAAAATAAATGACGCAACTCCGGCATGAGGTGTGACATACGCGTGGTACCCTTGTTAATGAAGGCTTGGGCTGCTATGTTATCCGTGTGAATAATCACATGCTTGTTTGCCCAGAGCGGAGCCCAGCGTTTAGCAGCGTAGCAAATTGCTAGTGTCTCTTTTTGATTGATGTGCAGGGCGGAGTAGTTTGGGAGGTCCCTTGCCCAATTAACATATATCCATTCCCCATTGTAGAACGCACCGCCCCCGATGTTGCAGGCGTCAGTCATTACATCAACAATTGGGACGTCGTCTAGAAAGAATCGTGTTCCATTGAAGGTGTCCATAAAATGTATCCACCATAAAATGTCCAACTTGAAGCTGACAGAAAGTTTCGCCTTATGATATGGCTGCTTTAATTTGTTGAGGGTGTCCAGAATTCTACGCAAGAAAGTTCTCCCGCCGTAGACCACCCTACACGCCCAATTAAGCTTACCGGCGAGCTGCTGCAATTGCCGCTTAGTAGCGCGAGTTTTGTGCAAGAACTCCGCTAGTAAGGATTTAAATTCTGGAAGCTTTGCAGCTGGGAGCGACACTGTTTTGCTGCGAGTGTCAATTTGTACTCCCAGAAACGTAAGGCATTGCGATGGCGGAACTAGCTTGTGTTCCGAAATTTGGAAACCTAGATTAAGGAGGAGCTCCATGAGCAACTGATAAGCCTGCTGGCATTCGTCATACGTTTTGCCAATTATAAGAAAGTCGTCGAGATACACAATGATCATGTCAAACCCCCTGCGTTTCATCATGCGACGAACAGATTGAGTGATACGATGGAAAATACTAGGACTAGATTTAGTTCCAAATGGTAGTTTAGTGTCGAACAAATAGCTGTGGTGCTCGTGACCTTCAAACTGCCATTTGCAGCCTAAGGTTTGGTAGCAGGAAGGATGGACATGAACAGAACGATATGCAGATTTTAGATCGATTTTTGCCATGTAGTAACCCGGTTTGATCAGCCGAAGAGCATCATCGATGGTTTGAAATTTGACCTTGTCGATATCGATATAATCATTGACTGCCGCCCCGGCAGGTTGGCTACAGTCGTGAATAAGGCGCAAGTCGTCGGAGTCAGGTTTGGGGACTGCCCCGAATGCGCTCACAATACGTGGTTTGGTTTCTGTGACAATGTAGTTCCCTACGCTTATCTCATGCAAAATTTGTTGTTCAACTTTTGGTTTTCTGTCAGGGTTAGTGACCGATCTGTAGTTAGTTACTTCAACCGGCAAGAAGTTTGCCCCTTCGGGCACAATGCGGAAGCCATTTTGGATACCGTCGAGCAGGAATGCTTTGTCTGCGTCGTGTTCGAGTTCACCCGACCAAACGCCGTAATTCAGTGGCCGTGAACCCGCTAGCGAATTTGGCTGCAGTCAATTGGAAAGTGGGGGCAGCGGAGTCGGGCTCGGCGGCACGTGTCGGCTCTGTGGGTGGCTTTTGCCGCAATTTGGAACCCAACACACATGCTCGAACCGGCAAGGGGTGTGGGGACACCCGGAGCTGAGAAAGTTATACTTGCGGCAGATGGGTTTGCCGCTTGCGGCGAAAGGGGAGGCAGACTGCTGTTTGGAGGATTTGAAGTTGTTTGTGGACGGGGCAGCGGCGCGGCTCAGCGGTTCCAAATGTTTCGTCATTAAATGCTGCGAGTCCGCTCCCCACCGAAAGTTGTAATTTGCCTGAAGGGTGCGGTACTCTCTATCGAATTCCAACACAGAAGCCCATGCGTACCGCTGGCCAAGCTCTAAAATCTTGACAGTGTAGGCCATGTAGTCGTGAAGGGACGAGGAGGACAATTTGTTGGATGATAGCAATTTGTACATTATTTTAGTGTTGGCAATCGCCCACTGGCTCACGCTAACGCTACGTAGTGCCGGCTTCTTCCCCCCCATAGAAATCGGCAATTTTGTACCCTCCGCAGTCGTAGCGACTTGCTCGTGCCGAACAATAGAACTGGGAGACAGGAAGTCAAGTATTTGTAAGGCCGTCTCACCTGTGTTGTTGCCGAGATAAACGAGGGGGTCCTGGTCCAGCCGCAGTAAGGGGGAGGCCGCTGCTGACGTGGCGTTGGCCGCAACACTGGACGGGTCCGTGGTTGTTGTGGAGCGCGACAGCAGGTCATCCAGGGACAGCGACGAGGACGTCAGCTCCTGCATCGCAGCCAGGATCTGTGGATGTTGGCGCAGGTCCTTAATGTTGGCGGGCAGCGTCGGCGTTGGTTCTGATGTTGTAATCGTTCCTGATGCCGTAGTTGACGAAACCGACGTCGTCGTTGCCGTAATCGGCGCCGTCGTTGCCGTAACCTGCACCGTAGGTGCTGTTATCGACGCCGTCGTTGACGTCGTTGTCGTAGTCGTCGACGTTGTCGTTGAGGTCGTTGTACCCGACGTGGGCGTCGGTGTTGTTGGCGTCGGCGGTGAAAGCTCTTGTAGCGCTAGCGTCCTCTCCAGCTCTGCCACCTCGCGGCCGAGTTCTGCCAGCTTGAGTTGTTCAAGGAGCCTTTCCTTTTTGTCTTGCAGTTCTTCTAGCGAGGGTGGCGCCGGCTTTTCCTTGGCCTTGGCCGCCTGGTCATCTCCTTCGTGAGATTTGGACGCCTGCAACCCCTCACATTTCCGTCTGTTCGTGCCCGGTGGGTGCATCGATACCGGTTCGCCGCACCCAGTACATCTCCTCGTGCGTTTTTTCTTAGGACTCATCGTCCGCAGTTGTGAGACAGATGCAAGACAGTTTTAAATTGCAAGACAGCAGCTGAGGTACCGGTGCTAGCGTGTCCGCGTACCGAGTGCTTCTGGAGCCGTGTGTTACTGGTGATTAAATAGATAGCCGGATCTGGCGCTGATAATTACCGATGGCTATCGCAGGAAGTGCCCTGCTGTGTTTGGCCCGAGTCAGCCATCTCCTCGGATTCTGAGAAACTCTAACCCCAGATGGCAGGGTCATCAGGAGTTCAAAACTTAAATGAATTTAGTTATCCATTTTCACTTCAAGAGGTTCTGGTACCATTTCAGGTATTGCACTACAGTTGGTATACAATTCTTTTGAGTAAGATACTGATTCCATGCAAAAAACTTGGAAACACAGAAATAAAATCGACAGCAGGTGAACATGTCAATGTCCTTATAGGCTTCCTAATTAGCCTAGGTACCATCCTAGTTCATTTACATAATGCTCCAATAATTCTAGCAACTATTAGAGAAAATATAATCTAACAGAATGGTACATACTACAGACTACTTCCCGACTGTGACTTGGATGCAATTTGGTGTAACGTTTGATAGGGAACGATGGGAGAAATTAGCCTAGCATTCCTGACAAATGCTGTGTGTCCTTGGGAAAGGCACATTACACAACTTTCCTCGCTGTCTCCACCCTGGTGTAAAAATGGATACCTCAGACTTAAGTTGGCGAGGCAAAAGGCAGTAGAAGGACAAGGTTGGGCTCCGCCTTTCAATACTGTGCTAAGACACAGTGGATTACAACCCACTGCCCCTACAGTCTTAAAAAGGCTATGGGACTACATACCTCTTTACCGCCCACTGGCTCATTCTTTTCACTTGCTAACCACGAAAAGAAATAGCCAGAGGTAAACTGCGGAAGATGGTACCCCCAGGCTTGGATGAAATGGGATGAAACAGTCCATCTGATTGGTCACACTGACTTGATCACATTATGAACATGAACAGATGGTAAACTAGCAGATGATTGAATCATGACTTGTGAGAAGAAGAAAAAAACTAACCTGCCACCCCCCAGAGTGCTGAATAGGAAGTTCCAGCAGGAGACGAGGGAAGAGATGCCACATGACTTCTGGTACTGGGGTCGGCTCATGCAGTACCTACAGGAGGGGGGCAGGGTTGCAAAAAAGATCACCAGCTGGACAAACAGGTAAGCAGATATATTCTTTATCTACTAAAGTAAATATCAATCTGAGCACATGTACACAAGAATTGCAGAAAAATGTCTATTGAAAGCTCTTCCCAGGTAAACAGCTTGCTGCTAGATTTATTATTCAGTTTACAAGTGAAAATGCCTTTAGTAAACTAAAGTAGCAAATATCAAATGTACTAAAACTAGTAAAAGACATCGAGAACAGGGCCTGGTCTTGAGTATGAAGTGGAAAAAAAAATCAATGTTGGCAAGATTGTTGAATGTGAAAAAGGCAAAAAAAAGCTATTAAAATCAGAGGTAATATTTCAGTTTGCCTTAACTTCATCATGACAGCTTTTCATTCATGGTTGCTACTACATCATGTACCATTTCACATCTGGTAACTACATTTTATGTCATACCTGGGCCAAGATAACACTTGATATGGGTGTTCTGCACCTGGTGAGACTTAAAGTTATCACACAGGCTTCCATAGAATTATCATTCGAACACACTTCATGTTGGCTGTGTGCGCCACTGTTGAAAATTTGAAAAATATCAGATTCAAACGTTGGAATTGCTGTTATCAAAATTTTTTGCCTGAAGACACCAAATTTTCTTAACTTCTGGTGCATTTCGCTTTGAAATTTGTGTTTTTTCAGAGCGGTATGACATAAAGTCTCAGCCACATGCTTGTCGGATCACCCTTTGATACGGAATACGTATTCCATATGAAATTATATCCAACTGTGCAGCAGCTCCCCCTACCATCTCCTGAGGTCCAGCACCTTCCTGAGAGCCATCTGCTTCTGCGTGACGTCGGCGGTGACGGCTGGATACTCCTTCTTCACATCCTTCTTCTCTTCCTGTTGTTTGTTGTCAGACTCTAAGGTGTTCTGGACATAAACTGAGACAACAACAATGAAATAAAGATGTTCTCAAGTGTCTTGATTTAAACGATATACAAGTTATACCTGAGCTGGGACCAGTCCATATTTTACGATATTGCATGGTCTTTCATGTTGTATTTCACAGACTTCCATCGAAGGATTTGAACCCACTTCATATGCGCCGCTGCCAAAAATTTAAGAAAATTTGTATGCTAGAATTGATTTTGTTACAATTTTTCATTCTAGGAAACCAAATTTTCTCAACTTTTTTTACAGTTTGCATTGAAATGTGTGTTTTCTAAGGTGAGGATGACATCAATAAGATACAACATAGTGTATTCCTCCCACAGTTGGGCTGGTACCTCAGATGATATGGAATACGACGTGTTGATAAGTCACATTTATGTACAGTAGTGAGGAAGAACAGCCTGTTACATGTTGTAAAACTTTCTGTTGGTATTGGTTACCAGGCAACAGAAAAAGGTTAAGATCCTCTTTCGTTTCTCCAATAAACCTCAGATCAGTCTGTTTCAAGTGAACCAGCGGAAAGTACTATAGATCTTTTAGCTGAGAACAGCTCTGCTGATGTTAAGGTCGTCTCTCACCTTGTTTGACCTTCCTGTTGACCTTGTTCTTGACCCAGCTGCTCATGTCCACCTCCCATGAGTCCCAGCGGTGCTGCGGCGACCTCTGACCCACCTGGCTCAGGTCGGTGGGGCAGGACTGGGAGGTCGTCACCGCGTTAGCGGCTCCTCCGATCAAGTCTCTCAGCACGGCCTCCACCATGTCCTCTATCGGGGGTGCCGGTGTCGGGACTGTTTGTTGGAAGGGAAAGAGAATGATGCTCAGTCAAATGGCCTTATTATTAAGGGGAAAACAATAGCAGCTTCAAAATTTTCATTCCCTTTTCTTATTCAAAAGCACCAGGTTGCATGTTTATGACTATGAAACCTTTTCTTTTTCTTTTCTAGGGCACACCACTTATGTATTTTCTTCAATAAAGTCAATTCAAGTCTATGTTCATGAACTTTACTAATAAAACATATATGCAATCTGAAAAATCAACTTTATATGAATTAAACTCTGAATCATCAGCAAGTAAGGGTCACCGGTCATAACATTTGACAAGTTGTCTGCCATAGCGGTTTTCACTCCACTGAAGTGACTCACTGAAATGATGACAGGACGCAAATGTGGCGATGGATACATTGAAGACAAGTTACATGAAAATGCTCTCTCTCTCCCCCTCTCTCTCTCTCTCTCTCTGTCTCTCTCTCTATCTCTTTCTTTCTCCCTCTATCTCTCTATCCTTAGCCGCAAAGTTAATTTTACTGCTATTCGCCAATTTGGGACACCAGTGCCTGCCACTCTCTTCTGTCCACTAGTGACTGCCTTGAATAATCAATATGCTCAGTATGATGAGGTCATCCCAGTTAGAGCTTACTGTTGTTGTTGGATGTGTTGTTGTTGGGACTTACCATTGTTGTTGGATGTGTTGTTGTTGGATGTGTTGTTGTTGGGACTTACCGTTGTTGTTGGATGTGTTGTTGTTGGGACTCTCACACTCTGGATCACACCCACTGTCCCTCTCCTGGTCCTGTTCCCTCGTCTCTACCTCAGGCTCCCGTTTGTACTTCACGCCAAAATCTCGTCCTGCAAACACGTCTTCATCCCGCAACTCGATTTTCACATCCACCTCTGAAACAGGCGAACTCAACTTCTCCGCATAAACATCCCTGCTTGTTTCTTCAGCTTCGCTCTTACTGTATGCTGGGATAAAGTCTGTTTCTTCTTCATCTTTTGGAAGAGATGATCTCTTGGAGAGAGCCAGCTCTCCATTGGTCAACTCGGAGTAGTTACGTGCATCGTGATTGGTTGGTGAAGCAGCATCGCCAACGTGTGTCTGTCCGAAGGTGTTCTCTTTGTCGTCAGCTTTCCCGATGGTCTCGTCTTCGGTGAAATCGGATTCTGGTTCGGACTCGGAGGACAGCGGTGTTCCAAGAAGGTTCCCCATCTTGACCTACTCACTGTAACTCAGCTTCGATCTTTGAGAAGACAGAAAGAAGAGAACATCAGAAATATCATTGGTCAAAAATTGTAATGTTACAGTATTATTAAAGCCTCTGAGGCTCTATATTCTTAATATTGTGGCACATACTTTGTTTGATTTATCCACCCTCGTAAACCAGGACCGCCTATCACTCGATGTTACATCGCGAGCGTAAATATGTAACGTCGAGCGATAGGTGGTCCTGGTTTACGAGGGTGGATTTATCACACTACCATAGATACTAGTATAACCTATCAAAAAAAATAATGTTACTTATATGAATCATGACCCAAAATTATGATTGGCTGTCTGGTAATTTTTGATAGCGACATTTCAGTTCTTTGCTGACAATGTATCTCAATCAAGAAAAGCAAAATTCATAGCTAACGATAGTTAAGTACTGAAGACCTCACGATTAATCAAAATTCAAATCCTGCACTACTGTAACCTCCTTTATGCCAAAATGGACATTATCAAACAACGGCTCTTTGTTAATTCCAGGGTAAAATGATCCAGCTAGAGAAATGTTGTGGTTTTTGCTCTTCCGCTGCTTTGTAACATGCCAACACTGGTCTTTCTGTGCGAACACAACCTCTCTTTGTCCTGTTCCTCTTTGTACAAATTTCTCCAAACAAAGAGCGAGGAATATTTGGATTGCTAAACCGTCTGGTACCAGAAGCTAGAAGAAGCCCCCCTCCCAGCTGTTTCATGTTTTTATTTTTCCACATCTGTTCAACGCGTTTTCTCCGAAGAAAATACAACGAATAAATGCACAATAGCCTGTAGATATAACACTTACCTCTTATCTTGAAATATCGGCTGTTGCACGGGCGTTGAAGACGTTACATGGTCGCAGTTTTGAACCCGCACTATTGTCTCGACGACACTGTTTGTTTTGGTTCAGTTCAAAATGGCTGACCCAGAGTCTCAAATGTCAGTTCACGGTACAAAAGCGCCGCCTAGCAGATTATTGCATAGCTGCACCTAATCAAAAACAGCTGTCATCTCGTATCCAGGTTTGTTTGTGCGGACCTGTGTTCTCAGTTCCAGGATCAACTCTGCCTGCCAAGTGGCTCCCATGCGCTCTATTTATCGACGCTGTGGAAGAGCGTGATGCAGTCATGTGCCTTAACAACGACTCGAGTGCAATATGAACCATATATGAGAAATAAATGGTCAATCTCTAGAGCTCTCCCATCCCCTGATATATATAGAAATATTATATAAAGTTTATGTGAAATGGATGTTCCCATTCACAGACCCATGTGAAATGGATGTTCCTCCATTGCAAACCCTTGATTCCCATGTGAAATGGATGCTCCCCCTTCGCAGACCCTTAAGTCACATAAAATGGATTGCCCCCTACTAGTTCGAAATGGTGGCGGAAATGAGGTAGGTGTCAGCTGTTGATCATCATGGAGATTTGAAACACATTTCACAACATAGTAAGGGTTCAGAGACTATTTTGAGTGTCATATTAGAGGTTTGAAAGCTAGTTGAAGTAGGTTAGTAGTAGTTTAGTGGTTGCATTCACGACAAAACCCTCCCTGCAGTCTGTCCTCACTTCAGAAGCAGCGCAGCTAAACTTCAAGACGATCTTCACAGCGACCCGAAGTGTACATGGGCGCTAATATTCAGAAATCAAAAGCACTGCGTCGAGCCCTTTCAAATTTTGATGCAAAGAAGGTCAAGTCCTGCCACTTTCAGGAGCAAAGTTCTCGATTACTTGCCTCTAGATCGACAAGCGGTCATATCGTGATATGCGGATATCCAGGGATAGTCAGCTTTGAACTTTGCTTATGACCCGCGGAAGGTCAAAGTTTACAGCTTACTGTCGTCTGGTTATCCACATATACTAATACTATAAATACAAAAATGTTCGTGGTTGTTTTATGTTCACGAAAGTCTTTTTTCCTCCTACCCCCTTGTCTACTATTGTCTCAAACGCAAACTTAAAAAAGCCGCGAACACTCCGTTTTCTCTGCTCCCTCCCGCGAAATCGAAACCACGCTAACTTAAAGGTACAATATAACCGTCTGTCGATTAAAAACCCAACCGACTTTCTAGTAATCGAGAACTCCCTTCTTTTCACATAGAAGAAGTGTTTGACGTAGTGCCTCTGGTTTATGTTGACGTTCTGGCGTCTGTTTCGCTTTGGAGCACTGTTGTGTAAACAGACGAGTTTGTTGAGAGCTCATACTGCAGTACTGATAGGGCCCGTTAGACGTCTCTTTTGAGCCACACGAACTGCGCGCATGGTCATCCGCTGTTGACATAGGGCTTTGTCACTTAGCGCGCTGTATACAAGAGCCATATAGTAATCTCATTTCACATGATGGATACAGTGCACCAAGGCCCAACGACTCCAATACAACTGACGCCGTGTGTCGATCTGAAACGTTAATTTCAACAGTATTAACAAGTTGAAGTTGTGTGGTGCAATATTTTAGTCAGCCGTAAGATGTCTCTTTTGACCCGCACACCGCCGACAGCATGCACAGACACGTACAGGTGTGATGCCAGTCTACGCGTTCTTTGCAGGGTTCATCTCATCACCCGTAGCCACAAGCTTGCAAGATGTTCACATTTAAGATATATTCACTCGTTTCCCTTACTCCTGGTTTAGGCGCTATAACATTTGATACTTTGAGAGAAGGGTAACACAAAGATATTCAAACAGGTTATTTTTACGTGGGTTGCACTTTTACCTTTAAGAAGCCGATCTGATTCTAGGACCCCATGCTTTGTACTTGACTTATGTGCCATTGTCATAAATATGTTGCGTGGCAAGAGCTAGTATCATCCTGAATGGCTTCTACAATAAAAGCGACTTGGAGAGCGGATTAAGACCGACAAGGAGGTACGAATTGAACCTTTTCAGTGACCAGACAAAACCTTTCACGATGATGGCATCCATACCAAGCTAAAGATCTGTACCACACCTGAACGTTTCTTAGAATGACACCCCCCTTTGTGCTGGCGCTCACGTGTACACCTAGTGTCACATTGTCCCTATTGTGACTTTCAGGGTTATCACATGTAAGGAGGGTTTAGTTTGTATTGAAGTTAACATTCCATTCCAGGGTGTGTCAACTACGCTAACACGTCGCACGGCTGCTTCGGAATGATGTCGGTAAATTGTACAAATAACGGACAAAAGCAATCTCACTATTCTTGGGGAAGGATCAGGGAAGATTTTATAGGGTAGGGAGTTGCAATTTGTCTGGGCATGTTGCTGAAATAGAAATAAGAGCTCGGAAAAAGCATGGAAAAGGCTTGGAAATCATGTCAGTAAATTGCACAAACAACGAACAAAAGAATTTTCACTATTCTTAGAGAAGGATCAGTGAAGATTTTAGGGTAGGGAGTTGCTATTTATCTGCTCATGTTACTGAAATAGAAATGACAGGTAGCCATTGTTATAAAAAAAAGTAGGGTGTGATGAGCCGATGTGCTTGGTTGAAATTATAAGACGCGTGCCGTTGCAAGAATAACCCTGGGATTATACCCGAAGTCCCTATTTAGGGATGTGTTTGTATTTCATTTCTTTTCTTTTTCATTCCCTTCACACTGCTGTGCATCTATGACGTCACAGTGACGTCATGCAGCAACTCCCATAGCCTGTCGTAGAAATGTTGATTAACTGCTTCAATTCGACTGTTTCTCCATCAAACACAATGGGTACCTATCTTTTTTAAATTTTTCCTTTCTTTTTTTTTTCATTTCCTTCACACAGCTGTACATCACTGACGTCACAGTGACGTCATGACAACAACTCACACTCCATATCCTGTCGTAGAAATGTTGATAAACTACTTCAGTTCAACTGTTTATCTATCGAACACAATGGGTACCTATTTTCGCCTATATGGCAGACAGCTATCGGTTTGAATTTATAGACAATGAAAACAAAGAGTTGTGTGATCGGAATTTAAAGAATGACCTTTAAATCGTTCCTACAAATTGTACAATGATTTATTTCAGACGTTGTCGTTACAGCTCTCTGGAGCCCAAAAGAAGATTTTAAAAAAGATCGACGACATGCTAAAATATAATGACAGAGATATGTTACTTTTAAAGTACTCTTACGAATGCCTGAACACGCACACGTGGTGTATTCTAAGTTAATATAGATACTTTGTAATGCTGATGACAACGTATGTTGTAAGGTTCCATACATACAGAATTGAATGTTGTTATGGGCACCGAAAAGGTTTAACATAGAACAAACGTAAGAAAGAGAGAAACAGTTTAGTATAAGAAACGCCTTCCATATTGCCACAAATTTTCATTAAGTCGCTAATATTTTCTACCTTTAGAACTTTGACCATTCCCGTGAAAGGAACAACATATTCACTGCACCACCACGCATGCGTATGCAGGTATCGAAATGCACGAACAGGAACAAAACGCCTAAAAGACGTCCAAAAAGCCGGAGCACACCTAACCTCTGCTTTGAGAGTAGGCATACCTCTGTGCACGATCAGCGACAAACGCCTAAAAGACGTCCAAAACAAGCCGGAGCACACCTCACCTCTGCTTGGAGAGTAGGCCAAACTCTGTCCCTCCAGAAGCCCTCCTAGTAGGCTATAGTATACCCTCCGGCTGGAAACTATTACCATATCCGGGCATAACCCGTAGCGGCTGCTGTGAGCTCGGTCGAGCAGAAAATCACCGGTCACGCCCAATAGGGCACAACAAACACTTCTGTTACTAAAACAAGTCCCAGGAGACTTTATAAAATAAACAAGAAACATATCAAGGAAAAACAGTAGCAAAAGTTGATTTTGAAGGGAAATGTTACGTGGAAAAGTGAACAGGGATATTCACGATCATTTTAGTTTTCTGGATTGAATTTTTTGAAGAAATATAAGCTTGTATTATTCCCCTCCAAAACCGCTATATTAGTACTGGAAACGTTAGTTGTGCTACGTAACCTCAATTCTATGTACTGTATCACTCATATTGAATAGCGTGGTGTGTACTCCTTTAAGTCATGAAGAACTCATTAGCATTGTTACAGGCAAAGGCATGTGTGTCTTGATATTTAGTACTGCTTAAGAATTTGCCATACATTGTACCTGTTACATTTGTTGTGCAATAAAGGTTGGATTGAACTGAATTCTCTAGATGACAACGGCGCGGGAAAATCCCGTTACTTGAGAAATGGCTGTTTACAAAGGAAAAACTGTCCTATGTTAGGAATTCGGTGATACTCAATATATAAATATTCCGTTAAACATATTCTTTTTGACGCCCTGTGTCCAGTACCTGTCAATGTCCATCCTCTATATGTCCATCTATCTGATTGGCTGGTATCTGACGCGCAAAATTCAAAGGGCAGATATCCCGCCGCCTCACGTGTGAGGAATAGAAAGTCGGACGCCTTTGTTCAGCAAACAATAGCTGTCTTCTGTCTTTAAGGGGCCCTTGTTGGGAACGAGGAGGCCAAATTTATCACAACAATTATAGAGGAACTTTTTCTTCTCAAGCGTTCTTATAAGTTAGGAATGTCTTCTTGTAGGTAACATGAAATATTGAGGATGGGATATATTTCTTGAGTTGCCCGGTAGTGTCGCGGTGGGCGGTCTCTTTGATGTGTAGCGGACGGATCCACCAGGTGTGTAGGCGTGACACGGCCCAGGACAATAACACTATCCCGTGCCGTGCGATCTCTATTCACGGCAAAGCTCCAAGGTGACTTGCCCATCGCAATAGCAACCTATCCCCGAGTTAAGTCCCACCCGGCTGAGTCGGTCATATTAGCCACACCCAGGCCACTATAACATTCCCCGCCTCCGCCCAACCCATGCACTGCAGTTGTTGTACCTCACACGGCTTGCACAGTCGCACGGTGTACACGTACGCAAGTACAAGTTCACGGGGAGCCTTAAGGAGCTTCAGACAGTCATGAGCGACGACGACGACTCGCCGAAGGTGGCGGCGTACCGTCCCAAGCGGAGCACGGACTCGCGTTGGGTCGAAATACAGAAGAACACTTTCACCAACTGGGTGAACGAGTCTCTGAGGCCGCGAGGGGAAGCCGTGCAGGACTTGGGGGAAGACCTTCGCGACGGCACCCGGCTCGCCACCCTCTTGGAAGCGCTGTCCGACCGTAAGATCCCCAGAGTCAACCGCAACCCCATCAACAACCTTCAGAAGATGGACAACGTCTCAAGGTGTTTGGACCTCATGAAGAAAGAGGGGATCAAAACCGTCAATATCGGTAAGTGTTGAGAAAAAAAATACTTCAAGCCTACCGCCATCTCAAGACGACATCTTGAGGTCAAATTTTAAGGTAAAAGTCTGATGTTTGACATGACTTAGGACACCCCCTTGACTTTCAGGCCCCACATTTTGGACAAGGTAAAGCCAAAACATGTAAAATGCCTTCACCCGGGGTGTAGCATCTTGCATGCTTGACCGGACGGCTTTTGTTGCCCTGCCAGCGGGATCATTGTTCTACCCCCAGGGTAACGCTCCTTACAAACGTTCCTGTCCAATTTTACTCCCGCCAAAATTATTCCTAAAGACAGTCTTTTGAAGTCTTCACACGCAGACATGCCAGCGTGTCGTCTCGCGTTTTTTCCGTCGATGCGACAAGATTTGTTCCCTGGACGTGTTTAAGTCGAAAGGAGCGACATTGTTGTTTGATAATCGATTTTGAACTCTGTTTTTTAACGTCCGTGACTGTCTTATGTTGTGAGCTCTATTCTACAGGCGTACTCAGTACTTGGGTTGTGCCAAAGCCAATGCTAAAATGTTTCTGTATGTACGTGTGGTACGGATCCTTCTATTGCTTGACAGGGTGCGAAATTTTCATTTCACACATGTCTGTAGGGAATGTAGTGTTAAAGCTCAGAGTGAATACGGCCCAACACAAGTGTTTTCATTGTCCCAAGATATATTTCAACTTTGAAGACAAGAATAGGAATGTAATAGCAAGCATCAAATGTTCCCAAATTTTAGGATATTGTAATTATTGAATTGCACAATTGATAGACATTCCAGTAATTCATTTTCAAAACATAATTCTTAAAAATGGACAGGAAATGCAACTGTATTTTTTAAGTTAGGCTATATGACCTCTTAATGACCTTTTGATAAAATAATGTTCATCTATTAAAAGTGAGTTGACCACAATTTCATCACCTTCTTTAACTGTGTGAAAGTCCAGCAAAATTTACTTTCCCTGTTCACGACAGTGTTATAGTATTAATATTAACTCACATATTGTGAAGCCTAATAGAATAATTCAGCCCCTCCCAAAGTGAATAATTTAGTGGCACTTGGGAGGGGTCTTATGGAACACCTTATTAGATATTCCAAGTTATGATTTCTAAAATCTATTTTGCCTTGATATGTATTTTGAATCATCGAAAGGGCTTAAGAGCACGATGCAAAACAATATCTCTTGGGGCTCATGAAATTGAAGATTTTGTTTCCACGCAAAAGAATCATCTGTGGATCTTCAAATATTCAAGTAATATCCTTTTTAATATTCGGGCAAAACCCAGCTATAAAATTCTTTTTCATTATAGAGTTCCAAATAATAATCATATAGACTTGTTTCATAATGCAGCAAATATGCTTTCTAATGATACAAAACAATTGATATGGAGGTACATTGTACATGATAACATAACGCACTATATAAAAAGAAAAGATGTCCCTGGAGATAATATTGTGAGTCACTCAATGAGGGAGCCTCCCATCTTTCCTGTGCCATTGTGTTAGGCACAAAGGTGGGAGGGACAGTGCATTAAGCATTGTGCAAAGACAAGAAGGGACTGTCCATTAACCTCTGTGATTCTTCAATTATACCACCCATCAAATTACCCCTTTTTATTGATGGCCAACAATGCATGGCAGGGTACTTAGAAAGTTTGCATTAATGAAGTGTTGATACTTACCACACCCATTTATGATATCAAGCATATCAATATTACTGTATCATAAATATATCTTGAAAGTGTTCTAAAATGTCTACTAGTGAGATATAACATTAGTTAGAAAGTTGCCATTGTGATAATGATGTATGTGTTGATATCTTACCACACCTATTTATAATATGAAGCATATCAATACTACTGTATCATAAATATATTTTGAAAGTATTCCAAAATGACTGCTACTGACATATAACTAGATTTTATAAAGCTTAGATATTTTTGGGATTGTCTAAGTGTGGTTTTGTCACTAGTATCTGACATCAAATCTGTTTTCAACTTTAGCTGAATTCTGGTGGTACGAAAATCTCATATTTTACCAAGAATTGAAGAATGATAATTGGTAAGGGTAAGAAAGAACATATCAGTGTTATACCATTAGGTGATACAAACTGTAGGTTGTTGTAGCCTCAGGATGGTATTGATGCCAAGAAAATGCATGCATATTTTAGATTGCAGTTTTTCTTTGCTGTGCAGGGCTTAGGAAGCCATGTCCCAATGGGAAAACACCTTTTGTTATTCCGATGAGTTGTACAATACAGATCAGAGGGAGCAACCAGCCATATTGTTCCGCAGTTGAAAGGGAAATGTTGCTGAGACAACCAGATTTTAGATAGAACAAGGAGGTTTTATCAAATACCCAAAAATCCTCTTGATCAAACTGCTTTCTGTGGAAGAACATGTTGGCAGTGTTTTTATACAGAAGCTGATTTTTGTGTCACTATAGGTATTTTTCAAATTTAGGTCTGAATCTGAACAAAATCAACTGTTTAAGATACTTTAAAGAAGTCAAGAGCTGTTTTAATATCCTTCAAGTTGGTTTATCAATGTAGTGTGATTGGTTGTAACAGTGTTTATATGACCTAAATATCACCTTAAAGATAGCTAATGTTCACAAGAACTGTGATTTTTTTTCTGCTTTCTCACTACTTTGAGTTCATCAATTCAGCAAACCTTTGTTGGCAACAGCAGAACACAGTCATACAGCAATATGAGTGTCAAACAATTGCAACCTACATATGTAAGATCATCCAGAAAACAGAAACTCATTTCATTGGCAAAAACTGCACGAATGGCAACATTGACACTGGTCCTCTGTAAATGTTACAGATCTTGAGTCAAGCATTAGTTCATTACAAATGATATCTTCTAAGTTCTATGGGAACTTAACATTTTTGTCTTTCCTTGTGACTAAGCTCAGGAAAAACATCCAGTTACATTTTACACCTACATGTAAACACAGAGTTGCAGCAGTCAGCTACAAGCAGTTGACCCCAGCCTGAATTGTCTAGTAGCAGAGGTCAGAGAATCGCCCCAGGGCCCAGTCATTTGCTGGTGGGAACAGATACTAAAACTTGTCCCTGGGTCCTTTCTTGTGACTTCATTGCTTTGTTGAAAGTTATCCAGTTAAGTTGAATCCATTGTACACAATTTATATTTCAAAGTTACACCCTGTTTTGGTATAGAATTTAGTTTTCTCCAGCTTTAGAGCTGGCATTGTTGGTTTGGGTGTTAAGGTAAGATATTTCCAAAAGATATGTATTGTAATTATAGTACCGGTAGATATTAATGGGTAATGCTTGTGCTATTTGACTGTAATTTTACAATTTTTTTAGAAAATATTTTTCATTCTTTACAAGTAAAAAAGTCGAGTTTCAGTGTACCAACTGGACCAATACCTTAGAGGCTCAAAATGGTTTATACTTCCTTTTTAGATGTAACATTTGTGTTTATTTGTGTGATCTAGTTTTGATTGAAAACTGCCATAATATTGCAATCCATATTTTGCAAATATGCCATTGTAGTGTCAGAATATGAACCGGAAAGCCTCCTTCTTTTCTCCACACAATCATCAGGGGATTTCATAAAAAATTCATCAAAAGAAAACAGTTCAGTCAGGCACATTTCCTGCCCCTGGTGGAGATGACCTTTGCACGATTTTCATCAGGACAAAGAAACTTTGTATAACAAAGGCACGAATGAAGCTTTTATGGTTTAAAAACTAATTTGTTTTGACAGATGCACAACTCGTACTTTGCATATACAGATTCAACCTAATCTATATACTCTAAGCTACTAGTTTGAAGAATGAGGGTCCAAAACAGAGAGAGTGACTTCAAACCCTGGCAAAATCCCATAAGGTATCAATTCATGATCAAAGAGAATTTTGATGGAGTATTCTTTGTTGAATCCCATACTAAGAGAAAATGTTATAGATTTTTTTATTACAAAATTTGCAGCTAATAGAAAAATTTACTTTTTGGGAATATGGGGGCCATGTGCTGGAAATATAGCTTAAGATATAGATACTGAGTTGTATTCCCATTACATTTCAGTTGCATATAGATTTTTTTTAGATAACTCATAGGCAGTGCTCATGTATTGGTTTAGCAAAGTACTTTGAATTATCAAAGAGGTGTCTTTAATGAAGTTTTCGACAGCCTTGGTTGTTTATCATGGCATAGTTATTATAGGTATGTGCTTAAGGCGTAAAACTGCAAGATCGCTGTAACAGTTGTTGTCTGATGAATCTGCCTCACTCGCCGCCTTAACCACCTCCATCCCACATCAGCTGTGCTCATCATTTATTTATCAGGAAGACAAGTGGGGCCCTTAATAGTAAAGGTCATACATGAAACACAAGATGGACTGCTTTTAAATGACTGTGGAAGACAAATCAACAAGGAAATTGTAATCTAAGCATTTCATATAGCATATGTCCTGGCTTATCTTGGCCCATGAATATAGATTTACTCTTTAATTATATCTATATGTCATATAGAACAGCAATGCTGACTGTAAAATAAAGATGAGGATCTAGTCAGACCCATGGTCCCTCTTCTTTGTCACAGTGTAGAGGAGAAACAATATCGCACAAAAATCTTAAGAAAAAATGATAACATTTCTACCCATCTGAAGTTAACTTCACAACTTTGTATGTTTTAATGCAAGAAACTCTTGTTTTCTACAAAATTTGTGCCTTTTGTGACTAGTTGATTTGAGAGCGACTGGAAAATTGACTGGGGCCGAAAATCGCCCTCTTTAAGTTTTCATTTGAACTGTCCTTAAAAATGACAAGCATTCTCAATGATTGTAATGATCAAGAAAATCAGTAGTTGATAATAGTGTTTTGAAACGTATTGCGTGCAACTGTTGAAAATGTGCAATTTTTGAAATAGATATCGTGATATAAATTAACCGATCAAAACAAGTCAATACTTAGGTAAACTAAGGCCAAAGTCATAATGAACATTTTATTATTTCATAATCATACTGCAGGGACCATGGTGTGTGGCATCTGTCATGTGTGCAGTATTTATGATGCATTAAGAGAGTTCACCAATGGAACCACTTGTTACAACATTCCTACACAAAAGCGTGCAGATAATAAGTATGAGTCATTGTCCTTGGGGAGTGGCCAACATGCATGTACCTTTAAGGCATAATCTTAAGATCTTAAGTACACCAAGGTTTAGATATGGAGTGAAATTGACTTTTAGTTTTAGTCGAGATATTAACATCCAATAGATTCCAAGCTTTTATCTGTAACTGTGGAGTTGAGTCCCAATTGTTTTTGTTTTTTTAAATTTGATGTTTTGATCTCACAGCTCTCAATTTCTATCTAATAATTTTAGCTGATAATTCAAAACATTTATTAGGTTTTGAAAAATTTTTTTCTCTCTCGCAAGCACGATCAGTCAACTCATACTGCATATTTGCCATGCTTCCCTATACACTATTTTGTTCTATTCAAATTTTAGAACACCTGCATGTGAGAGGGATAAACATCATTTGGCGCCTGCATTTTCTTAAAAAATTAAATGAATCCAAACTTAAACATTTATCAATTCCCAATGGCATACCGTAGTGTAAATAAAATTGTACAGCCATCAGAATAGGAAGTGAATAACAGTGTATGACGAATGTAATTTACATAATGAGCAAAACTTTGAAATAAAAAGGACCTGTATGAGATGGCCTGTGTTGGTGGTTGGTTCAACTTTAACCTAAGTGTAAATAAAGACTATAGATGCACAATAAAAAGCAATAGTATAATAAACTCAGTATGTAATTTGTATTAAAACTTGAAATAAAAGGAACGTGTACACATAAAATGGTCCAATCTGCACTAAACTGAGTTCTCATGGCTGGTTTGAAATCACACCGGGTTTAACGGCCCAGCCGACCCTGGGAAGATCTCTTCTCGGGACAATCAAGACAGTCAATGGTCCGTAGCGCTGTCTGCCTGACAGTCAATTATCCTTTTGTCCGCTCGCACCGGGACGTTCTCACGGTGTATGGTGCCTGTAGGCTATTGGATAGATAGATCATTTCAGGAATGCCACACTACCTTCTTGGTTTTTAACGTGTATGGCCATACTGTGAAATTTAGAATAATCAAAGATTGAAGACAATAACAGATTCTGAAGCAGTTTCTGCTGATTTCTGCTTCAGAATATTGCCTTAGATCATTGATGAAGGAACTCAACCTAGAATTGCATTGGAGTGGAATAAGTTGCGTTGTCATAATCATTAACCTTTGCAACTTTCAGCATATCCGTTGTCCTTGACTGCTGAAACTAAAGCCCCCCCCCCTCAAATCTCTGGTCGTGCACAAATACCTTCAAACACTGTCCTCCGAACACCAGAATTTTGACATTTGAGTTTGGTCAGAACTTAATCATACCAAGCTGCATGGATCATTCAAGTCAGCTCTAATGTTATTGCTTACTCATTTCCTGATTCATCAACTTAATGATAATGCAGAACTGATGATATCATATATATATATTTGTAAAAAAATTGCACCTTATCTTTCTATTAGATGATTTATCATAACTTCCCCCGTTTAGTTTGCACAAGTCATTATTCTAAGTTACATGTTGTATAAACATGGTAGGCAGTCAGATTCTGGACCCTGACCAATATTCTTGAGTTGGTTCTTCAGAAATCTTTCCTCTCCAGGAATTTACGGTACAACAGTTGTTGCAATTCATCTTCCCAAAGATTTTATGTACAATAAGCTGTCGTATATGTTTGATAACTGTCATATATGTTTGATAACTTAATGTTGTGACAATAAAAACACTGATACTTTAAAGAAACTTGTTTCTTTTGCCAATATACCTAATGTTATGATCATACATGCCTCCAAACCAATAAAAATAGGTATTACAGTCAGAATGACATACATTATGATGTGAATCATAAAAGCCACTACACCTGTAAAGATAACACATTGTAGCTTACGATGTGGTTGGTATTACGATGATATAAGCAGTGATGCCAATAAAGATATTGCTCGAAAATGCAGCTTGATAATAAATGATGCAGCACAAGCTAACTGATACAGGCAACATACATGTATGTTCACAGAATCATGTGGCTGACACCCGTATGTTTCTATACCATTTCAACACCAGTATGTTCCTTATGCTATTTTCCTATGCCCATATGTTTTGATACCCCTATGTTCCTACCTAAGGGTTTGGGTTAGGGGTTGTTGCAACATTGGGGTGTCAGAACATAGGGGGTAGCTGTAAGCTTATAATACATCCAAGAAATCGGCCAAGTTCCTTTCTTTCCAAAATATCTATGACAAGATATCAAACAGGAAGATCCGCTGCAGTACCATAACAAGCAGCCAGGGGGCCCAAAATCTAATCATTTCCAGGACTCTGCTCAAGACCAACCCACATACCAAATATCAAGACAACCCACACATGCATGACAAGCCTTCTCGAGTTATGCTGTTCATCCACACACACACGTGTTGCACAATTTTTCAGCTACATGTCATCATCATCATCATCTTGGATTCTCCCAGATGACCCCGCGAGGGGCAAAGTAGGGGGTGGGGGGGGAGGTCCCAGGCTAAGGTGGGCAGGGTTCCAGCCTGGCACGGTACAACTCAACGGTGGGAGCCGTCCCTACCGTGCCAAGCAGGGCATTCCACACGGGGATTGGGGAGGGGGGGGGAAGAATGAATATTTGTATCTATTTGTTCTTGATTGTTTGTTATTTGAGAGAATGGCTCCCCCGGGTGCGTCCCTGAGCTGGTTACAGTAGGCTGTCAGTGTTTATATTGATATGTATGCTGTTGTTCCAAGGATAATTATTTAAATCTTGTCTTTCATCAGGAAACGAGGATGTAATGGAGGGGAACGAGAAGCTGATGCTGGGGTTGATCTGGACGCTGATCCAGCACTACCAGCTGAGCAGAGGTAGCGGGCAGAAGGGGTCCAAGTACTCCCCCAAGAAGCACATGCTCCTCTGGCTGCAGACGGTCCTCCCAGAATGCCGCATCACAAACCTCTCCACAGACTGGAATGATGGGATAGCTCTAAGGTGAGCAAACAGGTGTCACTGAAAGTGTATCTGTTTAGCCGGTATAACTCAGCCCTTCGCTGTAACACACCAGCTTTGCAGGCACACAGCACTGCAACAGCTGGTTATATTACACCAAACGACCTGTCTCACCTAACTTTTGCACATCTAGCTGCAAGCATTCTTTAATGCTATAATCCAGCAAAGATGCCCCTACTGTACTTGCATAGTGATAACAAATTCCACTCTACAATAATTACGTATTGCTGTAGGGAATAAAGTGTAGCAAGTTTATATTACGTTTGCCAAGTAATGCTGTGACTACTGTTCTACATTCATATCTAAAGTCACAGTCTTATTTTCAAACTTCAAAGAATCTGTAACACATTAATGCTCACATTTAGATGACATTTGCCATGATTTGTAATCATTATTTGGTATCTGTATAACATAAGATATAGATCTCAACGCTGGCATCTGTTTGGGAAGCAGAAAATAGCATTTTACTATCTTTTTTGATTTGATAAAATTCTTTAGACTTAAATTTTCTTGTGGTTGGCAGTTAATTGGAGGTTTGAGCACTGGGGAAAAATGCTGATTTTAAATCTAAAGTCAAGACTAGTTGGAGAACTCTCAAATTGCTGCACCAGACTACACAATCTATATTGCAGTCTTGTCTAGCATTAGCTGTTGCATGTGTGTCCAACAAATAAAACGTGTTTTAGAGATTTAAAAGTTTTTTTTTCTATTTTTCCCCACAGTGCCCTTGTTGACTACTGCCGCCCAGGCTTGGTTCCTCATTGGAGGAGTCTGAACCGCCAGGATGCCTTACAGAACTGTCACAACGCCATGGACATCGCTGAGAGGGAGTTCAACATCCCTCAGGTAAAACACACATTTTAGAAGTAGGAAAGATCAGACTAGGAAGAATTTTAACAGATTTTCATTATCTACTCTTTATCCAAAATGAATTTCAATTTATTATTAATTAGACTCGATTTACACACAGCAAATTTTCTGCATGTACGACGCCATTGTATGACAAAGTGGTACATTTTTGTGGTTGGCCTCACACATCATACGACAGGCATTTTTAT
The DNA here is from genome assembly GCA_035149815.1 of Branchiostoma lanceolatum. Taxonomy (NCBI): domain Eukaryota; kingdom Metazoa; phylum Chordata; class Leptocardii; order Amphioxiformes; family Branchiostomatidae; genus Branchiostoma; species Branchiostoma lanceolatum. Next base: position 3,671,740 of record CM068882.1, read on the forward strand.
GGCCATTACGACTTCGTCATGCATTATTTCCAAGGGCCATAAAAATGCTTGTCGTACAACGCGCAGGGTCGATCACAACCAGGAAAAAAGACTTTGGTGTACGACTTTGTCGTACGTCGTTGTCGTACGTCCAGAAAATTTGCTGAGTGTGAACAGGGTCGAAGTAATAGTGTATTATGCTGCTTTACAAATGCACACTACAAATTAAGTTACTCAACCAACTGGAAAAGTTCTGTAAACAGTCTAATGTTTCAGGTAGCAGTTTGCTATCTTCTTTAAGTAACTGAGAATGATACTATCTGAAATGTCTGCATTTGTATTGTGTATCTTATTAACTGGCTTCTAACCTTCATCAACATATGCAGTACAATTGGCAGTTGCAGTAATGCCTGGTTGGTACATTGATGAAGGTTAGACATCCAGGTGATAACTTAAAAGATATATTATGCGAAATAAGTCAAAGTGGATAAGGTCTCTTAACAGTTTCCTGCATCTGCTGTCTTTCATCAGTGACCACGAATGTCATACCTGGCAGGTGTTTTCTGTTAGTCTTCAATGCTGACAGCTGTTTCTGTATCCTGGGAACCAGTTGGTTACTGTCTGACACACTCTAAATGTAGTCTTGAAACTCAGGCACTTAAGGCGCCATGTTGCTATGACAATGAGGGTACCATTCTAACACACTTCTAGTCTAGAAACTCAGGCACTTAAGGCTCCATGTTGCTATGACAATGAGGGTACCATTCTAACACACTTCTAGTCTAGAAACTCAGGCACTTAAGGCTCCATGTTGCTATGTCAATGAGGTTACCATTCTAACACACTTCTAGTCTAGAAACTCAGGCACTTAAGGCTCCATGTTGCTATGACAATGAGGGTACCATTCTAACACACTTCTAGTCTAGAAACTCAGGCACTTAAGGCGCCATGTTACTATGTCAATGAGGGTACCATTCTAACACACTTCTAGTCTAGAAACTCAGGCACATAAGGCGCCATGTTGCTATGACAATGAGGGTACCATTCTAACACACTTCTAGTCTAGAAACTCAGGCACTTAAGGCTCCATGTTGCTATGACAATGAGGTTACCATTCTAACACACTTCTAGTCTAGAAACTCAGGCACTTAAGGCTCCATGTTGCTATGACAATGAGGGTACCATTCTAACACACTTCTAGTCTAGAAACTCAGGCACTTAAGGCGCCATGTTACTATGTTTATGATGTTACCATTCTAACACACTTTTAGTCTAGAAACTCAGGCACATAAGGCGCCATGTTGCTATGACAATGAGGGTACCATTCTAACACACTTCTAGTCTAGAAACTCAGGCACTTAAGGCTCCATGTTGCTATGACAATGAGGGTACCATTCTAACACACTTCTAGTCTAGAAACTCAGGCACTTAAGGCGCCATGTTACTATGTTTATGATGTTACCATTCTAACACACTTCTAGTCTAGAACCTCAGGCACTTAAGGCTCCATGTTACTATGTTTATGATGTTACCATTCTAACACACTTCTAGTCTAGAAACTCAGGCACTTAAGGCTCCATGTTACTATGTTTATGATGTTACCATTCTAACACACTTTTAGTCTAGAAACTCAGGCACTTAAGGCCCCATGTTGCTATGACAATGAGGTTACCATTCTAACACACTTCTAGTCTAGAAACTCAGGCACTTATAATTAAGGCTCCATGTTGCTATGACAATAAGGTTACCATTCTAACACACTTCTACTTGTAGTCTGGAATTCAGGCACTTAAGGCCCCGTGTTGCTCTGATGATATTTAACTATTTAACTAAAGATGTTCAGGGGGCAAGGATTTGTTTCTGACTATGTGCATCATTTGATTTAGAGTAAGTTTTCTTAAATACTTACTATTGTTATAAATGGCATACATTCAATGACACTTAGTACTGCATTGAACAAGTCTCTGTTGTATCAGTTGCTGGTATAACTCCCTTTCAGCGTAACACACCAGCTTTGCAGGCATGCAGAGGCTGGTATATTACATGTCACTATTAAAGGGGCCCAAAGCAATTTCAGAACGTTAAAGCTGGAAATATTCTGGATATATGGCAATCTGTTTTATATGAACATTTACTTGCACACATATTAAGCACATTTCTATCATGATTTCATACTTTGGGTGTTCACAAAGGGCACAGAAACAAGTCACACAAGGAGTCATTTATATATTGTGACAAAAAAAAAATCAGCACCCAGATTTTAGATGTTTGAGTTCTTACCACACAACGACATTGCATCTTTGCTCCATGGAGGTCGATATGTAATGTGATAAGTACTACTTGAAATATGTATAGAAAGGACTAGAAATTTGAATTTGAAAGTCCGACTTCCAACGTTCTGAAATTGCTTTGGGCTCCTTTAATAACCTTAGTTTGCAATGTTTCTGTCGCAACCCCAGGTTGTGAGCCCAGAGGACTTCTCAGACCCGTCCCTAGATGAGCTGTCTGGGATGACATACCTGTCCTACTACGTGAAGGAGGACGGCCCAGGCTATGATGCTGCTCTCGAGGCCCTCAACAGCCTGGTGCCTGAGGCTAAGGTCAACAACTTTCAGGTGAGAATGTTACAGGATTCAACTTAAGAAAGTTGCAAAAATTCAAGTAGATCTCATCACAAGTAGTTAACATCTACTGACATAATTAAACCATGGTACATACAGTTTAATTCCGCCACCCTAAAAAGACATGTCCAAACAGATCTCCAACCCAACGTCCCCCTGTATAATACACTCCTGTATATCTAAACTGTGCATACCTGTACCTGGAGGATGCTGTACTAGAGATCTATGAATTCCAATGTTTTTCAAAGTGGTGGGCTTATGTAACCTGGTGGAATAATGATAATAGATGTTGTATAATTCAACAAAAAAGTGTTACATAATCTAACTTAAAAATGTTACATAATTCAACCAAGGATTGTTCCATTTGAAAATCTCATTGAAGGATGATCAGAAAGATTTCCTGACCCATGACCTGACCACATCCCCAATGTATTCCTTTCTCCTATCATTTCATCTCTAGAGATTATCTTCAAATGCCTTTCACTTTTTACTGGCAAGAACCCTAACTGGTGAGAATACATCTTCATTTGAACTTGAACTTTTGCGGCTCTTTCATGGTCATAAACCGCTCAATACATCTAACGAGGAAAGATATTTTTGACACGGAGTCATAAAAATGACACTATGCTTAAAGATGTGTCGTACTTCCATGTCCTAAAGTCAGACATATATGATAACATCCTGAATGCATCGATGTTTGTGCTAAAAAGGGGTTTATTTGCAATTTAGAAGAGTCGTTTATTACTATCAGTGTACAGACATTTATGGTAACATATTGATCTTTATGCTAAAAGAGGGTTTATTTGCAATCCAGAAGAGCCGTTTATTAGTATTAGTGTGGTGGAAAACCAAATGAATTGGATAAGTCTGTAGATGCCTCCAATTTGTACAACGACCATGCCCTTGGTGCTGAAAAGTACTCCAGTGGAATGACAAAACATCATGATAGGAAAATCAAGGGCAGTGTTATTTTGAATAAGGGGAACAGTGGCTGAAAGTTTTTTATAATTGTGAAGGTGAATTAAACATAAGTATTACAACAAAAGAATGTTTAAAAGAGATATGAAGACTGCAAATCTTACAAATTGTTTTCATGGTCAAATTGGGGGAATCAAATGTCTTTTTTCTTTGATGTGGTCTGAAAAGAACCTTCATTTAATTAATTGAAAGAATGGTCTTTGAGACTGTCAAAGACATACCTGGGCATATTTGTTTGACTGTCTGGCTCAATGTTTCATCATCATCATCATTCTTCCGGAAACCGTTAAGATAATATGGAATATCGCAAATCTTACAAATAATCTAATGGTTACATTGCAGGAATCAATCAAATTTAAATGCAAATACTTGTTTTTCTACTTTGCTTTGGTCTGGAAAAAGCCTTCATTTCAAAGAACGGTCTTTGAGACTGCCAAAGACAATCCATATTTGTTTCACTGTCTGGCTGAATCTTTAGTATCGGGTCAATGTACTAGGCTTTTGTATGAAGTGAAAGAGTTTGGTGCTGCTCTGTTTCCCAACTTAGTGAGCCATCAAATTGTCGGATCACAGCTGTTTGCATGACGTCAAAGTTTTAGAGAAACAGTATCTCATGTCTACATCAATGCGGCCCTCTCAAGTTAGGTCTTTGTTTCTGGTATACGGAATTTGAATCTAGCAGGGCTGCGGACATGTTGGCCTTCTATGACTGCAAGTATAAGCTAATTACATTAACCTGGCTCAAAGATTTAACTGACATATACATGCTGCTACTATTGAGCCACATGGTAAAACAAAAGTTTATTACATGCTTCTGTTATTTGTCTACAATGTACACATGTACACATGTACATGTGGTATCATGAGAAATAAACAATTGTTTTCTAAAGCGAAGATATGAATAAATAAAAATATGTCTTTCAGCAATTAATGAGTGAGTAAGACACTTTGTTTTCATATCATAGATGCAGACTATTAATTTCATATGTTCCAACTCTTTGAATGGATATTATAGCATATTTTGGCTTTGTTAATTACAAATAAACAAATCAATAAAGTAATTAAATGTAAACAAAGCCAACATAGACATGTTCAAATTGATACTCAGGAGGTTTGACAACCAAGTAGTGAAATTAGTTTTGCTAAAATCGACTGTCTCAGTTTCAAACCCAGATGTTCCTTGTAATTGTTTGCGTACAACCGTGACATTACGTTGAGCCCCCACATACGCACACGTAAGCCGCAACGGAAATAATGCGTATTCCTCTGGGACATGTTAACATTTAGGGCTAATCACCGATCTGCAGAGATATATCAAATTAATTGTTGAATAATGTACACTATGTACCTAACAGATGGATTGCATTCTTGACCTTCGTTTATTTGAAGGTCGTTGCTTGTAGTTAGTACAGTGTATACGTAGTACACATGTTTCATGCGGTGGCAGTTATGGTTTAAACATGCTCGTGCAGTAAATAGAAGAATCTAACCTGATCCGTCAGGCATTCACTTTTTTTCCAGAAGGGATATTTTTCTTCCAAAGGAAATTTGAATGACAGACTGGAACTAGCGACAGTTTTATATTTCAAAGGAAGTAAATTATCATGGAATGGTATTAGATAGTCATTCCGGACTTCCAAAATCCAGAGAGAAATCTCATCATTCAAATTTCGTCTGTGTTGGTATGAAATTTCATCTGAATCAGTGAATTACATCAATGAAAAATTATATTCCTACTCAAAGGATTTGACTCACTGGATTTTTCAACCGAATCTCTTGGTCTTCTGTGTCCGGTTCCCAGAAAGTGCGAAATGGAACAGACTCAAACAACATAATATGTTGTTTTAGTTTGTTCCATTTCGTTTCATTTCATTCCATTTCGCACTTTCAGGGGACCCGCTGTGTCGCTTCTTTTAAGAAAAATGAATCATCAGATTCTCTATGCCTACCTGACTTAAGGGTTTGTATTGTCCTACAACCTTTCAAAAATCTTAAGAAGGGCTTGCATGGCAATATCATCTATTGTCGAAAGATTCCCTTTTATAACTGTCATGATTTTCCAAAGGTGAAGTATGTATTCAGCGTCATCATCTTTTGAAATGTCTGATGCACAATTTTGAAAATAATTTGACATATCTTTAAAAAATCATCTATCACTCTGAGCCAATTGAATATTATTATTAAGGGTATTTCAAAATGGTAATTTCACAATTTGACACACTAAAGCTACGTTACAATGCATGTATTATATTATTCATTGACAGATTTGAAGTTGGCATTTCAAATGGATTGCTTGGGTGTTAGTTTTGGGCTGTTTCTTTTCCATAATCTACACAATGTGTCGATTGTCCTCTCTCAAATTAGAAACTATATATATATAGTCACTGGTAAGTAACTTTAGTTTACCTAAAATCAGGATTTTTCTGATAAGAGTTTATTGAAACCAATCGCATCCTTTTTTCTGTTAGGCTACACCAAGTAATTTTTATGGATGACGTCCTTTGGAGACCCTAAATCTAATGCGAGAGCGTAAAGAAAAAACAAGAAGGGCCAAAAAAAACAAGATGCCTAGATTTGAAATATAATAGTCGACGACACATGTTAGGACACAAATTGGATGAGAGAACACAGCGTAACAACTAACAATTCTTTTATTCATCATGAAAACAGCAATAATTTGAATAAATCAGTTGAAGTTGAACAGCAGTTGTTTTTTTCCATATCCCATTACAGGCCTGCAGAAACATTATATCAAATATGCAAAATTCTCACGATTTGCGGCACTGTCGTAACTGTTTGGTCATAGTTACAGGAAGTGGAATCTTTTTTTTTTCCGGGAACAGACCAAAATCAATGCGCGCACGGACGTCATCCATAAAAATTACTTGGTGTAGCCTTATATGTCAATATCATAAATCACCCTTGTCACAAAATGTGCTATACATGTAAAATACTTTGATGCTAGAAGAATTTCATTTTATTTATTCATTTATTTATTTATTGGTTGAGCATGGAACATGTAGTTACATGCCAGGGTTGCCCAACTAGCGAGAGGCTATTCCTAAGGGCTAACCCTGAGCCAAAAGAATTTCATTCTGTCAATGGAATATTGGACAAGGCAAAATATTAAAAGCATCTTTTGACTCTGGGTTGGAAGCAAAATCCATGATGACACTGCATATTTGTTGCTTTGTGGTTGCACTGTAGGGGTGTCCCTGTGGCTCAACTGGCATCAGCCTCACAGCTGAGATAACCTGTTTCCTATTTGTTGGTTACTTGGACACCCCTGTTGAAGTCCCGGAGTCAGGAAATTTCAGTTGGGGCTGCACTGTCTTTCAGATGGGACGTGAAATGGGAGTCCTGTGTTCAAGGAGGTGCCTAGAGTACGCTTAAGGGGAAGGGCTAGCAACCACTCCCTGAAAAAAATGTTCCCTGTTAGAACTGAAGCAGCAAGGAAACTTGCTGCCCTGTGTGCCACTAAGTCACATCTGAATGAATGAACTTGAGCAATTGCACTTGTACCCCCGCTGTGCTGACCTACCAAGAATGTTAGTCCTTTGACAAGTGTTCAGTTAACTCGAATTTCAATTTGAATCTGACCCACTGGAGACTATTAAATAAAGTATCGTTACTGTAGATCAACTTGGTTTACCAGTTGTATTTGCCAAAAGTATCACACTCAAGTACTAAGGGAAGAAGAGTTTGATGATTTAAGTCAGGTCAATCATCAGTTCCTGTAAGCCATGATAGTGGTTAACTTTCTTAAATGATACATTGGATTTCAAATAAGTGTTAAATGGTGAATTAGGTAATGAAATTAAGATATCAAGTTCCAAGGTTTATGCGCAAGAAAACAAAATGCCATGAAGCAAAAAGGTTTCTTACAAACACCCTATAAACTCATACTGTAGCCATTGTAATTTTGTATGTATTACTGCAATGCACACATTTTCAGATAATCAAATTTGCCATGCTCATTTTTTACATTTAGTGCTTTTGAAACAAGATATAGATTTACGAGCAAAACGAATGACCTTGGAGGTCTTGCCTGTCTGCGTTTACAACATGAAAAGGAAAGTTCCGGACTCTTCATCCAAACTTCAGATTCCATTCTAGCACATATTAGTTGCCTGGAAGTCACCCATGCATGACGGCAGCAGACACAGTGCCTTCCTGTGTTGTCATACTCTACAAGCAGAGGTTTGACTCTGAGTAGTTTTTGACGTGTTTTAGGTGTTTTTGTCAAGCTCTTTTTTGTCACATCTTCTTTGGCTTGGCGACATAAAGAAAACAAGATAAAATAGAAAGCCCGACAGAAACGTCTAAAAACATGTCAAAAACCAGCCAGAGCCGAACGTCTGCTTGAAGAGTAGTGTTGTCATTTCATTTCAATGAAGTTTCATTTCAGAGCTTTATATACAAGCTAGCAGGGATTTCAGAACATCAAGATTGAGGCTCAGTTACCAATCAATTTTGTTGAGTGCAATATATGTAGGATATCTAGCCTTCCGCTTTCCGCTTGCCAAATGCATTGCAGATTGATGGCAAGGTAGGAAATTATAATGAATATCATTCTCAGTGATTAAGGTTAGATATCCGGGTACTAATAAGATTTGCCAAATAACTCAGTTGCAGTTACTCAAGCAAAGTTTCCAAATGTTATCCAGTTGCTTGTCAAGAGTAACACTAACAGTGTTATTCAGCAAATATCAAGATTCACAAGATTTGTCAACTGTTGTGAAAATTTTCCTTGACAACCACCACTTGTTTTATTTTTATTAATCCAACAAGCCTTGTGCTCTTTTTGGTTCTTTTATCTTGAAAACCGGCAGCAATTAACAGAAGTGTTTCAATAGTCTCTGCAATCTGAAGAACGCCTGACTAGCCAAGTTCTAATCCTTTGCAATTGAGATTGCCCTGTGCAGTCCTTGGGAAAACAGTATACCCTTCACAGTCATTACAGTTGCTTTGTCAACAGAACAAGGATTTAAACGAGGCCATTTGGCATCAATAACCCAAGAATCAACTACGGCGGAGAAAGAAAACTCAGACAATTAGGAAACCTTGATGCAATCCATTAGCTTTTGATGTATACTTTACCCGCATGCCATTTGAGGCTAAGCTTTTAACAAGCAGAAATTAATGACCCCTTCAAAACCTTTTAGAGTCTTTTGCATTCAGAACATTCGAAGCAATAAGTTGCTGCAGTGTTTTAATGATCTTGGGACAATGAGTCCAATTATTGCAATGCACTTCGTTATGCTCTTAGGCTGGACAACACAATGTCCTTGGGAGGAGAGGGCTAACAGCATTGATTGCTGGCAAATTGAAGTTAAAGCCTCTGTGAAACTAAGATTGCAGTGTGCATTTTGTTAGAATTACACATAGTTTTTAACAAAAAACTTGACTATTGCAGTAGAAATTTTAATACCCTGTGAATATAGACATTGGTTATCTGTAGATCATTTAGTTACAGATGCACAGGAAAAAGCACATGAAGATTTTAGCAAAATTGTGTGTTTTGATACTTAGCTGGTCATTTTTCATTTTTGATTGACAGTTGTTTGTTAACCATTTGCGTTGCCAGGGTGACCTCGAAGATGGGCGTGTCCTGTGCGGGATGATGCACCAGTTGGGCGGGGCCTGTCCAAGCTACCACACCCTCAGTCCACAGGAGGCCAGCGACAACATCACACAAGGTAAGCACATGCAGGGGAACAACTGGGTTGGAGGGTTGGAGGAGGGGCAAGGGTGAAAGGGTCCCTTTGCAAACCATTAGTACTGAACATTTACTGTTAAAGTACTGATTAGTTGGTAACAGTATAATTTAAGTAAATTTTTAGTTTTTAATGCTTCGGTATGACAGTAAAAGCTGATTAACTGAAAATTTACTGAAAGTATCCTGCAAATCTTTGAAAATGGTAAATTAAACCAGGTGATCCCAAATTATAGATATAGGGGAATGACTTACGAAAAGACAGGTGCAACAATAGCTTTTTTCTAATGGAAATTTCATTGTTTGGAACTGAATCTAGCTTTTGTATTTGGGATGTCCCAAGTGGCTATATTCATCTTTTTGCCTCCTTTGAAATAATCATGAATTTGAAATATTAATGTTGAATATCGCCATTGTATTGTGTATCAGAATTTATCATTTGTGTGAAATTTATTTCACAACAACAGGATATGCCCTTGTAAAACATGGCAAGGTCAAGATAATGCAGCAATGTCAAACAAGGCCATTCAAAACCGAGATTGTGTTACGCATGTTCAGTCCTCTTGTGTGCTTTTAAATTTTGAATGTTTGAAAGTCTAACTGAACATAGCACATACTGTGTCATATAGATTTGTCAAAATAAGTTAATTATGTATCAGAATGGGAGCAAAATCCTGACAAGAAGAAAGTTTATTGTGAAAGAATTGTGTAATATCTGAAAGAAAGGTTATTTCAGGTGACACAATAAAAGATTATTGCAAAGAAAGATCCTATTCTCAAGCACTTCAACTATAAATCACTGAAACATTAATCAATTCAGAGAGGAATAAATGATTTGATAAATTGAAATGCAATAAAATAATGAATGAATAAAGCTTATCACATGTTCTATATCCAATTGAAATAAAAAATGAATAATAATATTATAGCCAAAATAGTTTTAATTGACAAATGAATGTACTATGAATTCCACACCAACGTTTGACACACTACTTGCAATATATCCTTTTTTTCATTGGAGAAATCATATTTCACCAAAATATGGAAATTATCAATTGATAAAAACAGTTTGAAGAAGAAGAAAGATGCTGTCCGCAGTATATGCATAATTAACTCAGAGAAATCTATCTATTAATCATGAACATTACTTTACCAATCGATTGATGATTTATCAAGTTGATAAATGACAATACAGTTTTCAGATTCAAATACTTCCCCAGCAATTTAGCTGTCAGAATCTGCAATTTTGCACAAAGACAGGACATCCCCCGTGATTTGAAAAGGTCTTTCCAAATTACGCCAACCCCCAGCTCTCATGATCTTTTAATTTCCCGGTAACATGCAAGCATTGTGCCGACGTAACGCATAGCCTGTCAGTGGAAATTTAGGACACTAACAACGCATCCCATTGGTTGTCATGGTCTCCGGAGTATTCCGCTTTGCACGAGACAGGTTTGAATTAAGGAACGTACACACCTGCTGGAGAGAAAAAGGACATACCAAGAGAAAGAGGTAGTTAATGAGAGTATCTGTTATGAGAAATGTAGTTGATTGCATGTGTCAGACTCTTTAAAATTGTTCATAGGAGATACTGCTTCAAATCTTGGCCCTAGTGAAGGTATTTTTTGCATTTTCTTTGTTGTAGCTGCATACAAATTTTGCTACTTGCTGTGTATAGAAAATTTTCAGTTGTGGAGAGGTTTGATAATAAGAATTAATTGATGCCTAAAAATTCACCTTGCATCTTTGATAGTCATATTGTTTACATGTGCGTGTATATTGCGTGAAGACTTTGTGATCATCAAATTTTAGATAGTTCTCTGTGTTCATTTACAGCACCATACTTTGTATAATTCATGTTTATTGTGACAATATTGGTGGTAGAGGAAGAAAATAAAAAGTCATGTTCTGTTTATATTTAGCACTGAACTGGGGACAAAGTCTTGGTGTCACACCAACGTTCACTGCCGAGGAAGTCACCAGTGGCCAGGTGCCATCACTTGCCGTGATGTCGTACATCGCGCAAGTCCAGGCCAAGGCTGACCCCGAGGGCAGACTGACCCGCCGCCGCAGCTCGGGCTTTCACGACGAGAACAACTTCTCCGACACCGAAGTTCTCACCCGAGCAGAACTGCATTCCTCAAGTGCGGCAAATGTGGACCATATGCAACCCGAGCCTACCGTTGCCTTCACACCCAGCCATGCAGAGGAGCAAGTCCGAGACAGACCAGACTTCACTTTCCCCCCACCCCCATCCTCCCCACCCCCTGAAGTTGTAGAGTCGACAACATTCTTTGTACCCCCCTCCCCACCTACATCTGACAACGTCCCGGCAGATATACAGGAACCACCTCCCTCTGCAAGGTATGATTTATTCAACGGCAATAGACTCTTTGTTTATTTGCCTATTCAGATTTACCACTGTAAAGAAAGGGATGACAAAACAGATGCTACACACGCCTTTCCAAGTTGTCATCCCGAATTACAAAGCAATCAATAATGTAATACACTTAGCCTTAGCTTTGCTTCACTTGATTCTCATCTATATGATTGTGAAATTTTCCACCACTACTTAGTATCGCTTGGTTACTTAACCTTCTCCCTGCTGCCTAACTCTGTAACAAATAGGAAATAAGGTGGCAAACTGCAAATTCAGTGTGCTAAAGGTTAAGATGCCTACTTTGTCTTTATTGTGATATTGTCTGATTTTTCTAAGTTACACATATGGACATGTACAGAAATATACTTTTATACATTTTTCTGGTCAATCTCTTGTCAATCGACCATGGAAAGTTCGGGGCAAAAAAATCAAATATATTATTCGTTTCTCCAACTTTGCTATGATGTCTTTGAGAAAAAAGTTGTTTTTCTATGCTTTCAGGTATGCAGAAATGCCATCTCCAGTCTATCAGCCCCCATCGCCTACAACCTATGTCTATGCACCCCCATCGCCAAGGGCAGAGCCGACACCCATAGCAACCCACCGGCCTCCACCAATGAGCTGTCACCAGGAGGTTGCCATGGAGATGGTGGATGAGCCACTGATTGTGCCGGAGGTACCTGTCCAGAAGGCAACTAATCTGTTCTCTCTTCTGTTTTCTAACTTTGGTTTTGCTTTTGTGACTGGCAGCTGAAATCATGTTCATTGTGTGTCCATTTTCTGAAACAGATGGTATTGTGAATGCTCTGATATTGACAATTACATCTCTATATTGTAAACATTTTGTGCATTTAGTTTTTCATGATCACTTTGGATACAGCAAAGTAGACAATGAAATGACTGCATTTTTCTTCTTGCTTGCAAATTTTCTACGTGTCTAGAAGTATGTGAAAGGCATTGCATTAGCCAAGTTTGACGTTTTTTTAGAAGAAAGGTACAGTAGCTGTTCCTTTCAGAGGTCTTTTCTGAACTCTTTTATTCAATATTTAAAGATCAGCTGTCAGTCATAAGTGCTTTAACTATTGCTTGCTTGTGCTGATTTGTTTTGCAGTTAATGCATTATGTTATCATATGGGTGGCTCTGAAATCACTGGTAGTAACATTACCAACAACAATCATGACAATTACAACAGTCTACACAGTGATATGAGTTAAAGCATTTTAAACCTTTCATCTTTTGGATGTGGAGACACCTTAGGCATGACACAACAATAATAACAAACTTCAAATTAAAACCTTCAAAAATACACAATAATAATCATAGTTTGTATACAGAGCTAACGGGGGGTGTCCATAGTCCGGTAAGGTCCATAGTCCGGTAAGGTTTTTAAAATCATTGTTGCGGAGATATGCATGGGTAGCTGCATATGATAAGTACACCTAGTTATGGACTAAACCTTCATGTAAATCACCACGAAGTTGGAGTATGTGTTGAAGTTGGTAAGCCCCAACGGATAAAGATTTTAAAAATTGCATAGTTTGACGCCTTCCGTGCGGGTTGACGAGCGAACGCATCGAGAACATGCCCCTCGAAACTCTTTAATTGTTCATCGTAGAAAACAACATGTAAAAAGATACCACCACATATAGGAAGGACATTCATTAGACTTCCTCTTAGAACAAACCTATATACCATCTTTGCCTTTAAAGTTGGATAATCGGAGTTAAAATAACGCCGCAGTGTTCATCCTGTCGCTCCACCATCTTTACCAATGACGTATGACGGCAGCCAAAAGAGGTGCCTAACACAATTAAATTAGTCAACCCGCCGGTAGAGCGCCGACCATTACAGAAAATTGAACCGTATACCGACTGAAAAAATCCCATAGATATTGCTGCTATGAATGACAAGGTTGAAAAGACCATCAATGAAGCCGAAAGCGTAAAGGCATACGATCGCAGGCAACGTAAACAATGTCCCGCGCCATTTTGTTTTCGGCGGCAGGTTGATCTCACCGTGACAAGGGAAATTTCTATCTCACCGTATTTGAACAATTACTGTAATACAAAATATGGCACATGTTTGCTATAAGAATTGATATTGCAAGGCTTTAGTATAATTCTATTTACATGGGATGCTTAAACATCCACGGTAATGACCTGCTTGTCACCTTACCGGAGTTTGGACCCCCTTTTTGTGTTAGAACGTTCCACTAGAATGCAAACCCCAAAACTGCCGTGACTTTTGTGCGTAATAAAACAAAGTTCGGAACGCTACTGTTTAAATGAAAACTATGCCTGTGTAGCTTTAATCACAGTTATATGCCTGTTACAAGATTTAAGCTTGTTTTTGGTGGGTTCAGGGCAAAATGTACGATGACAAAAGACATGCGCATTCACTTAGAACAGTTACCGGACTATGGACACCCCCCGTTAGTGATTTGGAATTGAATACTGTATTTTTACATTGTCTACTTTCAGTAATTTACAGTATTCAATATATAAAAATGGAAATTGCTACACTTATCATATATCATATACTATAATCCAAATGCTGGTCATTTCAATTTCTGTAAAGTAGAATCCCTAAGCATATGATTGATCAAGAGTTGATTTTCTTTTAGCATTAGAATCAAAACTTCCTGTACAGATATTGGAAATCGAAATCATCTAGACTGGTACTTTCACTACAAGATAACATCTAGCAACATATCATTCCAACAAGCTACATATCATATAATCATCTGCCTTCATTGCTGATAACATTTTAGCATATTTGTACATACCAATTCTGACACAATCATCCTAGATATTTTGCAACAGTTATTTCTTCCTGCTTCACATCACATTTTAGTTTTAGTACAGTTTCCCTTAGCAACATTTTTGCCACATTTTTTGTTTGCTACATTTCCATCTTTTTCTCCCCACCTCTTTCAACATAATTCATACATGCATGTACAAACTTACCTTTAGTTAATGATACTAAACTATATTCATTCCAGTAGCGATGAATAACCCCTTGCTTACTAGATCATATTTGAGACTACCTTCCCAAGCAGTTTCTTCATTAACCCTTTTCCCTTGCTGTAAATGTTTAACATAGATTGAAAGTCTGTATGCTCTTCTAGTTCGGTATAAATCTTTTATAAAACAGTTTTACAGAATAGCCTAGATAATAGAATATAGAAGAGGTTATAACTAAGTGTCCTGTGTCATCCTGTGTATTGAAGAAGATACTTTCAGAAAGATGTTATCATGTTGTAAAGTGAATGGAAGGCGTTTCAGCACCATGATGCAAAATGTTGTGTAGGTCTAAAAAGACCTGCTTTAGGCTTAAAAGATAGGACTTGATCAGTCTTTTCTTCTATGAAAGGTGCACAATTAAGTTGTTAAGCAGTTGGAATCCTCTTTGGTATCTAGGTATACAAATGTTGTCCCAGAAAACATGGAGGGAATATGAACTTCAGAATCATTCATACCTTCACAAAGAAAAATTAAGTGATACATTTGGTTGATTTTCTGCCACAAAGAAATCTGCAGCCAAAAACCGACTTCATATTGATGATATGTGATATGAAAGTGTTTTTTTTCTGTTAGTCCTTTATCAACAGTATATCAAAACAAAATCGGTGCCTTATCCTAATAAAGTGCCAGCTAAGTTGAAAGGACTTAAAATATAATCAAAGTCTTTTATGTGATTATAATAAGTAATCTTCATCCATCTTTGCTATGTCCCTCTTAACTACTGGAGAAGTGACTTAAATCCATCCTCTTTGTCCAAAGAGCCAAATCACACTCTGAGACACAAAATCATTTCTTCATTTTAAGACCCAGTATTACTTATCTTCCTCAGTAATCATAGCGCTGAGATTGAACCAGTATTTCAAATTTAGGTGAGTTTTTACCCTGCAGCTTGTTTCCTAATGGAGGTACTGTAAAAACTTAAATTCCATCCTCTTTATCCAAAGAGCCCAATCACATTCTGAGACACTAAATCATTTCTTCATTCTCAGACCCAATATCACTTATTCTTCCTGCTTTGCATCACATTTTAGTTTTAGTGCAGTTTCCCAGTGTTGAGATTGAACCAGTATTTCAAATTTAGGCGAGTTTTTACACTGCAGATTGTCTCTTAAAGGAGCATTTTACTCCAGAAGCTGGTATTATAATTCATCAGAGACTAAATTGTTATGCTTGAATCCACTTTATTTTGTCAAATTTTCCATCAGTTGAAGGCTGAATGCAAGGCGAACATTATAGCCATCGATTTCTTGAATTCCCCGGAGGACCCTTCCATGTTTCTTTCAAAAGTACCCAAATCTCTGCATCCCAGATGGGATAGTCGTCAAACTTTTTTGGGTACCTTCCTAAATGTATGATAGTTACTCGACTGCTTTCGTTAAGCTTATCCCATCTACTGTCAGCGAGAAATTGTGCCCAAAGTCTGCCATGCAAGTACATAGAAGCAGGTCTGTATACGGGGGCACGTGGATCTAGAAAAGGATTATTGTCAAAAAGACAGCTGAGGTAATTTAGCAAGAAGTCGGGTACATTTGTATCCCCCAAAAGATAATCTATCAGAAAATAATACCCGCTTCTTGAGTGGAATGCTCCTTTCATGGAGGTACCGTAAAAACTGCTATTTTTGTTCGTTATCTTGGCTGGCAGGCGGAGAGAAGATTAGTTGTCCTCATCAAGCAACCAACCAGACACGCCATCTGTAAAACTTGCTTCGTCAATCTGTCATTGAAATTGATTTCCTCTGTTAAAGACATGCATGATTGGAGTCAGTCCCTGGAAAAACAGCTCGTAATGCGCTCTCCGCGTGTCCCATTATGTTCTCACCGAGCACTTAAGGTCCCGCCGAATCAATCACACTATCTTAAGACCGTTCCGAGTCGCCTGATCATCAAACTTAAATTGAGGAAACATCTTTGTCATATTTATCGCCATGCTGTGCAATTTTTGGGAGACATTTTACAAGTTGGCTGTAATTTGGTAGATCAGAAGACATTTGGTACAGATGAGAAGAATCAATAGAGCTGGGTAGAGCGCGGGGTAGAGCGCAGAGAGGGAATTGTAGCTGTACTGGGATGGGGGCTGCACAAGGAGCTGCTAACGGTAGCGAGGTGAGCACTGCAGCGTTTTGGGATTCTGCCACAAATTCGTCTTTGCTGTTCCTACTGTCTAGTACTAACGTTACATGTAGCTGCAATGATAGATAGGCAGGATGGAAAGTGAGTTAGAAAGATCTATGGGTCAGATTCAATTGTTATTTTAAAACCTCTAAAATGAATGTTTGATACAAGTGCCTAGATATGGTAGTGCCATAGAAATTGCCTTATTTTTTGGTACCATTTGTTCTAAAAGTTTTGACTTTAAATTTATAGTCATACGAGGGACAAGAAAACTAGCCTTGAAGTGATGCATGGTGAAGAATATGACAAGACATCCGTCCAGCTCAACATTCTTGTTTAAAATATTGATTTCATGCAAACTTGAGGGCACATCTGGATGGATTCAATAATTCTGATAAGAACTTGATAACAATTAACATATATTATCATAATATATATTGTTCCCAAATTGAAAGTAGAGGAATATTTAAACTGATCATCAGAAATGATTTATCATCATCAAAGTTTGCTAATGATAAAAAAGACAGCTTACTATAGGCTTCTGTGGTATCAAAGTCTACTTTGGACATCTTGTATTTCATCCTTAAATCCAAGAGAAACAGAACAATTTGTAGAACAAGATAATAAGCCAATTCCCCATTCCAAGGTCATCCTATACTAAGATAGATGTCCCAAGTACGCAATGCATCCCAAAATACTAATAGGCCAAATGCTCAAATCTGTCAAATGTCATGTATCAACTAAACTATGTATTTTGTATTCAGGTGTTTAACTTTGATGTATCAAATCTATTGATTGTTTGCCCCTATCTGATACAACCCCTATGTGTATGCACCAGTAAGTATTGGACATCAGATGAAACCTTAGCGTGTTAGTCATGGATGTTTTCCACCTGTAGTATGTGGCGCCAGTGTTTGCCCCCCCTCCCCGGTCGGGCGGGTACGGTGGGCTGGACTTGTCGAGGGTCAGCGTCGCCGGCAACGGGGTCAACCAAGCGCCGGTGGGGAAACCAGCCGACATCAGGGTCAGTCATCATCTCTTATTCTTATATATAGCATAATATAGTTACCGTATTGGAAGGCATAGAAAGATCTTGATATTTTTTTATCCAAAAGAAGGGGACAGCCTTATGTTCCAATGCCCCTATGTTCCGACTACCCTCTGCCCAACGCCCCTACATTCTGACACCCCTATGTAAGGGTTAGGGTTAGGGGGTGTCAGAACATTATATATTTATTATAGGGGTATTAGAACATAGGGGTTCAACCTTAAAAAAGTGCAAATCAAATGAAAATATCAGCCTTTTAAGGACTTGTAAAAAAACATAGATACTAAAATCTAGATGCAATTTGCTGCAGCAGAGAATTTCTGCCTGCTCAAAAGACTGTAAAGAACATTGCATTCAACCATAATATCATTTTCAGAATGTGATGCTATCCACCGTGACTATTCATTGATTCATCATTATTCCCAAGATGGGAAATTTTAATCATGCTTAGCACATAATAAATCACATTCTGCAGTTGCAGTTATATACGCCTCGTAATGCTTATAATATCTCAAGTAATATTGTAAAATTAATTCAGAAATGTTCACAGTGGTTTTATATTCATGGTTTTTGCGGTGAAGTCTTTACCTCGAACTTAAAACCACCGCGAAAAGCTTTTCCATTGTGTGACTGTATATATAGCGCTACTATTGTTTCAAGCGTGAACTCAAAACCGCCGCGAACACTTAATTTTTCCCTACCACGAAATTAAATCCTGTGAACATTTCTGCATTTACAGTATTGTAATTTCAATGTCTACTCCACAGATCACCCCCACCGGCGCAGTGGGAGGAAACTTTGTGGTTGAAGCGGAGAGCCCAGGTGGCCGGAGCCATCCGGTCAGCCTCCAGAAGGAGAGAACAGGATACTTAACTGGACACTTCACTCCAGAAGAGATCGGTGAGGGAAAGGCTTGACACAGGCTCCTTGCAATTGTACAGTAAATGTATATGCTCGCAATACATGCCATAATGGCTCCAAGCTGGAGTCATCAAGTGTTCTTGACAATAAAGAAAACCTTCAAACTTTTCCACAAAATCTAAATCACAATCTCAAAATCTCAAGATTTAAAAAAAACCTCAAGATTACTTGAATTGTCCTCAAGATTTATTGAAACAATCTCAAGATTATAAACAACCTTGTTAGGATGTCTCAAAGTGATAAGATTTTTTCAAAGTACTTTTGATAGGAAACAAAATGAAGCTGCCCAAAGTGCTCTGTTCAGTACAGAATTAATCTGTTTGTTGTTATAATTATCTGCAATGTGACTTTTGAAAAAACTGAGTGTAAATGATTTCAAGGTTGTTCTGCTGTGAAGGTTTGAGCACACAGATGAAATGGTAGATGGTTTAGTTCAGGCAGACAGCTGTGGAAACACCATCTGTTGCCATTTAGAGAAATCCCTCAAAACTACAGATTTGAAAGTGTCTTAATTTGATTATTAGGACACTTCTCAAGAGTGAGTCGAAAGGAAAGTGCTATATTTGAAAAATCCAATGCTGAGAACAGTCTAGAATGATCATGGTTTATAGCAGTTTCCCTCAGTTTATCAAAGATTTGACAGTTGTTTAACATGTTTATCAGGCCAGTACCAGGTCAGTGTGAAGTGCGACGGACGTGACGTGCCCACCAGTCCGTTCAACTGTAACGTGTACGATCCAGACAGGGTGCGCGTGATGGGCATGAACCGGGCACTGTTGGGTAGCCTTGCTGCCTTTGGGGGTGAGTACAGATCACATAGTGTACACATCATTATTCAAAGCAGGAGATTGTTATTTACATAAACCATGCAAATGAGCTACTTATTTGCATGAAATATGCATAGAGCATACTATCAGATAAATGATAAAATTAAACATAAGACTCATGTACAATCCAAATGGAGATTATGTATTGCAAGGTCTTTGCATTATCTGCTTAATATACTTCCTAAATCAGGTAATGGCAAAGTTTTACATAGACGTTATAAAAAAAAAAAGAGGTCAAACCCAAAACACTTAGTATTCCATAGCAATTTTTAAAATAGTCACTTTTTCTATACTTTGTTTCATGTTGCAATTAGCCCTCAGGCAAGAACTTGCAAATGAACTTTCTTCTTTCCTTATCAACTTACAGTTAACTTTGTATTCTTATATCTTTTCACCTTTAAGATTATTGTGAAGTGGTAATTTATTCAAAACAAATCACATGGACAATGATATGTCCTCCCCAGTCGAGACAGGAACAGCTGGCGAGGGTGATATCGATGTGACTGTTCGCGGCCCCAATGGTAGGAAATGCCCAAACAAGATTCGCCCGGAAGGCGCCGGTAACTACCGCGTCACCTACTCCCCCAACGAGACCGGCTGGCACGAGGTCGAAATCGAGTTCAATGGAGACGACATCCCCGGTAAGTGGAGAGAGAAACAATCTTTTTCTATCCACATCTAGAGTATTCCAATCATTTTAAGTAGTAGTCCACTGTATGTATAGTTAGTAGTAGTACTCCACTGTGTATTCTGCTGCTGCAGTTGTCTGTACAGTCTGCAGCTGCAATCAGTCTTTCTTCATTTCTCTCCACTGCATTTATTCCAATCATCATCAAGCTGAAGAATGTGGTACTCTAAAAACCTAAAATTAAATGCACAACTCCGTTTTCCAGCAAGGCCATTGCTAGCTTATGCATTCACACTGATTCTGAACTCTCACACAAACCAATATACCTGTGTCTCAGAGTCCATGATTTTGACCTCAGATGCCTGATAGTTCATAGTAACCATGTTGATAATAATTATTTTTGTAGGTAGTAGACAATCAATATTTCAAACTTCAATTTACTGAAATATAATCATACTATCATTTTCTATCTTTGTGTCACCAGGTCTTTGTATGACTGTATGTCATATTACCATCGCCGAACCAATAAGTACAGAGTGTACTTGCAATAGGTTAACGAGCTTGATTCTATTTTTCTATAGGTTCCCCATTCCGTCAGGAGGTGGTCGACTCGTGGAACGTGACAGCGGAGGGGGAGGGGCTGGGACCCAAGGTCACGGGCAGCCAGATGCACGAGTTCTCTGTACTAGGAACTGCAGGGGGAGAACTCATGGTCAACATACAATGTGAGTATTTAACAAATGATTGAAATCTTAGCATGAAATTTCATCTGACTTGGTAAAATACATAATGAGAAATAAACTGTTCTCCAATTCAAAAAATTTCACACGACGGAACTATTTAGATCTTCATTCCCTCAAAAGATTTCAGTCTGAATCAAAGCATCTAGATCTTTTCATGAAATGAAAAGTGAAGCATAGTTCAAGATCATGTCATTGCATTGAATATTTGTAGATTGATAAAAGATGTAAGTGTTGATCACTTTTATTCAGTGACAATGTAATGGTCATTATTTGATAGTCAAGAGTACAGAAATTTATTTGATCCCTTGACATTTTGCAAATTTTCTTCTCTAAAATTCTACAAAACTATGACAGCCCAATGTCCTAACCCATGACCTCTAATCCCCTTTTCTGTCCCAGACATGGCTTTATTGGGGACATTGAGCATACACGTCGTAGCAGCAATAGCATGGTCCATTAATCTTACGTCCAGTTACCTTTCTGGTACTAAAAGTAAATAGGTTTATAATGATCCCCGAGTCAGCAAGGCCCAAATTAACTTCATTTGTGCCATTAGCTTTTGAAGTCCATTCTACAAAAGTTTGATAAATGCCACTCATTTATACAAAATGTGAAGAAATGTACCTATAATTTTGCCCAGTCTCTGTTGTCTTCAAAAGAAAACTGTCTCCTTGGAATTGAACATTTAAGGAGTCAAACCAAAGGAAGCAAATTATTGATTTTGGATGAATAATGTCCTAAAAGCTGTTAATAAATCAGATTCCCATTACTGTGTTCAGCACATGATTGTTCTATAATGGCAAGGTTGTTACCACTGGTAAGGTCTCTTTCTGGGACAGCTAATTTGTATCTATTGATTTTTTGTATTTGTCCATGGCATCCATTCTTGTAGCGCCAAGTGGCCGACGTGTACCGGAGACTCTCGGAGCACGATATGGAGACTACCTCTGTAGCTATGTTCCCACTGAGGCTGGTGAGTAACAATTTTTGCAATGTTACGAGTTTTTTAAATTTTGATAAATTTAGGAGGAATCTTGGGGCAGATTAAATAGAATATGCATAGTTCAGAATCTGCTTCAGCCCTTATAAGTCATTGTCCAAAGGAAGAGAACAACAAAGACAAATTAAGATATTTTTCTTTGAACCATTGAAATTTTAAGGCATTTTGATTTAGAGTAGCAATTTTGGCTTTAAAAATCCTCTCAATATGTTAGAAGTTAATGTTATGTGATAATTTTCCCAACGGAATTTTAAAAAATTTGTGTTGCTGAGAGTTGCTCATTTCACACAGCCAAGACTTGGATGTTAAGACATTCATTATTTTGTGCGTGCCCCTGCATAACAAGAATCTGTGTGTCCCTGCATAAAATTTTCTTATCAAAGCAAAGGAAGAATTGATGTAGACCTATAAGCCAGACAAAGAAGGGAGTTGACATTGCATATAGATTACCTCTTTGAACTTGTATCAATTTTTCATTAGTTGGGATAGAAAATTGAATTATTCATCTTGATATATTGAAGTCCTTTTTTCAAGGCCATGTCTTGTATTGTCTAAGGAATTTGACCGTTGTAAAAAAAAAGAATATGATTATCAGATCTCTAAACATTGAATATGAAAGATGTTATCAAGTTGTTACAAAACAATAATTTAACCTACAATAATACATTGACCTCCTACTTTGTGTCATGAGATTCTTCACTATCTACCAAGTGAACATAAAACGTTCTTTAGAGTCCTAGATAGGCAAGTGTTACTTGGTGTTGGACTTTTTCTTCAGAATTTGATGTACTGTGTGTCAAATCTATTGTGAGAAATATTAGTCTATTAGCAATACCCCAGCTTTGAGTATTCTCCAAGCAGACGTTTCAGTCAAGGAGGCTAGACCTGGCAGCGATTTCTAGGGAAGGAAACGTTGAAAATCGCGACCACTCCTAGCCCTCTGAACCAAAACCTAATGCTTCAAGGAGAATAAGCCTCAAATACCCTGTGCCTAGAATGTTTTCCTTTGTTACTGTTAAATGTCTTGTCTTTGTCAGCAGGGCTAGCCCTTTGTAATAGCCATAGGCTCGTTGGGCAGCCCTGACTGCATGTGGAACAGCCAAACCAATAAACATAATGTTTTTCACTGTTTTGTATTTTTGCAGGAATGCACACCATCGATGTTGCCTACAATGGCATGACAGTGCAAGGGTCGCCCTTCCATGTGGAGGTGACTGATGCCAGCGCCGTGTCCCTGTTTCCTGTGGATCAGGGAATTATCGGCAGACCTGTGGACTTTGACAGTAAGTCATCCTTCCATTTCTTTTAATGTCCACACAAAGGAGGGCCTGCATGCCCCTTTTACGTAGAGTGTAATCGGCCGTTTTAATTTTACGTAGAGCGTTGCCAACCACTCCATAATTTAGCGTAGAGCGTAGGGGGTCTTTCTGAATTTAGCGTAGAGTGTAGGGAGGCTTTCTGAATTTAGCGTATTACGTAGCCGGCCCTCCGAATTTAGTGTAGAGCGTTGTCGGGACCCCCCCATGCAGGCCCTCACAAAGGTGTTCCTACTGTTCAGTGAATATACATTTCATGGGTGCATCTTTACACTGTAAAAAATCTTAACTTCAGTTTTCATATGAATGTTGAATGTTTTATTTTTGTAAAACGTGGCAACCTTGCAGCTGAAATACTTTTTACGAACAGCAAGTTTAAAAAATCATATATCATACACATCCAAATAGAATGATAAAACCTTAATTCAAAAGGTTGCACTTCTTCAAACTGCAATGATATGCCATTGTCCACATTGGCTGTTGATTGTACTAACTTAAAGGCATTGATAAGAGTACTATCATATAGAGGTCACTTCCCTCATATATTGCACCTATCTAATTATGTACATACCATCCATATAATTATATTGACAATGACAACAACCAGTGGAAAATCAACTTTCTAGGAAGCTTAACTAAAGGGAAATTGGGACTGTCTTTTATTCAAAAGAAAGATAAAGACTAATATAATTTCTCTTCATAGTTGATGCATCCCGCGCGGGGAATGGCCGCATCGACGTGACTGTGATGGACGGACGCACCTCACTTCCTGTAAATCTCTCTCCTTCTGGAGGTAACCGCTACTCCGCGTCCTTCGTCCCGCAGACGGCCAACCCCCACGATGTCACTGTCACCTTTGAGGGACAGAACGTGCCGCGTAAGTCCAAACTTGTCCTGGGAGTATCTTATGTCCCTCCCTATGGTAAATTTAGTGAATAGTTTATTTGTTTGTTTGTTTCATATTTTATCACAATGTGAACGCAAGGAGGTTTTCGCAAAACTTTGGTGAAAGGAAGGGCAAAACAGGTGCATGTGCATCTTTTCAAGTTGCCCTCCCACACACTAAAAATCAACATCGACAGTAGAGTACATTACAAAACCAACCATATCTACAATCATGTTAAAGGGGACTTTGCTATGGACCACACCATTGCATATAATGGATCAAAGAGGATGGTATACCTTGGTTGGGTTTTAGGAGCATCCTGTTTCTTTCAGAATCTTGTAGAATCTGCTTGCTTGGACAAATATTGGCACTAATGTCTACGTACAATGTCAGCAGAATATGTTGGAAAAACGAAAAAAAGAAAGAGCTTCTTAAGAAAAAGGCAATGCTGCATCCTTGGTCATTAAAAGAGTGTGTTGACTGATTGATTTGTGTCTACATCCCATAATTCCACCTTCAGGGAGCCCATTCCGTGTGAACATCATCGACGCTAGCCGAGTCCGTGGCTCTGGTGACGGACTGGACCGTGTTCCGATCGGCACCGGGACGGAGTTCTTTGTGGACAGTCAGGGTGGAGGGGACGCTGATGTTGCTGTTAAGGTTACTGGTAAGTGAGAATTCCTTTGAGATATGAACCATATATTAGTTGTTCAGCACTTAGGACAGGGATGACGTCCTGTAAAGACTATAATAGCATGTAGCCGATGAATAAAGGTGATCTTTAGATGTTGATTTGGACAACAAGTCTCTTCTATAGCATACTAGATGACATATGCATGAATAGTTTCATCAGGTTGGTTAGTCACTGAATAAAAAGGCTCTTTTTTACACAACCGAGTGTAATATCCCTGTCCTTGGTGCTGAACAAGAATCAACTAAGTCTTATATAAGTGGTTCCATTCAACCCTGGCCTGTATGACTGTAGTATGCTGTAGAAGTTAGAAATTTTTAACAAACATCTGAAGGCCATATTTTTTACATACATGTATATATAGGCAGCATGCTTTTGTACATTTGCCTTTATGGGGCATAGTCCATGTCCTTGGTGCTGAACAATAATCAAGTAAAATGACTCCACTGAATCTGATATGAATCTGAAAGGTGTACAAACTGTCATATTCACTGATGCTTAATTTTGGTGGTAATTTCAACTTTTTCTCTCGTTCAAGTTGTCAAAATCAGTAAAATTCATTTTGTATCCTAAGGCTGCTCATACAATGTCTATCGTATCATCAATTTTGTTACTGGCATAGAAATTTGAAGTAGATTCTTTCAATATAAAACATAGTTATGTCTTGTTTGGTTTTGAACATCTCTTCACATATTGAATATCACTTATGGAATCCCTTTCCAGGTCCCACCGGTCGGGACGTTCCTGCTCGTGTTAGTGGAGGAAATGGACACTGGACAGTCCAGTACACACCTACTGAAGTCTGTGAGTAATGACGTTGAACTTGAGATAATTCTATTCAAAGTAGAAGGGATGACAAAACAGGTGCAACACACCATAATTTTGCAAGTTGTTTTTCCAGAGAACAACTAGTGTACGTAATCAACAACTTGGTGATAATACAACTTTTACAGCAAAGCTAGATTTTACAATGGCATCATCAATTACAGTGA
The DNA here is from genome assembly GCA_035149815.1 of Branchiostoma lanceolatum. Taxonomy (NCBI): domain Eukaryota; kingdom Metazoa; phylum Chordata; class Leptocardii; order Amphioxiformes; family Branchiostomatidae; genus Branchiostoma; species Branchiostoma lanceolatum. Next base: position 3,697,604 of record CM068882.1, read on the forward strand.
GTTACAACAGAGAGGTACTTGATTCTAAGCATGAAACAAATGTAAATATCAAAAATCTAAATCTTTTGAGTTATGTCTCAAACTATTGATTAATGTAATTAACTGATTGCCATGTAGAGCATTGTGACCTTGATAGTAATGTCATGTTTACCTCAGTCACAAATTGTTATTCTAGCTTATTTGGTTTATGATGAAATTCAATTCAGTACCATAACTACATTTAAGTTTTCTGGGATTTAACTTCGTGGTAGGGATAAAATGAAGTGTTCGCGGTGGTTTTAAGTTTGAAGTTGAAACAAAGGGGTAGGTGGGCTGAAGACAGAACAAGCGTTTTCATGGTGGTTTTGAGCTTGCCCTGAAGAGGTTACTGCAAAAACTGCAAAAATGTCTGCATTCACAGTAAATCCTTTCTTTGTTTTTTTTTTCTCGCCTCAGGTGATCACAACATCATGGTGACCTTTGCCGGGATGCAGATCTATGGCAGCCCGTTCCTCAGCCACTGCTACGACATCAACCAGGTGCAGGTCGGGGACATTCCCAACGGCAAGATGGGCCAGCCCGTGCAGGTGGAAAGTAAGTCATCTTTAACTTACCATTACTAGAATTACGGGCAGCACAGAATCTGATTAATTTGATTGATTAAATGGCCCAGTAAATGGCCAGTAATCAGTAAAAGTTCAGTACTCTAATGAAAGTAAAAGAACAGTAAAAAGAAGCACTAATGTTTAACAGTAATGCCTCAGTGTGACAGTAAAAGACGATTTACTGAAAATTTTACTGAAATACTAAGTTGTCAGTAGTCAATCAGTACTGACCAGTGAATCTTCAGTACTGATCAGTCAAATTTCTTACTGACTCATCATCCCGTGTTCTCCATCTTGATAGGTTGAGACATACATAACTGTCATGTAGTTCCATGTTGATTTGGTCTTAATTTGATCAACAGAGTTATGGTTAGGGTCCTTGGGGGAAAACAATTTTAAGATTTAGCTCAATGCAGTTTTCCCCCTTGAATATGTCTAGCAACCACTTTCTGGGTTGGTCTCTCTGGTTCAGTGCTCCTCAGCATACGTATGGTCATTGGAATAGTCTTTGTTTCCTGACCAGTTTTCCTGATTCGCCCACTACAGATGTATGTTGCTAACTAGATTATGTTCTTTGTCCAATCCAGTTGATACCAGTCGTGCAGGACATGGTGATCTTGCCGCCAACGTCAGCGTGAACTACCAGAACGTCCCCTGTGACCTCCGCAGCCGGGGCCAAGACTCCTACCTCCTGACCTTTGTCCCCCAGACCACTGCGACCCATGACTTGGTGTTCAAGTTCAACGGATCCATCATCCCAGGTTAGTAAAATGTCAAGGTCACAGATCAAATCTGTGTGACTGTACATATTGTGTACAAAATTAGTGAAAAGATGGTTTAAATTTGAAGCTACAAAATTGACAGGTGTAGATTGAAGAGATGAGGATTTAGTCAGATGTCAACCACTGAGAGCAGACTGTATTGAGTATTTCTAATTTCCCAAAGTCACATTCAAGAAAATTTATGGTCAGTAAAAGGAAACTGGAAGAAAGTTTTAGTTGCCCATACTGCAGCCGAGTTTGGTGTTGTTTCTCACAAAGGATGTCATTGAGATATTGTAAATTAATTTACCTTTGCAGTGCTTTTATTTCGGGGTAGTAGGGAAAACGAGGGTTTCGCTGTAATTTGAATTTGCAATTGAAACAGTCTTGAAGTACAGTTAAGTCTTAGAAGGGAGATACCTCCGCTATGTCATTAATTTGCGGTAGAAAGGTCACCACGAAAACCACAAAAATAAAGCTACCACAAAAGTTTACAGTATTAGGTCCTTCAGGATTGTACTCTAGAGCTTTACACCAACTGTCATTTTACCCACAGGATGCCCCTACCGGTGCAAGATTGTGGACGCCAGCCAGGTGACGGCCCACGGCGACGGACTGGACCGCATTCCTGTCGACCGCCCGACGAACTTCTACATTGACACCAGCCGAGCGGGAGACGCCGACATCGATGTTCGAATTGCTGGTATGGTTGAGGTTCAGAGCTATGAAAGATGAACACGCACTCCTAGTTCTGTCCCAGGAAACTTGGGCTGTATTACAAACATGGAAACATGCTTTGATTGACAAACATTTTTCGGGTATAAGAAAAAGGTAGTCCTCCCCTATAGTTAAGTCCTTTTTAGTTAGTTTCTTAGGTTAAATTTCAAGACTGGTAGTACTCCTTAACAGCAAAGGAGCTTTCCCTGCAGTTGGCTTTGTAGGGCCAGAATATATTCTGGTAAACTGGTAGCTGTTGCTAAGAAAATTCTGTGGTGAAAGAGTGGTCACCATGGAACGTTTCTTGGGAAACACAACTTTTACATTGCCATTCATGTTGCCATTTTTGATGTTGGATAAGTTAACACATCAAACAATGACATCTTGAAGAGGAATGCATCTGGAATCAAGTTTTCCAAGGTTTTTTTGTAGTGTTGTACCTTATACTACACCTACTATAATATACTGGCAGGTATGAATGCATGATGAATGAATGGGTATGTCAGATACAACCCTCCCCCAAACACAACATGAGATTCTAACCTCACCTGACACACCACAAAGGCTTCTAACTGATCGCTTGGGTGCTCACAACACCTGGTGAAGGGTCTAAGATAAGATAACATCAGAATGACATGCTGCATTGAATAATGCACAAAATATCACCAAAGTACCGCATGCCTTCGTGGTTTGGTACACTGCAAGTACACTGCTTAATTAACCCTTTGCCAACTACCACTGACTGTATGGTAGCAGATGCTTTTGCAGGGTTATGATTTGTGATAGTTTCGTGTCTGTGTTGTGTTGTGTTGTGCTGTATGGTGTTGTGTTGTACATGCGTCGTGTTGTCTAATCTTCTTCAAAATAATTATGCTTTCTTTTCCTGTAAGGTCCTGAACAATTATTGACATACATACTGAATGATTATGATACAACAGGATCATGAATTATGATTCAACAGGGTATCCAACAACATTATACATACCATATATGCATTGGTGTAGCTTGTGATATCATGATGCTTTAACATGCTTGTGACTCTTTGAAAACGTGAACAATGTAGTCCCAAAACAACAGACACGTTGGAGGCACTTTTTCAGCATTTTCTAGCTCTAGACCTTGCCGAACGGCTAAGACTCAAGCCGACGCAGTTTGGTAAATATGCTCCTTTTTATTTCTCTGTAGCCTTACCTCGCAGGCTCGAAGGTAGACTTAAGAGAGGTGGTCAGTTTGATAACTCGGTGAGATTTGTTTTCCAGATTTCATCTTTAACCCCCCCCCCCCCTTTGTCTCTTTGTTTTCCGAGTAGTGAGTATAAACCCTCTAAATCTCGTAATGATTGATGTGTTGTTAAGGATGCATGTTTTTTTGCAACTTATACCTTCGACCCTGGGAGGTTCTGGGGCCAAAAACTGCACAGCAGGAAATGTTCACTGCGTTTTGAACCCAACAAAAATTAACTGCCATTCTTGATTGTAAAGTCTGTAACCTGCATAGATATGCGGCAAAAAAATTGCAATTGTTGATTTTCTGTATGCCCTATCCATGTTACACTTGTGTATAAAGTTCTTTGTATTCGATCGGTCAAGAAACCAATCCAAAGACATTATCCCTTGCAACAATCATCTGTGATTTTGTCTAAAACCGAAAGAGAAAATCTATTACTCCTGCTATGCAGTACCACGTGTGGTTCTTTACCATTGTGAGCACGCTGATAAATAGGACTATGCATACAAGCCAATGAAGACCAGACCTGACAATGCTTAAGCTACATGTAGAGTCTATCAAAACACGGTTAACCGCTGTCGTTTTTAATGATGGACAGAAGACCGCATCTGCACGTATAGCATGTCAGGCACCCTGCTTTTTGCTGCATCCATTTTGACTGACAATTTGCAAGCTAGCTAACAACAGCGCTTTAGCTTTACTCAACTCATGATTTCACCATGTCGGCTTGCTTTGCGACCATACTAACCGACTCTCATGTCTCACCATTCCATGCACCACCCTATCATATACAGGAAGGTACCATGTCATCTTATCACGTTTTGGTGTCATCCCTCACTTACAGAATGCATGAAGACTCATACAATTTCACATCCTGCACTCTTGAAATGCACATAATGCACAGAGGTTTCTCTACAAAGTTTGAATCAAGAACATTTTTTGTCCTTTGCATGTTCACAATTCTCTTCAACATCAAGTTTTACAAAATTTCTCATCAGTGTGTAATGACATGCATGAGCACATATTGCACTGTTTAAGGATTATAATCAAGGTATCTGTTATCTGATAATGGGCAAGTTTTGGATACAGGTCATTTAAATGTGGTGCCTTACAACCTTATCTTAATGGTGGTGCCTTGTAACTGCTTAACGTTTTGGGCCAAGGAATACATTGAGTGAAATGTAAAATTGGATAGTTTGAGAGTAACAGAGAAATAACTACCTTCCTCATTTGAATATATGCTGATGAAACATGATCTTGGAAAGGTACAGTTTGAAGAAAAGATTAGAAACAAAATATCCATTTTGTTGTGGGACAATCTTGTTGGATATGTAACCTATGACCCATGTAGGTGCAGAGGCTAAGAGCGTACCTGTGAAGCTTACCGCAGGTTCAGGCAAACATCTGGCTGAATACACACCTACCCAAGTGGGTAAGTACAGTATCATTTGTCCTGGAGTCAAAGCAAATGAGGTGGTATGCATTTGTAGTGTGATGAAAAAATATAATAACTTTATTGCAAGTTCATGTCCAAAGGCTAATTGCAGACAAACAAGTACATGGAGATACATGGAAATCGAAATAGTTATCTAGTCTACTGTGAAAGTTCTATGAAAATATATATGGTAGACAAACTTTATACTGATTTATTTATTGGTTTGGCTGTTCAGCACACAGCCAGGGCTGCCAAACTAGCCTGTTGCTATTACAAAGGGCTAGCCCTACTGAAAAAGACATCTATTAGACGTTACAATGGAATTTTGACATGGACAGCATAATGAGCTATAACAATATTCTAAGTATATGTACGTAAAAACTATTGTATATAAATGACAAACTTTATATTCAGTTCCAGCTCATGTCAAAAACCTTTCAACCACTGGGGAAATATGTAGCTCTTATATATTGATTTGATACTTGCTCATTCTCTATACTTATTATAGGCTCATGAATGACACAAAGAGAATGATCATAATAGAGCACAGAGGAAAGGAAATCATTGTTTTTAACAACCACACTGGTTTCAGCACCATGTATGCTCGAACTTACCAATGCGTTTTTCTGCCATGTGCATTTCTCACTGACATAACCAACTCTTTTCTTGAAATAGATATTTTCTCCAGCTTTCTGTCCACCTTGTCTGCTATGATGACAAGCGGATTCTTGCCTTTGTGTATTTGTTTATTATAGGTGAACATCAGATCACAGTGACGTATGCCGGAAGGCCTATTCCCGGCAGTCCGTTCTCCTCCTATGCCTATGATGTGAACCAGATCCGCGTGGGAAACATTCCCCGTGGGAGGGTGGGGCATCCTGTGGAGGTGTTCGGTAAGTCTAACATTACCGTTGGATCGTTGATGAAGGTTAGACAGTCATGTAATAGAATACGAAATGTAACAGTTACTCATTGACAAGCAATTGGATATAATTTTGGAAATGGTCAGACCTTTCAGGTAGCATCCACTACCTTTCATCAGTCACACTGAGTAAGATCTGTAGATCAGCAGGTTCTTAACCACAATCTATGAATTGATAAAATGATCACTGTTAGAGTTGATAGTATTTGCATACCACCTACATGTATGACCGTTAGGTAGATTGTCGATTGATTGTATAGATAGAATGAACTCAACCTAAAGATTCTGATTTTAAGAAACTCTATGCTTGTCATATTTGGTATTTTTACATTACCTTTCTACAATCATTTTGTGCTGTTTAAGCATACGAGGGCACATAGCTTTTACAGTCTGATATTTTCAGAAGGAACCATCCTTGTATCTCTTTTGATGGGGAAAGTCTTCAGATGTAAATGCAAACCCTGAGGTACAAATTTTTGTTCTGTTAGTGTTGTATCAAGGTAGAACTTAAACTGTTTGTTTGTTTTGTCAAACTGTATGATTACTCCCCTTGTAGTTGATGCGACCAAAGCTGGTTCAGGTGTTCTTGAAGCAACGGTCAACTGTCCGACCGACCCTGTGACCAGTCAGATGGACAGTATTGGACAGGACCGGTTCAAACTGGTCTTTGTTCCCCGCTGCAACCATCCCCATGACATTGCGTTCAAGTTCAATGGGAATGTTGTACCAGGTAAAGCCACCTTTTATTACTGTGTTGTTTGTCTCCATACACCTTTTATTCTCATGATTGTTAAGAACATAAGATGAATTATCGTTAAGTGGTGGATTTGCTTAGCTGTAAAATCATTTTGGCAGTATGAAATGTTGACTTTCATACATTATGTTTGATTTGAACTAATGATTCAAATAGCTCCAGAATTGCAATCTTAGCAAACCTTAAGAACACAGTGACAAAGTTTATGAGAATGCAATGTTTGCCTTCTTTGTAACAAATTATTTGAATACCTCAAGTCTGTATGTGGCTGTCTCTTGTCATGTAATAATCAACATCCAGTCATGTGACAAGAGAACTCCAAGACATTGACTTTACTGGGTTGAAGAAGAGACAGAGTCCATCTCAAAACTCCCCAAAGTAGCAAACTCTTTTGTGGTGTGCAAGCATTTAAATATTTTGTCAAAAGTATTTGAATATGCATTACATGTATCGGTATTTACTGGAATGTTGATCATACAGAAGACTGTCATTAAAGTTTTGTTGTGTTTTCTACCCTCTCACAGGGAGCCCCTACAAGTGCTACATCTCTGATGCCAGCCAGGCGCAGGCCAGGGGAGACGGGCTGGACCGTGTGCCCATCAAGACTCCCTCCAGCTTCGTCATCGACACCAGCAGGGCAGGGAATGGAGACGTCGTCACCATCATTACAAGTAGGCTTCATACTTATACAAATTGATGTTTCTAACAGGGCTGTCTCCAGCTTTAGATTTGTTCCCATCTCACTCCTTGTTTGGGATGCCATATTGTTCATTTTGCTGTTAAATCTGTCATTTCAAGTTCACAAAAATATGTTTTCATCAATTTTGATGTCATAAAGTTAAGATTTTTTGGACAATAGGGGAGGTCCTGGAGACAGGCCTGGTTTCTACTTATCAAGATTATTTCTGCATTCATATGCTTAACAGCATATCAATTACATCATGATTAGGGAATATTGACATTTCTAAGAGATAGTTAGAAATTGAAAATCTTGATGTTAGGTCAAATAGCTCTATGATCTAAAAATCATGTCTACCTGGTTTGGTAGCAGAAATTATACCATGATACCATAATATTAAGGGAGTCATGCTCTTTCAGTCAGTGAGATGTGTTTGAAGGGTTTTTCAATTGTAAGAAATTGCTGTAGAAAATTGGAAAATAACCATCCATTTTGTGTTCTCAGGCCCTAGTGGAAGGAACATCCCCTGCAGACTGAGTCATCAGGGAACCCTGTATGATGCTGAATATGTTCCTCTTGAAGTCGGTAGGTTGCCTTTGTGTTGAACATGTGTCTGAAGAGAATATTCTCTGTCTCATTTTACAACAAGAAGACCTCTCTCTCCAATTTTTATGTCTTTTATTCCCCATCATATGGGGGTTGGACGTGCTTGCACATGGATGGGAGAGCCCCAGAACTCCTCAGCAAGTGCAAGTCTTTTTTGTAGCAAGAGTTTTTACGGCTTGATGCCCTTCCTAACACCAACCCAAACCCTACTGTAGGGCTTAGGACAAATAGTGCATTGAATTTCATAGATCAACCATTTATTTAGGCAACAAGGATTATCTGGTGTCAGCATTTAATAAGGCGGAAATACATTTATCTAAGTCATGTTGAATCTTTTCAGAAAAGATAATTAGATTTTAGATGACTTTTCCATTAACATCATATGAACTGATACGAAAGGGGGTATTCAAGTCTATGGGAAACATTTGCATTGGTTTTATAGTTTGTATGTTTGTTAAAATTGCACACTGTTAGATAATCTGAACAATAATTTTTTCCATCATTGTCAATGATATGTTCTATCTAACATGTTGAAAGGGCTGTAATGATTGCTCGTATCCTCCCACAGGTGACCACCAGATTGACATCCACTTTGACCAGCAGCCAATCCCTGGCAGCCCGTTCCACTGCCACGTGTACGACGTCAGCGGGGTCCGCATCAGGGAGATCCCACAGGGCAAGGTTGGCAAGACTGTGCAGGTGGAAGGTGAGGAATTGTAAAAAGTTCCATTATAACATTAATAAGACCTACATACCAAATATATTGTCCCTATCCATCAAACCATCAAACCATTCTTAAGTTCTGCTGACCACAAATATCTGGAGGCACCGTATACAGACAGACACGTGCACACAGACAGACACGCCCAAAACAATACCTCAGGGTCCATAATTCATGGAGGTTATAACAGGTACTGAAGAATGGGATTTTTCTTCAACAATTTCTTACCTGCTGAATTTCTCAGCTGCATCTCAGCTGCTGTCATATATAAAGTCCTAATGAAATCTTCAATTGAAAGAAGATGTCAAATTCGAATCCGATGAAGTACAGTACAGTACTGTACAACTCCACAGTACATTCAGCTATTTGATTTTGATTTGTATGGATTGATTTCAGTCAATTTTCACTCTTGTTATGATACTCCCTACTGTATAGGAGCATCATCATGCTCCTATACATTGTGTTGAGGTGCGCAGGCGCGGAGGTAAGCGGCAGCAAACACGAGAGCTCCCGAGAAATTTCTCTTTTTCACATATCTAAGTACCAATTTCCTTGACTTTTTCATTTTGACTTAGGGCACAAGTCATACGTAAACGTATTGTGAAGCTGTGATATTGGTAAATGCTGGCCTATTTAGATTTTGAACCAATTTCCTGACTGTTTTGTAACCGACACGTAAATGTGGGGAGGGCGACGACTCTAAAGTAGGGAGGGCAACTTTAGGTACGAATTCCATTTGAAGACGTATCATTATTATATGGTCTGCCAGGGAACTTGGACAACTTATATATCACGTACAGATAGTTGTTATCAATTTTTTGCACCTATATTTGTGGATTCTGAATGAATTCAAACATGTCGGCGGCGTGTCCCGGCCAACTGTAGTCATTTGCATATGAATCTGATGCAGAGTGGGGAGGGCGAGTGAGTGATTACATGTTTTGTAGGACGATATTTGTACCGAATTACATCTACTCTGATAGCTTACCTACTTAATTGGATTTCATACGTTGTTTGTTCTGATTTTGTGGTGTAAACTTGTGTGGTAGAAAACTGCTTGGTGGAAACTGCGTGCCAGCGGCCGCGGTATATATACGGTAGATTCTGTGTAGTGTAACCCGGTGTGGTGTAACCCTGTGTGGTGTAAACCTGTGTACTGTAAACCTGTGTGGTGGTATAGCCAGTGTGGCGGATACCTGTGTGGTGTAGCCTGTGTGGCGGAAACCTGCGTGGTGGAAATCTGTGTATTGTAAACCGGTGGTGGTACAGCCAGTGAGGCGGATACCTGTGTAAAGTAAACAGGTGGTGGTACAGCCAGTGTGGCGGAGACCTGTGTAAAGTAAACAGGTGGTGATACAGCCAGTGAGGCGGAGACCTGTGTAAAGTAAACAGGTGGTGATACAGCCAGTGTGGCGGATACCTGTGTAAAGTAAACAGGTGGTGGTACAGCCAGTGAGGCGGTAACCTGTGTAAAGTAAACAGGTGGTGGTACAGCCAGTGTGGCGGCCTCTGTAAAAATTTGTGGGTTCAAAACCCTCCAGAACCCAAAATAACCCTGGGTTCACTTCGGGTTCTGAACCCTAGAGAACCCAAACCTTGGGTTCCGATCCGTCAGGTGAACCCTCCGGAACCCTACCGAACCTGCAGGTTGGGTTAAAATGGGTCCGTTTTGGCCGTTTTCACCCACTTTAACCCATTAAGACCGGGTCAAAATGAGTTCTAAAGGGCAGGTTCTGAACCCGCCAGAACCCGCCTGGGAACCCACTAGAACCCACCGGCGGGAACCCGGCAGAACCCGCCCGCGGCGCCCGGGAATGGCGGTTGTCATGGAAACGAACCCGGCAGAACCCACTGGAACCCGCGAGCGAACCCGGCAGAACCCGCTCGCCGCGCCCCGAATGGCGGTTGTCATGGAAACAAACCCGGCAGAACCCGCGAGCGAACCCGGCAGAACCCACCGGCGGCGCCCCGATTGGCGGTTGTCATGGTTACAAACCGCCTGGCTATGGGTTCAAAGCTGCGTGAAGACGGGTTATTTTGGGTTATTTTGGGTTCTCCGGGTTCTCGGGACTGACAGGCGAGCGAGGTCATTTAAATCCACCAGAACCCTACGTGTTGGGATATATTCAAAACCCCGGGCGGCGGGCTACGCTGTGTCTCGGGTCTAGAAAAGTAGAATAATCGTTGCTCAGTTTGCTGTCTCCAGGACCCGTCATTCCGTCCCACTCCCAGGACGGAAATTTGCTTGTTGACACGGAGAAAAAATTCACCCCTTCCTGAATCCCAAACCTGAATTTCACGACATGAGTATATTATGACGATAATGAAAATGACAGATTTTAACAACGAAAATTGACAACATTTCCAAGAGCCACTTTAATCATTATTGTTTCTGTTTTTTTGCCTGTTCCTTCGCAACGCCGACCAAGGCGCGCGATAGATAAACATCGCGAAGATCGCGACACTGGCCCCGCCCATGGCAAGCGTGGCGCGTGTAACGTACTGTGGAGGGCAGCGCGGCCGGCGGGGTTTCATCTCATCCTGCCTCAGTTGTGTCACTTTCATATGATTGGCTACAAAGTCTAAACATAAATTTCGATCTCACCATGTGTCGCGTCTCACACGCCATGCATGAGGGCTAGCGCTGCGCTGAAAACTTTATGTAAAGAGCGGCGTGCCGCGAACCCCGTACCGCAAGTTTTTTTTCTTGTTTACGTCGATAAAATTATAAAATTCATAATTTTAGTCGGGGCCACTCGAAAGAAGAAAGGCAACATAAGCAACTGCTATATGTACGCCGCTGGTTTTGACGCATTTGGAGCCGTTTTGTCCTGATTGTCTATGTTTTTTATGTTGTTACGTTCGGTCCAATCAATGGCCATTGCGTTCCAAGTACTAGTATGCTGCATTGCGGCCACACGACCGTGTTAGGCACGGTTGCCATGGGTGTGCAGCGGTGTGCAGCGGTGTACCTTTGATCTCTAGGTTTTGCTGTGGGTGTGGCCGATAGAATGGCACTAGTGATGTCATCATAACTTTTTTCGTGGGAAAATGCCTGCACGTGACCCAGATTTCGCGCGAAATTCTCTAGTGCCACTGAGTAGTGGAGGCGGAGCTTCAGCTCGCAAAACTCTACACATCGTGACATAAACGCACTGCGGGGTGCGGTTATGTTTTGCGTCCTGAGACTAAATGCTGGCGGATTTGAACATGGCGATTGTACAGTCTTTTTAAATTCGGTAAATTTTGTGTTGTAGATTCAATTACTCTTTGTATAGTTAGTTATTAGTTAATAGTTATTATAGTACCTAACATCATCATCTTGTCGTGAGCGTACTCATCAACAATAACAAAATTCGGACTGTGTTCGGCCAAGGAAGTTTTACATAGAAAACCTCCGTCCTTGGTTCGGCTACGTACTAGAGAATCGCAGGACTGTAGCACGGTTTAATTACGAGAGCTTATTCCGTCTCGCGCCCAGATCGGCTCTTCAAAATGTAAACAAAGGGCTGGGAGCTCCTGGAAACTTCACGTTATGATCACATGAAGGCCACTAAAAAGTATATTCCCTCAGCTTTGTACCATAACAATACAGAATACATATGATAATAATGCCTTCTTTGATAGCCTTCAAATCGTGTCATAGATTTACGAAATGTATAAAACTTCGAGCGATAAGTGTGTTGTGTAGTGTACCGATCAGTCCATCATTTCTCCCTGTCGCTGCTAGTCCGTCCTACTTAGTCTGAGAACAAAAATGATGCAGTTTCATTCGAAGAAGAGTATTGCATATTTTGGTGTATGCCATTTCTCTGTTACTATCTTGCTACCTTATGCGGATTTAAAAACTGTATCTTGTGCACTCATTTTTCTGTAAATAAAAGGCACTTTATCTTTTCCTATATACTTGGTAGCACCCAAAATGCACTTGCTTTCACAAATTTCATCTAACATATAGCGGTGCGGCATCTCCAGGCAGATGAAGACAAGTCAAGACTCAGGAAACTGCTTATGGAAGTCAATGGAGATTCGAAATAATCAGTGCTAAATTACTTTGTCCTCACCCTGCTATAATTTGATCCAGCTGTACCGTAACCCAGTACTCAGAACTGCGGTGCACGGGAAGTTATCACGGTTGCAATCAGACACCCACAGAAGGACATGAGTTACTGTTACAGGAGACAGCCTGTACCGTTCAAAATGTTACTTTGGCTAAATAGCTCGAGATATGGGTATGATTTCTTGAATCTCACAAGGTTTACGTAGTCAACACCAAAACACAGACCTATTCTGTACGATGTAACAAGGATAATCATCGTTTCTGATCGCAACAAATAAAATTATGCCGGCGCCAAACCACCACAGTGCATAACTGAGCATAACTTAGTAGAGTAGAGTAGAGTAGAATTAGACTGTGCCGGTTAAGCATGTAAGAAGAGGCCTCCAAATATATGTATGCCATAAGAATCACAACAATACAGAAGCTGAAAAGAACTTTCTTACTTGTCAAGATCACTGAGGAAGGGCTGTTTGTGCTGACCGCAGGCTGGACTTTCCACATAAAACATAAGCAGTAATCCTCCGTCGGTTGCCGGCACTTTGACGTTACCGTAAGCTGGGATGATGCAGACTACGAGCGCTCATGTTCCCACAACACGTCTGACATTTATCCATGATGCTGTACGGTTCAGAACGCGGAAGAAAAGAAGAACTACGGCAGTGTCGAACAGTTACCCGGTTTTCGGCCATTTTTCAAATTTGTAAAGACCGCCACGCAGGCGCAGAATGGCTGCTGACATGCCACCATTCCCCATGGGCATGGCAGCCAGGCAGCCCCTTGGTTATCTGAAGTCTTATCTGGGTTCATCTCACGGTTCATCTCCGGATCCCGCTGGTAACTGACCCCGCCCGGACCGTCCAGGGCCTGATCCAGAGATTTTCGCCTGGTCGGTCTGTCTGTCAGGAAGCCAGGCTTGAACTCATTTTAGTGTCAGAGGACGCAGCTAGTCACAATTGAATTGGGCGAACAGGGTACATTAGATGATAACGTTCTACTATTTATTTGTACAAAAAGTGCTAAACCACAGCTGGACAGGACGCAAAACACAGAGTATCAAACAAGTAACAAGACTATATTTGTAAGAGTAACATGTACATGTAGGCTGTCTTGTTTGACTCAGCTGTATTGATCTATGTTTTATATATTGACAAGAACTATCAACTAAAGTAACGTTAGTCTATTAGATGGTATTTGGCTCCACGGACTGTGAATGATATATCACTGTGATTAGAATGCTCATAGGGTTAACTTAAAGGTAAAGCGGCCGAACCTCAGACTGAGGACGAATCATAACGCTATATTTAATGCAATTCGGCTTCGCCGTACAGCTCGCAAAATTCCTTTTTTGGAAAGCACGCCAGGTCACCCCATACTCTTCTCTGACTTCTCTATAATTGTGTTGGGTTCTTTTACGTGAAGAGGTTTCTAGCCCTAAATGAAATCAACCTCATACAAGACCACCGGCTTTACGTCCCCCTCCGATAGGACGACATAGGACGTCTGAAATTATCAAAAATTGTGGGGCTAGTGGCACATTACTTGGCATTCGATGTCAAAAGTAGGAATTTGGGGCATATTTTGTGTTGCGACAACAAATGTCACCTTATGTGCCTTTGAATATTGCAGCAGCGTTGTCAACCGAGCGTTAAAAAAATTATTTTCCCTCGAACTGTCGTAGAGTGGAGCTCATTGTCAGGAGGCATCTTCACCGTTAAACATATACTATGATATAGATGTCACTGTGCAAAGGTTATAATTAGGTATGACACGTCGTTCAGTGTTTAGGTAATAGCAACAAGCAATAGATATATCCTCTGTGGTTCTGTTTTTTTTTTGCAGTGCAATCTTTAGATTATTCGAATCCCTTCTTCTTACCCGCCTCGAGAAGCACATGGCCTCTCCTGCAAATTAGTTTGGGTTTAGAACACACCATGAAACTGACATGTGTATATTTGCTCTCAAAGAGGTTCGCTTGTCTTCGTTTGTTTTCTTGACGCCTCTAAAGCGTTTGATAGGGTAAACCACTACACATTGTTCAAGAAGTTAATCGACAGAATTGTACATGTTTACTTAGTACGCATCATTGTACATTGGTTTTCTATGTTAACCTTTAGGGTACGCTGGGGGTCTGCCGTCTCTGACAATTTTAGATGCAGCAACAGTGTCCCCCAGGGGAGTTTACTGTCTCCAATTTTGTTTAATGTTTATGTCTCTGACCTTAGTGTCAAGCTAAATGCTGCTAATACTGGCTGTTTAATGGGTAAGGTCGCTGTTAATCACCTCTTCTACGCAGACGAATTATGTTTAATTTGCCCTTCTGCGAAAGCTGTGCAGAAATTGATTAATGTTTGTGAGGCCTATGGTACTGACAATGATATTATCTTCTGCGCCAATAAAACAAACTGTATGTACTTTCTATGTAACCGAAGTATCCTGAATGTAACGGCGCCCTCAGTGAAGTTGTACGCCAAGCCTTGCCGTACGTTCCTTCTGCCACTTACCTGGATGTCCAAACTCCCGATCTTTCGGACGATGACTCCATTCGCAAACACACCCGGCATTTGTACACAAAAGCCAACTCCTCGCATATTCGCAAATTTGGCCATTGCACACCTGAGGTGAAGCGGATTCTTTTTCTGTCACACTGCAGTGCAATGTACTGCTGTGCTCAGCTTTGGTCAAACTATAGAGCTGGAACCATTCATAGACTACGGGTAGCCGCTACCATGACGGCTTTAAAATTCTGTTGTCCCAACCGAGAAGCACCAGCAACAGTGAGCTTTTTGTAAACATGCGTGTTGATACATTTGACGCCAAATGTCGGAAGCTGTTGCATTCGTTCGTAACTCGGCTATTCGTGTCAGAGAATCACATCATTAAGGCACTGCTCCGTTCGGAGGCCTTTCCGTCGAGTCCATTCTGGCGACTTTACTGTAATTGTAAACTTGTTCGCCCTCGCCCACTGTAAATACTTATTTTAGATGTATTGTTGATGTGTATATGTCTGTCTGTCAACATGGGCCGTCGAGCTCGAAATAAACAATAAAAAATAATAATGAAAAAATAAAAGTGCTGAACGCTTCGATTCTCTCGCACAAAAAATCTGCTTTTTCTCAGCCGCACATTCCGCGCCGCGATCCGGCACTTACGTTCGGCGCCTACTCTGTGCAGTACCATACTGTACATGTCCTGAAGCGTTTATAACTCATAAATCGTGTTTAACTAAAAAGTTAGAATTTTTCTATCCCGTGTAGCCAATGATACTGTGCAGTTTTAATCCGACTTCATCTTCGGTTTTCCTTTAACTGATTGGACGATTTTGTTTCTGATTGATCAGAAACCTGTTATATCACCGCAGCGCCCAGGCCTCAACATGTTGTGTAGTCTGCAGACGACGTTAGTATTTGTGCTCTTGCCAGGTCAAAGTCCTGACAGGCGCACTTTTTTGTATTTGTTTCAGTTTATAGTCGGGATGAGCCTATTACAGTTGTGTAACTGTGAATGACATCGACTATATTGTCTCGCGTTTGGACGTTACGAGTGCCATGTTTCAGTGTGGCAATTAGGCTTACGGGCGGGTTATATATGTCGTCTAGTAATCGTGTTGGTCTCATGTGAAAGTGTACATTTGAGACAAATCAAAGGAGCGGGTAGAAACAAGTGATCCCAACCGAGACCAACCCACGCCGAAACCGGCAGCCCAGATGACAGGCACGCTAGGCTGAAAGGTCGCGACCAGTTAGACAGTTGGAGGCGCTTGAACCCCCACTGTTACACATTGTAGATGCACTTATGCAGTAAGATATCACATTCTAATCGCACTGTTGTGTCACTTCCGTTTTATCGCCATGACCTGTACTTAGCTTGTAAAAGTTTCAACATGCTATAAAGATACGCAAGTAATTATTTTACTGTGTGTTTACTAATTCCCAATCTGGAATTATGTGGCGTCGCGGTGGCGCAGTGGCAGGGTGTTTGGCCCCAGAAAACCCAGAGGTACTGAGTTCGAATCCGGGGTTCCCTGATTTGTCCCGTTGAAGTTGTGCCCTTAGGAAAGGCACTTTACACGACTTTCCTGACTTCACTCAGGTGTAAATGAATACATAACTTCGGTTAGGGACGTCCCTGGGATAGGACGCTAAATGGAGGTCCCGTGTTTGAGGAGAGCCACACCTCGAGCACGTTAAAGTACCCACCACACTTATCGAAAAGAGTAGGGGTCCTTGCCGGTGTACAGTCCTATGGCCGCACATGGCGCGCCGAATGGCAGCCGCTCCAGACCCTTGTGGTCTAGCCCCGCCAATTGTGCGCTCCTCGCAATTCAGCCCCTGGCTGCGAAGAGAGAGTATTCGGCCTACCCTATAATAATAGAGTACTGACCACACGTAAGGCCTACTGTCGTGGGTGGGGTCTTCATTGTGCTAGATATAAAGCATTTTCAAAGGCAATGCATCCACTGAAAAAAAAATGTTTACAGGTGTTCGGCTAGCTGTCAAAGTCGCAACATCTTGACTATTCGCGGACCGTCACCAGGCATGTTTTACAAAGTGACTGAACGGTTCAATTCGGAGAACCGTTTGATTCATCTTAACATGATGTTTTACAACCATAGCAATTCTCTACGAACGCGGAAAAGCGACAAATGGACAATTCGGTTACATTTTGGGCAGTAAATAAGTGTTGGTTACATATTCAAAATTGTCGCCGTTTGGACATTGCGACATTGTTGGTTTATGGACCCAGGCCGAGTTCCATGGAAGTAGAAAGGCGACAATTTCTGGGAGAACGGCGACAAATGCCGGTTTATGATCCCACCCGGCGGGCTAATGAACTGCGCTGTGAAAATGTCGCCGTTTGAATTGCCCATCCCGCCCTTGGGCCGGTCAATGCACACTTCACACCTACATGTCTCCCCTCCTACCGATAATTCCTATTGTGTATACTAATCAGTGAGGCCAAAATAATTATATGCCCGCGTGGCTGTAAATAGATCGTCGATCTCGGCCGTGGAACACGAAAGACTCCCCGGATCGTTGGGAAAATAGTAGAAATTGGCCTAATACTAATAGAATGAATAGTATGCCAAGGGTAGTCAGCTATGCAGAGAAGTTCAATAGGCGACCCACGTGGTACCTACGTTGTATGTGACCACGACTTTATATATCTTAACTATTGCATCCTGTTTTTCCCAATCGTACGACGTACGGCGCTGTCATGACGGAAGAAAACCCCATCGCAGGTATATCATGAGTTTAATGTGACCCTAGCTTTATGGAGAAATTTGCCGAGTAAGTCTTTCAAGTGGACTGCACTAGAAGTATAATGAACGACGATTGGTCACCATGGCACAATTCTTCACTGAGACCTTGGTTCAAATCATGCTCACGCGGCTTTAAAACAGACGTATAAAAGCTACAGACCATGCATTTTTGGGGGAAGAGCTGATCTTTCTTCCCATGGGTTAACATTTGGCTCTGTTGGTGAAAATAGTGTTTTGAACATATCGGACGATAATGGTTAGCGCTATGTCTCCTGCGACTGTCACGTTAGTAAGCGGTGGTTCCGTAGAGATGTGTGTGCACATGATACGGGCGAAAATGTATTTAGGATACCTTTTTGGCATTTCTTGGCGTCTGACATCACCCTACCGTGTTGCCAATGTTTAATATGATATGTGAAGTCACTGAAGTGCGATATTTTGAATGTTTCTTTTGAAGTCAAAGCGCAGGCTTTAGCCGGAAATGATTTTTTTGAGAATGGTACGAGATGGACCACCTGTTGACGAACTAACTGGCTTCCAGTATTTATAGCGATACTTCAAACAAGGAGGTTGGATCGACTGAATATACCTAAAACGTGTGGGGTGTAACCAGCGGTACATTGCCCTTGGCATTAAATCACAAAAGAAGGACTTAGAAAGGTTGAAAACTCTTGTGTTGCACCACACGTCGGAGTACGGTACCCCAAAATACATGTACCGTACCGATAGCGCCAAGCGATCTTACGCCTCCAATCTCTAAGAAATGTTGCGAATTGATATTGAACCTAATAAATGTTGCAGCTTATTCAAATCTAAATCACGTAAAAGACAACACTTATGAACATCTGCGTAGTGTTACAAAATAAGCATTGTTAGCCCTTTTTTTGCTTAAACCAACCTTTGAAACTTTCACTCCATCCCTCGTCTGCCGCACTGCTATTCGAGTGGTACTTGGTAATCCCCGCCTTCAAGAAATGTTGCGAATTGATATTGAATCTAATAAATGTTGAAGCGTATTCAAATCTTAATCACGTAAAAGACAACACTCATGAACATCTGCGTAGTGTTACAAAATAAGCATTGTTAGCTCTTTTTTTGCTTTAACCAACCTTTGAAACTTTAACGCCATCCCTTGCCTGTCGCACTGCTATTCGAGTGGTGCTCGGTAATGCCCGCCTGCTGTTGTCTTCGCCAATCGATTTCTATGATTCAGGCACACTTATAGTTTTTTTGGCAGGTTTTGACATGTTGTGTTTGAAATGGTATATGTACAATCCACACACAAAAACAACGATATATAACTATATCAACTGAAGTATCTACATTGTACTCATGTCGAGTACGATTCCATTGCGAAATTGCCCGTCTATACCAGTCGGTGTTGTTGAAGAAGAAAATGTTAAAAATTGTTGTAGGGTTGCTTTTACATTTTTAAACGTTTGTTATCCTCTCAACTGAATAACAACACTTACCAACACTTGTGAATTCTGTTTTGCTTAAACGATTTGATACTTTCTGGTCGTTTTCGAGCCTCAGTAAGAACACCCCGTAAATTTGACAACTTGACAACGTATTCCAATACTAAATGGTGACTTCATATAGCATATCGTGCCCTTTACCCTGTAGTCAAATGTTACCTCTCAATACATCCAACAATGAAAGAGAAATTGTTGGGAATCGTTTCCCGCATGTTCTCAAAACCATAAACCTCCATCGTCCTCTTAGATTAACGAGATGACCTAGCAGTATGTGTGAATTGTGTTTACGTGAAAATTGCGCAATATGCTTTGTAAAATGTTTACAAACCCATGACTAGTACTGTACAAGTCACCCATTAGTCAATGATATACTAGACTACTGTAAGTATTGTGATATGATGAAAAGCTTTCCATGGTCTTATCCGGAACTATCAGTTTTCCAATCACCGTTCAGCCGGTCTATCGGGGTGTGTATGAAAACCCTTTAAACGGCGCTCTTAATATTTCTGTTTCGACGTCTTGAGCGAATTGTCTACAAGTCACACATTAGTCAATGATATTCGAGACTCCTTTATATCTTCTAATATATTGAAAAGCTTTTTCATGATCCAACAGTGTCCTGAACCTTAGAAAACAACACGGAACTATCAATTTTCTCATCACTGTTCAGCAGAAGTCTATAGGGACGTGCGTGTATGAAAACCCTTCTAACTACGCTCTCAATATATCTCTTTGGACGTCTTTTGCAAAGGCTCCGACAAGCCACGCGTTAGTATATAATATACGAGACACCGGTAAGTCTTGTTGCATTAGGACAAGCTTTTTCATGGTCCTACAGTGTCCTAAAACCTAGAAAACAACACGGAACTATCCATTTTCCAATCACTGTTCAGCCGGTCTATCGGGGTGTGTATGAAAACCCTTCAAACGGCGCTCTTAATATTTCTGTTTCGACGTCTTGAGCACATCCTCTACAAGTCACACATTAGTCAATAATATACGAGACTCCTCTTTATGTTATGATATATAAAAAAGCTTTTTCATGGTCCTACAGTGTCCTGAACCTTAGAAAACAACACGGAACTATCAATTTTCTCATCACTGTTCAGCAGAAGTCTATAGGGGCGTGTGTGTATGAAAACCCTTCCAACTACGCTCTCAACATTTCTCTTTGGACGTCTTTTGCAAAGGCTCCGACAAGTTACTTATCAAACAATGATATACGATACTCTTGTATATCTTGTTAGGCCACACCATCTTAATTTTATGGATGACATCCGCGCGCGCATTGATTTTCGCCTGTTCTCAAAAAAAAAAAAAAATCACCTCCGAAAACACTTGTAGACTCATATTGCCGCAAAGGGGCAGCATTGAGCCGGCTTGTCGTAATACACTATATACACTCACATTGTCCAACACAACTGGTATGTATGTGACTAGGAGTGATTGAAGTGGGCGCCGCCCCTCATGAGCCCAGTAGTATATTGTTCATGATATGACAATACTTGCTCTGATTGAAGGCGTAATGTTGTGTACACAGCCGAACACATTTTTTTTTCTTTGAACGGCCAAATGTTACATATGGTTCTTTAAACCAGGCATCATCCATGTTAAAAGCACTTTGATATTAGCCTGGGTGCCATCCTATTTCTACCGGGCTCCTACACTCGCTTCCCTAAAAACATTTTAGGGAAGCGAGTGTAGGAGCCCCGGTAGAAATAGGATGGCACCCAGGCTACTTCAATATGAGCTAATGCCAACAAATAAAGACTTGTTTGTTTGTTACACTGTGTTCTGTGGTTTAATTGGCAATACCAGCTATTTAGTCCTCCGGTTTATCTTTTTTTTTTTTTGCTAGATTTTTCTTTTTTTCGCCCTCGCGCATTAGTTTTGGGAACTCCAGAGGATGTCATCCATAAAATTAAGTTGGTGTGGCCTTATATAATAAACACTTTTTTATGATCCTACAGTGTCCTGAACCCTAGAAAACAACACGGAACTATCCGTTTTCCAATCACTGTTCAAACGGCGCTCTCAATATTTCTATTATCAGGCTCCCGTTTCTAAAGATAATATGAAATGATCCCGCACATCTTGCGACATTAAAGCAGGCAATGATCATACAACGTTGAGAGTCGTTTCCGAACTTGCCTGTTACCTTTTGTGACAGTCATCGAAAGCGTCATCTGTTTTAACTTAGGTTTATGTTTTATAAGATGCGCATCGGTATTTGATATAATCACGCAGGTTTGGGCTGGAAATATAGGGAGGTACATGTACCTAGACTACCTTTCGGGTGTTTCGACAGTCTTCATTCTATGTCGACTTCTTTGTGTGTTTTGATTTCAAAGGTAATGTGTCCATACCTGTGATTTTTTTAAAAATAGAATTGTTTAAATTAGAACAATTCACAAGTGATGTTAAGTGTTGTTGTTTCTTTGAGAAGTCGACAGACGTTTGGAAATTTGGTGTACCGGAGTGTCGTCGTTATCAAGGTCTATAACGGTTTGCTGCAACATTTGTCAGATTTGATCTATGGCCTGAAATTGAAATACTAAAACGATTCTTAACATTTCCTTCTGTAGCAATACCTACCGCACAGGAAGACTACCTGGTACATGCCGCGTTACTGTTATATCGTGTTGCACATGAGCGGAAGATTGATAGATTTCACTTGTACATGTGTTTCTTTACCTTCGCCGAGAAGGTTATGCAGAGGGTAGCGTTTGTATGTTTGTAGTGGCACAACATAACTCAAGAACGCCTTGATGGATTGTCTTGGTATGTAGGTAGGTTTTGATAAGACCTGAAAACGAATAGATTTGGGCCCCCTAGTGGCTTCTTACGGTACTGCAGCGGAACTTCCTGTTTTGATATCTCGTGTTCTGGACATGCTATGGAACTTATTTTTGAGTGGAAGATAGATCTTTGGACAGAGAGTAAGTGGTATGGGTTTGGGCCCCCTAGCGGCTTTCTTAGAACTACAGGAGCAGGTTTTGCATCTGTCTTTGAAAGAGAATAACTCAAGAAGGGCTTGATGGATAGTAATAATTTTTGGTAAGTAGATAGCTTGAGTGATGATGTACATGATCAGATACTTCTTATGCGAATCACTATCTTATTTGCATAATTAATGAGGAAAGTTAATACATCCGCCAACTTCCATGAAAGGACTCTGAAACATGTGACCATATGTAACTGAGGAAGAGAGAAATATTAATTGATATGAACTATGCAAATGAAGACCTCATTTGCATCATTAATGAGAAAATACTATAACAAGATGGCCTT
The DNA here is from genome assembly GCA_035149815.1 of Branchiostoma lanceolatum. NCBI lineage: Eukaryota > Metazoa > Chordata > Leptocardii > Amphioxiformes > Branchiostomatidae > Branchiostoma > Branchiostoma lanceolatum. Next base: position 3,720,099 of record CM068882.1, read on the forward strand.
GATGGATGGTCATGATTTTTGGTATGTTGATAGCTTGTGTGGTGCTTAGTATGATTGGACGATATTTATGCAAATCAGACTCTAATTTGCATAATTAATGAGGCAAATCTAAAGATCCGCTTTGTTCCATGATATGACTTCAAATTGTAACTGAGGAAGAGAGGAATGTTGATAGATAGAAAATATACAAATGTAGGCCTAATTTGCATACTTAATGTATAACTTCCATGATTCCACACTGGCAAATGACGGCAATTTCATACTTTTAAGACTTTTTTTGTGGCATCGGGAAGTTATGTGAATGTGAACATCGTTGAATCAAATTATGCTAATAAGGGCCTCATTTGTATAATTGATGATTTATATTAGCATAACCTTCTTTGTTAAGCTCATAATTTGATAAGCTCATACTTTGGACATGTTAAGTTTTAAGACAATCAACTGGTATGATTAATAATCGATGAGAAACACTCCTAATACGTTAGCCATAAAGGTTCAAATCATTTGGCGAAGGTATGGGGTCGTGGAGGTTTGTGTTTTTTGTGTGTGCTTGTGGTGGTCATGCGGGGTCGGTGGGTGATACAGGTTCAACTCTTCAAAGACAATGTGTCAATACCTCCAAAAAAATGACTGATGATTCGCTGACACAACAGCAAAAGGCCTGGCTACCGCATGCCGTATGTGGAGTACCCGGCAGTAGAGCTATAGCATCGTGTCAGAAGTAGTGACATTGGAGTTTCAATCGGTATCAAAAAATGGAAAAAAAGTCTAATTCTACTTATATTCCACATGTGTACCGGAGTGCTGTGGTTATCAAGATCTATAACGGTTTGCTGCAACATTTGTAAGATTTGATATATCAATTAGCAACATTTTTTTCCTTTGGTTCCGGTTGGACAACAGAGACCGGAACATTTGCTGAATGAGAATGTTGGTACTGAAAAGCATTTACACAGCCATCGAAGTCATAACGCAATTTGAAATGTGCCGCACGTGCAGTTCTGGTCAAACCACCTGTTGTACATGATTTCTACACAACGACCTCCAACGTACCGTTACGGTATCTGTTACAATAAACGTATGAAGACCACATTCGCACAAAATGTGATATAGTTAACAGTTAACGCTTTCTAACATACCCCCGAGCTTCGGCCGTTTTTTTTTAAATATGCCGCGCCACAAATCTGAAAAATTTCGGGCGACGTCCGTCGAACACTAATGATTATAAATCACCAATGACCCATCTCTTGCAAACGGACAAAGTCAGAATCGACTAACCGGGTATAAAGTCAACCAACTTTGGTTTCTGAATTGTGGTAAATATGTAGGTCGGACATGAGGCGACCCGATTTGTGATGGGGGCTTGACGGGTGCTTCTACAGTCTTAATTTAAGAGAAAAAACGACGTGTCGCACTTTGGAACGTCGGGCGTGCTTCGGGCGAGCGTTGTGCTAATGTCGGGTGGGAGCTTGACCGGGTCGGGCCGAACTCCCTCTTTGTGTCTGAAACGTAACGATTTGGTTCATAACATAGCATGATAAAGAAAAATGTATCAACTTGTCCAATTATGCTGCCTAACTTTCATGATGAAAGACAATTCCACTACAAAGTTAAATCTTCATTCAAAATAATTGCTTATAAATGACATATGGACACCAAGGACAATACTTCCTGTTTATTTTTTACTGTTGGTCTAGATGTCTTAACTTATATATTCTTGAACTGAGACTGGAATAAAACTTGACTTCTTATACTATTTTTCCACAAAATGAATACCAAGTTCAAAGTACAAATTCATTGCAAATATTGGAAAAAAACACCAACACTGTTTGTTTGACGGGCGTCGCCCAACCCCGTCCTATTTGTGACGAGGTAGATTTTCAGCGAAAAATACGGTCGACGCTCGGGCGATTGTGAAATTCGGCAGCTTCGGGCGATCTGCAAATCTAAATGTGACACCGGCTTTAAAGCCCCCATCACATTACAAGAATTGAGCTCGGCCGACGTGTCGATGAGCTCCAAATGGGCGACGCCATGGCGATTACGCGGGCTTCGGGGGATTTTTAGCAGCTCGGCTCACTAAATTCAGCGATACTACGGCGACAATTTTGGGGCCTAGGGTCGTTAACAGGTAACGTGCCCGTCGGGCACGGGCCGTAGCCCGCCCGAGCAACGGCCAACACTCGGCCAATAGTTGGGCGGCAATCCGACAATTTTAGACCCAGGGTACCCGAGTCGGAGACACCGACGCATGTATTAGTTTGTAAAGTTTGATCAAGGGCATGAGCCTAATTTCAAGTTGCTGCAAATGTCAATGCCCTTAGATACCTTGGAAACGATGTGATCATTGCAGCTTCTAGAGTCATACAAATAAAAAGGTGCTACAAAACATGATATCGACATTTCATTCTGTAAGGTCACGATCAGTTGTCTCCTAGCAAATGACGTAGCAGTCTTTTCTGTTGGTGTGAGGTTTTTTTTCAGTCGGCGCTCGAAATCTAGCTTCTACCAGGCTCCAGAAAGAGAAGAAATTGGTCAAATAGACAGAAAAAACATACAAGAGGAATTAGTCTGCTATAGGGGTACAGTTTGACGCTGGATGGTTTACTGGACCCTCGCTCCGTAGCCGACTCCTCTAGCACACTATTCACTCTATTTGGCCAATTTCTACAATTTTTCCAGCTATCTACGGAAGCTACTCGAAATCAACCTGACTGCTACAGCTGCCTGGTGGCATCCTATTTCTACCGGGGACTCTTACACATAGGATGTCGCCCAGGCTAACATCTGCTTGGAGATGAATAATCTTCTGCACAGATCGGAATGCCTTCTTCCTGTCTGTTGTTTTTATCCTCTTGGGATTTGCCTATACACATGTGAAGAAACTGGCGGGAAACAGAGGTGATTTAGTCGATGCCAGACATGGCCAGGGACGCGGTTCTATTTCACCATTGGAGAACAGGAGAAGTACTACATCGGCCGAGGGACGTTCTGGCCGAGAAAACAAGACGATGTGGAACGACTCGCGGCCATCTCATTCTGTGGACAGATTCCAAAAGCACGACCTAGTGAGATTTTCATTTCTTTACTCATAACTGGGGAGGGTCATAATATGTCACTCTCGGCATGAGGCCTTGATTTACTGTAACATTTTCCATCGTTCTCAGCCAATTGCTAGCTGCAAAATGTTATATTTGTTGCCTTTTGATTGTTGAGAGATCGTAGCCTCTACCAGGCTCCAGACGTGGTTGGAAAGGGTAGAATTAGTCGGCCAAATAGAAGAGTTGGCCACTCCTAACGTGGCAAACTGTATCTATCGGGTGGCGCCAACTTCTCTATTTGGCTGATTTCTACTCGAGATCATTCAAGGCCATGTCTCACTACACAACAGGCGCTTGCCTACGGTAAGGGAGAACGCACACCGGGCTTCGTATTTGTACTGGGCGTTAATATGCACTTTAGAATATTAGACAAAGCACACGTGCGCATTTAGTATGACTACAAATTTATTCCACAAGTCCTGGGATATAACTTTAATCTTTATGTCGGGCTGAAATTAAAGACATCTACATGTGTAAAGGGGCTCGATCGGCAATGCTCTATATAGTCCCATTCTGGTCGTTGCGTTCAGAAATACTGAGCGATGGGCTAAATTTTTATTTTGTTCACTCTTGAAAAAGTTGAGAGATATTGAAGAACTTGAACCAAAATTATATAAACCCCATAGAATGATAAAGTTATCATGCGCAGCGTTCTTGTAAACTTCTCCCTCTATATGTGCACAGTTCCAACGTTATGATACTCGTTTAATAATCAAATCAAGTGCGTCTGTTCTGAAGGCAGTCGGTTACTGCTGCGTGCTGGACCCTTGCTGTGGGACCATATTTTCCGACCAGAGGAGAGGGGAGGGTCGGGGGCTAGTACTGTAAATGCATATAAGTTTGCGTGGTTTTTATTTCGCGTTAGGGCAAAAATTGAGTGTTCGCGGTGATTTAAAGTTCGCGCTTAAAAAAATGAGTAGGGTAACAGTCCTTGGTGGGCAAAACGTTTCGCGGTGGTTTTGAGTTCACTGCGAAAGCCGCAAACATAAAACCACCGCGAACATTTCTGCATCTACAGTAGCAGCGCCGGATTTGGGAGAATAATCAATGCCATGAGAATTTGGCCACCAGGCAAATGCCAGGGGGTTTGTCCGTCCGAGGGGGCAAAACCTTCGTGTGGACTGACTCTCCTGGCCAAAATTTACTAGACTAGTACTGTATTCCCTTTCTTGACGAATTCAGAGATTCTGTCAGAGATTTGTGATAACACCGAGCAATCTCATTTCCCGTTGAAAGAGGAAAACGAGACAGTTGTATTAGAAATCCGACAAGTTTTACATTGTAGGGGAAAAAGCACCCCTTTTTCTTGATGTCCATAGGATGAGAATAAAATGTTATCGAATTTCTAAACATTTGTTGAAATGTTAGATTCGTGTTCAGTTGTCACCGCGCGAATGTGATTTTTGTTGTTATTGTTTCCTGGCTGAATTGTTTTTGGGGAAACGTTGCTGCATATTCCCGAAAAGTTTCTCCTCAACACCCTTTTTCAGGTTTCAGAACATTATTTGAGACAACACTTACAACCACACGCAACGCTGATATGATCAGGGTGTAAAACCGCCTTTGTTTGGAAGTTGACACAGAGACCGCACATGCCAATCACTTTCCCGATCGGACCCAGCAGTCGGACGAGTCCACTTACCTGACGTACGAAACTTCCCCGTGAATTTTTGTACTATTCCTGACTGGTCAATACGTACGTCCTCACTATACTTAAAACTATGGTCGAGATGTAGAAGGCAATTCAGATTCGCCAGCAATACGGGTAACTCAGCAAAAGATCCAGTGGCCCGGATAAGTTGAAAATCGTGAATCAGCGCTCCCCCCAAAAAAACTATCGCCGGCGCCGCCCGGGATCGCCGGCGCCGCCCGGGAGGCCTGCAAAGTGCATAACGTGTCGGCGTAAATCACTCGAGGACTATCGTTCAGTCGCGCTGTGCGAGACCTTGTGATCAGTGTGTAAATACAGTACTCCCCGCGGGGCAACTTGCTGCGATGTAAACAAGACCTGCGGCCCAAAAAAACAAAACTTGTCACTTGTCAGACAACCTTTGTTTTTTGGGCCGCGGACTTCTTGTAGACGTGCAGCTTTATGTCCTTGTGCAAAATGTACAATAATGATCAATAATTTGACCATTTTTTGTGATAATTTGCTGGGCCACCGTTGGGTATCGGACATTGCCCGCACAGGGCAAATGTGCAGACTAACCTGACCGAATTATTTTCTTTAAGTTTAACTGAATTCTTCTATCCATAACTCCATAGGAAATAAGGAAGCCCATGTGTTGTATTTGTCCAGGAATGCCATCGATTATTTAGTTATTTATTAATCTTTAGGGTAGATTTCCAAGGGGCAGCGTTGATTTAGCCACTGTTAGCTGTCTAGCTCCCAAGCTGACCTTCTTTATCACTGCTTCGGTCGCTGCCTGTTGCGTACAGAAGGGGGCGCTGCGGCACGGCTGCTGTTGGCACAGGTGGTTCGCATTTATGGACTTGGTCAAATTGTAGGCACGGCACCAAAAAATGACTAAGTGTTTGCAGCGCCAGAGGGTTCGGCGGGTTGAACCCATTTTAACCCACCGGAACCCATCTCCCTGCTAATGAGGGTTCATAGTCACTGGACCATGGTAATTCTGAACCCACTAAAAATTGACCAGAACTCACTTTAACCCTCAAAACCCGAATTCACCCTATTTAACCCATTTTGACCCGCCAGGACCGTTCTGAACCCACACATTTTTACAGAGGGGGAACCGGTGTGGTGTAAACCTGTTGTGTTGGTACAGCCAGTGTGGCGGAAATCAGTGTGGTGTAAACCTGTTGTGTTGGTACAACCTGTGTGGTGTAAACCTGTTGTGTTGGTACAACCTGTGTGGTGTAAACCTGTTGTGTTGGTACAGCTAGTGTGGTAGAAACCTGTGCGGCATACGTCTGTGTGGGTGATAATTTTTCAATAACAAAATGGAACTCCATTACACTTGCATTTTCCTGGCCCTTTGTCTGATGCTTGGCAAGGCTCAGCCAGGAGCACAGCCAATAGACAAACACGAGATAAAGGACGTACATGTCACATGCGACTTCAGAACTGACTGCACCTCTGACTGGGCTACGTTTGCCTTTATGATTAAGCACAGTGGGGTGAATGGGACTCATTTCGGTCACAAGAAAATAATGATGCACAATGATAGTACAAAGTTATCATTGATTATGATTTTGCTTCTAAGTGGAGATGTCGAGATAAATCCTGGGCCTAGACCGCCAAAGTTTCCCTGCGGGAGCTGTAACAAAGCTGTACAACATACCCATACTGCAATTTGTTGTGACGGCTGCGATAAATGGTATCATAAAGACTGCATTGAGCTATGTTCTCAGGTGTATACTGCATTAGAAACACACCAATCATACTCGTGGATTTGCTGTGACTGTGGCATACCAAACTTTGCATCAGCTATGTTTGACATAACTGATGATACTTTTCATTCAGTAAACTCATTTGATACACTGAGCTCTAGTGCAAGCTTGACAGATGACTCCCCGGTTGCTACATCCACTCCACTTAGATCTAAGCAGGGTAACCCCAATATGAGGGGTCGTGGTTTCAAAAAGACCAATGGTAAACTCTTACTGGTAAACTGCCAGAGTATTCGAAACAAAAAAGCCGAACTGGCGACTGTAATTGACACGTACAAACCAGATATAATAGCAGGCACAGAGTCATGGCTCAATCAAGACATAGCAAGCAGTGAGATATTCCCTGACAACTACATAGCTCACCGTAAAGATAGACAGACTGGCCCTGGAGGTGGTGTATTCCAGGTTAACAGGGATGATTTGATTGTCACACACAGGCCAGATCTAGACACAGACTGTGAGATCATTTGGACACAGACTCAACTAGCAGGAAAGAAACCACTAATGATTGGTACATACTATAGACCTCCATCAGACCAGGGCAATAGCCTGGATGAACTGGACAAGTCCATAAGTAAGATGGGACCTAAAATTAACTCTGACAACGTGATCATCCTTGGAGACTTTAACACACCTGGTATAAATTGGGATGCTAGCACTACAGATAACACTCAGAGCAATTCAGGACAGGCACAGAAGCTACTGCACTTAGTGGATAACCATGGGTTATTCCAAACAGTTCAAGAGCCCACTAGGAATGGTAATCTCTTGGACCTGGTCTTAGTTAATAACCCAAACATAATCGAAAAGACCACAGTAGTTCCTGGAATAAGTGACCACGACATGGTATTGGTGGATGTCAACCTTGCACCCAAACAAAACAGGAAACCCAAGAGAAAAGTGTACATTCGAACTAAAGCTGATGAACCGGCCATCAAGAGTGACCTAAGTGATTATGCAACGAACTTTAACAAACGAACCGAGGATATGTCCGTGACACAGAAGTGGGATGATTTTAAAGACAAAATAAAGCACACGATGAACTTGCACATCCCTAGTAAAACAACATCAAGCAGATACAACCTGCCTTGGTTCAACAGAAACCTAAGAAGGCATTGTCGTAAGAAACAACGTCTTTACAACAAAGCTAAGAGAACAGGGCGAGAGGAAGACATGAACAAATACAAGAGAGTTAAGAAGGGCGTACAGAAAAGCATAAGAGCAGCACATTCAAAATATGTGGCAGACATACTGGGGGAAGCCATAATTGACAAACCCAAAACATTCTGGTCATACTTAAAAGGCCTAAGAAGAGACCTTGTCGGCGTAGCCCCTCTAAAGATTGGTAATTCCATTGTCAGTGATAGCGAGAAAAAAGCAGAGGCACTCAGTTCACAGTTTAAAAGTGTGTTCACAGAGGAAGACACAACAAACATGCCAACTCTCGGACAGCCCTGTACCCCTCCCATGGAACACATAGTGATTTCCCCTAATGGTGTCGAAAAAATGCTCCAAGGTCTCAATCCATCTAAAGCATCTGGTCCAGACCAAATACCTCCTTGGTTCCTCAAAATGACAGCCACCGAAATAGCACCGGTGTTAACCAATATTTTCCAACACTCGTTAGACACAGGAGAAATTCCCAAAGACTGGAGGGATGCAAATATATGTGCCATTTTTAAAAAGGGAGATAGAGCTGTCCCCGGCAACTACCGACCTGTATCACTGACCTGTATATCCTGCAAACTACTTGAACACATTATCCATAGTCATGTCATGAAACACTTAGAAAGTTTCAACATATTGACTGACTACCAACATGGATTCAGAGCAAAGCGATCCACAGAAACACAGCTTATATTGACAGCTCACGACATAGCTGGCGCACTGAACAGTAAAAAACAGGTAGATCTAGCAATTCTTGATTTTACTAAAGCTTTCGATAAAGTCCCACATAGCAGACTCATCACTAAACTAGAGCACTACGGAATTCAAGGCACCACACTAAATTGGTTGAAGGCTTTCTTGACCAATAGGGAACAGACGGTAGTGGTAGAAGGCAAGGCCTCAGCTCCAGTTAGAGTTGCGTCAGGCGTACCACAGGGAACTGTTCTGGGACCGTTACTCTTCCTCCTGTACATAAATGACTTACCAGACCAGCTTGATTCAAATGTTAGGTTATTTGCCGATGACTGCCTGTTATATATAGAGTTGTCCACACAGAGTGATTCACAGCTTTTGCAAGAAGATTTGAACACACTCGAAGAATGGCAAAGCAGATGGCTAATGCAGTTTAATCCGGAAAAATGTTACATCATGCATATAACAAACAAACGAAACCCAATTGTAACCACCTACCAGTTCTGTGGACAGGCTCTAGCAACAGCAAAGAGCCACCCGTACCTAGGCGTTACATTAACAACGGGGCTAAAGTGGAACACCCATATCAACAAAGTAACAACTAAGGCTAAACAGACATTGGGAGTGATCAAACGTAATTTGTGGGCATGCCCAGCAAAGGTAAAATCACTTGCATACACGTCTCTAGTAAGACCAAACCTTGAATATACTGCAACAGTTTGGGATCCATACACAAAGAAGGATATAGATAAACTCGAGAGGGTGCAGAACCAAGCTGCCAGATTCTGCACGAACAACTATGAAAGGGGCGCCAGTGTAACAAAAATGAAAGCAGACCTGCAATGGATGTCACTTGAGGACAGGAGAACAATGTCCAGACTTTGCATGATGTACAAGATGACTAATAAACTTGTGGACGTACCGACTGATAAGTATCTAATGCCAGCTCAGAAGAGGACCAGAAATAGTCATGCTTTTAAGTACCAGAGTTATCAGCCAAGGATTGACGTGTTCAAAAATTCGTATTTCCCGAGAACCATAGTAGAATGGAACTCGTTGTCATCAAGTACTGTAGGAGCTTCATCACTAAGTAGCTTTAAAGAACGGTTGCAGTCAGATATGCAAAGACTAGGTGTAACAGACCGTTCGGTGTAATATGACCAGCTGCTGCCGCGCCGCGTGCCTGCGAAGCTGGTGTGTTACGCCTGATGGCGGTTATACCGGCTATATAGATACAGATACAGATACAGATCATTAGATAGCTTTAGATGACACTTACAATTAGACAAAAACTTTGGTGTGACAGGCCATTCAGAATGCCTGAAAATCTGTTATGTTGCACTAAAGGGTGGTAATACCCGCTATATAGATACAGGTATATTGTAACTTGTTTGCTGGCAACAAATATTTGTAGTAAAGAGAAATTCCTGCCCACAGTTGACACCAGTCTTGCTGGCCGGGGCAGCCTACAAGGAAATGTGAGTGTCCTGCGGAACCCTGTGGCTAGTAACCTGTCCAGCCTGGACTCTGACCACTACCTGATGACCTTCGTCCCTCAGTCCGTCGACCCTCACAACATCGTGTTCAAGTTTAACGGATCGGTGGTGCCAGGGAGTCCCTTTCCTTGTTACATACTGGATGCTGGACTGGTGAGTGTCATAAACATCTCTACTTCAATTGTTAAATGTAGCACAATTGGTAACACAACCTTGTTGCTTGACCATCTGGATAAACCTGTGGATCTGTGGGCTGGAGTTTGATCCTAGGGTTAGCCCCAGCTTGGACATGTTGTAAGGGGTTGCATTCATCATTTTGGATGGTGACGTAAAGCCTGCTACCCCATGTATAAGGGACCTTGAGGCATAAGCTTCAAACCTCTTGCACGTAAAAGAATCCAACACACTTTATCAAGAAGAGTAGGGGTAACCTGGTGTGCTTGGCAAAAAACGCAAGCCGTAGCATAGTCACAGTGCACTACTACTAACTTCCTGAAAAAGCGTCATGCTTCACCTAAATTGAGGATGACTGCTTTACCTTTAGTTAATTTGTTGCTGGTTTTCCTTTAACCTAAAGCATATTATCAAGACTAAGTCCCATAAAACTATCATTAGAAGGTAAAGGTTTTTTTTGGTCAAACATAGAAGCATCAGGTGTGTTGTGAGGTCCAGTGTTTAGTTACCCACAGTCTTAAGACTCACAGCTTGAGAGTTGAAATCTTTAAGCTTGCTTTCCATCATCTTGTTGAAAGGTTTGCTGTTTGAAGACAAGTGTGGTTCACTGTTCATCTAACTTATCAAAAATAGCTAGAAGAGGTCCCTACAGTTGTATATGTACCATGAACCTGTAATTTTATTTTATGCTGCATGTAGAGACACATTGGGATGCAGTTCTATTTCATATCCATTGTTATAGATTTGAACTGTTTGTCTGATCCATAAACAGGTGCGGGTGACAGGTGATGGCCTGGACAGGGTGCCAGTCAATTCCCCAACTCAGGTGTTCCTGGATGCCTCCAGGGCAGGGGATTCAGAGGTTGATGTCAACATCACAAGTAAGACATTTCTTCTGATGAAAAAAACTGATGAAGAAATTTCTGTTCACTTTCTACCAGTTTGTTGGAAATTTTGCTATAATGTCACAGAGCTGTAAAATAGCTTAGTTTGAATCCTTCCTGCATGTGCACCTTTCAGTGTATAGGTGTGGTGCCCATCTCTGGTTCTATAGCCCTAATGACCCACACAGGCCACTAGAGTAGGGAGCTAGTCCACTGGTACTGAGGTACCAGTTCGTTCAACTCCCATACTCTTTCTGATATGTGCTGAGGACTATTATAAGTAGAGAAAGCAGGACCTACCATTTTTCAAGTCTTTTGTAACAAGGGTTTGAACCAACAACCTTCCAAATACAATGCAAAAGCAAATGTACCAGTTGTTACAGACCTAACTTGAATGTAATTTTACTAAATTAAATGATGATGATGACTTATTCGGGATGGCCTAATAGGTCTGTAAAATTCGTTCAGAAAGCTAAACCTGATAAAGCATTTTTAAATTAGATTTGAAAACTAAATGGTCTGTCAAACTTCAGCTGTGATGATGATTAGTTTGATTTTCAACCTTCTTTTTTTTCCATAGGTCCGTCAGGACGTGCAGTACCTACCAGAGTGACAGGCAAGGGGAACTACACTGTGGATTACACCCCTACAGAAGTTGGTGGGTCTAATTTCGCCCCTTGCAATGTCTTAATGTTTGAATCGGTTGCATTATTAGTCCTCTACATGTATATACAATGCAGCGTGCCTGGTCCTGGCGGCAGTCAGACAAAATGTATCAATCATTTATTGTAATACTGTAACAGTAGTCTTCTCCTGGATGGTTGCAGTCTTTTGGAAAAAATTGTAAGTTTTTAAGAAATAACTAAATAACTTGGCTATGACACTTAAAAACCACACCAATGGATACCAATTAGAGGTTTATCTAAAGTGGTTAACTAGAGGTTTATGTAAAGTCTCCGGTTTTGATGGGCTAGCACAAGACCTATCATATGTGACTCTGGGTCAATGATATTGCTTTGTTATGCAAATGACACAATATTTAAGTAAGAATAAACACTCAATGATATATTATAATATCAAATTTGTATTGAAAATTGTGTTTTTGCCAACTAGTTTTTCTAGAATCTGCAAGCTGGTCAACGTAATTATTATCATAATCATTATATATGATAAGTCAATTAACATGTCGCATAGAAAGATTTTACTTGTCAATGGAGCTCAAAGGTCAAACATCTAACTGACAGGCTTTCCCCAGGGAACATTCCACTGAGTAAACTATTGCTCAGCCAGCTGGCACCAGTTTTTCCAGTTTGACATACCAAAGTTGGGCTTGTTTTGATAGGTGTCTTGACACAGGTCACAGTTTGACACTACACGTACCATATAGTTCTCTCCTAGAAACTGTAACAACCATAGACATATCAAGGATTTTCATATCATAGATATTCATTACTATTAGTACTGATTTAATTCCCACAACCTTAGACAATTTTGTTGATGTCTTAACTGTTTCAAGCCTGTCCGACTGCTTGTTGGTTAGACAACTAAACCAATCACATTTGATCAGTGGTGCAGCTAATTAGCATACAAAACCTGCTAGAAGACTTGGTTTCACCTCAGAGAGTGGTGACCTCTCTACAAAGTTTAGGCCCTAAAAAGTTGAGGAAATATCACAAATATTGTGGTTATAGCAGTGATATTACAATTTTGTCAAGATGTCTTGGAAGTACACGTTATCTAAAAGCAAGGACAAGACACCAGGTAAATGGCCCAGTTTCACACCTGTTATATTTTGACTTGTAGTACGTTCTTTTAACTATTTCAGGGGTTGTCAATATGTGGTTGATCTACATGTATGTTGACAGCTTACAGTAGAGATTTACATGGGTGCATATGGTGTCAAGGCCTCTAAATGTTAGATTTGTTGTCTTCAATGTGGCTTCAGGGCACAGGTTGGTTCAAGCCATGTTGTATGGTTTGACTTAGGTATTTTTTCTGTGTTACAAACTGTGTCTCTAGAGAATTGCTGTATTTTCGCTGCAGGTCCGCACAAGATCGACGCAAAGTTCGGAGGGATGGAGGTGAATGGAAGCCCCTTCACGAGCTATGCGTACGATGTCAGCAAAGTCCGAGTTGGACACGTTCCAAACGGAGTTGTCGGAAGGCCAGTAGACATTGATGGTAAGGAGATTACTGCATAGAGTTTTGCTTTCATTGTAAACCTGCTCAGACAACTATTCCAGTCAAGTGGGAGGGGGGCATTGTTTTGATTTTAGCCAAAGGAAACACCTGTTAGTTGTGAACTTAACGCTATATTTATCATTTTCATAAAAAGTTTTAAGGAACATAGCACTGAATTATCGCTGGAAGAAGTTTTGGATTAACTAGATGTTTAACTCTATTGTGTAAATGTCAAACACGATGGTCAAATATAGGCGCAAAATTTCCAGACTTTTTAGAATTCGAACAACATTCTATCATGTTCGAAGTGACGTATTCGAATAGAACGTGCGCTCTATTCGGGGTCACTCGCGGTCATTTGCAGGTTTTCACTGTAAATTCGCGCCAAAACGCCCTTTCTGTCCGAGGTCCCTTGCAAAAGAATAAAGAACACTTTATCACAAATACAAACTATTTTCTGGACATTTTATCTTTCCTGACATTTTGTTGTGGACATGGAACATGTAACCAAGCTACTGGCGCCATTGTTGATGACTTTGAATGTTGCAGGTCTTGTTTACGCCGGCACCAAGTACCCCATCCCCCTATCCGTGAGGCATGACATTATTCCAAAGTGGTTTGAAAAACTCAAACAATGTGAGTTCGAACTCACTCATCGAGGGCTTAAATTATCGAGAACTAATATCCCCAGGCTTTTGTTTTAGGGATTTTTCTGATACGGCGGAAATTTTGAATTACGGGTGTTTGACTGTAAAAAAAAGTATTTTTCGACCTATTTTCGGTCGTAGAAATAATTTGAAAAAGAAATTTAAAAAATCCAAAAACAGAAAGTTTAGTATTATTGTTATTGTTCAGAATATAGAAGATTGGAATTTTTAGTCACGTTTAGAATCAAGTTATTTAAACCGTTTTGTTATTTTGTCCACCGAACATCCTTTCTAAAACAGCCAACTTGGCCAATCTAAGAAAATATTCAGACAAAATTATGCAACATGCGTAAAACGGCAGGATTTGAGGTATTCATATTGACTAATTTCCTTTCCGATTAGCGAGACACGAGCGAGATATAGTTTGTCTAAATATCATGATCTTTTAGAAGATGTTACAGCTCCCCCGGGGACCGCGCGGGAGTCCCGGTAACCTGATACGCTCCCTTACAGTGGAAAGTTTCCCCTGGCAACGAACCATCGTGAAATGTTGAAGTTTCACATCACATACTAAATTCTCTGAGCATATGCTACATTAGACTGTACTTGTCAACAGGCATATGTGACACTTAAATGTAAAGTAAGCTATCATTTTATAGCCTTGTTTGGCTTTTAGTGTATTAAAGATGGAGTAAACTTGCTTCAAGATATGCAAAGACAGTTTTGCAATAATTGGTACAGTGCAGTGCACAAATTGGGAAACTTAATAATATTTATGTTTCTGCAAAGGATTTACAACTTGTACACACAAGTATAATAATTGACATGAAATATTCTAAGTCATAATTTTTTTGCAACTAATTTTTTTTTTTTCCCAGTTGATACTTCTCAGGCGGGGCCGGGTGAGCTGGCCGCCGCTGTCACTCAGAACTACCAGCCGATCCCCTGCACTCTCAAACACAAGGGGGGCGACGTCTACACCATCACATTCATCCCACAGAACACTCAAGTGCACGACCTGCTCTTCAAGTTCAACGGCACCATCGTGCCAGGTATGATGCAATCTTTTGACTTCTGTTTTAAAACTGTTTTCTTCATGTTATATGATTCAACATGTTATCAGGTTCTCTTCACTTTGATCTGTGTCAGAAGTTAGTATACACTTTAATTTTAAGTGATTATCTAGTGCAATATCTTTTTATGCTAAAAGCCTTTAGGTAATAATGTACATAAATCATAATTATTCATTTTTGGTTACCCTTTCTTTGTTAAATCACATACTAAAATAGATTAATGCACAGTTGTTGTATTTGATAGTTTTTGCTTAGTCTTCAGTGAGAAACAAGTTGGATGTACTTTACTGGAACTGAATTCTTACATTCAAGTAGAATTGAAATTCAATGTCATTGAGCATTAGTTTAAACATGTGAGTTTCAACTAGAACTTACTCAATGAGTCATTGAATATAAAGCAATGATACTTCTAGAGTTGAAGTTATGATAATTATGATGCTCCCCATGCGATGTCTACAGGCAGCCCGTTCCATGTGTACATCATCGATGCTGGGCTGGTGACGGTGACCGGTGAGGGTCTTGACCGTGTGCCCGTGGGACGGCCGACAGACTTTCTAGTGGACACAACCCGGGCGGGGGAGTCTGGGCTGGATGTCTCCATCACAGGTATGTTTTGATTGTCATTTTTATGTAGAAAAACGGCAGAAGTTTCTGATTCTGAAGTTGTTGATCCCATGGTAGTAAGAGAGCTCACATCTCCAGAAAATCACATTTTCTGCTACTCAAGATGTGTATTTACCATGATGACTTATGTACCTGACATAGTAAGATAGAACTTTCAATACAAGGAAGCATTATCTTGGATAGCTTAAAATTTTTTTAGAGTTCAATAAAATAACAGGTGGTTGATGTGGTTGCAATCAGCAGCCAGAAGAATCTAGACTTTAAGCTTGCTATGACTTTTAGTCCTGTTTTGAAAGACTATAAGATGTTGAAACATTGTACTATGACTCTATTATTGTGATGATGTACAATTGAATATTTTCAGGACCTGGTGGACGTCGTGTGCCCTGCCGTCCATCTGGCCATGGAAACTACAGCGTAGAGTACACACCTACAGAAGTTGGTGAGTCAAATCACTTGCTATACTTAAGATGAATAAGTTGTAAGCACATTCATTACAGTAACAGTAAGTGTTGTATACATGTATTACCTTTTATCCCACATAGAGATCTTTATATTCAGGCCTCAGCTTGTTGATTTTCAAGTGAATTTGAAAAAAAAAGAGGTTGAATAGATATTCTAGACGTTGAACCTGGTTTTGCCTCAGCTTGTTGAGAAAAAGAATTTTGAAACAAGTGGTCATTTTATTGATGAAGGCTTGCAAAAAGCACACAATTGTTTTTAGTTATATTGAATTTGACAGCTGTTACTTTTACTTTTTTTTTTCCTCTTAAATATGGTGATTGATAACTTCTATCCGTCATATCACAGGCCCACACAACATCGATGTGTTCTTTGCTGGTATGGAGGTCCCTGGATCACCCTTCACCTCCTATGCTTATGATGCTAGCCAGATCCGAGTGGGACACGTACCTGATGGGATCATTGGCAGGCCAGTCAGCATTGAAGGTAAGACTATTTATCATTTTTATGATAATTATTATAATAGTAAATTTTTCTAATCTTTCGTATGCCCAACAGCAAAATTTTATGCCACATAAAATGCTATACATTGTACCATGTGCAATTGTGTAGCAATAAAGTTCATTAACCCATAAAACAACATGCAGTTCCAATTCAGAAGGCAATTTTTATTCACTATATGTTTTATTCACAGATTATTATATATAATGTACTAAGTTGCAACTATGAGGTTCACGTTTCATGTAACTTTTGGTTTGTATGTACTATGTTCAGACTTTCCAACTGTGACATACATTAATTTTAATTTATTGTATGGACTCTAATGAATTCAAATATATAAAGTTTAACCTTTTTTCGAGACAGACTGTCAGGAACACTTTTCTTTTGATTAGCAAATAAAGTATTTAATAAATATGTAAAATTTTGTAGTTTTTTGTCATAATACTAAAGCATCTGATTCACTGTCTTTCATAACAACATGGAAGATCATCCAAAATGGATTGTCTGATTCAAAGGTTGTGAAAAGAATTTGGTGACATTTTCTCAGACAATAGCTTGAATCTTTTCTTTTTTCCACAGTGGACACTTCTCAGGCGGGTTTTGGTGATCTGATGGCCAATGTCAGCACCAACTACCAGACTGTACCAAGTACGCTGGAGGGGAGGTCCAGCGACCTCTGGGTCCTCACCTTCGTCCCTCAGACTGTGCAGACCCACGATGTGGTCTTCAAGTTCAACAACGACATTGTACCAGGTCTGCTTAAGCATATGATTATTGCCGTAACTACATTGATTTTTTATGATTTAAAAAAATGGAAGTTAAGCCAATAGTCTACAAATGACCAAGTAAGGTTGATTAGATTGAATGTTATCCACTGATTCAGATTTAAAACATCCTTTTTAGTCTAATCAATCTGATCAAGAAAAATACATCTTAGCCATGGGCTGAATTGCATTACCTTTTTTTTCACAAGCTTTTAATTCAAAACTGATTTCATGAACCTCATGAACAGTTGATAATATTAGGATCATACAAACGAAATAATAATCATGATAAATATTATGATTGTCATATTCTCATACATTCAAGTATTAGAACACCTATAAACAGTCCCAAATGTACATAATTATTTGGAGGACTCAAAAGGTATGACATTTTGAAAACCAAGACATTTTTGTCCATTTCAGGGAGTCCCTTCCCGGTAAAGATGATTGATGCCAGTAGCGTGCACGCTTCGGGCGACGGTTTGGACCGCGTTCCCGTCAACCGACCCACTCACTTCAAGATCGACACTTCTCGCGCCGGAGATGCAGATATCGTTGCGCACATCACGAGTGAGTGGGGGGGAACTGTGTCCGTCACGGTCGCTGTATTTTGCACTCTTTATGTTATTTCTTGGTGTACAGTGCATTGTCATTGTGGTTGTCTGTTTTGTTGTGTACACGGAAAGCGTGCACTGGCAAGGACAGCTGGCATGTCACTGCATGGCCCATCCCCTCAGTCCCGTGTCATTCTGATGATGTGAGTCCATGGTTCTAATCCCATCTTGCATCTTCTCTGCCATGTCACATCACTGAGTACGCTTACACTGAACGTTGTGGAAGTACCTTATGTGTGTGTCTGTCTGTGTGTGCGTGTGTGTGAGAGAGAGGGAAGCAAATAAGCTTAGATATGAAAATACATTCAAAATCTTAAGACTCTGACACCAAACATCTTCAATTAGTCTCTCAATGTTTCAAGTTCTGTATGCGACTCAATTTGTCACCAGATGACAGTTCTTATCAATTTTATGTTTCTTCTTTGACACAACAGCCAAAAACATTTTTTTATAAATCTCTTTGTTTGTCTTTATGGACTTTTATGATATTTCCTTTGTTGGAATGCAATTCAGATAAATTTGTTTTCAACTTTGTATATAACACTGTCCGTGCTGAATGTGAATTGTCATTGTTTCATCATTGTTTTCATCGTTGTCTATTAATCTCATTCTGTATTCATGTTTATCATATTTCTTTATTGCATAGCTAGTCTTCATTTGACTTATATTTCTATATGACTAAGAGCTTGACTCTTTAGATTCTGCTGTTTTATTTGTTAGCATAAACTTTTTATTTGCTGTTTAGTTCAGTTTGCAAACATAACCTACTGCAAATTGCTTTTAACAGAAATAAACAACAAATGATACAGACCACAGCTTAGCTGCTGACAGACAAATTTACACCTTGCTTGAGGCGTTACGCTCTGTCCTTCGCTGTGCGCTTCCTTCCCCCCACCTCCACCTCCCCTTCCTCTCCGTAGGTCCCACTGGGCGCAAGATCCCGTGCAGTGTGTACGGAAGCAGCGGAAATTTCACAGCAGAGTATACGCCAATCGAAGCAGGTAAATTATAATCAATTGTATCACTACATGACATGTGTACATGTTTGTAGTCTACTGTTTGATATATACTGTGTTTAATTCAATAAAAGTTGATGTGATATAATTATAGTCTTACCAAAAGCTTAACAGTAGATTGAAATGATTAAAGGAACCTTTTAACTCATACCTTAAATGAAAATTTCCTTCTAGAGAAGACTGAATGGAGTTGTCTTCTTCCTTTAAAGATTTTATGGTGTAATATTTTTTTTCTGGGAAAAAATGTATGTCATATATCACCATACATCAGTCCTTTACTTTGTGTCATATATAACATATTAGTAAGGAAATGAAACAAGATTTTGCCAGTCTGGCAAGTGTTCCTTTTCTACACAACATTGCTGACTTTCCATGTGAAAGAGTGACAGTGGTCTTCTATGATTATACAGCATGTTTTGTCAAACATATCTTTAAAATTTGAAAAACCTTTTCTTCTGTGATTCAGGTGACCACACCATCAGTGTCACCTTTGCTGGTAGGACCATATCCGGCAGTCCGTTCACCAGTCATGCGTACGACGTCAGTAAGGTCCGAGTCTTGGATATACCAAAGGGAATTCCTGGGAAACCAGTTTATATAGATGGTGAGTACTTAAAAGATACATAATATTACCTTTCAATAAAACATGATGATGGTACCAGAAGCTTACAGCAGATTAAAATGAAAGGGTATTGAAGGAACTTTTTAACTTTTCGTTTCATAGAAGAATCGAGTTTTATCTGCAAGTTCTTGCCCAAGGGCAAGTTGCAACGTGAAACAAATTAAATAATACATACAATAATATTGTATAGAAAAAGTATACCCAGACAGTGCAAGTTAACAATGGTGACAAGTGGAACAAGTGACAATTCTAAGAACTGCTACAGAATACAATCTAAGCTTTTTGGGTTTGACTTCATTTTCGGAAGCAGTGGAAGATGAAGTGTCCCAATGACTGGGTTTAGAGAGGTTAACACCTGAGTTCTAGTTTTCTTTTCGTCACTAAATGTTTGGTGTACTATAAACACCCTCCAGATTAATTTTGGACTTTCTATTGCACTTTGGACTAATGCTCGTAGCCTCTGACAGCTTATACTTACAGAGTTGATATTTTGTGAACAACTTCCTTGCCACTTAATGGATCATAATGACCCCCAGTGGGGGTCGTCACGCGTCGTTGAAAATCGAAAAATCTTCAGATTTTTCCCAAAAATCTTCAGATTTTATGGACAATCTTCAGATTGTTTGAGATAACCTTCAGATTGTTTGAAAGAATCTTCAGATTGTTTTGAGATTGGTTTCCAAGAACCTTCAGATTGTTTCCAAGAACCTTCAGATTGTTTCCAAGAACCTTCAGATTGTTTCAAACAATCTTCAGATTTTTTAATGTGATCTTCAAATTTATGTTTCAACTTCCTTTAATATTGATTAGTATGATATGAAAATTGATAAGAATGGTTTTATTGTTGTGTTTTGTACTTTTGATGGGAAAATGGAGCTACCAATCCCGATTAGCTCCTTTCACTTGCAACTCATGGCTTTAAAGTCGAACAGTTCTTTATGGGCTTAAACAGAGCGACCTGTCTTTAGATAGCGCGAACTTAGCGAACATTATGTAGTTGTTCAACAGAGTTGGCGGGGAAATCCATGTTCTCGGGAACAACGATTTTGATCGGAGCCTCATATCAAACTTGACTGCAATATTTATCCTCGTTTGCCCCCCAAGCCCTGGATAACAAACGTACGCTTACTAATACTATTGTTTTGGTGGTATAATGATGAATACTGCATTTGGATTCAGTTGTCATAATGCCGTGGGTTTGACACTACCAGCGGACGTCTATGCCACAAGATGAAAATTAAAATCCACTTGAATCAACTGTCAGCTCTACATGTGTATTGTTGACAACCGTACAAATGGTAATAACTCCTCATTATTATAATCAATTACCTATGTCAAGTCATGGAATTTTACCGCTTTCGAGACAGCATCGGCTTCCAATGTGATGTGCAATGTAGTTATACATATAAATTTCCATCACTGGTTGTGTTACAGGTACTAACTTGTAAATGACAGCAGAAAATTTGTGATTTCATAAAACAGTCGTGGGTTCAAAATTCAGCTGCTATGTGTATTGCTACTTTGTGGTAGATATTTGGCTTGTTCATTGTTATTGCAATCATTTGATCAACCTGGGTTATAGGTCTTCAAAGATGTGTTTTATCCATGACATTTTAGTTTTTTTAAGCTTGCATGCAGTTGATAAATCATTATGTGACAAGAATGCAACTTCTGAAGATGCCTCAGGCTTCGAAATAGTGGGTGTATGTGCACCTGTGTGCACCCAAAACTGTGCACCTAATTTTTGACTGTGGGTGCACCAGTGCACCTAGATATTTTTGTAGGCTATAAGGTAAGGGTACTATTGTACACTAGTATACAGAAAATACTCTTGAAATGTAAGTATCTTGACTTACTTGACTTTTAGACAGAATAGCTAAAATTACCCTTCGTTGTATTCTACTTGATGTATCGAGTTAGCTATAGAATTACAGATTGTAGTTCTTAAGAGCGTTAAACTTGGTGATTTTGTTTTGCTGACATTCAACTTTATTTCATGTGGTGCACCCAAAATGTTTTCTGTGCACCTAATTGTCGGGTGCACCAGTGCACCTATTTCCAAAAATGAATTTCGAGCCCTGTGCCTTCTTGCAATTGTTAAACATTGTGCATGCAATACGAAGCAGTGTTACATCAAGTCATCTCCAAGCAGATAAAGAGAGAGTTCTCTCACCAGTGGAAAGACTTGCTGAACCAAGTTGTGTTAAACAAGCTGGACCCTATATCTCCTTGGAGATTTATGTTTGCCAGGGTATCACATATAGGGCAAGCATACACGTGTATTCAAAATGATATAAAACATGTATGAGTGGAACTTGGCTGTCACCTCAGTATCCAACTACACAGAAAACAGATGCAGACAAATTACTACCACCTTCAACATTCATGACTGGCACAACCATACAGTAGGTTAGAATACACCTACATTGTAGGTGTAGCTCCTTCAGACACCATTCACAGGATTTGTGTGTTGTTTGCCAAAACTCTATTATGCTTTCCCTACTTTCAGCATTCTATGGCTCTCCATGTGTCAGCATAGATGGATTCATAGGCCTAGACAAGCCCTAGAAAACATCTCTTCAAGTTGTCTTTGAGTAAAAGTAAAATTTCTTACTCATTTGTTGGTTTCTCATGTTTTGCAGTGGCCATTATTCTGTGTTGAAAGGACAGTAGCTGTTGATATCATCTATTTAGAGAGGTGATGACTTGTTAATAGATTTTTAATTGATTGGGAGGGGAAGTCATTTCCCACTGCTCCGCCCACTCCATTACTACTGGACTTGCTAACTGTAGTAGCAGGCACAGCTTGAAATGATTATTTGCTGCTGACTACAAGATCTGTAAGAGAGATATTATAAGTGACTTTGTTGTCCATACTGGAAACTTTAGAAGAGATCACCAGTACGGATATCATCCTAAGGAAATCTTTGAATGTACAATAAACATTAGGGATATTACAAAGTAGCCCTATAGCACCCTATTACATACACTTGAGCTTCACTGTATAGCGGACTATACCCTGTAGTGTATAGCGGAGTACCTCGGTCGATTTCTACTACTTTCCCAACGATAGGACAGGGCCTGGTAGAGGCTATAAATTTGCCCCGTCAAAATGCAAGGAAAACTGTCTAGATTTCACACTTTTCTGGGAAGGGTGCCCACAAACCCCTACTTTGCAACCTTAAGTGCTTGCTGTGATGCTTTCATTGTACCAATTTGTCTTCTGCACCTAATCAGCTACTCTGTAAAAAGTTATGGTGACTATCTGAGTTGTGTTGTCTCAGGCATAGCCCCCTTTGCAAACTTTCTAGATGTTACTGGCATTTATTTCCAGGAGAGTGCAGGCGGCAGATAGGATTTCTCTTGCAAAAGAATCTGGCCCCAGTGTGTTAAAAATCAGGAATCAGTGCTCTCCCCCACTCCAAATTTAATGCCAGCACCACCCAGAAAGCCGTTAAATCTCATACTCTCCAAGCAGAGGTCCAGCTCCGGCTGGTGTTTAATGTGTTTTGGAGAGTTTTGGGCGGGCTTTATATTTCATTCGTTTTCCTGATGTCGCCCAGTCAAAATAGAAAACGTGACAAAAACGCCAGGTATACATATCAAAAACCATCCGAAGCCAAACCTACGCATGTATTCTTTGAGAGTAGCTATCTTAGGCGCACTTTAGACCTACAATGTTATAAGGTCGTACGATCATCGTCGTAGGCGACGGTTTTCTTTAGACACACGGTCAGGAAATATCATGGGACCCCCGCGGCGCAGAATTCCATTGATGTGCGCGTGTGACTCAAAGTGAACTCTTGCGCTCAAATTCAAAATGGCGGGGGAACCGCTTGTTTACGTCAAAAGATGAAGCTTTTACTGACTTTGCAACAACTGTTGCCCTGCAGATGAGACGTTGAGAACGGTGCTCAACAAAGAAAGAGATTGAGGCTGGTACAGAGACGGACGGGATTTAACCCGAGTTCGTGGCCGCCGCCGGGGATGTCCCGGGGATCGAGGAATAGGGGCATACTAGAGAAGTAGCCACTGGTAGCAGCTCGTTGCGCCGGAATAACCGGTTTCGTATGAGAAAAATATGTTTCCATTGCTAACTGCATGCATATTTACAAAGAAAACGATAGAAACTTTCCTTCCCGGACAGGAAACAGCACGCTGTAGGCTTATTAGCATATCACCCACTTCCGTCGCCGGCGACGATTCTTCTTTAGACGAGAAAAACACAGCCACAGGCCCCCCCGCTGAACGTCGTGCGACTGGGTCCGAGGTGGTCGCACGACATTTCGAGGATTTCCCGTTTATTGCCGTCGTACGATTGTTTTGATCGTCTTTAGACGGCCAAAAAATACCGTCGCCGGCGACGTCGCCCACGACGATGATCGCACGACTCTAAAATGTCGTAGGTGTAAAGAGGCCCTTAGATCCTAGTCTTGCCTGGTCTTCCCATCTGGGAGGAACCCCTGCTGAAATCATTATTGACACAAGACAGTAAAGAGAGAGTAGAGCTGCCATCCAAACAGACATCCAGCAAACTATTTGCAATGTTTTTATGCAATTGTGAGTTAATAGTGCCAATGATGATGATGATTTAAGTGCCAATGACTTAAAAAAAACTAGTTCTATAATGTATATGTAGCAAGGAATATACTGTACATGAAAAGAATGGGCTCTTTCCTAGGGGTAGGAAGATATATGATCAGCTTGGATGACTAATTAGTTACAGAACTTCCTCCCCTGGGCGTTCCCAGGCCAAGAGTTTCCTTGTTACCATCAGCCACCAGCTTGTGGAATCAAGGATCCGTCAATGGTGGAATCTAGGAGCTGGGGCAGGGCCATTCAGGGAACTCTGCCTGGACTTTTCAGGATCATAGCAGATCTGTACCAACTTACTACATATACAAATTGAGATAAGCAGTGATCTCAAAAGGTAAATTCGTATTGATGAGAAGGTTTGTTTTTTCAAGCATGATAAATTTATACCGTCTTGAGGAAGGCAGCGCCTGTTGTGGACTGGTCTATTTTCTTCTGCTGTGCTCGTAGAGTAGAGTAGAAAAGAATTTTCGGTCAGGTAGGACTGTTCGGTGACCGCCCTATGTTCCGAAATCCCTATGTTCCGAAATCCCTATGTTCCGAAATCCCTATGTTCCGAAATCCCTATGTTCCGAAATCCCTATGTTCCGAAATCCCTATGTTCCGAAATCTCTATGTTCCGAAATCTCTATGCTCCGAAATCTAACAGAATAAAATCGAAATTCAAGGTGAATATAAATGTATAGTACATGTAACTAAATGTTCCAACTCTGGGCCATAATTCGGTAGAGAGTTGTGGCTTAACGAGGTTCATGGTGGCATTTAGATTTTGATCTTAGATCCTATACCTTCCTCTGATACTCATCTCTTGTGCCAATCTTTTTTAAAAGATCAAACAGAGTTTTAAATGCGTCATGGACTCTTCCTAAGAAATATGGCCGTGTGTTGGAACATTTCGATAGGGGTTTTTGAACTTATATGGCATAGGGATTTCGGAACATAGGGATTTCGGAATATAGGGATTTCGGAATATAGGGATTTCGGAATATAGGGATTTCGGAATATAGGGATTTCGGAACATAGGCTGTAACCGGACTGTTCCAGTTTAGACCGCTCTTTGTGCATTAGCTCCTTCCAATGTCGATCTAGTTGAGATTTGAACTGGTTTTGCTGGAGACTCATAACGCTCTCCAGGTAGAGAGTGCCCAATGTTTAAGGTCAAACAGTTATAATCAGTAATACAAATCCACCAGACAATTTGGTGATCATCATGTGTTGGTGGCAAGAAGTTTTAGAATTAAGAAACGATCTACCCGTATGTGCTCTTGAACGTTTAGCAAGAGATAGAAATGAAAACAAAGGGGCAGAAGGATGTGCATTCACACCCTGTTTATTTAGAGACTTTACTGAATGAATGATTCTTCTTACACAGCTTTCAAAGCTTTCGGTATAGCCTGGATGCCAGACCCCCAATCTCCAAAATATCTATCCCAGGGTCTGGCATTCAGGCTGCTGAGCCAGGCCTGGGCTGAGCTGAGTTTAGGCAGGGCCTCTTGATGGGCTGTTTATGATTAAAAACCCAGATCTACCACTCCATGCAGGAGGTGCACAGATGGTCTCTTGAGACTAGCCTCCCAAAGAGGAGATCTGATCATGAGATTGATAAGCCCAAGCCCAACAACACAAGAGAGTAGAGACCACAGGCCTGGGCAATGCTGACAACAGTACATCTGGGATCAATCAGCCACCAGTTTATAGAGTTGAAAATATAGCCTCTACCAGGCCTGTCCTATCATTGGGAAAGTAGTAGAAATCTACCGAGGTACTCCGCTATACAGGGTAGTCCACTATACAGTGAAGCTCAATCGATACTTGAGCTTCACTGTATAGCGGACTACCCTGTATTATATTAATAACTTTATTGCAAGTTCATGCCCGAAGGCTAATTGCAGACAAACAAGTACATGGAAATACATGGGAATCAAAAATAGGTATCTAGGCTACTGTCAAAGTTCTAATTTAACTAAGGTTGACTATGGTTGGGTTTGACTTCTTTTTTGAAGACAGTGGAAAATGAAGAGACCCAGAAGCAGAGTACCTCGGCCGATTTCTACTATTTTCCCAATGATAGGACTGGGCCAGGTAGAGGCAGTATTGAAAACTTTGTCCAGTACTGAAGAATAACCAAATTTGCCAGTCTGAGAAGTTGGGCAGAGAATTGGTTTTGCTAGCTTAAGTTGACACAACTGTTGATAAATCCTTTGAAATGGTATTATATTTACTTCGACCAATTATATATCTACAATTCTTCTTTGGATCCACCGGTCTATAAAGTGTCTGAGTGTATATAATAGTGTGCTCTGATGCTACAATCCTTTTTTGACCAAGGACATACAGTCCTAATGGTTGGATAAGGCAAACATACTGATTACTTGCATCACAGCAGGTGCCCTGTTTGCAACTGGGGACCTGATATACGATATACTGATAGGCCAAAGGTGAACATTGAAGGTGAACAACACAGGTTTTAATCTTAAACTGAAATCTGACAGCTTTAAAGTAAAAGAAGAAGAGAAATCCTTAGCCTCTACCAGGCTCCGTCCGATCGCTGGGAAAATAGTAGTAATCGGCCAAATAGAGTGAATAGTATGCCAGGGGTACAGTGAAGCTAAATAGGGGACTACCTTGTATAGCGGACTACCCCTGGCACTCTATTTAATTAATTGGCCTATTTCAACTATTTTCCCAGCGATTGGATGGAGCCTGGTAGAGGCTAAGAAATCCTGGTGATGGTGTTAGAATTGCATAGACCTGTGTCATCCCAGTTAGCTTACATGTACCTCAGTGTGCAAAACGGTCTGAGGAAAATTCATTACGCTTTGTCATTAGCTACTTATCAATAGTGTAATGTGGCTTTGTTAAGACTCAAATATTTTTAGCCAAGCACGTTTTGGTTCCAGGGTCACCCCCACTCCTCTGAAGAAGCGTGTTGGGCTCTTTTACATGCAAAGTTTGATGCCCAAAAGCTCCTTTACTACAACAAGGGTGCAGGCTTTATGTACCCCTCCAATGCAGTCTCCTTCGGAATGCTGATATGATACACTGTACTAGCATACTACACCATCTACTGTATGGCTCCCATAGTTGCTCCAAGGTGGTTTAAAATCATTGATTTGTTGGCCTCCTTGCTGGCTAACACTAAATCTCTACTAGTAGTATAAGGGTACAGGTATATATAAAGGACCATTAGATTTAGAGAGACGCATACATGCGTGCCATGTGGAAAGCAATATGTCAGACCCTACATCTCCTTGAAGATCAGCTGACACCAACCAAGCTGTCTCTGCATAACGATGGGCTTTCTTGACTTCTTTGTCAGACAGGAAAGCCATCTGGGAAGGTTTTGTGTGACCACAATGTATTGTTCCTAGCTTCCCCCTTTCTTAAAGTTGGTATAGTCCTGGAGGCAAATGGTTTGTCTTCGAATTCTCCCCAGGGAGGCCTGCTCTCAGCTTTTACTGAAACCTGATCATGAGTGAGTCACTGAGTGTGAATCCCTGCATTTCATTCTCTGGGCTTACTCTGGCATAGGACCAGCTATAGCAGGCTGTGAACTGTTCTTAATGATGTGCTAATTGGGAAGTCATCTCTGCAACAGTTGGAAGGAATTATTTGCCAGGAAATTATAGAAAGTTAGGTTCTATTGTAGTTGTAGTGGTACCGAAATGAAATGATGCACAGAACTTTCTTGAAAGTTTGCACTGCATAAAACTGAGTGCAGAATGGTGTAAGTTATCTCAAGTTGGCCCTTCTATGACCACGAAAGAAATGAGACTAAACATGAGGTCACCTTTTTCCCACCACGTTTACAGACAAGAAGAAAACTACTCTCTTCTTAACATCACACACAGAATAAATGGGACCATCTGTCTTTCAATGCCTTAGAAAAGAAAGTCGAACCCAATATTAGTTACAACTACATGTAAGTGTCAGTGGTTAAGACTAGAGTAGTCACATGTTATACTGTTCATCATTGTCTGTACTTTCCATGTTACATGTACTTGCAATTAAGCCTTTGGCCAGGAACTTTCTCTTTAGGCATCACCATATCAATATACCTATCAACCCCATCATCTAGCCCAAACTCTAGGAACTAACAAGGACGACACTCGGGCTACCCATCATCTTCCTTGCATATCATAACCAACTAGCTTGAGTGTCATTTTGTTTAAGTTCCAGGCTCTACCCTTCACCAAGCAGTCTGAGATCACTGCCATTCAAGTGTCTGGAATAAATGTATCTGAGTGTCCAGATTCTGGCCTAGCATGCTGATTGGTCCCTTCAAAGCTCCATGGGGAAGCCTTGTCCTTGTCACTCAGCTTAACGACTTTCTCCACATGGTATCTCTGTAGGGACCACATCTTATTAGGGACCACACTTCTCAGAAATGGCCGAAAGAAATGACCAAAAACATGGAGTTAATCAAATGTCATACATAGACAATGATATAGTTTTTTCTTCAGATCTTTGTAAAATCGTCATGATAACACTTTCTATATACCAAAATGCAGGTAGTACAGCCTTGTCGGTAAATAAGGGACCATACGATATTTAGCGGGGGGGGAGGGGTGGTGCACTGGAAGTCCGGTCAAAAAAATTTTCCATGACCCTCCCCCCCATTTCAAAAAATTTTTCCATGACCCTCCCCCCCACCTCGAAAAAATTTACCATGACCCTCCCCCTACAGGTATCGTGTAAAAATGGTAGAAAAACGACCCCCATTTATAAAACAACTACTATATGGACATCGGGCGTCCACTTGGGATAGCTGACGCATGCTACAAAACAAGAACCGGGAACCAGCGGTTGTCGGTACCATAGGCGATAGCAAAAAAATCGAATTGCATAGGGGGCAAGACAGTTGAGAAAATTTTGAAATCGGGACCCTTTGAACTGCTATATGAGAGACAAATTTTGCTGGAAGAGTAAGCTAAGTTTAATCAAGCAGATATATAGACATCTCTATTGTAAAAAGAAATACAGCTTGATTTTTTGGGGATGATGCCCTCCGACATATTTTTCGCCGCGGGAGGCGCGACATGCACCCGCAGGAAAATCTAAAAATCTTTAACCATTAAAATGCTATTTCCCGAATTTTGATGAACAAATTTTGCTGGTAAACAAAGTAAGTTTAATGACCCAGGGGCGAAGCCTCCCGGAAGCTCTTGCATTTTTAGGCTATTGAGAAGGCTTCTTTTTCAGTTTTGAGGGTTATATTTATGATAATCATGGTAGTCAATCAATTTCTATTCTCCACAGGACCTTGACATACAATACTTAAGTTTAGGTGAAACCGTGAAAGACAACTAAAATCTCAGAAACAACAATATCAATAGTTTGTTCAAGGAGATTTTAACCTCGCTGGTTTATTTAGCTACTCAAAAATATCAATAGTCGATACCAGTTCTCGTTTTTTTTTGCTGTGTCCGTCTTCTCCGAAGTCGAAGCGCTACAATATCGTCGCTGTCAGAAGTTCTCTTCGGTGCGAAATAAGAAGCGATATTCCTGGTATTCCCACGCTTAAACGCTGACATGTTTCCAGAAAAATCGCCGCCGAGGCGGTCGTCCCTCTGCGACGTTACTCTCTCTGCGGCGAAAGTCCCTTTGTCGGCAAAATTTAGAGAAACTTGGCCCGTGTTAATAGAAATCGCGTCACCCCCCTAGATTGCCCAAATATATACGCCGCCGTTCCAGGAAGCCTCCGAAACCGCTGTTCTGCGTCAAATTATAACTACTACAGAAAACGTGGAACTGAAAGTTCAAGGAACGTAAAAATCACCGGTCGCCAGAAGTTCGCTGGTGACTGCCACACGTAGTTCCAACTCACGTATTTTCCCAGGAAATTGCCGCTGATTGACAGTCGGCAGCCTTTGATGACAGTCGCCAAGGCGCCAGAAAGACTAGATGCCCTGGGAACAAGGAAAGTCATGGGCGGCGCCACAAATTTGAAGCAGCCGAATCGTCCAATCATGGCGAAGCTTATCAATTTAGTTGAAACATTATCTTCCTACTTTGGTAGAAATGAATTTTATGTGCATCAATTCACTGTTCTGGATGAAAAAATGACATATTCTTGCTGCAGAAATTTGTCAGAAATACAGTTAAAAATTAATTCTCTCTCGCACTGACAAAGAAAGGAATACTTTACGTTATTAAATAACAGCTTCTGTGTTGCTCAACTGCGGACTATCAACTTCCAAATAAGGATATTACCCGGAATCTGATACATTTACGGCTGTTCTAATAGTCCGGGACCCACCCCGCTGATCGTCACAGAGAGGCGTACTCGGCCATGTCGGCTACTGTTACGTTTTGGCGCGATGCTGCCGGGTGTACTCTCCAAGCAGAGCATGGGTTTCGGCTGGTTTTTGACGTGTTTTTAGGCGTTTTTGCCGGGCTTTCTACTTTGTCTAGACAAAAAAAAAAGATGACAAAGTAGAAAGCCCGACAAAA
Source organism: Branchiostoma lanceolatum (assembly GCA_035149815.1). NCBI lineage: Eukaryota > Metazoa > Chordata > Leptocardii > Amphioxiformes > Branchiostomatidae > Branchiostoma > Branchiostoma lanceolatum. The sequence goes on from CM068882.1 coordinate 3,750,575, forward strand.
ACGCCTAAAAACACGTCAAAAACCAGCCGAAACCCATGCTCTGCTTGGAGAGTAGCCGGGTGGGAGGGGCTGTGAGATAAGATCGGAGCGGTAAGGCGGGGTGCTAATTTAGTATTTGGCACCTTAGAGCTGATAGCTGGATAGCTTCCGGATCCTGTGAAACAGTGGAGGCGCGTGCTGGACGTGTGCTTCGGCATGTTTACTACGGTAGTTTTGTATTTTTTCGCCGCTACGCTGGGTGAAAATACAGCATGCATAGCGGGCTATTTACAGCGTCAGTTTGTCGGCCCACAGCATAATGTTTATGTAACGTTACAACAATTCAACGGATTCGTAAAAAAAAAAGTCCATGACCCTCCCCCCCAACCCAGAATTTTTTCCATGACCCTCCCCCCCACCTCGAAAAATTTTACCATGACCCTCCCCCCCCAACGCACCACCCCTCCCCCACCGCTAAATATCGTATGGTCCCTAAGGTCTTTCTGGGATGGGGTGATCCCTGCTGAGATAGCATATGGAGCTCTGACAGAAGGGACCAATCAGCGTGCTAGAAAAGAATATGAATGAACCAGACAACTCGAAATGGGATTTCTCTCAACATCTCTCAGCCAAAATGATGATGATGATCCCTGAGAAGATTGCACAGCAACAAATTTTTGGGTTCTCAGCACTCAGATTAAAGAACAAAATATTAAGGACCATGTTTAGGCCTTCAGAGCACTCGTTTTATTCAAGCAGTTTTTTCTGCCTGTCCAATGTCCACAAATCAAGTAACTGGTGTGGCCAAAACACTAAAATGTTAGCTTTCCCTTTTTGGACTGTGTTCATGTTTTGCTCAAGCAACCACGGCCCCTGGGGAGCCAGGCCTTAATGAATGTCATAGTCCTACAATCATAGGGTGGGGTAGGTAAATAGGTTACCCTCCCTTCCAATTAAAAAGCTATTAACAAATCATCTCTGTCAAATTTTGCTGGACACAACATACAGTAATGGCAGTATCACATGCAGTGCCGTGCACTGACTAACATTTATGTGGCTCCAGATTTAGAACTAAAAAACTTTTAGAATGGCCGATCATTCATTTCATTATCAATGCTTACCCATAGTTTATTTGAGTTTATGTTCCTGTGTTTAAAGCTGTTTTTTTGCTACAGCTAATTTTAAAATAGCTATGATACATCCTTGCTGAGAAGTATATATTATAATATTACAATTATATTGCACCGGACAATCGTTTATTTCTTTTTGAAGTTAATGCATTTTTCTAGTCATCGTCTAAAACTGTAACAAACAGAGTAACAGAGCAACGTTGTATTGTAACATTACACAGTCAAGTTCATTTTAATTCAGACTAGGGATTTTAAGGCTTCACGTTCAAATTTATGCAGCCCTACCGTACTAGAAGTTTGATTACATTGTATACTATTTTAGACAACGTCAACCACCCTAACATTGCCACAGACTGACAGAAGTTACCATGACTGTATCTGTATCTGTATAGCCAGTATAACCGCCCTTCGGCGTAACACACCAGCTTCACAGGCACGTGGCGCGGAAGCAGCTGGTTATATTACACTGAATGGCCTGTCACACCAAACTTTTGAACATCTGACTGCAATCGTTCTTTCAAGCTATGCAGTGAAGGTGTTCCTACAGCATCTGATGACAACGAGTTCCATTCTACTTTGGTTCTCAGGAAATACACATTTTTGAACACATCAATCCTTGGTTGATAACTCTGGTACTAAAAGGCATGGCTATTTCTTGTCCTTCCACTCCTTCATGAACAGAATGAAGGAGTGGAATGACGACAGCTAACTTTTGCCTCTTTTATCCTACCCTGGCTGGCTACTATCAAAAGCTACAACATCATGTGTGTTACTTCTGTTAAATTCTGCCATCTGCCACCATATAATGTCCACTGGCAGAAGTTAGCATGATGTCACCTAACTTCTGCCAACTTCTTCCACCTGCCAAAGATACGCCAAAAATAGCTACTCATTGACAAGCAAGTGGATAAAATTTTGAAACAGTCAGACGTTTCAGACAGCATCCACTGTCTTTCGTCAGTGTCTTTCCTCCGAATAGATATGTTAATGAGGTAAAGACAGTTTCAGATTGTTCAATAGAATAGCAAGTTAAGACAAGGTTGTATGCTAATGAATCAATTAGCTCATGTTGTTTTAGGAGCTAATTTCCCTAACCAAAACTAGGTACTCATCTACACCTAAGTGAAGTGAGTGAAGTCGTGTTAAGTGCCTTTTCCAAGGACACAGCATTGGGGCATATCAGTAGTTTTGAACTCGGGACCTGTCAGTTCTGGGCGTAACACCCCACACGGTGCCTAAACTTCATTGCCAGTGGGCAGTTCATTCCATCCTGGTGTTCATTCCACTCCTTCAAGCAATGTGGAAGTCCCACAAACACTTGTAAAAGAAAATGACGAAAATAGCCCTGTAGCCTGTGATACGATTCTAAGTAATGTTCCCTGTAGTGTCCGCGCTATTTAATTAAAGTCAGGTCGCTCTGTTTAAGCCCACAAAGTACGTTTGTTATCCAGGGCTTGGGGGGCAAACGAGGATAAATATTGCAGTCAAGTTTGATATGAGGCTCCGATCAAAATCGTTGTTCCCGAGAACATGGATTTCCCCGCTAACTCTGTTGAACAACTACATAATGTTCGCTAAGTTCGCGCTATCTAAAGACAGGTCGCTCTGTTTAAGCCCATAAAGAACTGTTCGACTTTAAAGCCATAGGTTGCAAGTGAAAGGAGCTAATCGGGATTGGTAGCTCCATTTTCCCATCATAAGTACAAAACACAACAATAAAACCATTCTTATCAATTTTCATATCATACTAATCAATATTAAAGGAAGTTGAAACATAAATTTGAAGATCACATTAAAAAATCTGAAGATTGTTCGAAACAATCTGAAGGTTCTTTGAAACAATCTGAAGGTTCTTGGAAACAATCTGAAGGTTCTTGGAAACCAATCTCAAAACAATCTGAAGATTCTTTCAAACAATCTGAAGGTTATCTCAAACAATCTGAAGATTGTCCATAAAATCTGAAGATTTTCGGGAAAAATCTGAAGATTTTTCGACTTTCAACGACGCGTGACGACCCCCGCTGGGGGTCATTTTGATTCATTAAGTGGCAAGGAAGTTGTTCACAAAATATCAACTCTGTAAGTATAAGCTGTCAGAGGCTACGAGCATTAGTCCAAAGTGCAATAGAAAGTCCAAAATTAATCTGGAGGGTGTTTATATTGAACAGCATTTAGATTACAAATAGTTATTCACAAAAGCTTGAGGAAATTCTTGGTCTTACAAGTCTGCCTGATAAGTGCTGCATGATCTGCTAACATTTCTGAACTTTTGTTATCATTCCAGTTGACACATCGAAAGCTGGTGCAGGCGAACTAGCTGCTATTGTTACTCATGGAAAGTTCAACATCGTACCCAGCACCTTGAGGGGCAGTGGAGACAGACCCAAGTACACGCTGACCTTCATTCCCAAGGTCACAGAGACTCATGAAGTCATCTTCAAGTTCAATGGGCATGTTGTTCCAGGTAAGACTATTCTTACATTTTTGCTACATCCAGGAAAATCGGGGCTACAGTACTCATCATCATCCTCTAATGATATTAGATAATAGTATTGATAGGTATAATATTGATACTTGTATCTCAGGGTAGTCCTGATAATTGATTTGAATATCAGTATTGATGGTAATGAAACCCTCTGATCCTTGTAACTTTTACAATTTGTACTAATTTTCCTTTTGTTACTGGTGTCCTACAGGCCCATATATGGGCAGGCCATCTATGGCACAAGATACAATGATTATCATTTGAAAGTATTTGTGCTCTCATTTCTTCATTCACTCATTTCTTCATTCATTGCCTCACTCACTCACCCATTCACTCAATCTTAAAATTACCCAATTACTCAGACATTCATTCATTCTGACCATTTTCTCTACCAGGTTGTCCCCATGAGGTTAAGATGATTGACGCCAGCCGAGTGACGGCCCATGGGGAGGGTCTGGGGCGCATCCCCATCAAACACCCCACAGACATCCACATCGACGCCAGCCGCACAGGCGATGCCCCCCTCTCCTGCAGCATCAAAGGTGAACATCCTATAGTGCTGTATTTGTTTATTCCATGTTGTACTTGAGAAATAATCTGATCATTGAATGTGTAAATGAATCATCATCCAAGCTATCTATGTGCCAAAAATCATGAAGATCCTTCTACCCCTTTTTGAGTTATTACCTTCCAAAGTCTGAAACAATATATGCCCCTGCAGTTTAAAACAGGCAGCTTGGGGACCAAAACCTACAGTAACTACACTTACTCTCCACCCCAAGATATATCTACCACTCAAAAATCAAGACCATTTTGCATGTCCATGACACCAGATATCAAAACCATACGTTCCACTGCAGTACCTTAGAGTGCCACTCAGGGGCCGATTATCAAACTTGACCTTCGTTTTACTGATTCCTGCCCAACTACTAAATATCACGGACCCATCATCAGCTTCTTGATGAGTTATGCTGTCCCCTGAGAATCTGTGTGTATTTTCAGGACCCAGTGGACAAAATGTGCCATGTACTCTGTCTGGAAGCAAGGGAGCATACAAGGCGACGTATGTCCCCGCGGAAGTTGGTGAGTAACTCAGCATATGAATGTCATCCTTTTGTTTGTAGAGTGAGGCACATACAACAAGTCTACTTTCCTTAAGCTATTGTCTTAAAATGGACTTGGACGACTGCTAATCGGATGTTAAACATTTGAACATGTGCATTTTGCCAATATTGAACATGTTTTACAAATGTCATTAAAATGTGTCTGATATACCATTTTCCTCTTTTGCTATCAACTGCTGATTTTTAGAATGAATATTTGCTGTTTCCCCTGAGGCTATTGGGTATATCTACTCTCTAAACATTATGTTAATTTTTGACTTTGAAATTTTCTAATTACCATTTGCATCAAAAATAGGTATTGATCTGACTGCCCTTAATGCTCATGACAGATCCTAATCTCTCAAACACTAATCATATTTTTTTGTCTTTTCTTTTTTGTCATAGGAATCCATGATATTGACATCCAGTTTGGAAACATGCCAATATATGGTAACCCCTTCCACAGTCGTGTGTACGACGTCAGGCAGGTGGCAGTAGAGAGCGTACCGGTGGGCAGGATTGGCAGGACTGCGGAGGTCAAAGGTCAGTAAGCCACCTTTTTATAGGAGTTTGAAGAAAAACCTTGGTAGTTGAGACATGGAAAAGGTTGAATTGTTATTCAACTCAAGGATTGGAATCACCAGAATTTTCAACTAAATCACTCAGTCATCTTTAGCTGAGTTAATAGTTGAACCTTTTTTTAATGATTTAATCTACCAACTCAGATGAAATTTCATGCTAGTTTAGATGTGTTCATATGCATGCCAATGCAATCCATCACAGAAAGTATGTTCAGGTTGCTTTTTGACTGCTTACTAACGTTACGGTAGTAAGTATCATGTTTTGAATACTTTAACTGCAGTTTTATGTGTATCATATTACAACTGCAATATTGAGGGGCTGTGAAAAATCAATTGAAATTTAAGAGAAAGAAAAATCATCTACTACCATCTTTTTATCAACAGTGTGTTTCAAAATAGGAGCTTTTTTACTGGACTCTCTACCATCATTTGCAATAGTTCTTAATCATGACAATGATTGCAAGTTGATTGTTGTCAGTATCATTTTTCCAATTCTTTCACAGTAAGTACAGCCAAGGCAGGAGATGGTCAGATCACAGCAGACGTTATCTGTGAGGACAGCCTTGTAGCAAGCACCGTTACCCAGAAGCCTCAGGGGAAATGGGACGTCGCCTTTGTTCCAAAGAGCTTTCAGGATCATCAGGTCATGGTCAAGTTCAATGGAGCTCTTGTGCCTGGTGAGTTTGTGTTTCAAGCTATTTTTCCAACCATTTTGTTTTTAACCTTCTCCCTGCTGCCTATCTCTGTAAGCATAGAGAATGGGGTGCCCATCGGCTACTTCAGTGTGCCAAAGGTTAAAAAAACAGCCTGATACATAAATCATACAACTGTTTAACTATTTAGGTTAAATTCACCCATTGACAAATAGATTTCTTAGAATCACCCAATTTTCAAAAACAGCAATTTTCATTCCAATGTCTGACATAAGTCAAAACTGCCCAAGAAGACCACTCAGGGGACCAATAAAATCTGGTCTTTGTGGACAGGTGGTCACTATTGACAGGATTCTTTATGCTTGTGTTAACAACAAATTATCGTAGGAACCACCAAAAAGTGATCACATTGAACAGGTGGACCTTACATAGAGGTGGTCTGTATTGTACAAGTTTGTCACTATACTTTTTGTTCATAATGTATTGGTTATTTCTTACACTTTATTCTATATTTGATCTGTATTATATACAGTTGATTTTTAATGTACATGTATTGTACTGCTGACATTATCTCTATCATGTGGGAGGGCAACTTCTAAAGTTGCGTATGCACCTGTTTTGCCCTCCTTCCTACATTGTTATTAACTCAAATAAACAATGAAACTAAAAACACTTCTCCTTGTTCATTTTCCAGGCTCCCCCCATGTTTGTAAGATCTTGAATGCCAGCACAGTCACAGCTAGCGGAGATGGAGTAGACTCAAACAAAACCCTGAGGGCAGGAGATCCCGCCAAGTTTGCCATAGCAACCAACGATGCTGGGGAGGGAGAGCTACTGTCTACTGTGACAGGTAGATGACTTATTTAGATTTTTTGAAAATGCCTAAACTTAAACCTACAGGTATTCACAATACTGTAAATGCAGAAATGTTTGTGGGGATTTAATTTTGTGGTAGGGAGAAAATGGAGTGCTCGCAGTGGTTTTGAGTTCGTGTTTTAAACAATAGTAGTGCTACAGTCACACAATGGAATTTCTGCATTTACAGTATTTTCTTGCAACCTAAAAACTTGTAATCTGATGTGTTGCTTTCTTGAAATCTACAAGTAAAAGAAGAACGTAACTCTGGCCTTTGGGCGATGTGATAACTAGCTAAATATGTAGTGTATGTAAGCTGTAACTAGTATCTTGCACTGTATTCCGATCCAGTTATTAAAATGATTAAAAAAAAAGACTTTCTTTCTGACGAACTTGGCAATTGACCAGTTTTTGTTGAAGCATTTTTGTTGTAACTTATATTTTTTGTTTTTGCGTCAACAGCTCCAAGTGGAAAAGTGTCATCCTGCACCATATTAGGAGGTGGGAGGTCAACAACACATACAGCAGTGTACACACCAGAGGAAGTTGGTAAGTTACTCTTATTACTTTGCTTTACTTATCATTACTTTGTCTTACTTATCATTTCTTTGCCGCTTGCATTGAATTGAATGAGAATATCAAAGTCGAAGACTGCTATGTGTAACCTCCTTTAACATTAATCAGCCAGATTACATAAATCCAACACTTTAAAAAAATCAGTGTGTTTGAGAGATCTCTAGTGCAGCACCACCCAGGTACGCACAGTTTAGATATACAGGAGTGCATTATACTGGGGGACGTTGGGTTGGACATCTGTTTGGAAGCATCTTTTCAGGGTGGTGGAATTATGTACCCTGGTGGAATTATGTTGGTAGATGTTAGATGAAACATCATCTTGATTTTCACATTAGCTTTACTTATTGTTATTGTCACCAATTTTAGTTTGAGCTATGTACTGATGAATCATTTTCTTCACCTTGTTTCCCAGGGAGGCACAGAATTGAAGTCAGCTATGCAGGCATGCCCATCTCTGGCAGCCCCTTTGCCAGCTACGTCTATGATATCAACAAGATCAAGGTGCAAGATGTGAAAACAGGCATCATGGGACTACCTGTTAGTATGGGAGGTACGTTAAACCACACTTGTCAATAGTAAGCCATTGGAAAGTTGCATTATAGTTATATACTTCACTTGTTGAATAAGTAATGCTCTAGTGTTAAACACATACACCAAGGAGTTGGCATCTGCAGTTGTATTCACTGAGATGGAACAATGCAATGTTAGCTAATCGAGATAATTTTCTGCTAGTACATCTGAAAACTGCTGTACCCAATAACTTCCTTTTGTTTATTTTCTACTTTATAGTTTTTGTAAGGTGTACTACTTGTCAGCTAAATTTACGCTACATTTCTAATTCTTATGACATTCAAAAGCTCATGTTTTCTGTGTGCGTGCTGTCCTTGGTGCTGAATTTGATGTTCATTGGAAAGCTGAAGCTATTATACCAAAACAGAATCTGATATGCTTTCCTAAAGCAGTATCAAAGTTCACACATTCAAGACCTGCTGCACTCAGCAATGCAATCAGCAAATATTATTTCAATAGTTTCTGTTCAGCTTTGACTCTTTGTTTCATAACATGGTATTGATCTAAACACAGTATTTAGTAGCTGCAGTATGGTTTAATGCATAACAAATGCATTCCAATTACAGGAATTCTTTGCTACCCTTACTCTCTACTCCTTTGACAGTAGATGTACTTTAACTAGTCAAATGCACATCATTTCTTTTCTACCATAAATTGCTTTAAAGTCCTTAGTCCAGAGTTGTTGAATAACAATTATTGTCATCATTTGTTTCTCCAGTTGATGCCACTAAAGCAGGACGAGGTGAATTGGCAGCATCTGTCACTGTAGACAACTTTAAGGTGGTCCCAGCCTCACTCTTACCAGGGAAGGAGCCAAAGAATTACATCTTAAACTTCACTCCAGATGTCTGCAAGACCCACGATGTCCTCCTCAAGTTTAATGGGGACATTCTTCCAGGTAAGACCCCTTGAAGAATTAATAATCATTGAATACATTTTATATAATTTATTATACAGTCCTGAATTGCCTGCAAATTCCTATCTTTCTTCTACATCCTAGGCATAGTTGATTTCATTTTAATAAACTTTGTCAACAAGTTACTAAACAATTCTGCTGTTTTACCATGATTAGAAGTATTTGTACCTTGGAATTATAAAAAACACTGTCATAGATGTTTTTTAAAATAATTTTTGAAATTGGACCATGTGTTTACATGGCTATAGTGGTAGTCAAGAGAGACTTCAGATAATATCTTCTAGTTTTTGTGAAAATGAAACGGCTGTCAATTTGTTGTCAGACGATGTGTTTACATGGCTATATAGGTAGGCAAGATATATTTTAGATGATATCTTCTAGTGTTTGTGAAAATGAAATCTTCTCCCTTCTATACACAATTGACCACTGATGTGTACCATTTCAGGATGTCCCTACAAAGTGCAGCTAAATGACGCTAAACAAGTGACGGCTTTTGGGGAGGGACTGGACCTGGTGCCAATTAACAGGCCCACAGCAATCAACATCGACACAACGGCAGGGGGAGGGGGGCCTGTCACCTGTATGATCAAAAGTCCCACTGGAAAAGTAGTGCCATCCAAGATCTCAGGAACCGAACAGGCCTACAAGGCCACATACACCCCAACTGAGATTGGTGAGTTAAAGGATTCACTACAATTGGTGTAGACAGAGAATAAAAAGACTCTTTTTACACAACCAAGAGATTTATTCAACCGACGTTTCGGTGACCCTCTGTCACCTTCTTCAAGGCAATTCTGACTGGTTCACATAGCAATGCAGCACAGGTGTTGCTGCTTATACATGTTAATGAGATGCAAACGCAAAATATTTACATATGTACAATCACGGGATGACATCACTATGCGGTTCCAAACGTACAGTGTCTTGTCTTGTCTTGTCGTGATACTAGACAAAACCCCGCGTGGGGCATAGTGTCTAGGACTTATGGTCAGAGGCCTTACCCAAGTGTGGCCGGTGGTGGTGGTGCACGCCGTCAACAGTGACTTACCAACCTGATGAAACTATTCACGGGTGTCATAGACAGTTATATCTGAGGTTGTTTTATGTAAAATGGACAAAAAGGGGGTTTTTAGTCAGCCAACAGTACAATATACATAAAACATGTTTATTTGTTTGTACGTATAGTTGTAGGAGAGCTTACAAAATTCTCTTTACTTTTGTTGTGTCAATAAAGATTGTTGCTGTAAAAAAGGGTTTGTAAAGGATACTGTAAATGCATTTAAATTCACATAGTTTTTATTTTGTGCTATGGGGAAATGGAGTGTTTGCGCATGCGGTGGTTTGCAGCAGCACTACAGTTGCATACTGCTACAGTATTGGACAAAAATGTTTGTGGTGGTTTTGAGTTCGCGGTGAAATGGTCGCTGCAAAAACCACAAGCATACAACCACCGAGAACATTTCTGCATGTACAGTGTGGAAAATCTAAATCAGACAATTGGGTCAAAAATATTACTGATTTATGAACAACTGCAAATAATATGCATCATCAAAAGATTCCTTTGTTCGTCTTTAAGATTATATGAGGAACTTTGAAAGTTCTTGTCTTGAATTCTGTCACTTTTTTGTTACAGGAAGCCACAATATACAGATCAACTTCTGGGGCATGCCCATATATGGCAGCCCTTTCACCAGCAATGCCTTTGATGCCAAGCAAGTAGTCGTGGAAGAGATTCCTACAGGAAGGATTGGCACACAGACAGGAGTTGTTGGTAAGCCTTTTTTCATTGATTTTTATTCTTGTTTCTTTCTAGTCACACTACATGGAAGTTACTAGTAAGCTGAAACATTCATCAGAAAATATCTATGTACATATTAATGTCCATGGGAAATCAGTAGATCAACCAGATGTCTAGTACTTCTAGTGAATGTGCTTGAATGCCTTAATCTACACTTGACATTAATGACAAAATTAGCCAAGTGTTGAAAATGAAGCAAAGTATTGTATGCTTCTTCATTTCCAAAGATCATTGGGAAGATTGCCCACGGCATGCTCTCGTGTTATATAGCTCATGTACATTTGCTCCTAGATAATCCTCAGAAAAAAACTCATTTGATACATAGCTTTGATGAATACTGAATTGTATCCATTCTGTTCAAGCACACTCACTCAGTGCTGCTATATAGTTCATGCTACATCAAAGTGAAATATAGGATACTGTAACCTCCATGAACGTTAATCTGCCGGGTTACATAAATCCGCCTTTGAAAAACAGTGGGTTTGAGAGATTTTTAGTGCAGGAGCCTCCACGTATGACAGTTTAGATATACAGATTGTGCATTGTACTGGGAGAAGTTGTGTTGGAGATACATTTTGATGTATCTTTTCATGGTGATGGAATTATGTGCCCTGGTAGCCTAGTAGATGTTAGATAGGTATTGAAAATGTGATGATCATGTGTTGCTGTTTTTTGGCAGTTGATGCATCCAAAGCTGGGGTAGGCACTGTGACTGCGGAGGTGTTCTGTGATAAGAAGCAGATCCCCTGCAGTGTGCAGCCCCTGAAGGATGGGAAGTCAGTCATCGCATTCATGCCGCAGAGTTTCAAGGACCATGAAGTTGACATCAAGTTCAATGGATTAGCTATACCAGGTGGGTTAGTTGTATAAGAAAATGTTACACGAAAAAAGACTTGTACCTTTTTACCTATCAAATGATGAATATTATCAAATCATCATTAATTGCTGAAATTAATTGCTGTAATGAAATTCATTAAGAATTAGTCATTTTATTGTTTATCATAGAAGCTCATGTAGACAAAGATGCAGAATTTTTCATTAGCATCAATGTATTGTTAGCTTAATAAATGATAGATCTAGAATACATTTCTTGCTCTCTAGTCTAAAAATTTCCTCAAAACACATGTATAAAGGAAAGCCATTTGATCATGCTTTGGTAGTCCAAGGACATTTCCACATAGTATAGCTAGTGAGACATTTTTTATACACAGTCTGTATTTGGTAAACTACCAAAACATATGTACTACATCATAGAGCCATTGAAGAATTCCATAATATTCCCATTACTACCTTCGCCAAGAAGGTTAATGTTTTTGGCTGTCTGTGTCTGTGCGTGCTTGTGAACAGCATAACTCAAGAATGCATGGATGGATTGTCTTGATATTCATTTTGTGTGTAGGTCTTATTGAGACCTGGAAATTATTAGATTTGGTGCCCCCTATAGTGGCTTTCTAAGGTACTGCAGTAGAACTTTCGGTTTTGATATCTTGTTTTTGTAATATTTCTAGGTTGTCCACACGTGTGCAAAATCCTGGGTGCGGAGACAGTGAAGGCCTATGGGGAGGGGATCACTCCCAGGCCGGGGGTCCCCCGGGGCCATCCAACCACTTTCACCATCAACATAAACGACGCAGGGAATGGAGAAATTGCTTCAACTGTAACAAGTAGGTTCACTTCATTTCAGGCACAAGCACTGTGCGGTGGGTAAGGTTGCATAGTGTTAATTGTTTAAAAGGGAACAATTCTATTTTGATGAAAGCAACTGAAAATCTTTGTCTAAAACTAATTAAGAAGACATCAAATATAACCTTACTACTTAAATTTACAAGTTACAAATTGACTGAAGCCATGGCCCATGACGCTTACTTTCTTGCATGATTTGATTGTCTGATGATTATTTCACATTTTGAAGTTTTAACGATGCATCGTGCCATAATATGTACCAGGCAGCCAAAGTTTGCTGTGGAACTGAAGATGAAGTGCAATTTCAGTATATTGGTGATATTTATTTTGCAATAGAGTAAAGATATGAACAATCAAGTGCATGCTTGCATTAGTCATGTGTTTGTCTAGAGTTTGGTACTATTGTAGCTAATGCATGCTTGTTATGATTTCTGTAATACATGACTGTATGGTGACTTGTGGTGTTTGTGTAGACTAAGTCACCTCTAAAAATGGCTTACATATGTTGTGTCACTGTGAACTAGTTTGCAGCTGTTAAAGCATGTCGTCATGTTATTAATAGCTTGTATGGTTACACTTTATGTAGTCTTTTTGACTGGTTTGCAACATAACCACGTTATTAATTTTGTCTTGTTTTTCATGTTGTCTAGGGTGGACAGAGAGACAGATCTGATTCATGTGGGGTGTTGGAATAAGTGACATCACAAGTTCTGCACGTTCTAACAGAATTTGCTCTCGCTAACTGCCTAACACCATGCTCCCTATATGCCTAACCCCTAACTAAAACCCTACCCTTTCTCTGCATATATGTTGCAACTGTTGCTGCTTATACTAATACATTGCTGTCATTTACATTTACAAAGTCATGTGACTCACACCGGCCAATCAGGTTTTGTGGCACATTCACAATGTTAGATGACGGTTGGTTGGTCAACACAAGTGTGTGGATGTATGGGTGGAGGTGTGAATGGCAGTTGTGACTTACCTTTGTGGATGGGATTATATTTTGTTGACATTTTGAGGGTCTGTTTTCAATGCGATCCCACTGCATGGTTTCTTATAACATTATGGATGCCATCGCATGAACTTGGTGTGAATTTTTCCATCATCATCATTCTGCATGATTTGTAATAATAGCAGATTTGGGTTTTCACAACTTCATCATTGCCTGAAATTATCTGTCTTGTGTTAATAACAATGTCTTTTTAATAACCTTGATGCAGACATCAGTCATAACAATTGTTATGTTTCAATTACAAAACAATATTTGGTACAGTGCATACTTTGTTTGCTTATATTCTATGTCCAGGGGAAAATAGACACTGTTCTTAACATGTAGTTGTTCAAATTTGAGGATTAAGATCTAGCTAGATCACTGAATACAGCTTAGTTGGATCACTTACAAACTGGTATGAATACCTCATTATGTAAAAGTTTCCTCAGAAGAAGTGGTTCAAATTGATGACCAGAGTTCTTTTATTGTGATATTTATGTGTAATATATGCGATGACTTTTGACCCACAGGCCCAAGTGGAGGAAATGTGCCATGTCGGGTCAGTGGAAGGAGTGGGACCTACACAGCAGAGTACACTCCTTATGAAGTCGGTGAGTATATCAGTAACCTTAATCTGAAATCATTCATTCTTCAGTATGATTCAAATCGTCACAATGCTGTTATCAGTAGATGTTATAATAAAGAAATCACCAGATTGTTCTTTCACAATAATGATAAAGATATTTGGTTTCGTTAAATTTCATAAAGTATGCTTGAAATGCAGCTTTTGAGTAGTATCCGCTCAGTGATAAACTAAAAGAAAATAGCAGTATTCATCCTTGGTGCTGAAAGTTAGGTGCTTATGGACTTTCTATTCTCCATCGGAAAACAGTCTTCTCCTTTAGCCTTGGGTATTCTACAGGTATCCCAGATTACCACCTTTGGTTAAAGTTAATTTACCATGTCAGATTCAAAGTTTAAATGTGAAATCTATGATATGACTTAAGACGTTTTCCTTTGTTTTTGTGTTTGTTATCACAGGTGACCACAACATTGTGGTGACATTTGCCGGCCAGCAGATCATGGGCAGCCCCTTTAACTGCCACGTGTATGACGCACGGAAGGTCCGCGTGGGGGACATACCTCTGGGGAAAGTTGGACAACCCGTCACTGTGCTCAGTATGTGTTATTCTGTATCTGTATCTATATAGCTGGTATAACCACCATTCATCGTAAACTAAACACACCAGCTTTGAAGGCACACAGCGCGGTAGCAGCTGGTTATATTACACTGAAATTTAGAGATCAAATAACGGTGATGTTTGGCACAGTAAGCTGCTTTAAGAACTCAATACAAATTCACCTACTTAGTAATACGTACAAATTTGGTGATAAACTCTCAAAGAATAGAATTATTAAATCAATAGTGAGTTGTTTTGAGTACAGCTATATACCATGCCGAATTAATGACTTGTAGCAATGACTTCTTGTGCAGTAATATAAGATTTTAGTGGCCTGTACAAGTGACATCTACTAAACATAATTCCACCAGGGTACATAATTCCGTCACCCTTAAAAGATACATCCAACCCAACGTCCCCAGGTGAAATGCACTGCTGTATATCTAAACTGTGCATACCTAGGGGGTGCTGCACTATAGATCTCCTAAACCCACTGTTTTTCAATGTGGCGGATTTATGTAACCTGGCGGATTAATGTTAATGGAGGTTAGTATCATCGTAATGATTGTTGCAAAAGTAAGAGAAGGGATTGCATAGACAACATTCTGACAGGAAAAACACATAAATTGCCTTGATCATGTTTTAACATCTGTGTACCATCTCTCTCCAGTTGACACGACTCAGGCGGGCGTGGGGGACCTACAGTGCACGGTCAGCGCTAACGGCACCGTGCCCAGCCACCTGGACTCTCACGGCCCCTCCCACAACCTGATGTTCGCCCCGCGTTCTGCACAGCCTCACGAGATCGATGTCAAGTTTAATGGACAGACTGTGCCAGGTAGATATATTTACTAGCAGCCCCTGTGTGTGTCTGTCTACTAAGGACTACTGTGTGCTTATACTTTGTAAACTATTCTTGTCCAACTTACTACATAACACCCCTATTTCACTGGGGCGAAAATGTGTTTTTGACCTACTAACATAAAGAAAAAGTTTTTTTGTGACAAACAATTTAAAGAATTTCTCTAGAAATTTGAAGGTGGATTACACTTTTAAAAGATTGAAAAAATTCATGTGTAAAGACAATATATATATCTGCATTCCTATCTGAGAGAATTCTATTTCATGTCCAAGAATTCTGGTGTCTGTGCATTATAAACTTACAAAACATATCATTCCACACACTGAAAGTTGTCTGATATACCCAATGCTCCTTGTCTAGCTAAAATCATCCCAATATTTTCAGTCATAGAATTTTTAGCTTTTGTCAAGAGAGAAGAAATGTTAAAGATTATTGACCTTTTTCATTTGGCTTAATGTTTGGCTGTTTTCAATTTGGGAAAATTATATGACTTCTTTTTGGTGACTGTTTGTTTGGACATGGAAAATTGTTTCTAATTTGCAAAAATGGTCCAACCTTATGCAGCCTCCTTCACAGCATGGACATGGTGTGATTCCTCAGGTTGAACGCATGTACTTCTTTGTTTGTGCTACCATTCAATACTGCAGAAGTCTAGCATGTCAGAAAGTTTCCTTGTCTTTTGCATGAAAATCATTCAGAATCTGATCTTTAACTCAAATCCAAGCTTTTGAACTTTCTTTTATCTGGCTCTGAATAATTTTAAAAATTCATGATTTTTCTTCTCTTGAAAATTTGATATACCATCGACAGTATTTATTGCAATTTATTCTTTTTCATAAAGATGACCGGAGACTAGAATCATGAGAATCTTAACAGATTTTTTTGTTAACTCTATTTTTTCAAATTGCCTTTGTTCTATTGAAGCTGCCGGTGCCATAATGAACATAGACTACTCCAACATTGACGAAGCACTTCCTGACATGGATGACTCTGCTTCATTGAATGGTTACCCTGTTAACATTGGGTCCCAAAACAGGAAAGCTCAGAGTCTGGGGGCTAGGAGCTTAGGGGGTCAGAGCCTTGGGGGTCAGAGTTTAGGGGCTAGGAGCCTTGGAGTTCAAAGTTTAGGTGCTCAGAGCATGGGAGGGCAAAGTGTGGCAGCATCGTCCATTTCTGGAGTTGTAAAAAATGGGGGGCTGCCGTCAGGGAATGGGGAATATGGCTACTATGTCTTCTACCCACTGCCTGCTAATGTGAGGCCTGGATCTGCAGTTGTTATTCCTGCAACTGTGCCCCAGAGCCAGCCTTAGGTAACTCAGAAGAATTTGGAATGATTTTGGGCACAAATAGATTTGATTTCTGCATGGTATTTATTGTTTAGTCAGAATTGTTACCATTCAATTACGATTATTTTAAAATTGTTACATTTGAAAGTTGAGTCAGTCCTATTCAGGGTCTTAGTTTGTGACTTTTTTTGGATAGATTTTCAAGATGATCAAATTAAATTATTCCTTCTAAAGGCCTTTTGGAGGAAATTTAGCAACTACAAATTGATCTTTCATAAACATGTAAGTAAAGTATACTTTTGTTGCAAACACTTTAATTCAATTTTGTAAGAGCTAAAACTTTTCAAGGAAGAAATATGTTGAAAGTTTCGGAAAAAAATAGCAATACACATCTGCAGCATTCAAACTAGCAGGGTATCAGACTTTAGAGCCATGAGTCACAAAAACAGGGAAAGAGGTGGTCAACGCTCAACAGTAAATACTGCTGTTAACCTGTGTGATTTTTTTATTTGTTGGGGTGTTTTACTTACTAACTCTTCTCAAAAGATGTACTCATAACTGGAGTCTACCAATAACATACATGTATAACCAGGTGACCCCCAACTTGTGTTATCTAACTCAAACAGTAAGTGTAAGACTAAACACTATGAATTTATAACTACATGTATTTCATCTTAATACATATGTGATGTCTCTCTTGATTCGTACTTGCAAAGACTAAGAATAGATTGTTTGTTGTTACTAATCAACATGAAAATAACTTGAGAAATATATCGTCTTTCAAGAACGTGTGTGTATCATTAACAAAGGGAGGTCACCACTAGGTCTTTCATAACTCATTTATGCATGCAAATCAGTATGTATTATCAAAATTATAACATGATTAATATATCATTAACCAGAGAAGACAAAATAAAGGGTGTTTGGTGCAATATGCTAAATTGGCTGGTGTGTTTTCCTGTGTTTTTAATCACTAATGATCAGGGATGTTAGGAAATGATATAGTAGAAATTACTATCTTCTACTTTCAAATTTCTGCCATTGCTTCAATATTGAAGTACCCAAAATGGCAGAAATTTGAACTCCACCCTTTTTCGATAGCTAGATTGCCAAAATATAAAAATTAATATTTCATACACCAGATTGCCAAAATTTAAAAAAATTCATACACCAGAAACAGTTGACATGCACACCCTTTATTTGCTTCATCTGATTGGTGATGATATTGTGTTACCAAAAATATGAGAAACTAACAACTTTGTGACTTGTTGTCTAGCTATCAATGGTGACCCCCTGTGTTCTTGATACCCCACCTAACCCTTCTTACATTAGCTGCAAATAGCATTAGTATTACTGTAACAGTTTAACCTTTAGCACACTGAAGAAGCCATTTGGTACCCCATTCTCTGTTGGTTGCAGAGTTAGGCAGCAGGGAGAAGGTTAAGAGGTTGAAAAATACTATTATGCAAATATAAGTCATAATACTATAGAGACAAGACACAATTTGGCAGCAAAGACAGCTGAACAATATGAAGCATTTTCATAATTCTTATTACCTCACAAAGATTGATATGCATGTAAATTTGTTAATTGTTCTCAGTGTCAAGCTCTGGGGCCCAGATTCACGTCACTCTAACAGCTCTCGTGTGTTCTCGTGAGTTCTCGCACAGTTCTCATGTGACCTCGCCAAACAATTCCGTCATATGATACCCACGTCATCATGTGAACCTGATCTTCTATTCTGAAGTCAGTTTATCTTAAAATGTATTCAATCATATTGAGGCATTTTTCTCACCATACATTCAAAACCAGAAAAACAGTCTTACTATCTGTTCTTCCTCATCTCCAGATATTCAGATGATGACAATAAATAAAAGTATAGTCTAAACACATTGAACCTTACAAATGATGAAAATACCTCTTCGGCCCCCAAACTCAATGTGCATCAATGTGCACATACTAGCAGACGACATGCCAAAGTACATACAAATGTATTAAAGGGATCTTGAGTTATAACTGCAAACACACAGACACAACCAAAATCGCAATACCCTCATAGAAGGTGAACCTCCTTCACAGAGGTAAAAAGGCAACACCCATGGACAAGATTAGTCATTAAATAGTCATGCTGACTGGATGTTGCCACAAATAAATATATGATAAACATTCAAAGGAAAAATCATGTGGTTACACCCAGACAGGTATCTATGAGTCAGGATGGGTGTGGGAGCTTGGCAAAAATAATAAGAAGCATTTTAAAAAGCACATTGAATAAAAGATGAGTTGTGACGTCAACGATATATTAAGCTCTTCAAGCAGAAAGAATAGCAATCAAGTCACGTATCTCAACTGCACAGTATTTCCAGACCTGCAAGTTTCCCTAACTCACGGTGTATCATTTCCGTAAAAATCAGTTACAATTCCACAGCCCTGTCTAAAAACAGACATCTTTCATACGTTTTTCAATCATCAAGATCTTCTCTCCTTAGGGTATTTTCAATATCACAAGCATCACTTATATCACTGATAGAGCCATATAGTTCTAACTAACTTTACAACTCACATCTCTAGCAGAAGCTAAATTACTCATTTCCACCTGAGTGAAGTGCAAAAATTCCTTTCAAGTGTTTTTCCCAAGGGCACAACATCAACAGGGCATGTCAGGGGATTCAAACCTGTGTGATGACTGTGCTGATGACTGTTACAAAAAGAGTGTTAGATGACACCTACCTCTTAACGAATCATATTGGAAATAGGTGTGCCAACTTGTTGTTCTTGGAGAATGTGGTACCCTCCCATCTGGAGGTGCCTCCTTGAATAATTTATTAACCGGCTTACTCAACAAAATAAAGGCCATTCAGGTAGAGGGTGTAACAACAAGGTTATGAATTATTAAGAGCTATGAAAAATGTTCCATTGTTTGCAAGCAACATTGCAGCAATGTACAATAGACAATAGAATTGCCCCGCAATTTCCCATGAGAGTCATGAAGGTTGGAAACAGCTATAGTGGAGAAAGGGTTGTACTGCATATCAAGAAATTTTTGCATTGAATTTTTAATTCAAAACTCAAATAAATTGTAAACTTGTTCCATACATTGAAACTATTTTCCCGTTATGATGAATCAAAAACCGTTTCTGCAAAGAATTTGAAAGAGCACACAAAAATATCAATGTCTCTAAAATTAATACTGCATACAGTAAGTCAAATTTTCAATTTGAATAATAGTTTTAAGGTGGGGCCCTTAAGAGTAGTTTGACCTCTACATGTAGATGTACACAAAATTTCATGGAAATCATCATGCAAGGATCCATGGCGATATATTCCACATCGATGAAGATCAGTGTAGAGCTAATTCTACAAGAATGTTGAAATTGTGAGGTGCAAAAATTATCATTTTTTACCTGTTGCTGATGTGCGACATACGGCCTTGACTGGTTGAGTCATCAATGACAGAATAACATGGGGCTCTGAGGGCTAGCTTTCACCAATCTTCAACATGCTTCAACAGGAAGAGGAAGATATTCAAGGGTTCAACTTTGTCACTGACAGATCAGGTGCACCAACAAAGGGATGGGTTTTACCCGACCAACAACCTTCCGATCAAACAGGCCAACAGGTGGAAACTGATGACACGTCACAGTCGCCACTTCTTATTCATGAAAATGGAGTTTCCGAACAACAAAACCAACTGGTGGAAACAGGTGTATTGCCACAACCACCATTTCATATGTACCAAAATGAACTCCAGGAACAAGTAAACGAACAAGTAGAGACTGGTTTACCTTCGCAGCTACCGTTCTTCATGTACCAAAATGGATTTACTGAGCAAGGAACTCAACAGTTGGAAACTGGTAGGCTACCACAGCTGCCATTTTTTCTTCAAAATGGCTCCCTCCCTATGGGAATTCCTTCGCAACCTATAATATTTCTTGGACGACGCCCAAATAGTAGTAGGTCACGACATAGAAAAGGCAACAAAACTAAACGCCAAGTTCAGGATGAACAGAAATCAGAAACAGAATTAGAAGAAGAGGAAACTGGTGAAAATGTAGAAATTAATGAACTTAGCGAAGACTCTGCAAAATTGGAGAATGTAGAATGGAAAACAATCGCAACTCCTCAACCAGTGCCCGATATTCAGTGGGAGCTTGTCAGTGGAGAGTATGAACAAGTCAATTCACAATCTGATGTTCCAAATGGAGAAACAGAGGGATCAGATCTCAGCCAACAGGGTTTTAACTCAGAGACAATACTGGAAAATGGGGTTCACTTGTCAGAGGAAGATCATCCTCAAATCTTGGATAAAGAAGATAGTACAGCTCAAACAACTGACGACAAAGAGCTACAAACAACAGATTCAGAAGGTAGTACTAGGTTTAAAGCTTGCGCTATAACAACCAATAGTATTCAATATCGTTACACGAGCAAGAGATACAAAAAGTGCTACTGAAACTACATACCATGTGTAATCATGTTGTTTATGTTGTAGTTTCACAGAGCCCTCTTGCTTACTAAATGAGTACTACAGATCAACTGATTAAGCATAAACATACATTTAAACACCATGGGAAAAATATTTCATATCATGGAAATCTAATATATTTTGGGATAGGTTAGGTGTCATCAGTTAGAATGAGACAAATGGTTATTTAGCCCTACATGAGCCAAATTTGCAGCTAGTTAACATTAAATAGTATTTAGTTTCTAGAGAAACTTTCATTGAATCTTAATCAAGATGAAGATTTAGTTGCTTCTAACCCTGGACCAGCTTCTATTGCCTCAGAAAAGGCCGCCTATATGCAGTCAATGCAGCACAACATTTTCCTCAACAGGATTCCACAAGATAGGAGACCAACCAGTTCCAAAACATTATTTTTAATTTTAGTTGCCTGTTCCTTTAAGAAATCCTTCCCCTCATTTTCCGACTATAGGAAGCCCCTTCACTTGCCACGTGGTGGACCAAGGCGCGATCACGGTGTTAGGGGACGGACTGGGACGAGTTCCAGTCGACAAGCCCGCCAACTTTACCGTGGATGCCACTAGGGCAGGAGACGCAGAGCTCAAGGTCGACGTCTTAGGTGAGGACAGTGTCTATCTTGTTTTTGTTTGTTTGTTTGTTTGGAACTCCTTTAGCACTGGGAATCGCAATTTCTTGAATTCTGATGCATTGCTTGTATTCAAATTTTCATTATGATTATCAAACATTGAAGGGCTTGAAACTTTTTATTTTTGCAAAGCCTATTATAACAATATGATGACCTTGGGGTAGTATGAAAGACCCATTATCTTGAATAAAACAGTCCGTTATGCTAAGCTGTATTGAAAATAGGTTCAATTCTAGAGTGATATTGCAATGATGTCAATGTCACATCAGAAGTAATTCATTTGACTGTACACTGTTGACATTTGACAATAAATTGTTAGATTCTACTGTGTTGCTTTGTATGTTTATCATTTCAATGTTTCCTTTCTCAGGCCCCAGTCGCAGACGTGTGCCAAGTCAGATCAGTGGCAGAGGCAAATATGATGTGGAGTATGTGCCGACAGAAGTTGGTGAGTTTGTTTTTGTTTGTTTTTTTGCGCAAATTGAATGTTGCATAAAATTTGTGCTCTAACCTAATGCATAAGAAACTAATTCAAAATCAAAATAACTTTCCAAAACTCGTGATGCATATGCACTGGAAGCATCTTTGTTAAGTAGTTCAGTACAAGATGTATGTCACAAACTTTATAATAGGTCTTTTGCTGAGAAGGTTTCTCTGTACATGTGTTTTTCAGTCCTTGGTAATGCCCAATGATTCTTGGCTAATCTGAATCATTTTTCTGCTTCAGGTCCTCACACAATTGATGTGACCTTTGCCAGGGACACCATCCCTGGGAGCCCCTTTGGTTCCTATGCCTATGATGCCAACAAAGTGAGGGTGTTGGACATTCCCAATGGGAGAGTTGGAGAGGAGGTCCCCTTCCAAGGTGAGTACAGAAAAACACCAAGAAAATAAATGAGAGTTTGGTTAGTTTAAAGGTTTATGTTACAGCCAAAGCTAAGCAAAGAGCTTAGGAGCCATACATATTAATCTGAGAGCAAAATACATGCATTTTACTATCATAATGCATTACTTAGGATTGTGTGGTCAGTTCAGGTAATACCGGTATCGGCAAACGTATTGATTTGCAAACCAGGCAAATGGATAACAAACTTCTTTGCGTACAACCAAGTGTTTTACCTAAGCCGACATTTTGGTGGCTGTCTGTCACCTTCCTCAGGACAATACTAAATGGTTCTATTTCAAACTGCAGCTAAGTGTCACTGCTGCAGTGTGAAAAATGCAGTCCCAAATGTGACTCAAATTTGTTATCTAATGACTTACCAACCTGATTCACTATTCACAGAAAGCAGGTTGATTTCCCCTAGGTAGTCTCTCATGCGCATCATTCTTCTAATAATTACCTTTACCAAGAAGGTTATGTTTTAGGTAGCGTTTGTGTGTGTGTGTGGATGAACAGCATAACTCAAGAATGCCTAGATGGATTGTCTTGATATAGTAAGATAGGTATGAGGGTAGGTCTGAATAAGACCTGAAAATGATCAGATTTTGGGCCCCCTAGCAGCTTGTTACAATACTGCAGCAGAACTGTTTTGATAATATCTTGTTGTAACTGTAACTGTTGACTGTTTCCCCAACAGTTGACTGTACCCAGGCAGGAGAGGGGGAGCTGGCTATACTGGTCACCTCTGGCGGCAGGGCGGTCCCCAGTACCATCAGTCCTGGCTACGGCAACGGAATCTACACCGGCTCCTTTGTCCCTCGGGACATCAACACTCACGACATCAACGTCAAGTTCAGCGGGCACACTGTACCAGGTAATTGACTTTGAAAGCATAGTTGTCACGTGACTGTAGAGTTCCTACAAACATGGTATGGAGAAAGCTGTAGTCCAACCAATGTTCTATATAGACAGCCTGAAATTTTTGTCCATGGGGACATCAACAAACTTAAGATCAATTCAGTTGACATATTATGACAGGTAAATGAGCATTGAACACTTTAAAATGCTTTATTCTGGAGAGAAGATGCCAAATGAAATGGGTACATACAGAGAAAGCTTTGAGCAAGTTTCACAGTTTTGGATGATCAATGACAATGGCAGTAAGGAACATTTAATTATAAAACACACAGAAGTGTTCTATGTGTTCAACTCTCCTTATGATACAGTCAAACCTGGTCAGGCAACCACCTGGCGTAGGCAACAACCTCCAGTCACAAGCTACATTAAACAGTCCAGCCCATTTTTACATAGTTAACGCCACCCCGTCCTGAACAAACCACCTGTCCTATAGCAACAATTTTTTTCCTCAGCCATCCAGGTTTGACTGATACACACATAAGCTGAAAATGGCTTTTCTTTGCTGTTTTACAGGGAGCCCGTTCCACTGCCACATCCTGGATGCTACTCAGGTTACCGCCTCGGGAGACGGGTTGGACCGCGTTCCTATCAACCAGAGGACCTGGGTCAACATCGACACTCGCTCCGCAGGAGACGGGGACGTCAACGTCACTGCGACCTGTACGTTTCACAGTACTGATGTTTCTTTCAAAGTCTGTTGGTTTTGAAAATGATGCATGAAAGACTGGTTTACAGCTATTGAGACACATTTTTCCTTTGGGGTTCCTGTGCAGTATCAATTCGGCATGTTAGGAGACTGAAAGATTTCTGAGTTGTTAGTTTTCTATCATGTGTAGCTTCTTGACTTTCATGTTTGTGGTCAGCCTAGTTTCTAATTTTCTACTTTTTGTAGCATTTTTTTTTTAAATTCCCAACTTATATACAAATAAATGTGATAATAACACTGTCTCTTTTGAAATAAGTGGGCATCAACAAGTTGAAGATCTTTTTTCAGTAAATTTCTTTAGCAATAAGACACAAACATTATATAGTTAGGCTATTAGCATTTAATAGTTTATCTGAAATGTTGCTGTGTAAACCAATAAGCCTAGCTATCTGGGTACTTCTTTGATTTCTGCTGTCACTTTGCACCTCAATACAATTTTTCTGACATGATTAAAGGCATTGGTTTAGCAAACATGGCAATGAAAACACAATAAGGTAAGTCCCTAAGTCACAGGTGAGTTTGGTAGGGTGCTGTTTTTTCTATCCAATGTACACTTCACGTCTTGCACTCACCCCGTTAACAAATAATTATTTTAGAAACACAAACCTGTCATTCTGATGTTATCATTTTGGTCCACTTACTAGGTGATTGATCGAGTTTGTAGGACCCTGTACAACACTGGAGTGTGTGTGAATGGATAATGTGTGAATGAGTGTGGAAGAAATAATAGGCAAACCTTAAGTTAGGTAGAATAGGAAAAAAACAGTGCAATTCTGCCTAGTTTAAAACTTAGTATTTTCTAACATGATTGGTGTTAATCTGATAGTGGGAGTAGACATAGTTCTAACATTATTTTGGTATTTCCATTAACTCAAGTTTCAAATACAAGTCTGTGAGTTTTGCCAAAAATTGTCTTTTTGATTAGATTTATATCTATTATTCATTCAATAGCATTATCCATTACATGTGGGATTCTAACGTCTTTAGATAAGCCCTGATTGCATTTCTTTCACAGGAACAAAGTATTGCACCATTGTGTTAAGGTAGTCAAGACTGTTTCCTAGAAGTTTAGGAGTACATGATTGTTATCTCAAGATGTGTTCCTCCTGTTGCAGCCCCCAGCAGCCTGTCTGTGCCTGTTGTTGTGAGGAGGGAGGGACAAGGCATGTGGAGGGCAGAGTACACCCCCACAGAAGTTGGTACGTGCCACACTCATAGATCTGAAAAGAATTGACCCATATTTGAACCACAATTTTTCCTTGAAGATCTTAGATACCGTAAGTTTAAGATTGTTCTTTGTTCTTTTACACAGACACTAGTGTCTTCAAACATTTCTGAACATTAGTCATCCAGGAGTCGAAGATTGTCATGATGATATTCTAATTCAGTCTACACAACTGGATTACAATAATGAGAAGTACCAGACGTTTCAGATGTCCTTCTGACACTGATGAAATGTCTGATATTTCTCATTATAATCAAGCTGTATAGATTGACATCGAATATTATAATGTCTTCAAACTGTCTTTTTTCTTTCACAAATACTTTCTTTGATTTTGTGCAAGACAAGTAAAGGTGTAGGCAGCATGAAGAATCATTGTTCAATGTTTTTGCTTCTTTTGATGAACAGCCTTTTCCCTCCCCACTTAGGTGAACACACCCTGGACATCACATTTGTGGGCATGCCCATATATGGCTCCCCCTTCACGGCCTATGCCTATGACGTCAGTAAGGTTCGCGTCAGGCCGGACCCAGTGGGACCAGGCCAGATTGGGAAGACTGAGAACTTTACAGGTGAGAGAAACTCCATTCCTTTGAATTTTATGCCGAAAGAACAAAGCTCAAATTGAAATGGCTGTTTGACATTGTTCTTACTTACTTACTTTGACTGCCCATCCTTGGACATGCAAAACAATGGACACTGGATAGCTAGATGTACTTTTATATCAATTCATGAAAAATTGATAAATGTAAACCATCTAAGAACCTGTTCGTTGTTGCATTCTGGTATTGCTTGATTGTAAAATGTATGAGGAAAAATTTTTGTTTAAAGTTTGATCACCAGTATATTGGAATAATTCATTTCAGAAAGAAAACCTTTACAAAACAACATTGCTCTCTTCAGATGATATATTCTATATGACATACCATTGTTTCGTACTACAAAATTCAGCTATGATAGCAGATTATCTTAGATAGCAGCTATGAGTTAGATAAGCTTAAAGGCAATCTCTATTAGTATGTTTTTTCTCTTAATTGGTTTATACAAAAGAAAACTATAATTACAAATTAAAGAATTTACAGAAAAAGAAAGTTCATAGGGACATAACAAAACAATGTGAAATCAAGAAAACTTGTACTGATGTGGAATACAAATACATACAGAAAAAGAAGGAAAAATTATGTTGTTTATGTGCTTAGTTGATGCCAGCCAGGCTGGGACAGGCCACATCGATGTCAGTGTCTCCTGTGAGCGTCGGAACGTGCCAATCTCCGTGCAGACGAAGGGCCACGGCATCTTTGACTGCTCCTTCGTACCGCGAGACCTGCCCGACCACCTCATCGTGGTCAAGTTCAATGGACAGATCATTCCCAGTAAGTCTACTTTGTGCTTATCAGAATTCCAGTTATTTTGTGTTCTCTACACTGAATGAAGTTGAAGACCTGTTCACGGTACTGAAAGTTGTGCTGCTGTTACCAGTACTTTCCTGTAGTCTTTCGCCATCTACTGAGCTATTGTACTACTTCAAATCAATTGCCTATATAATGATTGTGAGAAATCAAAGTTTCTAACTTTATCATTTTTGAACAAATAAGTTGGCTCAACTGAAAGAGAACCTAAACATGAGCTCAAGCAAATGTAATTTTATTGAGAGAGTGCTTGCACAGAATGAATTTGGAAACATGTTCCTGATGCTGAGAGTTGCTGTCACAGCAGCATTTATACGTAATCTATTGCAATCTACTGAGCTACTGTATTGCTTCAATGTGACTCATACGGAACAATAACTGTTGTGGATTGTGGATTCATGTGTGATCCTCAAAGCTTCAAAATTTTCTATTGTCCAAGAAATTAGCAGCCTTACGCTGTAAGATTCTTAAAACATTACTCATTTGTATGGCAGGAGCTAAGATTTTATATTTCATTGTGAGAGTGTTTGCACAAAATAAGTATGAAAACCTGTTTGTGGTTCTGAAAGTTGTGCTGCTGTTGCAATACTCTTCACTCTAACATACTGTGCTACTGTATCAATATAATGTGCATGACATGTACAAAACAACTATTACAGATTGCCCGATGGTGTGTGAGATCCTGGATGCTGGTAGAGTTACCGGAAGCGGACCAGGGTTGGGAGTGATCCCGATCAACCGCCTGACCAGCTTCAGTGTGCGGGACGCACACAAGGGGGACATCAGTGTCAACATCCAGTGTAAGTTGTACACACACGGGGTAACCCTAAAGATGTGAAGTTTTGTGTATTGTGTTCTTAAAGGTTGCTACCAGGGATATCTCCAGATCCTGTCTATGATATGTTTTTTCGTAGGTGCATCAAATGTTGAACTGCATTTTGTGTGACTACTTTTCTAAATCAGATGGCCAAAATATGACTTGTTTGTTCAGTACAATCTCTCCATTCCTTTCAGTTATTGATTTGAACTTGCAGCCAACATTTGAAGATATTCTCACACCAAAATTTTATGATTCCTTGTCACTCAATTGTGATAGAATCATAGTAACTTTTCTCAAATGTGGACAAAAATGTGGACAATACCAAATTACAAAGTAATAGATGCTCACTGCCAATTTGACATTCAACATGGCTAAAAATTCCTTTCTCCGTGCAGTTCATACAAAAACAGATATTCCAATACAGTTGTGCTGTAAACAATTAATAATACAAGCACAATCTATCTATAATTTTTGACATGGGAGGACACTACAACAAAGATATGGGCAGTCAAGAGGCTACAAGATACATGTAATATGGACCTACTATGTAACTGTGCATAATGTCTTGCAAGACTTTTTTGTTACAGAAATTATGAATATTATCAATTTGTGCATCTTCTGCATTCTTGGTTTGATTGTGGTATTAATCTGCAAGCATGCAGCCATTCTTGGGTACTTTTTTATATTTGAGTGTTGTCTGAGTAAATGTGTGAACCGCTGCTTTGCATGCAATTCAATGTCATGCTGATACTAACAGTGTACAAGTGAGAGTGCATAATTCCCAGCACACACAGCCACTGCAATGCAGCATGTCAAAAACAGTATGACTGGATAGTTGTGGTTCAAAACTGTGTGAAAGTGCTACTAAGAAATAAGATACATCATTTCCACATGCATTCCTCTACCATAGATGTTTTATAACAGTGGTGTCCATCTTTTTTTTACTTAATTTCAGTTAAGTAGATTTTAAGTTTATCAAGTTTGTAGTTCCCCCCTTAACTGATTTTATGCTTTATGTTGCTGTCATCTGACAAAAGGGCAGTTCTTTGCATCGTCCCCATGCACAAAGTTATTTTTTTGCATATGTTTTAGGAAGAGTTTTTACATTTGAAACATAGTCTTACAACATACAATTTGGAGACTACAATTTTGAAGGGAAGACTAACTCACCCAACAACTCAACATAGAATCTACGTAACACAAATAACCATCTAATGGACCACCCAAGTCATTTGATTTTAACCCACCCACAAAGAAACCTCCAAGAAGCTGGTTTTGTAGAATCCATCTTCAAATGATTTTTCGCAGCGTGTCATCAGTACTGGTAAGTTAACATTGTCAAAGTACATACAACTTGTCTTGCACTGCATGCCAACAGCTAACTTGCACCAACATATGCATTACCTTATGAATGGTTGAAATGTAATTTCTTAGTCACAATCTTAACTATAACAAGGCTGTTTCTTGTAGCAATGTCCATGTTAACATGATAACTCTTGTAACTTTCATCTGCTTGGAGAATGATTTAAAGACAGTGCATGTGGTTTGCATGAGAAATAATACATATGTAGCATGTGGGTTTTAAATTGGAGTTGGGTTTCTAAGGTGCACAGACTGAAAATGGGTGCATTCAAAAGTCTTGTCTTACTTTGAATTTTGTGTTTGTTTCCAAGCTCCAAGTGGAAGGCAGGTGCCAGTCGAAGTGATGGGACCAGATAGCCATGGTCACTTGTATGTCACATGGAAACCCACAGAGAGTGGTGAGACTGGTTGATATGATTTTTTTCTATTTTTTCATCTATTACTTTGGCTGACATGCAGGTACATACAGCCAAGCTTGCCCAAATATATAGCCATTAGCTATTATTAAGATTTGTGAAACACAGTGTAGAAAATAGAATTCAACTTAATTTCCAAATGTACACGCATAGCCTTTTGTATTATGTTGACACACAGAATGCATAAACATCAGTTGAGGCCAGGGAAATATACGTTTTCCCAATCAACAAAAGGGGCTAAATACATTTATCTGCCAATTTGCAGAAGTGAGTATTTTGTCAAAGGATCATGCAGCATTTTATGATGTAGGTTCTTTTTTTTCCTTAACAACTGAATTTTGAAAATATCATGCCAAAAGCTAAGATTTGCAGTTGAATCAACAAGGCTTAATTCTATCAGGCTACAAAGCTAGCATTGCCCAATCACAAACAAGAACACATACAGATAACATTATTATCTGTCCAACCAGGCTTACACACAGTTGATGTATTTTTGGGCGAGGACCACATCCAGGGTAGTCCCTTCACTGTCAGGGTCTTTGATGCACAGAAGGTCAAAGTTCACAGCTTGGAGGGGGGACTTGTGGGACAGCCTCATTCATTCATAGGTAAGTCTGACCCTGTATTTTTTTGTATTCTATTTCACAAAGTACAATTTCAAAAAAATGTAAATTTGATAGATAGTGCTGGGGTTAGGCAATGACCAATATGGTCTATACGTGGTTTCCCCTCTTTAGTTCACTAGTTTATCAATATATGACAATAGCTTTAGTTGATAAAACAAATAATCTATTTGTCAGTGTTCTGCTTGTTGGAGTTTGTGGTAAATCTACATTGTGTAGTTAGTACACCTTAAAGAATGCAGCATAACTGTATGGGATAGTTTTCAGCACCACGGACAGGTACAAAATGGCCACTTTCTTACATATTCAAATGATTCTTTCTAGTTATGACTTGAACTCAAGATCAGCACTTTTTCTAACTCGACACAACAATGTTCTTCTTATCTCTGTAGTACGTAGTAGTAGTAGTAGTAGTAGTAGTAGTAATCATTACAGTTTATTGGTAAAAACATAACAGCACAAGACTGAATTGTGGTTTGATATTTGATAAATGGTGAGGTCATTTCTGAAAATTACTACGCGTCAAAAGTGTTGCAATCAATTACATGGATAGATAGATACAAACCAATTCATTGAAAGATTTAATCAATAGATAAAACCATTGTTCTTGTTGTACAGTTGACACATCTGAAGCGGGCCCAGGACATATCCGTGTGGTAATCCACGCAGGGCGGACTGAGGTTCCAAACCAGATCCAGGAGCTGGGGGGAGGGAGGTACAAGGTCACCTACACACCCCAGGAGAACGTGGATCACATGATCATGGTGGAGTGGAACGAGGTGGCCATTCCAGGTACTGTACACCAGATTATTTTCTTGATTCTTGGACAAATTTAAAGTTTGAATTCAAGGAAAGGAAAAGTGGAAATAGGGATCGATTGGAAAGCTTGACTCTGACTTTGATAATTCACTTCCTGATTCTGAGTTGAAATCAAAAAGTACAGACTTTTAGAATTTTCTGTCAGGCTTTGTTTTCATGGTGATGTTCAAACTTAGCATTCTGTTCTTAAATCTGTGAACCAAAAAGCTTTAATTGGTCTAGCCTTAATCTTAGCTTGGAAGTGCTAAACTAGCCAGATTTACCATAATTTTGATACACATATTTACTTTGGCTTCCAGTACATATGCAATTCTACCTGATATTCTATAGTTAAATCATAGCCTGAGTCTTAAGCATTCTATATTATACAACATTTAGCAAAATAAAAGCCTACCCTTTCTTTGATTTCACATGAAGTCCAATCCTTGTTCTACAGCACCCACTGGTGTTGAGTCTCGTGGAGACCAGTTTGTCGTCCCCGTGGCGGACGTTGGTCTGATCCAGGCTTCAGGGGTGGGGCTTATTGGCTCCATCCCCGTCAACAGCCTGGCGCAGTTCCGTGTTCTCACGCACGGGCAGACGGGAGGGGATCCCAGCATCATCATCTCAGGTAAGTCTTCTCCAGCCTGGGGACCATCCTGGTTAGTTTATATCATCTCTGATAGTAGCTACCTCCAGTGACTATCAGAGTGGACCTAAACTAAACCAGGATGGCACTTGGGTTACATTTTCACAGAGCTGTGGTGGGTGCAACTCTTGTCCTTTCCTGTCTCTTCCTTGGTTGGAAATCAGTTTGATCAGCTATGGTTTTGTGCCACTTGGTCCTACCAAAATGGAGCTTATTCCTCATACAGGTTACTTGATTGGCTATTTACAATTCTTCCAGCTTGAAAAAAAAGCAAATTAGGTCATCATAAGCCAGTTGAATATGCGTTGATGAAAAGTGATGATATTGGCATCCCAGGTTAGAAACATGAAGTTTACAGGTAAAAAGATTGAACAAGAAACAAAGGTTCAATGTGATTTTTATTCCTTGTTTAAGTGGCAGCATGAACAATGGCTGATCAAAATGGTTTTTAAATTCAATCCCTTCTTGGTGCAGCTGGCACTAATTTGCAAGCCTTAAACACTGGTGTGAGCTTTCTTCTTTAATTTCTATTCATTTCATTTCTTCACCCAAGCATGCAAGTTATGTTGTTATCCTACA
The DNA here is from genome assembly GCA_035149815.1 of Branchiostoma lanceolatum. Lineage (NCBI taxonomy): Eukaryota > Metazoa > Chordata > Leptocardii > Amphioxiformes > Branchiostomatidae > Branchiostoma > Branchiostoma lanceolatum. The sequence continues at coordinate 3,782,720 of CM068882.1, forward strand.
AGGTTACGAGATAATGGTTAAGGTTTATAAGGAAAGAAAAATAGGAGATCAAGGTTTTACGGTGTACACAAAATTTCACATATTCTAATGCAAAGTGGAAAATACAAATTCTAAAGATGGTTTATTCTCACATATGCCATTCAAATTAAATTCAGGCTCAATTTTGCTTGTTTCCTTTCAAATCATATAAGATCTTGCACAGTTGTTTCACAAGTTTATGTCCACAATTTTCAGTAGCAAGAAAATGCAACTTATAACACTGTAATAATCATAGACATTTCATTAGTCATCGTATAAAACTCCAGGCCTTAAAGGCACATAGCATACTGGAATGTACACATCCACAGAGCCTAGTGAAGCACCAAAAAGAAGGTTGCACCGAATGATTATGGGCCAGATACTGTTGATAAACCTAACTGCCTTCCATATCTATTGGTTCATTTCAAGGATGTTTTACAACTAAAGATTAATTTTATGAAGTTAGTGTAAAATATTTGTCATGGTAAGAAATGTAAAGTCGAAATTTCATATCATAAAAGATTAGCTAACTGGGCATGAGTAAAGACATTGATTCTTAGATGATATCAAGTATGATTGACCAAGTGTCACTTTTACTCAAAATACCAAGAATCCCTGTACAAGTATTCATATTACTTTTTTGAAAATATTTTAAAATGTTACATGATTGTGCAGAGTAGAATTCCAAATGAATTTGAGGTTCTATGAGCAGTGATGAGCTAAACTTGAAAGGTTGGGAAAATATTTTGTCCTGTGACAGTCTCACCAAGTGTTCTAATCAATAAAAAACGTCTGAATCTAAAAGAATGGTATGTTTGCAATACTGTGTTGTTACGTTTGCTTGCGCTGCCGGCTTTTAACACGTTTTTATTTCTTTTGTTCACATGCAGCCACGAATTTGTGAAGAGTTACATCACCTCCATCCATTCCCTCCCCACTGATGCCACGTCATTTCATTTGTAACAACGTGTCGTAAAATAAAACTGTGTGTGGTCGTGACGCACCCTGTCTCTGTCTTCTTATTTCAATCATTGGCCCTTCACCTTTTAAGTGTTTCGGCTTCCATGCATGTTCCACAATTTCCACACAAAAGATCGAAATAATTTATGGCCAGGGGTGTTTTGATCACCTGTGTCTTTGCATTTCACTCCCTTTTCCACCAATGTCACATTTAGAAATTATCTGTGTATCATTCTCAATAATCTGAGGAATTCGGAACATGCATGCAGCCTAAACGTACCAAAACAAATGCCCTGGGATTTCAACAATGCACCACCCCTGTCTTAAAAATACAATGATCCAGAACATGACATGTGTTATATAGTCTGGATCATCTCATTTTGGATTGGGGGAATTGTTGTGACAGTTTTGGTTTACATAAGTAAAAAAAATTCCCCCTTTTCAGAGTTGAACACGTGTTCAAACCATTGGAAGATGAAATTCCACTGACACATACAAACCTCACTCAGTGACATGATTAATGCAATGATAGTAACAAACATTGCACAACACACAATGACAAGATGTCATAATTTTGGTTTGATTTTTTTGTCATGATGTTCAGAATAAACAAATTGAATAATATCAATAACTAGTATTATGCTGTTTATGTATTATTTGCCTTATGTCTTGTGTTACAGAAACATGCTTTGTCGAGTTTATTTTGTTTCAAGACATCAATGACTAATAATTCCTTTTCAATGTTGAAGAAGCTTAAAGAATTAACAATAATAGCTGTTTTTGTTCCCTTCCATGCTGCATGTTATTATCAGCTCTTTGGGCCCACTGTAAGTCCAGCATACATGGACTGCTTTACAAAATATATAGCTTAAGACGTTTCTTTCTGTTTTGCTCCAAGACTTGGATTTTTATTCAGAGACGCACAGGAACTCTAAATATTTGCACTTATTTCCAATTTGCATTTTTGCCTTAGGCAATTTTTAAAACATCTGGCACAATTGTGCTGTTGTTGCTGTACATTTGCATGTTGTTTATCAATCAACAGTTACTGTAGATATTAAGTGTATTTTTCACATTTTTGCACTCTAATGTAATTTGTAAAGAGGCAGAACTTTAAAATTTGTGATTTTCAACTTTTAGAAATTTTTCTTTATTCTACTTAAAGTTTTCAATGCTATAAACTGTTTTAACGTGTCTCTGTGACTTTTTGTGGAGCCAGTGATGTCCAAGAACTGCTACCTTTAACAAAACATACCTGCATGTGTTTATTCTCTGTACAGCGCCTAGCAGGAGACAGGTACCTTGCAATGTGCTACCAGGCAGAGGTGGAGAGTACACTTGCGAGTACACTCCAAATGAAACAGGTACGTTTCAATTTTACGTCACTTAACATCTAACTTAATCCCCAGTTGGCGACATGATTCCCCCTGGTGAAATAAGTAAACAAGCAAACAAACTTTACTTTTAGTGTACATTATGTAACGTTATTTGGTTCTTGCACCAAAAATGATATTGACCTTGAGATGTTGGTCTTTCAGTAGATTTGTAGAATAAGATGTGGGACGTACCTACATGTAACAGTGTATGTGTGGTCCAGTGTTTTGAAGCCCTACCTTTGGACAAGAAGGTTGAATTTTGAATCCCAGGACATGGTCACTGTCCCAATCTGCTCAAGGATAATGCATCACTCCCAACACAATTTTGAAAATAGCTTATCAAGAAGAGCTGGAGAAATTTCCTGGTACTTGAACTTTTGAATACAGCTCACAGAATATTCCCTTTTTTGCCACAATCAGTGGAAAAATAGTATTTCAGTGAATTAAAAGATGCATTCCAGTTGTTCCTTCAATCATTCACATTTGGTGAAGATTTCCTGTGATTCTGTATATTTGTATGATGTTCTGTCATGCTCGACAGGAACATGTGGAGATATTTGTGTATTTGTGTCCCCTCACAGAGGATGAACTGAACTGAACTGTATGATATGTACATAATATTTTACATTTTGTCTTTTTTTGTACATCTTTCTCCAGGTCCCCACCGAATCGAGGTTATGTATGCCAGTATGCCCATCAACGGCAGCCCCTTCACCTCGCAGGTGTACGACAGCAGTAAGGTCCGTGTTGGAGACATCCCCAATGGGTACATCGGCAAACCTAACTCCTTCACAAGTAAGTGCCGCACTTAAGATACTGTGAATCTTAATCATAAGACGTTAATAGTGTTTTGAACTTAAAGTTTATGGTTTTGCATTGACCTCTTAATGCAAATATTTCATTCTGCCTTCCATTGTTTTATTTATATTGTTTCAACTGCAAACTTGAACATTACAGTTTTCAACGACAAAATTCTTCAAGTTTGCAATACATTTAACAAAAGCAATGCCTTCGAGTTCAAAGGCAAATCCCTTGATTGGCACTGTGGAAAAACTTCTTAAGACCAAGTAGTTGAGGACTAAGAGAATTTTTCCATCTGAAATCATAAGTTGTAATATTGCAAAATGGAATGTCTGAGATACATTGAAATTGAAGAAAGCACATTTGTTAACTTTTGAGTTAAGAAATATGCTCTTTAAAGAATTTAAGTACGGCATGTACAGTCAAACCCGGTTAGAGAACCACCTGGCACAGGCAACCACCTGTCACAAGCCACATCAAAACAGTCCCATTCATTTAACATACTAGTTGGTCCCACGCACACTGTCCTGAGTAACCACCTGTCCTCAGCAACAATTTTCTCAGTCCCTTGAGTGGTTGCTGAATCCAGGTTTGACTGTACCATGAAGGTTATAAAAACTTACTCATGCTAATTTTATGTCCCGATAGTTGATGCGACCCAGGCTGGGCCAGGTGAGGTGACAGCTGATGTGGGGAACCCCATGCACGTGCCTGAGCAGCTACAGAACCTGGGCGGTGGCCGCTACAAATGCGACTTCACTCCCACCAACACCAACCGCCACGACATCACTGTCAAGTTCAACGGGGAACTGGTGCCAGGTAATCACTTGTCCTTTATCATGCCCTGTTCATATATCCACCTATGTAGGCAAATCTGTATATAACTCTGTGCAAAAACGAGACAATATCATACATTCCTGACGCAGCATACTGTTTACCAACGAGCGTTAGCATGTACATTATTCTATAGACTATTTTACTGTTAGTCATAGACTAGATTAGTTCTCTACATCTGTCGACAATTAGCAATAGTTCAATCCTCATGTACATTAGTTGCCATACATTGTACCAGCTACAATTGTCGCGCAATAAAGTTCTTCTTCTTTAACTTTTAGAACACTAAGTAGCCGTTTGGCACCCAATTTCCTATTAGTTACAGAGTTAGGCACCAGGGAGAATGTTGTATTGTTCTAACATTACACAATAAGTAATGGCAGGTGTAACCTCTAAGCAGATGTTGGGAGGGAAGATTGAAACATTGTGGGACTGTCCTATTTCTCGACACACACCCAGATCACATGTCAGAAAAATAGAAAACTGTACATCATAAAAACAGGGCAGGTACAAAAGGCTATCATTCAATATTCTCTTTCAACAGACATGTATTCTTACAGATTAGGCAAGTGTCTGCAGCTTTTACACATGCTTCCTAAGTATGGTAGCTCATGAGACTAACACTCACAAAACACCAAAAATGCTTCAAATTGTTCTTGACCAGAAATAGCTGATCAGATGTTAAAACATTCAGTATGCATTTTTTTATTTTTTTATTGAAAAACCCATACTGGTATGCATAGCATTTGATTTTGCCGTAAAGTTTATGAACTTCAGCTGATTTTCTTTTCTCTACAGGAAACGTGTTCCACTGTGATGTAGTGGATGCCGGTAATGTGACAGTGACAGGCAGTGGTCTGGATCTGATCCCGGTCAACCAGCCAGCCCAGTTCATTGTGGACCCCCATGGAGGCCCTCCATCTGAAGTCAGGGTCAATATCAACGGTGAGTAATCATCAGATTTTACAGATGCTGTTGTTGTTGCTCTTTCAATCTCATTTTTCTGATCTGACATAAAACATTTTTGCTCAATGTAAAAAAGCTTCTTGTTACTACTGATGTGCTGTGACTTAATTATTTTTGTTTATTCTTACCTTGTATATAGCTAAAATGTGACATTTTTGTATAGGGTCATTGTTATCCTTATCCAGTATAATAGTTGATAAATATTATCATGTGTTACCACAATTCATGTAGTATGTATTTTTGTTACAATTCAATAAACTAGTACTAATCATTACGGTAAAATGCTTTCATCACAGTTGTTATTTGCAGTTCATGTAACGTTACATTTACATTTTTTACAATTCAATAAACCAGTAATCAATTACGCAGTCCTATTGAAACATACCATTGCATATCAAATGTTGATAACAATTTTCTTTCTTCTTTCAGAACCGAACGGTCGTCCCCTGCCCAACCGAGTAACTCACCAGTACGATGGCACCCACCTAGTGGAGTACACCCCGAAGACTGTGGGTGCCCACCCCATTGATGTCCACTACGCAGGCCTGCTAGTTCCAGGCAGCCCATTTGAATGCATCGCGTATGACGCCAACAGGGTGCGCATTTCTGACATCCGTGATGGATTTGTGGGCCAAGAGCTTGGATGCAAAAGTAAGTTGTGTTACTTATATATCTCAGGTAGTGTCAAATTGAACAGAATATCACATATTGAAAAGTTTAAATAGTCAACTTTCTGTTAATGTTGAGACTGTCAAGCTTAAGCTAACTACAGTCATAACTGCCCAAGAAGACCACTCAGATGACCGATAAAATCTGGTCTATGTGGACAGGTGGTCACGGTAGACAGTATTCTTCATGCTCGTGTCAATAGGAAAAATTCTAAGAGACAACCCTAAGATTTAAGTGGTCAGATAAGCATGTTGAGGTAGTCGCTTGTACATGGGTTTGACTGTATCACTAAATTAAATTATCTGTTATAGTTGATACCAGCCAGGCAGGCCCGGGTACCGTCAATGCCGAGGTGACACAAGGTGGTCGACCTGTCAATCACTATCTCCGCGAAGACCCGCCCGGTAGCGGACGCTACAGCCTGATGTACACCCCAGACGCTGCCAAGACTCACGAGATCAGGGTTCGCTTCAACGGACAGTCTGTGCAAGGTGGGATATATACATTCATCAACTATCATTCAGAATGCTCTTTTGTCAAAGCTTTAAATCTAGTCTTATCTTTATCAGTCATACCTTATCTTAAACCTTAGATCCTCTCACAAGATCAGTGTCGTATAGGTCGGCAAACGATGCTCCTTCAAAGATTTTGGTTTTGTGACAGTAGTTCCGTTTCCAAAAGTCCTGGAACACTGTGACAATAGAATTGACATTTTGTATGTATTGTAAAAAAAAGTATGGGGCTTTAATTTAGTTTTTTTCATTGTGCATAATTATGTTCAAAGGAATATGATAGACTTCTTTAAGAGTAGCATGCTCTATACAGGTCATTGTTGATAAGGCTAACAAAACGTCATGAGTAATTAGCGAGTCCTCAGGCAAGAAAGGATGTTACTCCATGTAAGTATTCTGAGCCTCAGGTTGAGGAATTTGATAATCTTTTGATTCTTGTTGATGGAAACCACTGCAGATAACACCATACTAGGTTATACTCTTCATCAGTTTCAGAAATATACCTGTTTTTAATATTTGCTTATCTTTTCCAGGCTCTCCCTACAGAGAGGAAGTCTTTGATCCTCGCAATGCAGCAGCGTACGGAGAGGGTCTGGGAACCATCCCTGTCAAGAAGGCCACGTACTTCATCGTGGACCCACGCTCAGCCGGCAAGGCAGACATTTCTGCCAACATATCAGGTTGGGAAACGAGACTATTATATACTTTTCTAGCTCAGTTTTTGGTCTTATCGTTTTGCATGTGTTGACAAACATTTTCAGAGAAAGAGTGGCTTGAACAAACAATAGATTTTTCTGGTAAAGTTAAGGATTTTTTCTTATCATAAGAATGCAAAATGCAAAGTAGTGAGTATTTTATTATGCATTTCTGTCTTGTCCGATTTTATGAAATCAGCCATTGGGACATTAAGGGCATTGAGGGAATTCCAGTCATATTCAATCTGTTCTTTTAGATACAGATGTACAATTTGGATTCATGCCATTACCTGAACCACTGCAAATTCTAAAGAACATGAAATATGATATTGATTTGAATATATTTCCATTGAAACACCTTAATATTTCTACTACTCAAACAGTAATTTTGCTTTTTGTTGCATGCACTAATAAATATATACTACAGCACGATATCAAAGTATTAACTGCATGACTTGTAACATGTTGACAATTTTCTATTTCAGTGCTAACCATGCACCCTCTTCCCCCAGAACATCAACATGTACAGAAGTAAAACCAGTTGAACAAACCCTTTGAGTGTCTTTATGAATGAATGGGACAGTATGACAAAGATAACAAGTGTGAATGGAAACTTTCTTACAAACACACACACACTACTAAATCTTGCCAACACTCAAACAGAGAATTCAATGCAATTAAACATCCTCTTTCCAACCCTTGGTCTTGGTGATGGTCTTCATTATTAACTTCAACAGAACAGCTCACAATCGCTCACAGCATTACATACATTGACATCGCCAATGGGGTTTGTATCTGATGATCAGAGACTTTATACCATGAATAGTATGTGGTATAAATGGTTACAATAGCGTACCTCGTAGGTTACAGTTGTTTGATAACTCCTAAATGTCATTTGATATTTGTATTGATTTACAACTGATAATAGCATTCACTTCTTGTTAACAGAAATTTATTGCCATTTTTCATAACTGTCTTGTTTTTTACTACACATGTGCAGTTGTAGTTTTACCATTCATAAGATGCTTTTGCTTTGTTTTTATCACTGAATCAGAGCATTTTCCATGTTTTGCTATTTTGCACTGCAGCCACTATTTTTGTTTTGTTGATAGCATTTTCAAATATCTCTGTATTTCTTAGATAGTATTCCTTAACTTGAACATTAATGTGAGAGTGATATATGTGAATAATTTGCACCTATATACAGATGAAAATTTATTTTACTCATAAAATACCCCACATAAAGGCACTTAGAATTCTTCAAATCATGTTGCACATAACATTAATCATTACTGCTGATTTAAGTTTTAGTAACTGTCTTTCAGTTTGACATAGTTAACTACTCTTGACATATACATATGCACCTAATAATGTTAAAAACGAGCACCCTTTCACTACTTGCACATCCATACAGTTCTTGGTGACAAAATAGTCTTGTCACTTATAATCGTTTACAAAGACTGGTGTCTAATTTTGTATTTCCGTGACTTGATGATTTTTGCAGCTCCCAGTGGGAACATGGTGCCCAGTAGGGTGGTTCCTGGCCGTGACGGCACCCACAAAGTGGAGTACACACCGTATGAAGTCGGTAAGTGAACAAACCGTCAAAACAACATACTCGTATACAACGTATTGAAAAAAATGCAACATTAATTGGATAGTAAAGGGAACTTTAATTGTGAATATCTGTAGATCACTTATTTATTTATTTATTGCTTTGGCTAAAACATGGACAACCAAAGTTTTCCAACTAGCGGGTAGCTATTACCAAGGGCTAACCTTGGGAGAAAATACAATAATAACATGATCAATAAGCTGATAGATTAAAGATTATACCATAATCAATGACTGATTATGATGGGAGAAAGTGCAATAGTAGCACAGTCAATAAGTTACTAGATTAAAAATAACAGGCGAATTTACATCATATCGAACTTTTGATAACAAATCACTTCAGTATTGCTGAATAATTATGCTGAATGACAATTCTGACAACGACTGGATTATTTTCGTAACAATATTGACAGCTGCGTTAGATATGGATAATGTGGTCATATGTTTACGAACGAATAGTAAGTTACTATCCCCTTAAAACCACAAAACCCAAGTATTGTAGAGAAAGTGGGTCATTTCGTCTTCCACTGCCGCCAAAGAAGGTTCGTCCGATAAATACACATGAACTAGCAGCGATAGTTGGTTTCGTGTATATCATAAGATGTCCCCGTTCAAGGCTCAAGGATATAATGTCTTCAGACAATGTTTTTGTTGCTTGCAATTAGCCACAGCCTTCGGGCAAGAAACGATATATGACCTAAATATGTCCAGATATGCAGCTTTTACTCTTCAGTGCCAACCTGTTGTGTTACGCCATGAGGCGGTTTACCAGGTATGCAATACAAACACCAACATGTCTTTGTTTTTTATGTACAGGACCTCACCAGGCGGATGTGTTCTACGCCGGCTATCCGATCAACGGCAGTCCGTTCCAGCCGGTAGCTTACGACGCCAGCGCCGTCAGGGTGTCGGAAATTCCCGACGGTCGGGTTGGACAGAAGATCGACTTCAACAGTAAGGATTTATTTATTTATTGTCAAATGCTACAATACATTACGCCGACTCTCGAGGCAGCGTAGCTGATATTGGAGAGTCGACATTTATGGACAGACAGGTACATAGGCAATGGAAATTACACAACACTAGTTTAGATACAATGCTACAATCAATCAATAAAATCAGCCTTACAACCCAATTAAGATCGTTGAGTCATTTGAACAAATACATAAATAAATTATTAAGTGCATGAGATAGAATAGGTTATAAGTGCGTTTTGGAGGTCATTTAGAGAAAGGATTAACTGTACTTTGTACGTTGAACTAACAGTAAGGATCTAGTACTACTGCACGGAAAATCTGGGTGCCCTGTCCAAAACAATCGTACTGCTTACTTTGTAGAGTATAGTTTCAGGTATATCAAAATAGTGTGGATTGTTGACGGCCGTATACGTAGAATTGGCCACTCTTGGCGGTGAACTTCATTGTTAGATTTGGGGGAAATGAATCGTAAATTGGGATTAAAACAGCAAAACCTGGGTGCTAAACGGCTGAAATTTTCCCCTTTGATGTCTTTACGCCCTTAATGTACCCATGCCCTACTTGTTCACTGACAGCGCCCCTTTCTGTCATTCAAAAATTATACTGTCCCACCTATATAATGTCCTTGGTCCACTAAACCCCGATTTGGTCGTAATGCAAATGATAACTGTTCTGGGGATTTTTTACAAACTTTCTCACCTCACCTTGAATAGTTCATTCTTCATTTTGCCTTCATGTATTGTCCTACGTCAATTTAAGAGCAGTCATGCATTTGGTGCCGCTAAACTACCTTATTTAGTACCCAACTGTGCCCTATTGTTCTCATTGTCAGTGCAACATTGCCTGTGACAACAGACACATTTTTATCAATCAAGAATTCAAATCATTATACTCCACATTTCGTTTATTTGCAACATCAATGTATACCGTCGCTAAGTCTTGATTGGCATGGATGTCACTAGCAGTTGTCCGATTTCTACGGCCGTGTAAGTTCACCATCCACGATCTTTGAAAATAGCTCGCCGTTTGGGCAGAGAGATTTTGGTGTAGACAATGAGACGTATATAAGAACGATATCAACTACGTGTATGTACAAATGTAGCACCTACTAGCACGTGTATGTAGCTTCGGTTCGGTTACGTTTCTTCCCAGAAAGAAGTAGATAATCGCCCTTGCCCAACACGCGACGTATTGAGCCAGTATTCTCAAGAAAGGAAACCTTCAAGGTGCCAAGATGAGATCACGGACACTCCTGGGAAATAAGAAGGAGAAGACGAATAGTTGAGGTGGATCACTTGGCAGACGTAGATAATGGAGTAGTTTTACATCATGTGTGAACCTCTACTGCCATTGACATTTGTGGGTACTGCCTGGGGTCATGAGAACTCGGGAGCAATCTTAAATCCTTTGTCTCACCCAATCGTACAGATTTTTCGAGATACATATATCTATTTGGGCAAAAGTATAATTCAAGTCATTGATAATTGGCTCGTAGCTCTTGTTATCACGTAGCAATGGACGTTCCATTCCTAAATTGATACTGGAACAGACGAGGTGTTTCTATCATGAATTAATTTGTTTGGCAAAAGTCAAAAGTATACTTAAGACTATCGATTCGTAGCTCTCGCAATCACGTAGTGGTGGGGATCATTTTCTATGGCCTCCATTTATACTAAAACTTTTGAAATATGATGAAAATAGCATCAAGGACAAGATAGGCTTTTGGAAATAAGGCCCACTGACGGCATTTTTAAATGAGCATTACTTCCAGTCGGAAACTATCATCTACTAGTTTTACCTGTTTTGTTTCTGCTCGGCCACTTGTCATTTGCCTGGGAACAATTTCCGGGTCCAAGCTATTAGGGCGGTGATGCTTACACCGTTGGCATTTCGAATCAATTTCCTGACATTGACTTTCCACATATAATTCTGACATTTGCGAATATAAGTCAGTGTCATTGCCAAACCCAGAAGTCCTTCGCCTTGACATCATGTAACAACGTTAAGGTCCCGATCTCGCCGAGAGTAATCGGTGTTTCGCTGATTTCGTCGAACTTGAAGGAGCCAACAAATTACATACACTCCCTATGATTGGGGGATCCTTCTAGTGGGAATGATATCCAATTTAGAGCTGATTCCATGGCATTCGATTACCATTCGTCAAACTGTATTCGGGCTGTCGACGACAAGGAAACTGAGAAATCGCCAAAAATAGTACTCCAGATGTGCCTAGTCTACGCAGTGTTGTTACCTGGAAGAGTCCCATGATTAAACTGGTTGCAAATCAAACCCCTTCGTTTAGAAAGTGGCGTAAAATTGGTTTATGTCGTTGATATCGTTACCAGAGTTGTTTCATCTCCCACCCAAAACACAGTCGACACCAGCCGTGCAGGGAAGGGAGACCTTGACGTCGGCGTCAACGTCAACAACAGGAACGTGCCGTTTGAGATGGACAGCGGGCGTCAGCGTGACGTCTTCGAGGTGTCCTTCCTGGCACAAGAAGCGGGGACGCACCGTATTCCGATCTCCTTTAACGGGGACCCTGTGCAAGGTAAGACCTAAAATATTATGGGTGGGCCAGTTGATTCAGAATATGTAAGAAAAACTCTACATGGTCTGTTGAATTCTCCTTTAAAGCTAGCAGCAGCGACTATATATGTGTGTTCCTGGAATAACTTCAGGCACTTCAGAATCTATTACTTTCCCGTCTTACACACGAATTATACAAACAAGACGGTTGTCTCAGTGTGCTAAATGTGCGAAACGCTTTCAACTTCAAGTTCTACTCTATGCATACTGTTACATACCTGCGAAGTGTAAGATCTTTATAATGATATAGCTACATTTTAGACACAGCACAATTAACCTAATGTTTAAAAATCAGCATATTTCCTTCCTCCGATTGCATCGCCATCGATCGTTGCATGGCGAACATATTCGAAATAAGTTGTGCATCTCGTCCCAAATGGACGATACAGTACAGTAAAGGCAAGGTAACATCGATCTATGTGGAAGTGGAGTCCTCTGCTGTCAAAAAATATAAATGTACATCACACCGCCTCAATCGCCAACAAGCTTCTATCAATTCTTGGCACATTCTCTATGATTGATAACGAGAGGCAACCGTACCTTGTGGGACGCGGTCTTCCATTTCCGAATATCCGTTCTGTGGTGGCCCGTCCACACCCCCGGGGCTTCCTCAAGGCCGTAGTCCTCCACTAATCGATAGTACCGACTGCTCGGCATACTTTCCTGGGAATTGATAATCTCAGAGGCACTCATTCATTCTCTGTAAAGCAGCGTACCAAAGATACCGAAGTCGTATACCTTATTTATTAGAGGAATAAGATTCCAAGTTGAATTGCCTGCTTAACGGAAATCGTACGGCCTAATCATTTCATATTCTGACAGTCTCTTCGATTGACAGATTTCGCCTTGTGCAAGGCCACTGACAGTAAACGAAGATCATATCGTCATTTTTCCTAGCAGAGTTAGACGTAAGTTATCAGATTTTGCTAAGAATGGAAATTCTCCGCGTAATTTATCACGAAGACACCATAGATACGTTTCTAACGTATCTAATTTCTTAACTGCACATTTGCAACTCAAAATTGTAAACTCGACTGTAAGGAGAGCAAAAATGTATCTATGGTATGTATGATGCGTACCTATATTCAGTAGTTCTCTCTCGTAGGGTGGTTAGAAGAGAACCCTTCCTGGAAGTACCAATGGCTAAACTCAAAGGCGTAGTACATTTCTGAAGCACTTATAGCGCACGGTCTGCAATAACGTAACATGCTGGGCAATTGATTAGATCCAGAATGCTGAGATCCGCAGTTAATCGACCGCATCGGGTACTGAATGGAGTGATTTTATGACCGGGAAGACCCCGTTGGTTGTCTCCCAGGCGAGTTTCGGCGTGGTGATCACAACATCCCCGCCTCAGGCACGTTATTTCCCGGCAAATATGAGGAGAGATGACGGTAAGGCGTCCACAGAACATTCCAGAAGCTGTTGAACCAGGATATTCGGGTGCAAACGGATATGCTGAAGTTCCGTGTGTTTAGAAAGCTCCGTTTTGGTAAGCATTGCCGGGCCGGGTGGATTCACGCCTGCGGAACTTCTGCCCTCAAATGACTTCATTTACTCCGAGTATCTGTTAAATGTGCAGCGCTGAATTTGGATGCTATCACGAGCGCGCTAACTACATGGATGGCAACGTTTTTTTCAGCATATCTGGAGCTTTTTTTCAGTATTCTGATTGTAGGCTTTGGACAAATTCATGACATAACAATGTCGCGTCATCACTACTAGCATTGAATGGGCGGATACTAAACATGTTGTATTGATTTCTATACCAAGAACATCATCAGTTATGACTGAACGTCATTCTGTATGGAGAATTTTTAACTTGTTCACAATTCGACGTAAATTTGGATGATGGTCTTCTCTTATGTAACGACTGTTTACAGTATCAATTTTAGATTTCAAAAACAAATCAACAATGATCTAAGCTCATTTTGACACTTTAAGATAATTTCCTTTTTTGACATTTTTTTCCGTCAACTAATCTGTTTTCTTCAGACGTCTACGTTATCATTGTATTCTGTTGCAACTGTAGTATAATCAAAGTGTGCTAGGTTCAATTTGTCCAGTTTGCCTCTTCGAAAACCTGTTAAATATGTATTTAATAACAATACAACAAACACTAAAAAAACCACTTTTGCTTTACAGGAAGCCCGTTCCGAAGTGAAATAAAGGCAGCCGGCAGGGCCACAGCCTCGGGAGAGGGTCTGTACCGCGGCCAGGAGGACAGGACAGCCGAGTTCGTGGTGGACACCACCGACTGCGACAACCTCCCGCTCGATATACAAGTTGACGGTCAGTTTTATACCTGGAAATGCATACAAGCTTTTCTAAACAATGTCCCTAAGTTTCCACCAGCTATAATATCTTAAAAACACACGTTTCCACTGAAACCCCCAAACCTACTTATCATTAAAAACGTGGAAATTTTCATTAGCCACTGCCTCCGAAAAAAGAAGTCAAGCCTCCCAGTAATTGTTAGTAGAAAAATCACATTGATCTATAGAATAGACGTGTTTTACCTTTTTTACGCGTATACGTTGTTGTATCTGTATGTACCGTTCCAATTAGCCTACGGGCACGTATTTTCAAAAAGAAATTAATTACACTGATTTTTATTTTCGCAGCCATGACGCATATAAATCTCGTACAAAATGCTATACATGTATGTTAGTCGTTAAGACATTTCACACTATTACTTGCAATTGCCCTATGGCCGCCATAATGTACTAGTATTCTGGCCATGTCTTCTGTTACCGTTAACTTTCATTCGCCGGAGTTCCTCAAAGCATCGCTCCATAAACGCAGGCTTTGTCACGCTTGTATACTAGAGAGATGTGGCTGATCAATTTTCCGTTTAACGTTTCTGCACAGACCCTAATGCTTTATTGACAAGAGCTAATTTGAATTGCATAGAGTGTCGTCGTTTCAAACGACCCGTGTTGTCCGATGGTGCGCATTTGGGCAGAAACAGCCATTGGACGTAATGCTCTTATCTACGAATGACCCATGTGCAAATGGCTTATAGAATGTAATGCCTCGATTGGCACATTGAAGATGGCGTAGTGGAAAATCGTGTCCATTTTGTTACGGGTTAATACTGTATAACGATTTGCAAGCTTTTAAATGTGGAAGACCTTCAGAAATGGGAAGGATTGTGTTTTATGTCGTTCAATATTACGACATCATAATTCAAAGCTGACATGCTAAGAATAGGCCTTAAGGCGAAATTTCACAGTTTTTCCCACGGGCTTACGTACGTTTCTATAAGATAAGGATAAATTACTTTGAAGTGAATGAAGAAACTACACATTGTCTGGTATTGAACAAACGTTTCACAGAAAAGCAAAGAAGAAATACGTTAAAAAACAAGGAATTGTCCCAAAAAAAGTCAAATTCGAGCTCTGTGCCAACATTTTCAGAGCACAGTGTGATATTGAGTACTTTCGACATTCTGACGGCGTATCACCAATAAAAAAAGCACTAAACGATTTGTGGACGTATCTGTCGATAACATGGTCCTTCAATCTGCCAATTACAAAATCAATTATGCACCAACGATCACAACCATCCGATAAAGATACGGGACTCGTATTTAACCCGACGTTATCATCATTGTGATAAATCGATAAGTCGTTATCTTTGTCAGTTCTCTACTGAGTTTTTTTATGTCAGTTAGGTCGTATATTATTATGCTACTTTTTAGATCGTATGTATTGCTGTGTTGGTGATCTGTATGGCCTAAGTTTTGCAATTTTGTTACGTGTTCTGTAATGTTTTACAATGTACATGTTTATGTGTGGGTCACGACACCAGCAATAGCTGCATGTGTCCCACGTATATTGTACCGTCGCAATTCCAATCAAATCAACAAAAAAAATGTTTTTTTTCCAGGTCCGAACTCCATTGCAAAGTGTAGCGTTGAACACCGCGGAGATAAACATTACGTCACATACGTTCCGGTTGAAGTGGGGATCTTTGACATCACTCTCAAGCATGGTGGACAAGAAATCGACGGTAAGTTCTCGAAGATCTCGTTTGAGACTGGACTTGTCACAATCCATGCAACTGAAAGAAAACTAGCCTGATTAAATCGCGCTCCTAGCGGCCGGCCCGACAGTTACCCGACCCCTAGAATGGAAGGGTGGCAATTAACCCCGGCCAGCGAGAGATTCACGGTATAAACACAGGCTTAATGAAATGTAGGAGAGAAAATATTACAGATAGGATTCTGATCTACTCAAACAACCACTGTTATTGTAGGTCTCAGCTCTTGTGAATGAATGCAAACGACTACTTTAAAAGGCGTGTAAAAGTTAAAATAGTGCGTTTGATCTTTTCCCGCAAAACATATAATCTAATACTTTTGAGGCAGTCTATATCCAAAGTGTCGTACCGTAATAAAAAGCTAGCCTGTCCGGAATGGTAAGACCTTATATGCCGTAAAACTAAATAAAAGCTAAAGATGAATCAGTTATGTGGATGTAATACCATGTTTTATGTCGCATTGCAGGAAGCCCGTTTCATCCTACAGTGATCGATCCACGTAAAGTGAGGGCCAAGGGCGGGTGGAACACTTTCCTGGGTTCCAACGGGCGCTTGACGCTCTTCGTGAACGAGAGGTAAGGCTTGTCAACAATCTCTTTTGTTTCATTACCTCATGATCAGTTTGTTTGTTCGTTTGTATGTCCTGGTGTGTGTCTACAGTTAGGCAGCCTACCAGGGCGTAAGGCGGAAATGGTGTAATAGGATATTTGGAGAATTGGATATCTCGTTTGGCTCTGCTCCAATGTTGTAGTCAGGCAGGATTTGATGACTTACCACTACACCCACACGTGTCTGTGCGTTAGGGATCCGTTAGGGATATTTCTTATGACGATATATTGTAGATGATTTCATTTCAAATATTTCTGGTGTTCAATTATTTCTTACAAACGGTCTGGGTTTTTTTAAGAGGTTGACTGCAAGAACAGCTTGGTAAGACGTAATGTACAGTTTGAGTGGGTATATATAGGTCTCCCGAAATTTAGGTACATATGCGAAGAAACTATTTCACAGTCAAAGCGGAAAAGAAGACTTCGTCTGACCCATGTGTGGTGTTTAACTCTAGATACACACTCCCTCTGGATGCGGCGGAGGCTGGACCAGGCAAGATGTCGTCCATGGTGCGGGGCCCGACTGGAGAGATCCCCGTAGACATAGAGAAGAGGAACGACGGCATGCACTTCGTCTCCTTCACTCCTGTTGCTGACGGTAACTGTTACTTACCATACGTTTTTTGTATGGGGAATAGGAATGGTAGGGACTGATAGTCAGTGTTCCTAGGAAAACCATCTATATCTGTGTCTATGTAGCCGGTATAACCACCCTTTGGCTTAACACACCAGCTTTGTGTAGAGACTAGGGGTGGGTACCGGTACCGTGTACCGGTACAAAACCGGTATTTCTTAATAGACCGGTCCAAAAAAAACGGTCCGTAAAAAATCAGTGCACCGGCCTATGGACCGATTAGAAAATTTATAGTACCAGGCTACCAGCAGGCGGCCAAATAACTGGTCTAAGAAAATACAAAACAGCACATTTAACGAGTCGTTTTCGAGACGTTAGCTGTGAATCATATCTAGAAACACTTAAAGGATGAGTAAACAGACGGTGAGGAAGGAGAGTATAGTTATGATTTTGAGACAAAGTGCAAACCTAAGAAATTGTATCGTTCCAGACGTGACGTTTATAGACTTTTACGTGTGTCTCGCTCTCCAAAATATGATGAACTGCGACACTACTATAATCAGGTACAGGTACAGGTACAGGTACAGGTCCGGACCTGGACCTGACCCCCTGGACCTGGACCGGACCTGAATTTTATGTACCGGTACCCACCCCTAGTAGAGACGTTGTTGGAAATGAATTATTTTTTTTGCTTTTTGACTAACGTGTAAGTTCACGTGCCGAACTTTGAGGGTCATTCTTCCTGAAGAGGTTTTTGACTGGAGATACAGTTGAAAATTTCACAAGTTCAGCTCTTTATACAGGAATGATTGTTTGAATTATCAGAAAACATCGTCGTCTATTCCGCCATTCCTAGGCTTGTATACTAGTATATCTGTATGGAGAATTTGTACTAAAGTTCATGTTTTGTCAGGTGAGCACGTGGTGGACGTGAACTGGAGTGACCTGCCCATCGCTCGCTCCCCGATCTACGGAGACGCGCGGGCTTCACGGGACGCCCTGGTCAGCCACGAGAAGGTGGTGGTCCGCGGGCGGGGCCTGCGCGAGGCTAAGGTGGGAGAGGAGGCGGAGTTCATCATCGATGGCTCCGAGGCCGGGCCTGGTAAGAGCATGTGTTTTTTTTTTGTTTTTTTTTTAAAACAAAACATTAAAATAGGCCTAAAAATCGGGTGTACAATACCTCGGATGGGCTCCTAACACTTCTTGCTGCCGCCTCCCCTATACTAGCCTGGTCTCCAAATAGCTATCTGCGCAAAGGTGACTAGGGAGCTATATATATAATAGGTTTGGATACCGTACAGTTTCTAAAAAAGAAGCAGTTCTTATCAGAATAGTCTCTTTGTTCCACATGCCACCAATTATCTCTCCGTCCGTAGCCTTTTTAAAATATATGAATATATATAGTATATATGTATATATATAAATAGTTCTTAACATGTGACCAGTGCTTAGCCCAGTGGGGCAAACATGTACAATAAAGGCCTTCTTCAATTTTTACTGTTACATGTTGCAATTTGCCCCTGGGTAAGAACTTGCAAACAAAACTCAGTGTATTGATTTATTTGATGACGCTACCGCTTACCAACCTATCAGAAAAATTACGACTAGATGTAAAAGAATATTCTATTGATGACATCAACTTTATTACATTTTCATATCGATCATACAGGTACCCCAGAAGTTATGATGAGCGGCCTTAAGAACGACATCGATGTTCGCATGGTGCCAATGACTGACAGGCCCAACAGTTACCGATGCTACTACTACCCCAAGGTGCCGGGTAAGTTGGAAAATGCTTCTAGATTGTGTTCGGGTGTGACTTTACAACTTACTGATCTAGATAGCGATGCCATGGCGGTATTGGATGGATGGATCCAACATGAGGACTGGTCTTTCAGAACGCGCATGTATGTACATAAGTGTATAGAAGCAAATACGGGAATGTTTAAGTAGATAAAAAATCTAGTATCCCGAGCATTCTTCCCATTATGCGTTTACACCCGTTTTTAGTCCATCCAATGATTTGTCCACAACTCCTGTTGATGTAAAGTTTCCAATAACGTACGCACAGATTTATTTCAGTCTATCAATTTCGGAACAAAAATTACGAGACCCTCATTCTTTATATCATTGAATTAGAAGAACGGTAATACATATCACGTGTTTTCTTTCCGTCCATGTTTGTTAAAGGTGCGTACCTGTTGAACATCACGTGGTCGCAGCGCCAGGTGAGCGGCTCACCTTTCCGCGTGTCCATCGCACCAGGGATTGACGCCAAGAAGGTGACGTTCTCCGGCCTGAAGGAGGGCATCATGGGACAGGCACTGAGGGCAGACATCGACGTGAGGGAGGCCGGGAAGGGAGGTGGGGAACCAATCAGAATTATTTTTACTTGTGAAACAAAGTGACAGAGAATGACATAGTACGTGTATGACCATTGGCAGTTGAGGAAGATAATCCATTCCTTAATGTGTTAGGAGGCAGGGAAGGAAGGTGAGGAACCAATCAGAATCATTTTTACTTATAACACAAGCGAGAAACTTTGTTTGAAGAAAGTGACATAGAACGGCAGAGTAGGACCATTGGCAGTTTGGATGATCATCAAGTTCAACAATGTAGTAGCAAATTTCTTTGTTTTGGTCTCCATTACTCCAAATTCTTCATAGATCCCCTAAACACCGAAAGATGTACAACATATACTTAAGAAATATCAACGATAACAATCACTACCTGAGAAGTCAAAGGTTACAAATTGACCATCGAATAAGTAAAAACAAAAGGTAGCTCCAACTACTACTTGTATACAATAGTTGCTCTTTTTTTAAGGCAATGTATGGTTTCCCGGGCCCCACTGTAAAGCAGTGCCATGTCACTAAGAAATAAGCCTGAGTGCCATCATATCTAGCTTCTATGGTTTGTATATGGGAGCTACGGTAAATTAGATAGCATCGCAACCAGGTTAACTGAGATGGGCTACCCTTGCTAATAAAACAAAAGTGAATGAATATGTATTTACTAATAGACAACAACAACAATCTTTATTGACACAACAAAAGTACAGCGACTCTCGTAAGGTCTACTACATCTAAACATACACACACACATACATACATACATACATACATACATACATATATACAAACAAATGAGTGAGTGCATACAAATGAGTTTGTATATATAGATGTATAGATCTTTGACAGGTTGTATTTTCTGTGTTCCCCAGGAACCCTGACGGCCAGGTGCCAGGGCCCCACCAAACGTGCGGACATCGACCTGAAGGACAACATGAACGGCACATTCGGCCTGACCATCCGCCCGCAGGAGGGGGGCAGGCACCTGCTGGAGATCAAGTACGGCGGCGAGCACATACAAGGTGACATTCATATTCCTTATGCAATTAGATGGACCACTTATCATAAGGTCCATCTGTCCTTACATATACAGCCGCGAATAGATGTTGAATCTACACATACTAGTATACATTGGTCACCGTAGATGCAATAAGATACCACATTCTTGTATCACTGTAATTGTACTTCTACTTTATCATTATGACCTGTACTTAGATTGCAAGAGCCTAAAGGTGCAATAAAGGTCACTTCTTCAGGCTGGATACAAGATGATTTGAATTACCCCTTATAATATCTGAAAATTAACTCACCAACTATTCATCAAAATCTAAATGAGTGGATCATAGTCTATATATATATATATATATATATATATTGTTACTCTTGAGCTCAACGTGGTGACCGAGTGGTAAATACTATTGCTACCATTGATACTATACATTTTTTTAGCGTTATCTCCTACATGTTGGAGTGGATTATTCCATGTAGGATCAGTAAAGCAGCGCGTTAACGTTCACAGATTTTACCGTTCTCTCCTTAATGCTGGGGTGGACCCGTAAACACTTATTTCTGTAAAGTGGTCTCAACGGTATCGTCTCTACCTTTCTCTTCTATAGGAAGCCCGTTCGTTCTCCGTATCGCCGGGGCCACAGACCCCAGTAAGGTCCGTGTGTTCGGGCCGGGGCTGAAGAACGGGCTGCTCCACACCTTCAAGGGCAACTTCATCTGTGAGACCCGCGGGGCTGGGGCTGGGCAGCTCAAGGTCAGGGTGCACGGGCCAAGAGGTAAGTATCTTAAGGGTTACTATCAGCTTCTGGTTTATACTTCTTTGTTAATTCTCGATTACCAATATTGTCATCAATTTATCCCAACTCCGATGTACTCTATCAGAACCCTTTGCCAAATTGGGAAAAGACTGTTTTTACTTTTAGAGGGTGTTGCTGTCACTTACTCTGCAGCATGGCAGAACGCTGTACGTACATGTTGTACACATGTATACAGACTACGTATTAAAGATTCCCATTTGTACTTTACTTAACTGTCTCCCTGCTTCCTAACCCCATACCCAATACAAACAAGAGTCCGTAGGACACAATTCTCCGTGAAGTATTTATAGTCTGTAAATTTTGGGTGAGGTGTTTGTTCATTTCCTTTGCTAGTGACCTGCTCAGCTGTAAGCAAATGGATCTTGATGTAAGGTGTGGAATCACAGACAATTTATTTCTAGAGCCTGGAACTGAAACAGGATGACACTCAGGCTAACTTAACATACCCATTCAGCAACGGAATCGTGGATTGTATGTGGTGCCAGGTGTGAAAAGTAGCCTCCACCAGGCCCTCTTACGGGCGTATGAATCGTACAATTCACCAGAAAAAGGAATAATTAGCCAGTAGAGTCAGTCCACAGTGACGATCATATTTCGCCCGTTTAGGACGGAGCCCGCAAGTGAAACCCTGGCGTAGTTAGTCTGGTAGAGACTGTGTGAAAAGTGCATTTTTGATAAGCGGTAATTAAAGAAGTAAAAATATTGACCCACACAAATTGCATCTCTGTACAGTCCAAGTAGTGTTTTATAGCAAGTAAAGAAAATGTGTTTATTTATCTTTTTCTTTCAATACAGGAGGGGTCAACCTGCTGAAAAGTACGCTTTTACAACATGGCACAGATAGGATCTAGAAATTCCGGGAAAAGTCACAAATTTAGATCTAGATGGCTTCTTTTGAAGATCAACGAACCATTCAGCCTTACAACTAAAATGTTTCAGAAATCACAAATATGCAGTAAATCCTCTTTCCACAATTTATTGCAGGCATGCCTGATCTATAGCTATCGGCCTATTTGTATTATCGTAAAATTTCTCGAAGGTCAAAGGTCACCGGATCTTTGAAAACACCCGGAAGTGACACAGTCTGGCCGCGGCCTGCGCGCACTATTCTGAGAGAGATATCTTAACAATCTTTCATCCCCTGCGTAAACGTTTTATATTGTCACAGCCTCCGTATTACAAACTACAAGTGTGAGAAGTTTGAAGGTCCAGAGATATCCCATTTTCACACTGTACGTAAAAGTGCGACGGCCGTCTCGTGCGCCAAACTAGCATGCGACCTGCGACTGTACACGGCATACTTAATACACAGGCTGAAGCTCACTCGGTACATGTTCGCAGCGAAAACTCACAATTCCCGTTGCCGCATTGGTATGTAACTTGGTATATCGCTAGCTAGGTTGCGTGTGGTGATGCACGTTGTCTATTTCACAATGTAACAGTGACTATACGATCATAGCAAGTAGGAAATTTTCGTACCCCGTATCTGCCTGAAGTATTGCAGTCAAGCGTAACGGGTTATAACATGGTCGCTATGCCAAGGCAGTGGCCCTTACCATTAATTATAGGGGTGCAATTTCGATATTGCATTGACGATAAAAGTAGTTACGGCGTAACAAAGACATTGTGCATCACCACGCCGAACCAGGCAAACGATATGCCAAGTTACACACCAATGCGACAACGGGATCGTGAGTTATAGCTGCGAACGCGCAAACAAATGCATTCCCAATACTCCCAGAAGGAGGTATTCCTCCTTCCCGGAGTAATTAGCAGCCTGGAGTTTAAATGTAATATTTTCTTCGACAGGTGCATTCAGGGTGGAAATGCAGCCGTTGAGCAGCAAAGACCGAACCATCGCCGTCAAGTACAACCCAGTCGAGCCGGGGGATTACGACATCGACGTCAAATGGTCCGACGTGCACGTTCCGGGCAGCCCCTTCCGCGTGTCCATCTTCGAGACTCAGGACGAGTTGGACGAGTTCGAGGGCCGGCAGATCTCGCGCATCGGCGGCTCCACCAGCCGGCACTCGCGGCACTCCGGCGCCGATCAGTACAACAGCTACCAATGGCAGGAGGAGATATAACATGACGTAGTAGGCTAAGATTGGCTGAAATATGTGACGTCATCATCAACAACTACCAATGGCAGGAGGAGATATAACATGACGTAGTAGGCTACGATTGGCTGGAATATATGACGTCACCAGTAGCAATTACCAATGGCAGGAGGAGATTTGGCTACGGGCTGTCATTGGTTAGAAGTTGTGGTGTTACCATGACGGCTACCAATGGCAAAATGAAGGTTAAACTTAAGATTTTGACTGTGATTGGCTTAAATTTTTGACGAAACCCGTAACACCTGCCAATTGATGCATATTTGACCAATCTTATTCAAGAAGAGAGGATATCTCATTGTATTCCAGGTTCAACACCATGACCTTGCTGATGTTTTCACAGCAAAATAGAGGAAGATACTATAGAACAGTCCATTGTGTTTGTCGTAGAGGTAGATTTCATACCTATTACTATCATCAAACCTCAAAACTGTGATTTTTTACATTCCTGACTTTCATATGCTAGCAATAACATCAAGCCTTTGTATCTGCATGTTGCCATTGATAACATCTTTTATGGTGCTCATTTCGGGAAACCGATTGCCATTATCAATCCATTCGACAGTGTTGGTGAAAACTTCGACATTTGTAACATATATGTAAGGGGATCTTTACATTGTAGTACAAGCAGGACAAGCTTCTTGTAAAAGCGACAGAGAAGTTGAAATTATGAATGTGACAACTTGTGGTTGTTCCGTAGGATAGATTATAATTGAGATGGTGATAGAAGATTTAACCAACTGCAGGCGCTGAAAGAAATGCACTATTTTGGAAACTGGATTCACAGAATCCTTGCGATATTTTCACACAATGTATGAATAGCTATAAATGCACCCCAATGTTTAAAACGTCCAAGATAGCATTGAAGGCATATCAATTTGCTATAATGTGACATTGTCCAAAGGATACGTGCACCAAGGATGAAAACACATAGAAATGTACTTACGTTTTTCTTATACTGTAAATTGTTATAGCAAGCTTGTATTTGAAGCAAAGCCACTTTGATGCCTATGCACTTATTGCTATGTAGAAAAGGCCGCTCTGTGCAAACTGAAATTATCACACACTTATTATAACTCGAGCAGAAAGTCTATATACTAATGAATAGTAAGCTAACTGACTAAACTATGCAGATTGTATTAGAGACAGAATTGACTGTCATTTTTAACAAAATTTGTAGAACTTTTAGATGAAAGGTTTCCATCTGCCTTAACTGTATCACCGCCAATTTTGCTCGTTTGGTTTGATGATCTCGATTTTCTTGCGGAAAACCATTTCAATTGTCAGATTAAGCCTCAATATGTATGTTAAAATACACGTTATCGACTAAAATGTAACTTATTGACGTACGTAAATGCATGCTACATTCTCTTTATATGAATCATCTTGATTTTAATATGACCATACAAAGCAATTATCAATGATTGGCATGATTTTGCATGTTTCCTCATATTGTACTGTCATCAATGCATGTTTATTTGCTCCGAGTTTGGTTACTGAAGACGCATGGTTGACGAAGGGATGTCATGTATTCAGATTTTGTGATTTTACCAGAATGTGTTTGTAAAGACACGACACAAATAACACCATTTTGTGTCTTGCGTGTATGTGTGGCTCTGAATACATTAAACTCGTGGTGAATGGTGTCTTAAACATCTGAAGTTGTTTTCATTTAAGCTAAGAAAATATATATATGTCATTGAAGAGAGGATACAGCCAATGTCGAAGACGTAGGGAGAGAAGCTTTGGCCGTTATTTTCTGGGAAATTGTCGACGTTATGAAAAAGATTATCGAACACCAAAAAATACAGAAGCTTCAGGAGCTACATGTAAGTAAAGATGAACATTATTCGACATAGATAATGCAAATCAGTGCATCATTTGCATGATTTATGAGGTAATCCTGCAATAGCTGCCAAGATAAAACTGTCATACTTGAACAGCTTGTGTTAACTTATCTAGCTAGAGAGGGTGACGCACTGATACAAGTTATGCAAATGAAGACATTGCATAATCATGAGAAACATTCATATTACGTCACTAAAAGGTTAACATCATTTATCGAAGCTACGAGGTCCTTAAACTCTAACTTTTATGTTGTCTGGAATTACAAATAGGACAGTCAGGTGTGGTCCTGTATTTGGCTGAATTATGAATTCCTATTATTGAAATCAAAAACATTGGATTCATGTCAATCTTTTTAGATATCATTTATGCCAACAAAAAACATTGTATCAGCTACATCGTTGCGTTTAGTAGGAGAACAGATATGTACAACCATCCCCTGAAATGCATCAAATGGAACGTCCCAATGACCGAAATAATGTTTGAGGCCTTGACCTCAAGGCTTCAGTTGGTGCAGACACTTCCGGGTAAAAATGGCTTCCAACGCACTGAATAGCGCAATAACCGAGGAATTTCTCGTCTGCCAGATCTGTTTGGATGACTTCAAGCAGCCTAAGGTGCTGCCGTGTCTTCACACGTTCTGCCAGCCGTGTTTGGAGAGGCTCCTCGCCACGCAGCCGTTAGGAAAGCTCTCATGTCCGACGTGCCGAAGGGACGTACCCCTCCCACAAAATGGCGTCCGAGGATTGACGTCAAACTTCCTCATTGGTAAACTGCACGACATTCTGCAACAACAGCCGGAGGCAAAGAGGGAAACATCGCGGTCAAGGGCGGATGGAGTCCCTTGTACGGCCTGTGACAGAGGCAACCCTGCCGAGTTTTACTGTGTGGAGTGTACCGACTACCTGTGTCAGTCGTGTGAGCACACGCACCGTGGGCTCAAAGCGACCAGGTCCCACAAAGTTGTAACATCGCAAGACCTGGAATCTGGCCAGTTTGCCGCCGAGCTCGGGGCAAGGGAGACCTCCAAGTGTGAGGATCACAATGAACTGAACAAGTTCTACTGTGACACCTGTCACCGGGTCATCTGTGCCCACTGTGTGGTAACGGCGCACAAACATCACCAGTATGTGGAGATAGAGAAGGCGGCCGAGAGGGAGAGAGGAAAAATCAAAGCAAAACTATCAACAGTTAAGAACACAGCAGACCTGCATGAGAAATGGATAGAAGAGTTGCAGTCGGTAAAGGACGACTGGGCTTTACAGGTACAGCGTACAGAAGAACAGTTCGAAAAACAGGCAGATGCTATCATAGAGGCCGTTCAGAAGGTGAAAAGTGACAAAATCAGTCAGCTTCGCGCCATGAATGCTGTTCGGGACAACCAGATGAAAGCCGCAATGGAGGCAGTTGAGATGGACCTGGCCTCAGCCAAGAGTTGTATCAAGTTCACGGACAGTGTTTTGCAGTATGGGAGTCCAGCGGAGGTCATGTCGGTGGCCGGAGAACTGACCGCACAGATGGAACAAACCGCTGACCAGAAGATCAATGAGAGGGCTGAACTGACCAAGGGTTTCGTGAACTTGACCTTTGACCCACCGGCTTGTGCGTCGGAGGAAGATATTTCAAACCTGATTGGTTGGATAAAACAAACAACATTGTCAGTGACGAGCACACAGTTACCAGTTCGGACGAATGTGGGAAAGATGGCTACTTGCAGCTGGATCCCAAAACTGCTGAAAACCGTTGGAGAGAGGGGCACTAGAGATGGGCAATTCAACTACCCTACAGCACTCTCTGTTACCTCAGATGGATACATTGTAGTAGCTGACCGTGACAATAAACGCATTCAGTTTCTCGACAAAGATGGCACCTACAAGAGAAAGGTCGGTTTGAAGTTCAAGCCATTGTGTTTGGAGGTCAATCGTTGGAAAAACGATGAGGTGTTGGTGACAGGAGACGGACACAAGATTCGCGTGCTGGGCAAACGGGGGAGGGAGTCACGTGTCATTCAGCTGCTGACGGGTGTTGAAGAGAAAGATAAAACTACACAGGGTATCGCTGTCGACGGTTTTGGACGCATCATCGTCACTATAGGGTACCAAGTGTTTGTGCTCAGTCCCAGTGGTGACGTAGTACTGAAGTTTGGGTGCAAAGGTCAAGGTCAGCAGAACTTGAGTTCTTCCTTGCGTATCGCCGTCAACGAGAGTAACCAAATCATCATCAGTGACTTCGGAAATGACAGCCTGAAGATATTCGACCCCACCGGTCGCCATCTCTTGACGTGCGGGTCGCATGGCTCGGGACCTGGGCAGTTATATGGTCCCTTCTGTGTAATAACGGACAGAGACGACAATATCGTCGTGGCTGAGTGGTACAACCAACGTGCTTCCCTGTTCAGCCGGGACGGTACGTTTATCAGGCAGGTTCTGACACGGGAGGAACACGGACTGAACTTTCCAAGGGGACTGACACTGACTCACGATGGCGATGGACCTCTGGCTATTTGTGATGAACATTCCGTCAAGATATTCAAGCTGTAAGGCCTTTTTGATGTAATTATATGGATGGCATCCTCTGAATACCCCAGAACTGGTGCGAGCGTGCGAAAAAATGGCATAACTATAAGTGGCCTTCCTAATGCAGTATTGGTACGATATTGGACACTGCATAGTAAGGGGCATTTCAGAACATTACAGAAGACATAACAAAACTACCAAATAGCAATTTACATAGTTCATTACGTTTTCAAAATAAACCACCTGCAGTAGCATGGCACCAAGATGTGATTTTACACCAGGGGTTCATTCTATTCCCGTCTTTGAAATTTCTAAAATCCTCCGCCTCGTATCGGCCATACGTTGATTTACCTCATTCATCCGGACCGTAGATCTGGCGCATCCCCGCCCTGTATTAGCCAACGAAAGGGTATGCCATCAGAAAAAATACTGAAACTGTTGATTAGCCCCACTATAGTTGTAACACCATATCAGGACTTATGCTAGCCCTTGTTATTAGTAATAAGGATATTAATTCTATACCTCTACTTTGTACTATGTTTGATAGTTGTCATATATTGTACCGTGTATAAATTGTCGGGCAATAAAGTTCTTTTGTCACTCAGTAAGGGGCGGTGCGTAAGGAAGTCGACTGATGATGATGATTAGGAATGGAATACCGTGAGATCGCATTACAAAACACGTCTCTAGTTAGGGCAGCCCTCATTAATATTGGGTAAATTACATAATAGTTTCAGGAAGTTGTAGTGCAGAAAACACCCATAGACAATATCAGGGATATTTAAAAGATTGGAAAGAATATCTTAAACTAGGCTTGAGTGGAAGTAACAGTATTGCTGGTGTTGGTCATGAAAACTTATCAGACAGAATGTGCTAGGTAAAAACAATTGAAGGGAAAACATGACTATTCTGATGTCTAAAAGCTTTATTGCAATGATAACATAGGGGTGGAAACATACTGTAACCAAGCGACATCCAACATGCTGTATTCATCATGACATACAAGGGTGATATTTGATATCAATATGGATCTTCATGCATTCAGATCCTCCCGAGACAGAGTTATTCGGGTATTTGTGTAGTAACCTGGATATCACATAGCTGTACAAAATACAATCATTTACTAGTATACATGTTATGCATAATGTAGCTGTACAAGGTAGTGGCTGTTGACATCAAGTCTATTGCAGTATAAAAACGAAGTCCTGTGTACGTCATAAAAAAGTCCCTTATTCTGAACAATAAAGATGTGTTCCAACAGCAATGTGTACAAATACTGCACCCAAAGATAAATGAACCTCTACATTGAGTGAGAGATGCAATGCTTGAAATAAATGTGCGATATTAATATAGTACATGTGAATAAGGTAGAAATGACATTATGGAAAAGTGACAAAAATCTTTTGCATTTCTGAAAATTGCACCTACGGGAATTTTCGACTGAGTCGCTCAGCCTTCTTTAGCTCTCTGGCCCATTCGCTCAGGACACGTGTCTTGTCGCAAGTGTGTTTGTTTGTTTGTTTGTTTGTTTGTTTGTTTGATAAGAAAAAAATCGCCAAAAATCGATATTTCAAAATATGCTCGTAGGCACGCGTCATTCTTAAAGTATCACTATCATGTACATTCCTGCAATAAAGGTCTTCATTCTTCATTCATTCCTGCAAAGTTACATTGATAAACATCGAAGCACAAGCCAAGGAGAGCGTTTTTTCTAAAAAAGGGGCGTGGCCTTATAAATCTTGATGACGTAATCATGACATCATACTAATTTGCATAAATCATCACCTTGCTATAAGGTACTACCTGAAAAAGAATAAGGTTGAGGAAGGTTTATAAAGCTTAAGAAAGGGTTTTTTCAAAAACATCCCAAAATTCCTCAGCCACCCTTCAACAATACCTTAAGCAATTTGTCAAATATTTCTAAGAGGAGTAAAAGGTTCTCTCTAAACCGAGACGGGAGGCGATATCGACTTTCAACAACCTTTGACCCATTGCTGACGTCACGCGCGTGACAAAGTACGTGTGCAGGGTCACTCAATTCGAGAACTGAAGATGACTGACTGAGTCAGTCGAAAATTCCGGTGAATTTAATTTTTCTAGAGTTGCAGAAAATGAGACGGAAAATAGTCTAACCTTTCCCGATAATATAATTTACCAACCCTGATGAACTTTCATACTAAGACAGAAATAACATTATAATATTACTTCTTGAAGCAACAGTTAATTTAGCATCAAAAAAGCGATCCCAAGACAAGTGTAACTGCAATACAAACTCCGTTATACCCACTTTGTCAAAAGTCTCAAATTTGTCTATAGACATGCGTTATTTGACAAATGGAAATAGCAAAATCAGTAATCAAAGTATACATGGCGTATCAGTCTTTTCTTTTTTATGAATGCTAGGTTCTATTACATTGTCGATTCTTCACCTCCCCATTTGTATACACCATTCAATCTGCTATGTGTTCTTTGAGTATATTCTTACATAAAAAGTTTGAACATTTCTTTCCTTTTGTTGGTTTCTTGGCCATGTTTATTTGATCAAATGGATGACATCCTCTGCGGACCCCGAAACTGTAGCAAGCGTGCGGATAAAAAAGAATAGCAAAAAAAGTTGCCTTCATCATGAAATCTACGTGGTCAGTAAGGATGAACAAAACTAAACACACTGAGTATGGTATACCGAAATATAGATTCTTCATGTCTGTTCTTTTTGAAATTCTTCTCTGACTTTGGAATTGACTTTGTCATTCTACGACATCAGTATCCGAAATATCTTTTAGCAATTACTTTATGTATGTACTTTATTATTTTTCATCTGTTTTGTAGTATGGCCGGATTTTTTTTTGGGGGGGGGGGGAACGGACGAAAATTGCTGCGCGGATGTCAACAATATAAACAAATCAACATAGCCTTATGTCAGAAAAAGAAATTAAGAAAATCACAATGTACAATGAAGTTTAGCCATGATAAACGGCTTCTAATATTTACATAGAATAAAAAGAGTTTGTACACAACTAAGTGGTTTGTTCAACCAACGTTTCAGTGACCACCTGTCACCTTCCTTAGGGCACTTCTTATTGGTTATTCATTGCACTGCAGCACATGTGTCGCTGCTTGAAGATGCGTTCCCAAATTTACAATGATAAATCCATCAGCACTGACACCGGTGCTGCAGTGCTATGTGCAGGAGTGCAGAAATGCCCTGAGGAAGGTGACAGATGGTCAACGAAATGTTGGTTGTGTACAAATAGTCTTTTTTTATTATTCAGTGACTTACTAACCTGATCGATGAAACTATTCACGGATTTAATATTTACATAGAGGTCTGGCAAATGTTTAATATTTCTATTTACCTGATATGGGTCAAGCAGTTTACCGATTTACAGATACTAGATACCATTATTGTCATGGACTAACTGAGGAGCATCATTTGTTGCTCTCCCATCGCCATGTCCATAGATGACATGAGAAACAGCAGATTTTGCCTGTTTACCATCATTCCCGTAGATGGCTGGCGAGTCAGTAGACATTGCTTCCCCATCGTCATTCCCATAGATTAACTCACATGATGTTTCGAATGCTGCCTCAGCTCCAGCACTATATACACTGTTAAACTGAGCAGGATCAGACGCTGATGCCTCACTGCTATACTGATTATTGGTCTGAGCTACTTTTTTTTCACAGCCCTTAAGATACACGTGCTCCTCATCTTTAACATCAACAGGTACTGTCTCCTCGTCATTATTTTCATACTTGAATGGCATGTGAACTGTCACTGCACAAACTGATTCTATTGGACCTCCTGCCTTTTCATCTACAGCCTCCATAGGAGGAGGACCTGCTACTTTGGTATTTTCATATATGTTAGCTTGTTTGATTCTACGTGTTTCCTCCTCATTTTCATATATGTTTGCCTGACCCTTTTTACCTGATTCCTGGTCATTCTCATAAATATTAGCCTGTTTCTTTGCACCAATTTCCTCGTCATTCTCATAAATATTAGCCTGTTTCTTTGCACCTGCTTTCTCGTCATTCTCATAAATATTAGCCTGTTTATTTGCACCTGTTTCCTCGTCATTTTCATATATCTTTGGCTGGTCGTTTGTAGCTGCGGGGTGGTGGATGTTGGCAAGGGGTGACGATCTACCTTGCCCTTCTGAGCTATATTCACTACTTGATACAAGTGGGTTCATCCTGTTAAGAATAGCAGAAGATGCTGGGACCAAAGGAGGGGTATGGGCCCTACGCTGAAACAGAGCTAAAACAACACTAGATACAAACAACAACATTGTAGCAAATGTGCCAAAACCAACTGACAAGGAAAAGGTCATTGGGTCAGTATAAATTTCTGTCTTGTTAGCTGGGAAGGATTCATACGAAGCAAATAGGAGGTCTTTGATGTCAACAGACAGTGTGGCAGACTTGGAGCCTACATATGTTACTGCAATACAAATGTATAGACCAGCATCTGCCGCAGTAACATTTGTTATGGTAATGGTAATTGTACCATTCACTTCTACTGTTACTCTCCCACCTAACTCAACGCTTGTGTTGACGCCAGATAGAAAAATAACCGTCATGTTTGATACGGCGATTCCTGAAGCTTTAAAGACCAAAAGGAGAGTGTCCCCCCAAACCGACGTTTTATTCTTGACCCTTTTAAACTTAAGAGTGATTAGGCCTCCAGGCATTGTGGAAAGTATTTGGCTAATGGGAGCAGAGCTGTTGTTACTGTCAAGTGGTGAAGTCGTTGATAGTATTGATGTTGGAATTTTAATATCTACAAACAGCTCAGCAAATGAAGAGTTTACACAGTTTGCTGCAATGCAAACGTACAGACCAGAATCTGCTATAGTAAGTTCCTTTATAATGATCCTACCATTCT
The DNA here is from genome assembly GCA_035149815.1 of Branchiostoma lanceolatum. NCBI lineage: Eukaryota > Metazoa > Chordata > Leptocardii > Amphioxiformes > Branchiostomatidae > Branchiostoma > Branchiostoma lanceolatum. The sequence continues at coordinate 3,815,500 of CM068882.1, forward strand.
CATGTACAGTTACTCTTCCATCTGACTCACCAGTAGCGTTTTGTCCAGACGGAAGAATGGCCGTGATGTCGGGTTTAGGAATCCCCGTAGCCTCACAGACCAGATGCAGTGCCCTCCCATGCATCAGTGGAATATCTTCACGAAAAGTTATGATTGTCGGTTTTTCACAAATCAAATTTTTGGGCTCTGTTTCTCGAAGTTTCAGCCCACTGACCGTACTAGGTTCCGCACAAGTTATTTCATTTCCAAACCAATGAGACATCCCTAAGCCTGGAGACTTCCATGAGTCAAGGCTTAATCTTAATGGAAGCATCCGGCAGTCACACTGCCATGCGTTGTTACTTAGAAGTAACATAGGGTTCGGGCATAGGTTTGAGAATGTGTCAGGCTGAATATTAGTCATTCGGTTATTCATTAGGTATAATTGTTTTAGACTTGGCAGATTTGAAATTGTATCAGGTTGAATCTGAGTTAAATGGTTGCGACTCAGATCTAAATACGAGAGCTTTGGGAGGTTTGAGAACGCACCAGGAATAATCGTTGTTATCTGGTTTGAACACATTAACAACTCCTGTAGCTGGGGTAGGTTTGAGAATGTGCCAGGCAGAATGTTAATTATACGGTTTGATGCCATCACCAACTTCTGTAGCTGAGATAGGCTTGAGAATGTACCAGGTTGGATGAAAGCTATTTGGTTGGACTGAAGGGTTAACTCTCGCAGCGTGGATATCTTTGAGAAAGCATAAGCATTAACGTTAGCTATCCGATTTGAAGACAGGTGCAACTCTCTGAGCTGTGGCAGATTTGAGAATGAATCATTGTGAATGTGTGTTATATGATTGTTACTCAAATCCAATTTTTCAAGCTTGGGCACATTTGAGAATGCGCCAGGCTGAATTTTGGTTAGGCTGTTCCTTTTCAAATCTAAAGAGACAAGACTGGGTAGATATGAGAATGTTATAGGCCGAATACTTGTTAGAAGGTTATTAACCAGATACAAATATTTTAGGTGACCGAGATTTGAAAATGTGCCAGGCTGAACAACAGATATCTGATTGCCGAGCATGTATAACACGGTTAACTTCCCGTACCTTGAGAAATCAGATGAAGATAGATTTGTGATAGGATTGGACCATAATTGAAGACTAGTGATACTTGATGGTAGATCTTGAGGAACACTGCCGAGGCTTTCAGAGCTACAGTCACAGCGTGATGGACAGTTGCTGCCGCAGCCTGTAGTTTTTTGACTTTCCCAAGCCAAAATGATGAAAAGAAGAAGAAGCAGTTTTCTCCCCAGCTTCCCGGACATTTTCGTTCTAAAAAAAAAAAAAAGATGAAATATGTCAACTGTATTTAATTTCATTTTAACAACTCTTGTTATGGAACATAAATACATTGTTTGAGACTACAATGGGTTTCTCACTGCAGTGCAAACATTTTGCAAATTGTGAATGGCGCACAATTTAACTGCGCGAATCGGCTTAAATGGACGTCAGTAAAGAAATGTGTCATTTGAAATTCCAATTTTTTAAATGTCAAACAAATCGCAATAGGCAAAATTGTGAGAAACGGCACAGTAAACGCAAACATCTTAATGACTGTAAATATGTCTCTCTTCATTCAGTGACAAGGCAAGGCAAGGCAACACTGCAATTCTCACTAAAATTTTGCTGCATTTGCTTTTATTCTGGGTGCGGCCATTATGTTGGTAGGAGCCACGTTATTTTATCAGTAGTTGGAAGTCAGTGTCACCGCACGGAAAAATGGACACACATTCGCAAAGTAGGCGTAAGTTCCTATTTTACCTGGCTTTGAGTGGGTAAAAGTGTACATGCTGACCGGCCGCTTATGGTGCATGCATTGTGTGTAGTTTTCCAATCAGATATTACAAGCAAAACGTCAGCAGACGCCGATGCAAACGCATCTTGTTTGTAGGGGCCTAGGTTATCAAGCGGACTGAGCTCTGGTTTCGAGTGTGTACAAGCGTACATGTTGAAGAGTTGCTATTTTTACATGCGCAGTTTTCCAAGCAGCTATTTCAATCAAAACGTCAGAAGACGCCGACACAAACGATACTTAAATTTACAAGAAATATTAACATTAGCGAAGTGTCTTATCTAAAGTAAAGCACAAGAGCTCAAGATGGAAAGAGGGGTGGTGGCAGATGGTATATAGGATCTGTCTCCAAACGTATTCTAATGTCTTTATAATGTCTTTCAAAGAGTGTTCTTAACTACCTCATAAAAAAAGTAATTCTCGGCTTGAGCAAAGTCGGCCTTGCTTATTTACCTGTACATGTTGATTAACACTTAGAAGTACCGCTCACAAGTATTCGTGAGAAGTTTTCCAAGGAGCTATTTCGACCAAAACACCAGAAGACGCCTACGCAAAAAGTCCATAAGTCTACCAAAATTGACGACAGTTGGTCAATCGTCTCATCAAATGTAAAGCGAAATGGGTTTGCGGGGTGGTGGTGGCAGACCCTTTATAGGATCCGTCACCAAACGTATCTTCATGTCTTTATATTGTCTTTCAAAGAGTCGTTATCAACTATCTTCAACAAAAAGTAATTGTCGGCTTGAGCAAAGCCGGCCTTGCATATTTTCCCGTTGATTAACACTTACAAGTACCAAACTATAGGTAGACTAATCTGTCTTTAGAAATCTTTTTACAACAGACATTTTCTGAAGTAATCAAACAGACTGGGCCCTGGCTGTGGGTGGGTAATAGCTAACATGCTGAACAGCCTCTTTCGAGCATGCGCAGCTTTTCAGACAGCTATATCAAAAATCAAAACAGCTTCAGTGGTTAATATCAAAAAGCGATTGTCGGTTTGAGCAAAGTCGGCCTTGCATATTTCTCTGTTCATTAACGCTTACAAGTGCCGAACCGTACGATTAATCTGTCTTTATACAACCAAGGACATTATATAGGATGTCCTTGATGCAGCAGACATTTTCTTGACACGTCACATGTCTCTGTCTAACTCAGATCACGATAGCAGACAGATAGAAACCCGTAGCTTTCGAGATAGGAAAATATGTCTTTAAAACCTCTAATGGAGTGAGCATTGTGTGGCTTTCAATTACAACCCTTTTAAGTTAATGTTTTGATATATACGTTGGAATGGACGCTATTTGTTTTCATGTCAAAAAGCAAGGCCATTTTAACTCAGGAAGGGGGAATCCAGCTCCTGCTTGTTATTGCTGCCTGTTTAGGGGGTTTATATCGGGCTTCGAGGATTGAGGTGGGGGGGGGGGGGTAGGTAAAAGAAAACCTGATAAAGTAGATAGATACGCATAAAAACAAAGAAGAATCTCTTCTTGGAGAGTAGGATATTCCATGGCACTGACGCAACAATGCAAACCATAGCGGCTTGTCATAACAGGTTACCCTCCACTTGTACCATGTCCTAAACATGAAAGAGAACGGCCAGGAATCTATTTTGAGGCTGTTACGGTCATAACTATCACTGGCCTGTGAGTCTTTTTTTTCCTCAATAATTGAACGTTACTGTTCTGTGCAAAAGTAGTACAAAATAGAAAGTCATACACACCTGTTTTTTTTTCACAATGTTTCTTCCGTAGATTTTTCTGTTTTTCCTGGACAAGTCAGCAGTTCTTCTTAGATGCGAAATCAGCCTGAATCGAGCTCCTCGCCGTGGGTATGTGGAGACACGCCTAGCCAGCCTCATTAGCGTCTGGGTCTGACGTCACTGACATGCGCAGTGTGCGATTTGTGTGGTGATGAATATAGTTCCTGTCCTTCATTAGGGAATATTGCTTTTTTTTTCTCAGAGAATCTTGTCAAGACCAGTGAATGTTAAGCAAAGAAAGAACAGGCATGCGAAGCTCATTTTGGTGCATTTTTTTCAATATTGCAATGGGGAATGAGGCAGCTGAGTGATATGGTGCATATGCATGCTCTCATTTGGCGGAAGGATATTTTGTATGAAAGGGTGTGTCTTTGGGTGTAGACACACTCCAGACATACATGGTCGATTTGCTTAACATTTTTTTGCGGTTCAGATGTACATAATCTTGTCCCATTGAAGGTCCTTTAATTTATTTTTGAATATCTCTTAAAGCAACACGGAAAAGCTGCATGTGTCACCACAATCGTGTTTCAGATTTGTTTTGAATAATACATTAGCGACATATTCCATCAGTTACATAATTTATGTATGATGACGTAACCTCAAACATCGTCTCCACCCAAACAGCAGTAAGTATGACAGTGTTATCTTAACAAAGAAGGCTAGTGAACATTTCTGGCCAATTATGGAAATTATACCCTTATTTGCATGATTCATATTTGTCCACGTTCACCTTCATATGACTTCCAAATGCCCCTAGTTTGAACTTTCAGCTATTCAAAAATATGAAATTACAATGTTTTCATATAATTTATGCAAATTATGTCTTAATTTGCATTGTATTTGCAAATGTCCCTCTATTTGTCTCTTACATTTCTTACATTTTTATAGGCCAATCATGGAATGCAGTGGGTTTATAAAATATCCGAATTAATCATGCACATTATATTATGATTGACATAATTACATAACATATTATATTTCATTATATCAAGCATCACTTCAGACACACGCGGGAAGACTTACACACATTCGGTAAAAAAACTTTTGGCGAAGGTAAATACCAGATAGAAATTAAAATAGCTCATTACGCCTTCAAAATAAACCACCTGTAGTGGTATGGCGTTAGAATTTGATTTGCACAAATGAAGTTTGCACCAGAGGTTCATTCTATGCTCCCTAAAAAGACCTGGCGAACCCTTGTCTGGTATAAGCCATACGCTTAATAACATCATTTATCCGGACGGGATACCTGGTGTATCCCCTTCTTGTGTCAACCAACGACAGGGTTTATCATTATTAAGAATACCGAGACTCAATATTAGCCCCATTCGATTGAACATGATGATGATGATGATGATGAACAAAGTAGCGCCGTGAGATCGAGCGTATGAAAAAAAAGGCTCAAATGAGGATAGCCCTCATTAGGTAAATGATGATTGGTTTCAGGAAATTGTAATGCAGAAAAAACCCATAAACAATTGTCAGTCTGAGGGATATTCAAGATACTTGAAAGAAGATTTAAGACTAGGTCTAAGTGGTAGGAATATCATTACTGGTGTTTGTTTTGAAAACATATCAGACAGAATGTGCTAGGTAAAAACAAAGGAAGGAGACACATGACTATATTGATGTCTAAAAGCTTTATTGCAATGATAATAAAGGGGTGGTCACACACTGTAACCATCCAATATGCTGCATTCATCATGCCATACAAGGATAATGTTTGGTATAGATATGGACTCTCGTGCATTTAGATCTTCCCTAGAAAGAGTTATTCGGATAGTTGTGTAGTAAGCTAGATAAAACATAGCTGCACACAATATAATCATTTGTATATGTTATACATAGTGTTGCTGTACAAGGTAGTGGCTGCTGACATCAAGTCAATTGCAGTATTGATATCCTGTGTATGTTTTGAAAAATTCCTTATCCAAAACGCTAAAGAGAAATATGTACAAATATTGCATAAAAATACCCAAAGATACATGAACCTCTACATTGGGTTACAGATGCAATGTTGGAACTAAATGTGCTATATAAATATATTACATGTGAATAAAGTAGAAATGACTTAATGGAAAAGAGTGAAACTTTTCTGCAACTCTAGAAATTGCATTGACCGGAATGTTGGACGGACTCGCTCAGTCTTAATTGAGCTCTCTGACCCATTTGCTCTGGACTCGTGACTTGGCGCGAGTATGACGTCAGGAGTGAGGGGTTCAATATAGCAAAGGGGGCACCAACACTTTCTCGAATGACCCTCAAAAACTGTTTACCAATTGCTGACGTCACACGTCTGACAAGTGACGTGTCCATGGTGACTATTTTAGAGAACTGACGATGAAAAATTTTGATTCCAAAGTCCAATTCGAGTCGGAGAAAAGTCTAACCTTCCCCGATAATGTAATTTTCCAACTCTGATAAACTTTTATATTAAGATAGAAATTACTTTATATTTGAAAAGCGATCGCAAGACAATTGTGCCTACAATGCAAACTTCATACTCTCCACTTTGTCAAAAGTCACAAATTATTTATTCAAGTATATAAACATGTAATATTTGATGAATTAATAAATGGTGTTTCACTCCTTTTTAGGGCAGGTTCTCTCTTTTAGATTTGTATACACCATTCAGTCTACTATGTCTTTGAGCATTATTACATAAAAGATTTTGCGTGTTATCATTTTTATAACATGAATGACATCCACTGCGGAGCCCAGAATTGTAGCAAGTGTGCGAATAAAAAAAAGCTTTGTAAAACAAAGTTGCCTTCATCATGAAATCTACGTGGTCATTAAGGATGAACAAAATTAATGTAAATACCCTGGGAGATTTTTTTCATTTTTTCGATATTGACCTTGAAAGTGCTTTTATTGAGGTTTTTCTGACCAAAAACGTACATGTCTGTTCTTTTTAGAATTCTTCTTTGACTTTAGAATTGTCTTTGGCATTCTACGACATCAGTATCCGAAATAATTTTTTAGCAATTGACAGCATGCATTTTATCATTTTGCAGCTGTTTTGTATGATTTACAATACGGTCGAAAACCTTTTTTTAGAATCGTACAAAAATTGCTGTGTGCGTGGGTGTCATCATATTATTTGTTTATTTTGTTTATTTTATTTCGCACTTAAGAATATACATACATAAGAAAGAAATACAAGGATAAATAAAACAGTGCAGGGCAGGCCAAAAAGCTTCTGCTTATATAAAGGCCTCCCTTTATTAAATCATAACATTTTTAGTTGATCAGTGGTACAAAGGAAATAAGTTGGATGATACACATAATGAAACAATATAGAGGTCAAGAGAACAATATGATAAAGAATTTACCATAACTTGATAAATCATACATGAATATGAATGTAGAGTAAACGAGAAGTATTAAACAAAGTAAAAGCAGTGGACTAGACTGCTATTAGACAAAGTAAATAATACTACTAAACAGTGGACTACTATTAAGCAAAAGAAAAGTCAACGTGGACTTTTGTTAGAAATGAATTAAGAAAATCTCTATATACAAAGACATTTAGCCATAATAAGCGGTTGACAATATTTACATAGAATAAAGAGGCCTTTTGTACACAATCAAGTGATTTATTTAACCGACGTTTCAGTGACCATATGTAACCTTCTTCAGTACACTTCTGTCTGGTTCACATTGCACTGCACCACAGGTGTCGCTTCTTATATTTACATATACTATTATACACTCTACAGGAAACGGTATCTGCAATACATGTTATGTTATGTTATGTTATGTTATGTTATGTTAGGTTAGGTTAGGTTAGGTTAGGTTATGTTTAATAAGAATATTCAGGCATGTAATATTTACATAGAGGTCTGGCAAATGTCAAATATTTCTATTTACCTGACAATAAAGCAGTATACGCATTTACAGATACTAGATGTCTTTATTGTCATAGAGTAACTGAGGAGAATCATTTGTTGCTCTCCCATCGTCATGTCCATAGATGACATGAGAAACAGCAGATTTTGCCTGTTTACCATCATTCTCGTAGATGGCTGGCGAGTCAGTAGACATTGCTTCCCCATTGTCATTCCCATAGATTAACTGACATGAGGTTTCTAATGCTGCCTCAGCTCCACCACTATATACACTGTTAAACTGAGCAGGATCAGACACTGATGCCTCACTGCTATACTGATTACTGGTCTGAGCTACTTTTTTCTCACATTCTGTATCATACACGTGCTCCTCATCTTTAACATCAACAGGTACTGTCTCCTCGTCATTATTTTCATACGTGAATGGCTTGTGAACTGTCACTGCACAAACTGATTTAATTCCTGCCTTTTCACTCACAGCCTCCATTGAGGAAGGACCTGCTGCTTCGTTATTTTCATATATGTTAGCTTGTTTTATTTTACCTGTTTGCTCCTCATTTTCATATATGTTTTCCTGACCCTTTGTACCTGTTTCCTCGTCATTCTCATAAATATTAGCCTGTTTCGTTGCACCTGTTTCCTCGTCATTCTCATAGATGTTTGCCTGTTTCTTTGCACCTGTTTCCTCGTCATTCTCATAAATGTTAGCCTGTTTCTTTGCACCTGTTTCCTCGTCATTCTCATAAATGTTAGCCTGTTCCTTTGCACCTGTTTCCTCGTCATTCTCATAAATGTTAGCCTGTTCCTTTGCACCTGTTTCCTCGTCATTTTCATATATCTTTGGCTGGTCGTTTGTAGCTGCGGGGCGGCGGATGTTGTCAGGGGGTGACGATCTACCTTGCCCTTCTGAGCTATATTCACTACTTGATACAAGTGGGTTCATCTTGTTAAGAATAACAGAAGATACGGGGACTAAAGGATGGTTTTTGGTCCTTCGATGAAACAGAGCTAAAACAATACCAGATACAAACAACAACGTTGTAGCAAATGTACCAAAGCCAACTAACAATACGAAGGCCATCGGGTCAGTATAAATTTCTGTCTTGTTAGGTGGAAAGGATTCATACGAAGCAAATTGGAGGTCTTTGATGTCAACAAATAGCGTGACAGACTCGGAGCCCACATATGTTACTGCAATGCAGATGTACAGACAAGCATCTGCCGCAGTAACATCTGTTATGGTAATGGTAATTGTACCATTCACTTCTACAGTTACTCTCCCACTTAAATCAACGCTTGTGTTGACGCCAGATGGGAAAATGACCGTCATGTTTGATGCAGGGATTCCTGAAGATTCAAAGACCAAAAGGAGAGTGTCCCCCCAAACCGACGTGTTATTCTTGATCCTTTTAAACATTAGAGTGATTGGGCCTCCAGATATTGTGGAAAATATCGGGCTGATGACAGCAGAGCTGTTGTTACTGTCAAGCGGTGAAGTTCTTGATAGTACTGATGTTGGAATTTTAATCTCTACAAACAGCTCAGCGAATGAAGAGTTTACACAGTTTGCTGCAATGCAAACGTACAGACCAGAATCTGCAATGGTAAGGTCCCTCATGATGATGCTACCATTCTTATACACAGTAACTCTCCCATCTGACTCACCAGTTGCGTTTTTTCCAGACGGAAGAATGACCGTGATGTCGGGTGTAGGAATCCCCGAAGAGTTACAGACCAAATGCAATGCCCTGCCATGCATCAGTGTGATATCTTTGCTTCTCTGAAAAGTTATGATTCTCGGGTTTTCACAGGTCAAATTTTTGGGCTCTATTTGTTGAAGTGTTAGCCCGTAGAACTTACTAGGTTCCGCACAAATAATTTCCTTTCCAAGCCAAAAAGACATGCGCGTCCCTGAGTTAAAGATCAACCTTAAAGGAACCATCCGGCAGTCACACTGCCAGGGGTTGTCAGCAAGTACTAAGCCAGGATTTTTGGGTAGGTTTGAGAATGTGCCAGGCAGAATGCTAGTCAGTCGGTTAGACATCAGGAGTAAACTTTTTAGGCTTGGGAGATTTGAAATTGTATCAGGTTGAATGTGAGATATACGGTTGTAGCTCATCATTAAATCAGAGAGCTTTGGGAGGTTTGAGAACGCACCAGGCATGATATTTGTTATCTGGTTTGAGCATAAAGCCAAATAACTGAGCTCGGTAAGGTTTGAAAATGTACCTGGCATAATGTTAGTTATATTATTTGAATCAATTACCAAGTCCTGCAGCTGAGATAGGCTTGAGAATGTACCAGGTTGAATGAAAGTTATCTGGTTGGACTGAAGGGTCAACTCTCTGAGCTGTGGCAGTTTTGAGAATGAATCAATATGAATGTGTGATATTTGATTGACACTCAAGTCCAATTTTGTAAGCTTGGGTAAATTTGAGAATACGCCAGGCTCAATGTTGGTTAGGCTGTTGCCTTGCAAACCTAAAGAGCCAAGACTGGGTAGATCTGAGAATGTACCAGGCCAAATGCTTGTTAGAGGGTTTTGAGCCAGATACAAACGCTCAAGGTGAATGAGATTTGAAAATGCGTCAGGCTGAACAATAGATATCTGGTTGTCGCGAAGGTACAACGCGGTTAAATTCCTATACCTTGAGAATTCAGATGAAGACAGATTTCTAATGGGATTGTACCTTAATTGAAGACTAGTGATACTTGTGGGTAGATCTTGAGGAACACTGCCAAGGCCTTGAGACTTGCAGATGCATTTTGATGGGCAGTTGCTGTCGCAGCCTGTGGTCTTTTGACTTTCCCCAGTCAAAATGATGAAAAGAAGAAGAAGCAGTTTTCTCCCCAGATTCCCAGACATTTTCTTTCTAAAAAAAAAACAGAAATATGTTAACTGTATTTCATTTTAATAGCTCTTGTTATGGAACATAGATACATTATCTGAGACTACAATGGGTTTCTCAATGCGCTGGTCCTGGCTTTGAGTGGGTAAAAGCGCAAATGTCGAAGAGCCGCTATTGAAGCATGCGCAGTTTTCCAAGAAGCTATTTCAATCAAAACGTATGCGACGCCGACGCAAACGATCCATCCGTTCACAAAAAAAATAATAAGAGTCCGTAGGACACAATCCTTGGTATGTGTCCAAGGATATGTACCTATGTTTGGTACCATCTTAACTAGAGTACTATCGACATGCCAAATTTCAGACAAATACATCAAAAGGATCTTGATTTATAGGGGCGAAGACATAGACCCAATCAGAAACAAGCTGTCAAAGTATTAAAGTCTGATATTAGAAAAGAAAATATTGTAACATTTACTAATAGCTGATATAAATGTAATTTTCATGATTTATATCTAACAGTTTTCAATTTTACTTGACTTCTAAATGCCACAAGTATGAATTACCCATCATTCACTACTACGGAATTATAGTCTTTTCTTATCGATTATGCAAATCATGTCATCATTTGTATAAGCTAGGGATATCTATCGATATTCCTCTCTTTCTCAGATACAGGCAGTTACAGGTAATTAATTAATTGGAGCCAATTTGGAGCGGAAGCTGAGAATCTGTCATTCCGGGCGCGGCTATTTTCTTTCTACACGTGATTTTAGCCGTGCGTCGACCGTAGTCGCACGTCAGTGCGCGTGTGATCACACGGGAAAATGGGCACAAATTCGCAAAGTAGGCGCAATTTCCTTGCGCAAATTGGCGATAAAGAAACAAACACACCGAGCCCTGCAGCTGTCTGTGGGTAGGTAATATCGCACATACTAAACAGCCGCTATTGGAGCATGCGTGATGTGTAGTTTTCCAAGCAGCTTTTTCAATCAAAACTTTCATACGTTAACAAAAATTGACGACAGTTCGTCAAGCGTCTCAATAAAAGTAAAGAACACAAGCACTGTGGCGGCGGGGGGGGGGGTGAGTTGATGGCAAATGCAATATAAGATCCGTCGACAAACTTATCTTATTATCTTTAAAGTGTATTTCAAAGAGTCGTTATAAACTATCTTCATAAGAAAAAGTAACCGTCGGTTTGAGCAAAGTCGGCCTTTCATCTTTTCCTGTTGATTAAAGCTTACAAGTACCAAACCAAAGGTAGACTAATCTGTCTTTAGAAATCTTTAAACAGGAGACATTTTCCTTGGCATGTCTCATGTCTCCGTGTAACGCAGACTACGGTAACAGACGGATAGAAAATTGTAGCTGTCGAGACTGGAAAGTACGTCTTTAAAACTCTTAATGGTGTGTTTATAGTGTGGCTTGGCTTTGTGAAAGCATTCCTCAAAAGGGCAAAACGACGCAAATCAGCTCAAATCGGCCCCACTTTGTCACTTTAAATTGCGACTTTGTCTGCATTTCAAAATCTTTGCAAGAGGCAAAATGGCGCATAACGACACAAAGACCACCAAAGTCCTTTTCATAAATTCTAATCTTTCTAAATGTTTTTTTTTTCAATTCGGTGGCAAGGCAACACTCACATTTTCAATAAGATTAGTTATCTTGTATCTTATTTGGACCCGAAGCTGAGAATCTGTCATTCCCGGCGCGGCTATTTTGGTTCTACACGTGATTTTAGCCGTGCGTCGACCGAAGTCACACGTCAGTGCACGTGTGATCGTATGAAAAAATGGGCACAAATTCGCAAAGTAGGCGCAATTTCCTTGCGCAAATTGGCGATAAAGAAACAAACACACCGAGCCCTGCAGCTGGCTGTGGGTGGGTAGTAGTGTACATACCAAACAGCCGCTATTGGAGCATGCGTGGTGTGTAGTTTTCCAAGAATCTTTTTCAATCAAAACTTTCATACGTTAACAAAAATTGACAGTTGTTTTACAATCAGATATTTCAATAAAAACGATCCATACGTTTACAAGAATTGACGACAGCTGATCAATCGTCTCAATAAAAGTAAAGAACAAAAGCAATGTGGTGGCGGGGGTGGCAAACGCAATATAAGATCCGTCGCCAAACTTATCTTATTATTGTGTATTTCAAAGAGTCGTTATCAACTATCTTCATAAGAAAAAGTCATTATAATTGTCGGTTTGAGAAAAGTCGGCCTTTCATATTTTCCTGTTGATTAACGCTTACAAGTACCGAACCATAGGTAGACTAATCTGTCTTTAGAAATCTTATCTAAATATCTTTAAAGTGTATTTCAAAGAGTCGTGTTATCAACTACTTATATCTTCATAAGAAAGGTAATTGTCGGCTTGAGAAAAGTCGGCCTTTCATATTTTCCCGTTGATTAACGCTTAGAACTATCGAACCATAGGTAGACTAATCTGTCTTTATCAAATTTTTATACAGGGGACATTTTTCTTGACACGTCACATGGCACCGTCTAACTCGGTAGCAGACAGAATGAAAATTGTAGCTATCGAGATAGGAAAATACGCCTTTAAAACTTCTGTTTAGGTGTTTTTATCGGGCTTTTCGTTTTGTTTTTGTTTGGATGTCTGACAAAAGGTAACCTGATGAAATGCCCCGTCAAAAAAGCATACAAGACGGGGCATGCAGAATCTCTTCTTGGAGAGTTAGAGATTTCATACAGCCTACTGGCACCACTGACGCCACAATTTACACTATAGCGGTTTTTTTTTACAATGGGTTACGCTCAACCTATGCCTAAAGTCCTAAACCTTAAAGTCCTAAACACGAAAGAAAACAATAAGCAAAAAAAACAGTTTGATGCTGGTATGTCAATAACTGTTACCGGCTTGCAAATATTTTTTTTTAATTATTGAACGCTTCATTCTTTGTAAAATTAGTGCAGAATGTAAAGTCACACACACCTGTTCTTCGCAATGTTTCTTCCGTAAATTGTTTCCTGTTTTTCCTGGATAAGTTCTGCAGTTCTTGTTGGATGCGAAATCAGACTGAATCGAGCTCCTCGCCGTGTGTGTGTGGAGACACGCCTAGCCAGCCTCATTAGCGTCTGGGTCTGACGTCAATAGGAGACATGCACAGTGTGCGATTTGTGAGGTGACGAATATAGTTCCTGCCCATTTTTTTGAAATATTCCTTTTTTTTGCTCAAAGAATCTTGTCAAGACCAGTGAATGTTTAGCAAAGGAAGAACAGGTAGCTCATTGGCTCATTTTCGTACCAAATATATATATATTTTTTTTTAATGTTGCAATTTGAAAGAGGCAGCTGAGTAATATGCTGCATGCTATCTCGGCGGAAGGATATTTTGTATGAAAGTGTGTGTCTTTGGGTGTGGACACACTCCAGACATTAACGGGTATGAAATCTTTCATTGGTCGATTCCTGAACTGTTTTCAAGCAGTATGGAAAAGCTGCATGTCTTACCACAGTCGTGCTTTAGATTTTTTTAAAGAATACATCGGCCATCCAATAAATCGTAAAAAGCAGCTACAAAATGAGAAAATACGTGCAATAAGTTGCACAAAAAAAAAGGATTTCGGAAAACGGTATACTAATGTCGTAGGATGCCAAAGTCAATTCCAAAGTCAAAGAATTAGTTTTGAAAGAACATAAATGAAGAAACTATAATTGGGCAGATCGTTCAGAAGCTGACCTTAAAATCCCCAATAATCCTAAAGATCAAATCGAAATCATTGGAAATCGTAATGATGATTCGCACAGACTCTCATCTTCCAGACGCGATACGTCACCCAATATCTGCTTGGAGAAATTTAGCGCACACCCACAATAGGATACTGAATTAATGACATGTTCCACAGGTCATTTAAGATAGGGGTTATATCATGAAATATTACATTACCTATAAAAGCAGCTATGGTGTAAAATAACGTGCATTAGTTCGTGCATACTAGAAGACGGCATGACAAATTACATACTAATGCAGCAAAGGGATCGTGAGTTATACCTTGTGGCCGTACGGACAACCCTAATCACAATCCTCCTTCTCCTTCACGGTTCAAAAGCGCCGACTAGCAGGTCAAAATTTTATTACAGGCATCTTTGTAGTAGGTACTGCAAATATAATCCTAACTGCTAGGAGTCTCCAAAGTCATGTGGGGCAATTCGTGTCAAATATATATGAACTAATCTAGGATCAGAGCAGATGCAGCAGTCAGGCTTGTTTTGAGTGCACATTGTATTTGTTAGTGTTTCCTTCATTTTTCTGGATGCGTTTCATACCTTTTTAATTTTTTTTCCAGATACCCAACGAGCAACAAATACGCTCAAAACAAGCTGGACTTAATTAATTGCTAGAAATCATCCTAAAAGAATACACATTATACAAAATTGTGTACTTCAGAGTTGTCTCACACAACTAAGAGTAACTGCTGTTAATACTAATAATACCAACAATTTTAATATTAAAACAGACGGTCTATTAGATTGAACTATTCACACAAAAGACAGTCACAAGCGAATCCTTCAATCAAAACATCCAGTTTAATCCTATATGTCAATGTCAATTTGTCATGTGTCATCCCATTTTCTTTGTAGGAGAAATGATACAAAACTGATCAAATCAAATTTGGAAACACACTTGGAGTTTCAAACTTTTTATAACTTGTTGCTGAATGAAGTTTGGTACTTCTAGCACTAGAAAAAACAAGTTTCTCTTTACATCATAGTATCACCATTTTTCTCAATGATCATAGTTACAAATCAAACGTTAAAGTTAATTTACTTTTATAAACTCCTAGTGTCTTCCCAAGGGACCAGTGTTAAAACAACCAAGAACAAGTTCTATACAATAGGTATACTTAAAACTAAAGAGTCAGTTTAAATAGCATCACCTACATTGACCTTAACTTTTAACAGTCGAAATTACTAGTAGAACCTGTACCAATGTGGTGCACTGGGGGACCCTTTGATTGCTAAAGGTTAAATGATTTGTTCTCAAAAAGACACTCAAAAAGTGTATGGAATGGATTACATATTGGTTGTTTTAAAGTACACATAAGAAAACATGTGTCTAAAACATAACAAAGTTGTGTATATCATTCATACAAAAGAGATACTCTATGTGATGCCTATGAGAAAACATGGCTAGAAAAACTGCTACAGCCTATAGAAATGAGGGAATATGAAGTAAAAGTCATGGCTGAATAAACCGAGTCCTCTAAACCTTCAACTAGTTCAAGTTATCCAGATTCACATGGACACTATACACAATCGTTGTTGACTAACTTTTGACCATGTACGAAAACAGTACAGAGTAACACTGGACACTTGCAATGAGCCAGTATAGGCTACATGTTTTCCGACTCTCAATAAAACACTGTTGTGACGTACCGTCTACTGAAACCTCCTCACATACTAGTACAATGTACATGGCAATGTTTTACTCTTCCGCCCCCATAATGGTGAGAGAAACATCCCGCTGCCGTCACGTTTAGCGCCGACGGGGACTTTGGCTCCTCCTGCGCCGCCCACTCCTGTAAGAAAAGAGTCAAGACTTTTATGTACAGTATTCAAAGATATAACATCACCGTGGCGTCCAACCATTTTGTACACACAAGGTGCTTTACTAACACAAGACATCATTTATTTTTCAGCACAGCATGAATACAACTCATCAGTTGTGATCCTGGTGGAATTTATCTTTCTTATTTTCTTTATGTTATTGACATATTCAATGAGTATTGGATTTAAAGCACAAAACCAGTGGTATTTCAAGTGACAAAATGCATACTGGAAAATTTCCAATCAGATACGTTTTCCACAAAAAATTACCAAAACATTTCTGTCCTTTTTACTTCACCTCTTTGGTCTTTGAGTCTCTTTTTCATCAACAAATGATCATGGTTTTCATGTGTGATCAATCCTTTTTTATTGATAAAAGTTTCATAACTGTTGTGTGGTGTATACAACAGACAATAGGTGTAGTCAAGAATGACACTACAATAAATAGTTACATATGCAGGATCGAAGCAAAAACTTCATCATGAGGACGTTATAGTCATCGCCCTTTTTTTCTTAGCTTGTTTTTTTTTTATTCACAGTGCCCTTTAGTGGGGTTGTGTGGCTCAACGGCAGAGCGTTCGGCTCAGAACCAAGAGGTCCCGAGTTCGAATCCTGTCATGTCACCGATCTTGCGCCCTTGGGAAAGGCACTTTACACGACTTTCCTTACTCCACCCAGGTGTAAATGGGTACCTGACTTCGGTTGGGGAAGGTCGTATTGAGGTCACCTGGTGGCGCCGAATGGCAGCCGCCCAGACCCTTGCGACAACTCCACATAATGCAAGTGTGGATAAGATATGTATATGTATATGTTGTGTATTATGTGAAACCTGTAAACCCTGCATCAATTCAGCGCTAGAAAGGCTGCCATTGCGGGTAATTTCTGACCAATAAAAAAATTTTAAAAAACCTACCTGCGTGACCTGCCCCCTGGCGGTCCCCTGACGAAGCACCAGTCAACGTGTATCGTGTTCTCCAGGATCTCTGTGCCATTCAGAGCGTCCATGGCTGCCTGGGCCTCCTTAAACGTCTCATACTCCACCAGAGCATAGCCCTGAAATCAAAACAGATAAAGACATGTCTCCAAAATAAAAACTGACTAAGGACATGTAGTAAAAAGGTAAAGCGGTTGAACCTCAGACTGAGGACGAAGCATGACCTTTTTCCCTTAGCTACTAGTGCAATGCGGCTTCGCTACAGCTGGTGTATTTTTGACCAAGCACGCCAGGCTACCCCTACTCTTCTGGATAAGTATGTTGGGTTCTTTGTGTAGTAGCTCCTGAGTTTAACAATTACAGATGAACTACACACACACAGATGGGCACATATTGCAAAGACAATCTTCAAAAGGGTTGGTGTAGATCTACATAATTCATTAATTGTGTCTACTAACTGCAGTTATGGAATCTATATGTCACAAGACTTATATGTATATCTATATATATGTCAAGAGTACATGTTAGTATTCATGACTGCAATTCAAATACAGAATTCTCAAGTGGAAACACAAACCCTCTTTTTTCAGTATGTGATGGACAATACTGAGTGTGTATTATTTCAACTTGCTAGACGTTAAACTACAAGTTCTTTATTTTTCTCCTATAAATGTTTTAGCCCATAACATTCAGATAACAAACCTTGAGGAAGCCTGTTCGTCTGTCCAGGTTCAAGTGCAGGTTTTTGATCTCCCCGAACTCGGCAAACTTGTCGTAGATGTCGTCTTCCTGTGCCTCCTCGTGGACACCAGTCACAAACAGGATCCAGCCCTCCACAGCTAAATAAATAAATAAACAACTCATCATTCAGTCTGCTGCATGTACAGCTACTGCAAGTCTTTGATATGCAAGGTAACAGTTACAGTACTCAAGCAACTGGATATAATTTGGAAATTTGGACTCCAGCTCATGGACACTCCAGTGTCGGGCGACCCCGACGGACCTACATTGACCAACTTGCTGGGGATGTAGGGGTGAGGGCCGAAGATCTAGAGCACTTAATGGCGGACCGTAGCGAATGGAGGAAGAGGGTTGACTTAGTCCGGGCAACCCGCCTGACATGATGATGATGATGCTTGAGTAACTTTTACTCTGTGTACATGCATCTTGTTACCTGTCTTCTTTGAATCCAAGTGTTAACGTTACATGTACGTATGAACTGTCCAGTGTTTCCATTCCCACAAAGGGATGGGGAAAATATCTGTCTGAAAAGCTGCATTATCTTAACTAAAAAGCCGTCCGAGCTAGTTTTCAAATCATGTCAATTTGGAATACAGGGATCAAAACTAGTCAGATTTTTTAACTACTCAGTGAGTTTATAATATTCAAAGTGACCCTTGCTTCATACTCACATCTCTGAGGTCCCGGCTGGTCACTGTCAGCCTCCACAGACTCGTAGTGTTCCTCTGACTCCCTGCCTCGGGGCGCATCTGGGCAGAAAAGTTCTTCCATGAACTACATGTACATGTATCACACTAAGACTTCTATCCATTGACACGCACAACATGGCCTAGTTAGTACTGGGGTGTTGTGTTTTGCTAATACAACTGGGTGTGATAAAGTTTCATCAAAGGGGATGTATACTGTCTGGGTACAGACTCTAGTCTAAGTACCAGGTGTATAGGTGTATGTACATAAACATATCTGAAACTGGAATCGTGTCTAACTTTTTACGTAGATCACACTCTGTTGGGTGACTGCTATAATGTTAGTGAACATAATACGCTTAACCTAGTAAACTGATATCAACTACCGATAGGATGGATCAGGAAATAGGTAAAATGTTGTTAGATTAACTTACAACATTTACTATTTCTTTCAACTTCCATCTTTTCCATGTACAAAAATCACTCACTGATCTAGTGCATTTTTCCACTTTATTTTCCATGTCCACTACACAAACACACTATTCCCTGGTTGCTGGTTATCATACACTGTGTATGAGTGTAACTTACCTCCATCAAATCCTCTGCCCTTTCTTTTCCGTGCCTTTTCCTTGAGCTTCTGGATTCCCTCTGTAAAGAGTTCACATAAATTATTATTTGAGTACAAATGACCTCAATGTTTAGTTCGTATCATAACTGCAATCCCATATCAATCTTTCGCTGCTAGTATTAGTGCTATAATAGTAGTAACATTACTACCATATTAACCATGATCATCATCAAAATCCATCATAATTTTCTTCATCAAGACACGTGACCCCCTCCCCACACACGCAGTATACAAGAACAAAAGCAAGCGTGCAAAACATTTTTCTTTATACAGATCACAACCACGAAGCAAAGCATTTTCATTTCTTCGTGGCTGTTCAAAAAACAAACATCTGTATACATTTAAAACAGTTCAGGATGTATAATTTTTGTGCTCACTGGTTTCGTATGAGCGTATCACGCATAAAAATCATTTCGTACAAATAAATAATTTATCGAGAAAGGAGAAGACAATCTACACGAGTTTGGCTCTCAAATTGTGCCGTTAGCGAGTACAGTACAAACAACACAGCCTACAAATAGCAAGTAGACACTTAAAGGTTTCTTAGAAAGTGATATAGCGTCACAAAAATTGACGTACGGTCTCCTTCTTCGTCAACTTCAAACTCTTCTCCTCCCTCGTGAAGATCGAGTACGTCCGCTGCCGCCATGATGCCGCCTCTGTGTATCTGACTTATCCGAATGTCTCATTTGCATATTGTTTATCCAATCGAAATCGGTCTTTGAAGAGATTTGCATGCCACTTTTCCGAATGTGGGCGTTGAGCTAGTTTGCATATTACTTTATCCAATAAAATGGTTGTCTTTTAAATTTGCATGCTTACTTATTAACCACGCTATTATAGACGCGTACACCTGAAATAAAGGAGACATTACTATGATATTGTTTTGATAAAAGAATAAAGTTGCATTTGTTTTGCAAAATCTATTATAAAAGATTGATAAAATATTTTATTGTGTTAAACTATTATATTTTATTTCAGGAACTTCTAAGTGTTTGCAGTTTTAATGACCAAAATTTGACTTCTTTACCCCTATGTCTTTATGGAATGTACCAGATCAATGCTAGGACGAGAGCATGTAGAGAGGAAAGGTGAGCTTGGAAACATCCCAAAGTAACCACTTACTACTTCTGATTTCTGGCCTCCTCACCACCGCCGCATCACCTCTATAGTGACTTCAACGTCTTATGTCTTAGTGATGCCGTTAGATAGTCTAAAAAGAAAATGCAATGGCAAGTATTTGTGAAGTAAAGTAGAGACCCCTCCCCCTTTATAGTTAAACGCTACACCTTTCACTTTTATGCCTAGGTGCATGTATTGTAACGGTAACTTAATATACCATAGTTTGCTTGTCTGTATCTTGTAATATAAGAAGGTGGTGTGATTTGGAGGGGTAACGGACCCGTTAACTTTACTTACTTTTGAAGTAGAACAATATTCAGAAAAGATTTAGAAACACGTTTTTACTTTCACTTTTGTCGAGCCCGCGGTGGGGGGGGGGGGGGGGGTGTATGACTGTGGCTTCATAATTTTTTCAACCTAAAAAGAAGGGTAAAATTTGGGGATTTTGCTAACAATACTTTAGCAACTTGTAATTGTATGTAGCATAGAGAGCACCACGTTTACTTGATACTCACCTGTGAGGTATTGAAGTAAGAAATGTTTGTACTCAAAGCAAGGAATTTTATATATATATGTCTATATAAGTTATAACCTCCTTGCTTAAAGTCAGGGAAATATGATATCTATATTGGGTGTAAAGCACAAAAGATACCCCCTGAAAAAAGAACACATGCACAGACACACTGAATAACTCTTTTATTGTTACATAATACTGTACAATAAGGGACGTAAAACGGGGGTCCCGTGCTCGAGGAGGTGCCTCGAACACGTTAAACAGCCTCATTACCCTACACATTGGGTACCTGCCTGTGGCACTGGCTGCAAATACACCTGATATTATTATTATTATTATGATACAATTCTATTTATATTTTATCATGTTTGATATTTGACTTCTATTTACTTTGCAGGTCATGGGGTTCAACTTCAAGTCACAGGTGCCCAGAATGAGCTCTACTTAGAAAACATAGCCCTTTGATATCAAATCATTCCAAATTTGTATATACTGTACATGAAATTTTCTAGTACTTACAGTTCCAAATATGTTTCAGTAAAGTAGCTATATTTTTGCAGAGAAGTTGATTATCCCCCTCCAAACAATAACCAAATATGGCGGAAGTGTCTCCTTGGCGAGTCCTCATGACAAACCTTTGTCAAGAAATGAAAGATGATGATTTAGAATCAGCCCTTATGCTGGTGAAGGACATGATAGGGGATCACACCTACGAATCCGTCTCCAAGACAAAGTCACCGAAACAATTCCTAGATGCCCTTGAAAAGATTGATCTGATAGGTGAAGACAAATTCGAATCTCTTCACAAACTGTTGGTGTTGATACCGATGAAAGATTTCATAGAAAACTTGGAAGAATACCAGGAAGAATGGGAAGAAAGAAGGGCGGCGTCAGGTATCTACGGTCGCGACCCTAACTTTGTCGGACGCGTGACAGAAATAGCGAGGCTGGTGAAAGAGCTCGGGAAGACCAGTCGTAACATCAAGCTAGTCTGTCTGACAGGCATAGCAGGGATGGGGAAGACAGGCCTGGCTAAGGAAGCCTGTTATAGGCTACAGAGGAAGGTCTTGTTCGTCAATCTGAGGGACAAGGGTAACATGCAGGACGTCTTCATGACTCTGCTCTGGGACTGCGTCTGGACCTGCAGAGGGGAAGCTTAAATGACTGGGTTATGGTACTGAAGGACTGGATCCTAGCATGCGAGGAAGGTGAGAACTTATTAAGAAATTTTTACAAACTCAGTCATAGGGTTAGAAACATCATATGACATGAAGTTTAACAATACCATTATGCATTATCTATGCTATGTGTATAAAGTGGCGACGATGATGATGATGATAATAGTATGTAGAGGTCAATGATTAGGATTTACTTTGTACTTTGAGTTCAAGCTACAAATTACAATTTATGATCGTCTATACGGTCTAGCTATTAGCCTATATACTAGTATTGGAAAACATTCAGTTTTACTGTTGAGGTAGACCAAAGCTAGCGTGAAAAGTACCTGTTTCTTTGCACAGCCATGCCAATGCCAATCTGTATGTAAACGTAAGAAGATATATAGAGTTTTCTTTTATTTTGTCACTTTTCAGCTTTTGTGTGCTATACAAAAGTGCAAAAGATGTACAAATGCAAGCCTACCCATTGAGAATACATCTGCTTGGAGATAATCATATCTAAATCTTTGTGCTCTTTGATTTTCCAGACACGACCATATTTCTGGACAACGTAGATGACCTCCTAGAGCCTGGGTCGTCCCGCATGCCAAACATCAACCGACAAAACTTCCTCAACCTCCTCAGCGAGGTTCTCAAGATCAAGACCGAGCACGTCAAGATCCTCCTGACGTCGCGTTACAAACTCAAGATGGAGGAATACAACGGCGACGTGGCAGAAATCACTCTAACAAGGCTGGACACGGAAGACGGGGTTAGGTTGTTGAAGAAGTGTGCAGGGCTTGCGGGTGAAGGCATGGATGATGACGAGTGTAACAACATCGTTGAAGGATGCGGCCATTCTCCACTTGCAATCCGTGTGATCGCGCGGCATTTGAAGGACGGTCGCATCAGCCCCGCCGAGGCCCTGAGCCAGCTGATCACCAAGGGACAGAAAACGCAGCAAGCCCTCCGACCCTCCTCGGTGAGCGAAGAAGACAACATCTTTGACTGCTTAAGGATGACCTTCAATGCCTTACCTGACAAACTCAAGAGTATTCTCGTTAGTTTGTCCGTCTTTCAAGGGTCCTTCACGTGCGATGCAGCGAACGAAATCCTTGGATCGACCTCCAGACTCAACACCGAGCTCGACCTTGAGTTTGTCCAGGACAGAAACCTGCTTGAATACGACTACATCAATGACCGATACGACCTACACACGCTTGTACGCGTCTTCCTGTCCAAGGCTCATAAAGGGTCAGAGATGTTGACAAAGGCACGCAATGAAGCAGAGAAACGTTTCTTACAGTACTACAGTGTGCTTGCCCAGAATCTGTCCAAGGAGAGCAACTCTAAATTCTTTGAAGCATTCAGTCGATTTGAAGTAGAAAGAGCCAACTTTCACTACTACATAGAACTCTCAGCTATCAAGGGGAAAGTGGTCGACTTTGAGTCCAAGTCAGCTATCGATATGTGGAGCAAAGTCTTCTTATTCTTCCACACATTCCTGAGTATTGACGAGCGAGAACGTTACTTCGAAGGAAGGGCCAAGGCAGCGGAATCGGAGGGGAACACCCTAAACTATGCCTACATGAAATGTTGGCATGCTGAGCAGCTAGTAGAGAGGGGCCTACTCAGTGATGCTCTGAAGATTGTGGGGAAACTTTTGAAGACCCTGACAGAAATGGAGAAGACGGACAACTCTGATGGACTACAGCTCACCTTGGCAAGGTGTTACTACATCAAGGGGAGAGTCCTGGTTTATAGAAAGCAGCACAAGGACAGTTTGAAGCTTCTAGAAGACACCCTGGGAATAGAGAAACAGGTCTTGAAGAACCACACCCTGACGGCAAGAACGCTGAACATGCTTGGACACGTTTACTTCAACATCGAACACGAAGAGAGAGCGAAGGTGTATCATGAGGAGGCGTACAACATGCTGAAGAAACTTGTGCGCTCAGAGAACCATCCCGACTTTCCCAACTACTTGACAAACATCGGTGCGTGCTACCATCGCCTAGGCAACAAGCATCCCCGCGAAAGTCTGGAGAGTACGGAGAATTACGAACGAGCGCTGGATTACTACGACAAAGCGTACCGCCTACAGGTGCGACTAAAGATGGACGGGCACCAAGGCACGGCGACCGTCTTCAAGAACAAAGCCACAACACTTGTGGAGATGGAGAGGTTCGAAGATGCCAGGCCACTTGCCGAGAAGGCCCTGAAGATTCGCAGAAGGAGGCACGTCCCCGGGATGCCTGACTTGGCTCGAGCGCTCTACTTTCTTGGGTCCATTCACCTGGACCTGGGAAACCAAGCTGCAGAGAGACAGGAGAGAGGTAACTAACTTCAAAGTTAAGAGAAGTGTGGTTATCATATAAACTTTATGTATGATTTTTGTGGATGCTTTACAGAGACAGTAAGCACACCCTTATCGTTCTGATTTGCATTGCCGGCAATACCCAGATGTATAAGATAAAGAGAGTCAAAGAGACTTGTAGCAGTAATAATAGTGTTGCAACTACATCATGTAATCTTGTGAGACTTATTTTTGTTGATAGTGACGAACGCTTGTGTGCCCTATCATGCGAGTATTTAATCAGACAATACACGTAAAAACCTGTATTTACTTTCCCTCACTTAGTCATTCATTTTTTTGTCCATTCCTTAATTCAATGATTCTTTCATTCATCAATCTTTCCTTCCATCCATCCTTCCTTGATTCTTTCATTCATTCCTTCCTTGATTCCTTCCTTGATTACTTCCTTGATTCCTTCCATCCTTCATTCATTCCTTCCTTCATTTCTTTCATTCATCCTCCCTTTCTTCATTCAAGATTCATTCATTTATTCATTTTACTATAGATGCTGCAAGAGACCAGTACCAGTTATGTAAGCGGTACTTTGATGAGGCGTTAGATGAAGAGCTGGACCTGGGTGTTGGTCAGCAGAGTGTGGACTTCCACAAACTACAGAGGGACGTCAAGAAAGTACTGAAGAAGCTACACAAGGGGTCAAAGGTTGAACAGAAATACGAGCAGAAGTTCCTGGTAGGTAAAAGTTGTTGTAGTTGGTTTTGTTGTTGTCGTTGTTGTTGTTAAGCTTGGCCAGGTCTTGTATGGCTGTAAACTGAGGGTGTAAGATGATAGATAAGATGACACTTTTGAACCTTGAACCGGGACATCTCGCAATGTCAACACGGGGAACAATGGGTTCTTCTTCTCCACTCGGCCCTGTCCTTTATCAGTGAGTGTCAAGACAATGTCAATGACACTTTTAAAACTCTAAAATTTAACAGATACAGTCATGAGAACTATATTCTCTTGTCCCACATATATGCATATTTTCCACTGAGTAGCCTTTTATACTGGAGGTTGATGATTAACATTTCCTGGATTGCAGCATCATTTGGAAGTCTTGCAACCCACATTGTTCCATTTCCCCAATGCTCTCTACTACAATGTGTACAATGTATTCACTAGAAAACTAGTAACTGTTAGAGAATCATTTCACACCTTCACCTTGTCTCATCCTCATCTTGAGAGTCAGGATCATTTATCCATATCAAATTACACTATCTTTTGGGTCTTGCATAGGGCAGATGCAGTCTCATACTAAAACTATTTACACATACATGTATATGTATAGATACGTAGTTCATGTCAGTGTTGTTTAAACTAGAACCTTGTTAACCTCCCAAAACGCACTCATTACAAAAAAGTGGGACACTTCGTCTTCCACTGCTTCCAAAAAAAGAAGTTAAACCCAAAAAGCGTAGATTGTATTCCATAGTAGTTTTTAGAATAGCCATGTGTTCTACTAGTCAACATTATTAACTTGCACTACCTGTACAGTATACCCTTGCTATGCATTGTTTCATGTTGCAATTAGCCCTCGGGCAAGAACTTGCAAATAAAATTATATCAATATGATGCAGTCACAAATGTAAGGCATTTACATGTATAGTACATATAGGAGGGCCTGCATGGGGGGGGTCCCGACAATGCTTTATGCTAGATTTGGAGGGCTGGCATGGCTACGTAAAACGCTAAATTCAGAAAGCCTCCCTACGCTCTACGCTTTATTCAAATAGCCCCCCCTACGCTCTACGCTAAATCATGGAGTGGTCGGCAACGTTCTACGTAAAATTAAAACGGCCGATTACGCTCTACGTAAAAGGGGCATGCAGGCCCTCATATAGTACAACAAAGGTCTAAGGTAGCTCAGCCACTTTCTGTTGGCTGTTCCAGAGAGCAGAGATAGGAGGGAGGCACAGGAGGGGTGATAGTGATGAAGACTCCTCCTCTGGCAGCAGTGAGCAGAAGAGATCAGGTGATGAGGATGACTCAAGCTCATCAGGTATGTGTAATGTTGAATTTTCTCCTCCCCACACCCTCAGAATCAGCGCGCTTGCTTTTTAGCAAATGCCCACAAATGCCCACTCTGGCGACGTCCATGCTGCACGAATTCCGTGCTGTATACGCCTGTAAAGTCACTTATTTTTACAAAATACACGGCGCGGGGAATCCACGGCCTTGGATGTAAACATTCCAATATGGCGGAGTCACGTGACTGGTCCGAGGCGGAGGATTCCCCGCGTTGTGTATTTTGTAAAAATAAGTGACTTTACAGGCGTGTATGGCACGGAAACTGAGTACACATTCAGGGGACAACATGTTAAACTTGTTTATGGTGTTAGATTTTAATAGTGCCTGTGTTCTTTCGGCTGATATATTGGGCATTCGCTAAAAAAACATTTTTGCTGGGCATTTGCTAAAAAGCCAGGTAAGAATCGGCAACTTTATTTAACTTTATTTTATAATATCTTTATTTAACATTAACTACTAAGTATAATGCAAAAAAAAAAGAAGAATAAACTACAGTAGTGCATGTCATGATGCCAAGAGGTGAATTTGCTGAGGCAATGGAGAGAATCCAGGGTTTGGCAAAAACCCTTGGCCTTGTGTGAATTAACCTGGTGTTCAGTCTTGTCTAATAACACTTAGAATTGGTCTCGCTTCTTACAAATCTCTTGCTTCTTACACTCACAGAAGAGTCCCCTCCCCCATCTCCATCCAAGAGGGCAAGGCTAGCAGAGACACCTAGTGGAGAGCACCCTGAACTGCAGGATTCAGGACAAGCCTCGGCACCACCATCTCAACAGGAGGAGCCAACACCTGGGTCATCGAGCGAGGCACAGCCAGAAGAGCAGCAGAAGTCCAGGTGTCAGCTACAGTAGCTTGGTCCTGTTGTGGTCAGGAATATGTTGATGCATATCGGAGGTCCTAGACAAGAAAATGTGTATCATGGTCATAATAGCTGGTATCAATGTACTGTGAACATTAGTGTCGACCTAGCTGTAATTGAGACCCTTCAGTTTTTTTAGGCTTTTCTGCATTGGACAACAGAAAGGAAAAGCATGAATTGCTAAAGAAGACAAGTACAGACTCATTTACCAGATTAAGTGTCAACAGATTACCAACTGATGAGGTCTGTGAATCCTATATTAGAGAAACTGAACATTTGCTAAAAGACACAGTTCACAACATATCCATATTGAATCCTCGGTTCACACAGTTTCGTTGGATAACAAACATGATTACTTAAAGAATAAAGATTTTATTCAGAATTTAAAGCAATATGACTAATGTTAAATGTTAAGACTAATTTGGAAGCGTATACATTGAGAGCATGGTGGCGGATTGGTGTCTTTTAAAATTCATTTTGAAAGAGGATGAGTAATATGAAAGGGGAGTTGGAAAATTTTGTGTGTATTTTTACCAGAGACTAGATATTTACTTAATGGACAAATTTTATGACATTCAATTGACTAGATAGAGCACCAAGTGCAGCCCATTATATGTACCTGTATGTACATTTGTATATTGTTGACATTTGAACAGAAATATCTTGTAACTTTGATTTTAAATCATGAAGTAGTAAGACATCTAGATAATTGAGATTTCAGAGACTTAAAAAGTCAGAATAGTATCTTCCTATATTCAAGGATTATGAATTTTACAAGTGTGCTAAATTTTAAGTCTGACTTCAAAAGTGTACTGTACACCCCAATCCCTTTGGGTTTACCTTGATAAATGTTACTCTCCAAGCAGAGCATGGGTTTTGGCTGGTTTTTGACGGGTTTTTAGGCGAGACAAAAAAAAGATGACAAAGTAGAAAGCCCGACAATAACGCATAAAAACACGTCAAAAACCAGCCAAAACCCATGCTCTGCTTGGGTTTGCGAGACAAAAAAAGATGACAAAGTAGAAAGCCCGACAATAACGCCTAAAAACACATCAAAAACCAGCCAAAACCCATGCTCTGCTTGGAGAGTAGATAAATGTATAAAGTTGGGCATGTACATTTAAGCATGTGGCTTCAATCCATACATATTTTCAACAGTTTCTTTCGAAATAAGTATACTATGATTATACAAATAATCAAGTGTTTGATATTGTGTGAAAATACTATTTTCAATATGGCTGCACAGTTTTGTTTCGTTATCAATGGATTTTTGTATTATTCGGTCAAACTTGTATTAGTGACCACCTTTGCATATAAGGACCACTCTACCAGTATTACTAAGCCCCTTTTTGGCTGTCTAGTGTAATAGTTACTAGACCAAACATGAATGTAGTAAAATGCAGAGATGCCATTTTTTCTGTAAATAGAAATACAATCACAAACGTCAAGTACTATTATATACTGCATGAATGTCATGCATTTTAACAGTACATATTTCTTTGTGTCATTCCAAACAATGTTTGTCAAACCCACTCAAGATATACTTAACTGTCCTATTGGCAATCTAGGGACCAAATACAACCAGTCAAGCTTGTCTTCTATGACCACTCCATTGTTTTCTCACCAAATATGTATCACATTTCATCATTCCATACTTAACCTTTAGCACTTTGAAGTAGCCATTTGGCACCCAATTTCTTATTGGTTCCAGAGTTAGGCAGCAGGGAGAAGGTTAACCTAATACCACTGTGCTACCATTTCTAGGCAATGTCATCTTCAAATGATGTTATTTTCTTGGATTTTAAGAAGTCGTAGATCTTGATAGGTCTCCTAAAAATAAGATGTACATGTATATATAGTATGATTTCTATACTATGACAAAGAATTAGTAGTGCTACTAATTGTATATACTTGCTTCAATTGTGTCAAAATATAAAAGACACAATGTGTGATTGTTTCAGATAGAATGTTCATATGCAAGCAGAAATTAAGTAGGTGACAATCAAAAGCGTCTTAATAAGGGTCATCATTTTTACTGCATTGTATGATCTAGCCTTACCACCATTCCTAGGCTATGTCATGTTTAAATGATGATCACCTTAATTATGATTTCATTTTCTAAGTCTAACCAAGTCATAGATTTTAAAAGTTTTCCTAAGAATGAGATGTATATAGATTTTGATCCATGCGAGTGATGTTACAAATGTGTGTAATACATACTTTGTATTTTCTGTATCTAATGCTCAGAATGTGATTGTTTTAGCATAGAATATTGATATCCAAGCAACAAGGTGACAATCAACTGCATTGTTTAGTCATGATAAGTTACTGCATAGTATTTGCTGGGAAGCAGTAGACAGTTTTTTAAGCAGGCCAATGTGTGAGCAGGCCAATACACAGAAGACATCTTTTTTAACAACGTCTGACATCTTCTCCATTTTGAAATAAAAGAATTGAACTGTCTTTGAAGCCTTTAATTGACCACCGTTTCATTCTTATACTGCTTAAAAGCGTGAAGATTTTGCTATGCTATAGATTTATTAGGAGTTAAATGATGTAATTTGCTAGCCTCTACCAGGCCCCGTCCTATCGCTGGGAAAATAGTAGAAATCGGCCGAGGTAGTCCGCTATACAGGGCAGTGCGCTATACAGTGAAGCTCCATTATGGATGGACAAAAATCGATAATGG
Organism: Branchiostoma lanceolatum; assembly: GCA_035149815.1. Lineage (NCBI taxonomy): Eukaryota > Metazoa > Chordata > Leptocardii > Amphioxiformes > Branchiostomatidae > Branchiostoma > Branchiostoma lanceolatum. The sequence goes on from CM068882.1 coordinate 3,845,090, forward strand.
AGCTTCACTGTATAGCGGACTACCTCGGCCGATTTCTACTATTTTCCCAGCGATAGGACGGGGCCTGGTAGAGGCTAGTAATTTGCATCTCTGTTATATTCTACCTGACTCTTCCCTCATGACCTCAATGAAAAGCGGCCTGCATGCCGATTTGAGCTCCTCATGAAATAAGGCTGAAACAAATGTTCGGCCAGAAGTTACAAAAGTAAGAATTTATTGGCCTGCCCAGTGGAGCCATTGTGTTTTCTCTAAGAGCACACCTGTGTCTTCAAGTCCACTTCCGCTCAACTCCATAAATTTGTACTTATTCTAAAGATCGTGCCTTTCGCATTCTTTAGTTAACGGACGTGAACAACAGGTCAGTGCAAGTTAAAAGAGGCTCTGGCACTGTTCATAGCGATCGCCTAGCTACTAATCCAACTCCGCCGTAACCAAGGCAACGCTAATAATAAACAGTCAACAACACTGGCGACTCTTTTATGACCCCTTTGAAATGGCGACGTCAAACGCTCGTGGGTTACGTCAGAAAACGCGAGGGGACCTAAAAAAGTCCGAAATTTGTCTCAATTGTTACGCCCTTTGTTTGCACCGTTACCATAGCGACGGGACCCCCGCTAAGTAGTTACTTTACTAATTGATGAAAAGTGTAAATAACGTCTTCGCCATAAAAAGATGACGCAAACATCGCTATCTGCGAATATTTTGATATCAATTTAGATACTACGATCTGATTTGAATTATACCACAGCTTAAAAGTTCAGGGAAAGATTGCGAAGGATGCAGTAAATTTGGTTCATCGCGAAAATGACAGAACATTTGTGTTCGATCAACAAAACATTGCGTCGTAAGAGGGTCATTGAATAGAAAAACTTACAATCGTATCTCGTTGCCCCATCGCCCTCCTCTCGTTGACTACTTGGCACCTGTTTTTAACAAAACCACGTCTGCAGACCACGCCTAAGTAGACTCTTACCAAGCATCGCCAAGACGTTCTCATCTCTGTGACTCTTAAAACACAACCAAGACTGTCTTCCAAGACTTAGCATAGCGCACCAGCTATCTAAAGGGAACCAGTGAAAACGGTAAGATCTCTTAACGCATTTTCCGCTATCTAAATAGTATAGCTATTAGCACATTTACTTAAACGTTACCCCGACTTCGTCGCAATCTAGCAGCTATTTTTGTCGTTTAGAAATCAAACAAACTGATCAAATTCGTATCAGATGTGAATTTAAGTATACTTAGTGTGATGCACTAACTTGTGACAGATCGAGCCAGGCTGAGCCAGTCCCTTGACTTGAGTCGACAAGCGAATGACTTTAAAAAACGAGGAACTAACATCATATACGTGTTCCATTTAGCTCGCTTCTTTTATATGGCGAATGCTTTTCTAGTCTAAATCAATTCAACAAGCCTGGCTCAAACTCCTTTCTCAACTTGAGATACCTAACTGTTTGATTTTGCGAAGAAAGTAAAATGTACTAGTTTTTTGCGGCTACTTAATTGTTAGTCATCTAATACTTTTTGAAGTGGCTTCCGTTCTCTTTCAAATTTGGACGAAATGAAGGCATCAAAAGTTCCATGTTGTACATATTTGGATTCTGCAGATACAAAGCAATAAAACTGATGATTTCGTAAAGTGGGGGGAGTACGTTGAATGTGAAACTAGTCTGATAGGCACCAAGGTAGCATGCAAGTCAGTTGTCGCAACCGTTAGGTTGGTTCTGCAAAGTATAACTACGCCAGAGCCTAAAAAAATACTTAAGTCTCTATAGCGCCCGAATTCGCGATGGTCTGAAATCAAAAGCAACGTGAGGTTATGATGTTAAGATTCGGCTTTAACCTTTAGCACTCTGAAGTAGCCGTTTGGCACCCAATTCCCTATTTGTTACAGAATTAGGCAGCAGGGAGACGGTTAAAACCATGGACATCATACAGTGTCCACGACTGAATCGATAAGTCACGTACTTCCAAGTACTGGGTGCACTATTTTGCTTTTTTGTCGATGCTTGGCCATGGTGACAAAATATTTATTGAACCCAAATTGATATCAAGAACAGAGGGGTCACTGGGGTTGCACGATACACAGGCTCGTGTTTGCAATTTATGTATTATTAGAGATAAGCGTTTTGAAAATCTATTTCGGCATACATTTTGGCACTTGCTTCACAGTTAAAGGCTTAGCTATAAGTCCCTACTAGTGGTCAACAACAGTGACTTCATTGTTGCAACTTGCCAACTGAGGAATTCTCGTCACAATGGAGTAGGGACGTATTTACTCTAAGGAAAACGAGGAGTTTGAGTTAATTGGCCCTGTTTGTCACTATTATTGTCATCCAAACAAAGTGTGTTCGTTCAGGACCTGAGTGATTAGGCACGGGTTTGAGTAAACAGCTACATCATTACGAGTCGTAAATTCAAACTTCAGTCTGGTGGAATCGCTGAGTCTTTTCTACGAAAGACCAAAACGACAAGGTGGGACAGCTTCCTCGACACATTTCTAACCGCTCCGCGGCAGAACTTCCTTTCGCTCCGCGGCAGTATTCTAACCGCTCCGAGACAGAATTTCTCACTTTGTCGTTTTGGTCTTTCGTACTTTATTACACAGTTCTTCATTTAGAGCCGAACGTGGCAACCGTAATATTTAGATTTGGAAAAGGTAGCAACTTTTCACTACCTGTAACTATTTAGCCATCGGAACATTTGCGTCAACATAAGTTTGAAGCAGTTATAGCAAAAATAAGGTTGAAGGAATTGCACTAAAACGATCCGAAATTGAGAATCTCTTGTTGTGGTCCAATGTATATGTCCTTCTTGTCCAAAATGCTGTACAGTTACCTCTCAAAGCTAAGTTATCCTCTTTTTTCGTATCCTGATTTGTTATGATTTTGTATGGCTTCCCTTGGAAATCAGTTACTGTAAATGAAGAAAAGTTCGCGGTGGTTTTATGTTCGTGGTTTTCGCGGCGACCGTTTCGCCGCGAACATAAAACCACCACAAACATTTTTGTCCAATACTGTAGCAGTATGTGACTGTAGCCCTGCCGCGAACTTAAAAACACCGCGAACACTCCATTTTCCCCCTTTGCGTGAAATGAAAACCACGCGAACTTAAATGCATTTACTACTTAGTTAGATGAAGGACCACAATTAAGATTAATATATAAAAGAAATATTAGAAATATTACTCATTATATATCTATTTGTTTTTTGTTTGTTTGTTTGTTTGTACATAGCTTAGTAGCTTAATTTTGGGGGAAAGATATTCGTTCTTTATACAAGTTTCAGATAACAGTTGGTCCATGCAAGCTGACACATACAAATTGCATGGTTCAGTTTCCTTATTGTCGTATCGCTAGCAGGTTATATTTTTAACATTTGTGTCCACAGACAACATGCCCACCGCGTCAAGTAATGCCATCCTTACCAAGAAGCTGGGCCGGAGCGGGCCCAAGGACCCTGAGGCCGGGCAGAGTCGGGACTCGGCCCGAGGAGAGAGTGATGAAGGGCACGGTGGAGGGCGGGGCCGAGGCGGGGACGGATATGGCGGGGACGGATATGGCAGTGGCGGAGACGGGAAAGGCGGGCGCTGGGCCAAGGGCAGGGTACGGACCGTGTTTGTTTGTTTGTGCCTTAATCTTAACATGAAATACATGTATTCAAATCGGCGTACATGCCATTTTTTCATTCTACTCATGAGGGACAGGGCCAGCTACGATCAAACTAGAACCAAATCTAAATAGAGTATAGAATATTTTGGGATTCAACATTTGCGGACCAATTCACTCAGTTATACATTCATATATACACTCGCACACTCACTCGCTCACTCACTCATTCATTCACTCACGCACTCAATTTCAAACACTCACACTTTCGTTCACTCACTCACTCACTCACTCACTCGCTCACCCACCCACTCAATCATTCTGTCAATCACCCACGCACTCACCTACTCACTCGCTCGTTCGCTCACTCGTTCGTTCGGTCGCTCTCTCGCTCGCTCACTCACTCACTCACTCACTCACTCACTCACTCACTCACTCAATCACTCACTCACTCACTTACTCACTTACTCACTCACAACTCGCTCACCAACTCGCCAACTCGCTCACTCACACACTCCCCTCTTTATCCCTCCAGGGCCGTGGTCGGGGGAAGCACTCCGCCTGGTGGGTGAGCTCGAGCCGGAGCTCGGGGACCAGTCGGTGCCACAGCACGTTCTGCCCCTGCAGTCCCCGCTCGCTCATTTGGTTCTTCATCGGTCTGCTGCTCGGTTTGCTCATCATGGGCCTCATCCTGGGACTGTGCATAGCGCTGGGCGCTTTCGGTACGTTTTCCTCATATATTTTGCGAAGTCTAATCCCAACGCTGCCACCAATGTAGAATACACCAGTAATGGGGGAAATACTAAAGTTCTAAATGAAGCTTTGTGTATGTTTATGTGTGCGTGTATGTGCGTGCATGCGCGCGAGCGCGCGTGTATGTATGTACGTGCGTGCGTACGCGTGTGTTTGTGTGTCTTTTTGTGTGTATATGTGCGGGTGTCGATGTGTGTGTATGTATGTATGCGTGTGTGCTTGTGTGTGCTTGTGTGTGGTTGTGTGTGCGTGTGTGCTTGTGTGTGTGTGTGTGTGCGTATGTGCGTGTATTTGTGTGCGTGTGTGTGTTTGTGTGTGTTTGTGTGTGTGTGTGTTTGTGTGTGTGTGCTTGTGTGTGTGTGTTCGATGATTGTCTTTCCTAGTTTTTACTCATCACTATACACTTTACACTTTGTTTGTTGCGGTGTGTTTGAGGAGGGTGGACGCAGCCTGTGACAGTATCATCTCCCTTTTGTCCGCAGACTTTGTAAGTGAGACAGAAACCATCTGTATCCCCAACAGCACCACCATCGACGACTACACTACGCTCGGCACACCAGTCACCACGGTCTAACATCCTTCCAAGCAAAAACTTGAGGGTCGGGGCAGAAACGTAATATGAACCATGAACCAACACGTATCTTAATTCTATTCACAGACTACATAGACTACCAAGAGGTCATCTGTTACCCCAACACCACGACCCCATACCAGTACACCACCGTCAGCACCCCAGTTACAACGACCTAGGAACGTTTATCCAATGACACATCACCTAACAAGTTACACACCGTGGCAAAATGTGGAGAATTCAAATGTTTAATAAACTGTGAAGGAATATTTGGCGATTTCGTCTTTCTGGGTTCATATGCATGCAGGTGTTTTGTGGAAAGACCCTGGAGGTCACTAAAGTTTAGAATATGCAAAGTTGCATCTTGATTGTTGTATCAGAAAATGTCATCTATATTGATCAGTTGTCTGTCACTCTAGATCATAATCTGAACGACTGTTATACATACAAGGAAATTTATTAATCAATCTTATATATACATAGTTATCCTATTACTAGTACTGTACATAATGAAATTAAGGATTTGGGGTGTTTGTGATGTTACCTGGCGTCTTGCTTGCAGAGGCCTTTCTTGTGCTCTTATACGGAAATATGATGCAGTATTATTGAGGGTTTTTCCATGTTGATTTTTATCAAAGCTAGCAAAGTACATCCTAGCGGCTATGAGTCAGTCCATGTTCCTTTGAAATCGCTCCTTGTAAAAACGTATGACGTATTTTACAGTATGTCTTTGTGTGTGTGTAGTGCGTTGCGCATTTATTGAAATTGTGCTCATATGGCCCTTTACAGTTTCTTTCGTGTGTAAGGTTTGAATGTAAACAAACTGCGTGTCTTTCTATCTTGATGAGTTGTATTTACTTTTATTCGTGACGTCTAACAACTAGTACTGGACTTATCATTATAAGTGGATGCGTCGAAAAAAAGAGGTAACTGCGCTTTGCTATGTTGCTGTATTGAGACAAATATAGATGTTTATTACACAGTGTAAATATAGGTGATGATAAAAATTAAAGTGTTTTGTCGTGATCTGTGACGTGGTTTATATAGAATAAAGAGTTGTTGTTTCTGAATAAAAAATCTCATCTATTGTATATTCACTCTCACTGTCTTTACTAATCATAATCATAATCATCATCGATCATTTTGTACATCATTCTACATTGACAGCTTCTATGATAAACACGCCTCAAAGTGTTAAGTTAGCTTCATGCATCAAACTCTGGCCAGTCTTTACTACCTGCGCCGTCTAGCGTTTATCAACCGAACAGCAGATAGCGTGAGCCGATACACCTTGTGTAGACGGGTCTCTATGGGCGATACAGGTTCTGTCCAGTGATCGGGCCCCGAATGCGCGACCATCAGAACTGAGGGCGTTACATCCAGTGAGCACAGAATCGTCAGGACAGCTAACTGTAGCCACCTGGAAAACAAACCAAGAGAAAATTACAAACAGAAACGCATATTTGCTAACAATTCGCGCTAACAAGTTCGCTGGAGGTTTTGTTGGAGGCTTCTGTGACAATAATTTTTTTTTAAAAATAGTTGAAACTTGACTATAGTCGAGCGATGTCCACATAAAGATCTATAGATATACATACCTAGGAAATGACATCAGTTATTACTAAATTGATTAGATGCAGACACACATGCACATCCCACCGTTGCCACCAGTTTTATGGCCCGTTCACACTAATGCATATATTCAAGTCCGTTTGAGTTGCATATTAACATTTTTGGGAAGTTTGTGGGGAAGAAGTTGTTTTCAACTTTGACTTTTCAACAGGCTCGTTGTGCAGCCTAGTTATCAAACCGAAGAAATGACTTCTTCGGCTGCAAACTTAACCTAAACCAAAAACATGTTAATACGCAACTCATGCGGACAAGTGTGAATGGGGCTTTGGTGTAACCTTCAGCGACGTCACACGGAGCTAGTAGACAAGTAGACCAACCACTTTATTAGGTATAATTGACAACACACGACCTCGCTAACATTACTCTTTACACAACTTACAGGGACTACACAACCCATGATCTACTTCTATACATATATGCACACACGGACAAGTACAAAGCAATACTACTCTCCCTTCAAGTAAAAACAACTAAAAGGCAGGTACATTGTATGTTCATTTGTTCTGTTCTTACTTCATCGGTCTGTTCATCTGAGTGAACTAGCCAGCAGTCCATGTTGTCCCCTTGGCAACAGAAGGCATGTGCCTCCACCCCGCCCCCACTGTTCCAGGCACTGCACCTCTGCAGGGTACGGTCAGGTACTAGTAGGTTTCCGGAAAAGGCGCCCCCTACCGGACTGCCGCCTGCTGACGCACTGCAGCCTGAGATTTACCGTCAGAAGGAATAAAAGTTACAGCGCGGACATATCTTTGCACGTGGTAAGCTTGTCTACTTTTCGTCCTGGTGACGAAACAAAGTACATAAAAAAAGGATTTGGAAGATAAAGAGGCGATGAGAGAGATATATACAATGTACAAATTTGTAAAACATTATGTTTCATTATACTCGCCAAAAAAGGGTAACTTAAAAGTTGTGTTTCTTAAACCTTAAAATTATCTCAGATTTGTCTTTTAGCTAAGTCACTAACCTGTGAGAACATCTCCTGGGCTTTGGTCACACGTTGTGGTGCCGGTGGCTGTATTGCCATATTGGGTCGATGACGTACTCTCAGACGTCTTGAAGTAGCACTTGGGTCTACCTGGTAATATACAACAGCGCGCAAGCGCATAGACACTGGATCCGTCCTCCCCGTTCTGAGCGACGCAAATTTGTCTGCCGTTCGGAATGTCCTAACACAAAACAACGTAACACGGAGGGGTCACAACACATATTGTCCACATTTCTATTTCAAGAAAAATCTCTTCTGCCTTATTGCCCTAGTCTGTACCAGGCTCCACAGGTCGCTGAAAAAATGGTAGGTATTTTTTATATATAATCATCCGTCTATTTGGCAAATTCCTACTATTCTTCCTGCGACCTGTGGAGCCTAGTATAGGCTATTATTGCCTAAAACATTGGAAGCATCAATTTTGTAGATTCGTCGTACGTCGTTGTCGTACGTCCAGAAAATGTTCCCAGTGTGAATCGGGCCTGTTTTGTCGGTTTGCACGGTAATTCACACAACAAATCGATCTTCAAGATGTAGTGTTACAGTCATCGGGACTAGCCAAAACTATCTTGCAAGGCACCGCCCAGGGAGGAAGAAAGAGTGGTAGACAACGGAAAAGATGGGCGGATGATATCAGAGAATGAATAGGCATGACACTAAATGAAACGCTCAGAAAGACAGAAAACCGAGAAGGGTGGAGAAAACTGGTTGCCTGTGGTACCCCAACGGCGTAGACTAAGGCATAGATAGACGAATAAGAAGTAAAAGTTAAAAAAAGGCAAAGCAGGCATCCTCAACTGAGGTGAAGCATGATGCTTTTTCAAGTAGCTAGTAGTAGTGCAATGCGGCTTCTTCTTTCGAATAAGAAGTGCGTTGGTTTGATTCCAAACTTACCAGTGGAAACTCGCCGGTATAGACGCCGTCAGTGAGAGAGGAGCAGCTCAGCATGGTCTCGTTCACGTTACAAGCCGCGGAGGCAACAGAACCTGGGTCTGTGTCTGATCTTAAGGACCACACCGTTCTACACGCCGCTGTTTCTGTATCAAAAACCAACAGAAGGTAAGGTAAAGGTAAAGCAGTCATCCTCAATTAAGATGAAGCATGATGCTTTTTCAACAACAGTAATACCAACAAACTAAGAGAAGTTATTCAATGTCTGACTGTCTGGTGTGTAACGATTATGGAACTACATGGTCAGACTAGAATGGTAACGTTATCAAAGTTAAACAATAGGAAATTTCGGTGGGGTCGTGTGGCGTAACGGCAGAGTCTTCGGCTTAGAACGAAGTCGGGTCCCGGGTTCGAATCGCGTCTATCATGTCGCCGATCCTGTGCCCTAGGGAAAGGCATTTTACACGACCTTCCTCACTTTACCCAGGTGAGTACCTAGCTCCGGTTTGGGACGTCCCTCGGATAATGAGGACGTTAAATGGAGGTCCCGTGTTTGAGGAGAGCCACACCTCGAACACGTTAAATAACCCGCCACACTTATCGAAATAGTAGGGGTCCTAGTAGGGGTCCTTCCCGGTGTGAACCAATCAGACCTTACAGTCTTACGCTGTCACTCATTAAAGATCATTAAACCACATTCAAACTCATTCAAGAAGAATTTAAGCATAAAAACTGACCGTCCAATGGCGCTGTAGGAACCTGGAGGAGTTTGTTGGGTGTCTTCAGTCGCGAGTCTTCAGGAAGAGGTGAAAGGTCAAGTTTGTTCGTCGCGGCAGTTGACAGGAGCGTCATGCGGATCTGCGCAGGCGTCATGCTCGGGTCACCCGACAGCAGTGTCGTCACCACACCTGATGGTAAGCAAAACTAGATGATACATTCATATTTTTGTAAACCTGCAAGTTAACTATAAGTCAACTCAACATACTTTCTTAACCAAGTGGTGTCTTCACATAATGTCAACAAACTCAACACAATGTCTTAATCAACGAACACATCAACAGTGTCTGTCGACAAGAAGGGACAAAAAAACTCGAAGAAAAAAAGTTCAATTCCTCCCCGATATAGATAGCATATCAATTCTATTGTACTCAGCTTTGAAGCTGTAAGATTTTCGCCCCAAAATTTAAAGTATTATTGAGAACAAAACCTTAATGTGAATGACATGCACAACCATTTTTTAGCGTTTTTGCATCATTATTTTCGTATTTCTGGTGTTTATGAACTTTGCAAAACGTTTAGCTAAACAATGGAAATGGATCATTGAGTTTTGCTGGACGCAAGTCCCACCTGCCGTTATGGGTGCTGCCATTGACGTCCCACTCAGAACAGCGCTACAGCTGTCGCAGTCCGCGCCTGCGCTCAACACCTCCTGCGCAGGCGCGAAGATGTCGACGCAGCTTCCGTGAGCAGTGGCGCCACCTGGCGGAGACCGTCCAGTCCGATCGTACAGTTGGTCATTTCTCCTTGTACCACCGACGGTGATTACCTGAAGGTTGTACATACAGAAATTGTCAAGACAATAAGAACTCTTGCGTATACATTTCATAGCATAGATAATCAGACATGTTTCTATGTATGCAGAGGCAGATGGAAAACAATAGAACATTTCTCACATTATGAATCCCGCTTGTTTGAACCCACCAAACGGCGACGTCATGTGACCCTAACCTAAGCCGAGGCCACGTACCTGGTAGGAGAAACGCTCGCCCGACCAGTCTGCGAGCTTCACAGGACACAGCAGTAATACTACTGGTGTCCTTTCGATTTCTGCCAGAGCCCCATGGAATTTGATAGGGTAGATTTTCGGGCGACAAATACGCTCGACTCTATGGTGATTTTGCGATCTGGGAATCAAGAAAGTCGGCCGAAGATCGCCAACAGTGCGCTGCCCACTTAAAGAACAGCCACATCCATACATGGAAGTTGTTTAACGACGGAACAGAGACGGGGGGCGACACAGGTTATCTGGTTGCTGGTTATCTACGACCCGTTGCTGCAGTCACGTGTCTCCAGTGTCACGTCCCGGAAGTTGCAGTAGTTCATTCCGTGAACAAGGCTGACAGAGCCACCCTAAACAAGACAGGTTTTGCTATCGCAAACCTGTAGTCCCAATTATTGCAGTGTTGGCCATACGTTACCTCAGCCTCCCCTGCAGGAGAGCGGCTACAGGCGTCGCCTCCGTCGTTTCCCGCCGCCACCACCACAGGGAGACCCAGCAGTACCAACTCTCGGGACGCCTGGTTCACCGTCCGCGATACTCCTGTGGAGGGAGGTCAACAAGGCTGCACACTCAGCACAAATCCAAAGGTTTTTGATTAAGAAATACACGGTTGGTTCTCAGGGCATTGCAATACAGGATCAAAATTACTTTTAAGGAAGGAAACAACGTTGAATTTTTTTAGTGGACGAAGCTTGCTTTCAGGTTTCTTGTCTCTCTCATCGTGTCAATAGGAAGACAGCCATATAAGGCGTTTGCACTCACGTGACTATGGCGTGAGTACTGTACGCGATGCTTGATGGTTTAAAAACGTGGAAGTTGCCTGATAACTTTGAACGAAAATTGATGCGCGCGCGGATGTCATCGATCCATATAATCAAATTAACATGGCCTTACCTGAAGACCCCAGAGACATAACAACGACCCCTCGGGCTGCATTGTTCGATGTAATCTTGTCATAAATGTGGTTGAGTCCGTTCAGCACAGTGAACGTTGAGCCTCCGCCCCTGTTGTCGAGAACCCGCACGCTTCTCAGCAGAACTCTCGGGTTCACGCCGAACGTCCTGCCGCCAACAAGAGCGGCAACATGCGTCCCGTGACCTTCCAAGTCGTTACCCTGAAAGGGAAGAAGAGTTGACAGGGCTGATATTAGGTAGAACAGACCGGTCCTAGCTGTGCATAAAAATTGTCTGTGTCGCTAATACAAAAGTGGCTAATAGCCACGGTCACAATTGGGAAAAGAGGCCCTGTCGGGCAATATACGGACATTTTTTTCCCTTTTAGACGTGCCCCCTACGTGGCCCCATGGAGACCACCCTGCGGCTACCGAGCTACTATTATTTTTGGGCATGGTCGGGCCCCTGGAAGTTTCTAACACGGAGTTAAAATCAACTCAGGGCCTGGTAGCAAATAGGCGCCGTGAGCTAATCGTGAGAACACCGAGTGGTACCCTTCCCGTGTCCGGCAGTCTACCGGGACATATTTGTGTCTTCGGGGCCTGGCAGGTGCTACACCCCCTAGGGGCACCGTTGCAAATGTCACCATAGCATAAAGTGGTATTGTGGATGGGGTTGTTGGCTGAAAACTTACACTTTCTGGATTCGAATCCCTACCGCCCCCAATGTTCTGTCTGTTGGGGAAGGCACTGTACAGTATACCTATTTCCTCACTCTGCTCACTGGTGAAATGAGTCTCTGGCTTCGGTTGGGGACGTCCTCTCGGATGGGACGTTAAGCCAGAGGTCTCGTGTTTAAAGAGAACCACATAACAAGCGCATTAAAGAGCCCACCACACCTATCGAAAAGTTCGCCATTTTGTCGTTTAAAGTTGATATAATCACACCAACAAGTCAATCGTTTATCTGACCTTGTTCGAGTCGTCTGCGTCGTGAGCGTCGAAGCCGGACCAGTCTGCGCGACCTTCAAATTCTTCATGGGAGTACCGTATTCCAGAGTCGACGATGTACACATCAACACTGTCTGTCGGCAAAACAAAAGAAACATGGGACCCGGTAAAATTTTTCAACATAGATGAAAAAAACCTCGAGTATTATTTTGTATCATAAAAAGATTATAATATTCGGGGCTTATGAAATAATTCAATGCAAAAGAAGAAAAACATTGGACCCGGTAGAATTCCTTCAACATGGATAAAGAAGGCCCATGTGTTAATACGCCAATGATAAGACCAGCTTTCAATACACAATCATCAATGATGATCGTTTGTCTTCTTTGGCACACTAGAACTTATTTGACAGATAAGCCGAGAAGCTCGGTGGGCGTCACCCCACTTTTATATAAGAATTTCGTGTTAAGTCTCGTACCAAGTGCACAACACCGGGGCATAGTAAGTATCGAACCCGACGGAACCTATTGGTTCTGAGGTCCCTGTCACACTTCTGCGTATATGCAAGTCCGCATGAGTGGCGTATCAGCAAGTTTTTGTTTTGGGTTAAGTTTGCAGCCAAAAAGTCATTTCTTTGGTTTGATAACTAGGCCGCACCGCGGTGGGTCAAGTAGAAAACAACTTCTTTCCGGCAAACTTTACATAAACCAAAAAATGTTCATGCGCAACTCATACGCACTTGAATATACGCACAGGTGTGACCAATCCTCTTACCATTACGCCACACCAACGACACCCCTGAGGCGTCGTCAATAAGAAACTGCCGTTTAATGTAGATAAAAAGAGAGTGAGAGAGAAAAGCAGAGAGAGACTGAGAAAGGGAAAGGGTATTGAGAGAGAGATACCTGCATTCCTGTAGTCCACGCAGTCCTGACATTCACAGTGATCTGTAGTGTTGCCGCAATAGTTGTAAGAGGAGCAACACGGGTAGCCACTGTCCGGGTTACACTCAGCGGGTCTCCCGTCTTCTGCAGGGTAGCCCTGTCCGCAGCGCCCGTCTTCGCGCCATTTTTTAGGAGCTATGAGAGTAGCCACAGGTAAAACTTTCAAAAGTTCGCATTGCAATAATTCCCAGAACATTAATTCGTCTAAAAACATTTCAATAGTTAGGGTGACGAACAATCAGAAATGCTTGCATAAAAGGTACTTTCTCGATGTTTTTCCTAGTTCTACCAGGCCCCATAGGTCCCCTGGAAAAATAGTAGAAATTTGCCAAATAGGCAGATAACATAAATTCTACTATTTTTCCAGCAACCTATTTATCCTGGTAGAGGCTTGATATTTTCTTACAATGTTATGACGAGCGTGACATATGACCAGATGTAGACGTCCGATGGTGCTTTTTAGGTACGTCACTTGAATACAAAATGGCGTCATAATATTCCCAACCGAATACTTACTTTGTGGGTTTAGGCGTACACTTACCTAACGATACCTGACAAATGAAATAATCTTCTTGGTCACAGCTCTCGTCATCCCAGAGGAATCCCTTGATGGCCCACAGTTGCCCACAGTTCTGAATCCCTCGGTAGCCGAGGTTGCCGTTATTTGGTTCCCCCGTCGCCCAGTTGGTAAAGTCTCTGTCTCCGACAAGCCGGCGGCCGTCAGACCACACCCAACTACCTTCGACCTGTCGATCATACCAACGAAAGACAAAGAGTACGTAACTCAAGAACATGAATGTGTTCCGTCTGTAGCAATGATGGGAAGTATCTTGACCAAAACTAGTTTATAAATATGTTTATTATTATCATTTCTAAACACCCAATTGAAAGCATGTTGCTTAGTTGTTCAAAAAGCTGGTAGTATGTAGTGCAATGCGTCTCCGCTATGGTTCGCGTGTTTAGCCAAGCACACTGCAGCTGGGTCACCCCTACTCTTCTCGATAAGTGTGTTGGATACTTTTACGTGCAGAGGTTTGGCGCTTTAGGCTTACGCCTGAAGCTCCCTCATACACGGGGCTGCCGGCTTTACGTCACCATCCGAACTGACGAATGCAACGTCAACCCTTCACAACATGTCCGAGCTGGGGTCGACCTTAGGGTTGAACTCTGGCCCACGGATCCACGGAATTGCATCCGGACGGCAAAGTAGCGGGGTTCTGTTACCGCTTGTGCTACGTGGACATGTCGTTAATCCAGGCGAAATGGCTTACATTTACAGTAAATTACAAACAAACTTTAACATCAGTGAAGAAATATTGTCAATACCTCCTGGTCGTTCAGACCTATCCAGTAGTCTCGCCCAGGATCCACTGCACGGGCTGCGCGGACCAGGAAGTCGTGCACAGCCTCGGTTCGGACGTCTGCAAGGCGCCCTCCGTCTGCGGTACAAACCTCCCTGGCGGCGGTGTATGTCTTGGCTTCGGAATAGACCTTGTAGAGTTCGTTCCTTTGCTTTATGTAGCCTGGATGGTAGTGAATATATGCTTTTTTTCTTGAAAAATGAAGACACTGTTTTGAGTCTGTCTGTGTGTGTGTGTGTGTGTCTGTCTGCCTGCGTGTGTGTGTCTGTCTGTCTGTCTGCCTGTTTATGTTTCCAGATGTTTGTAGTCAGCATAACTCAAGAACCTGTGGATTATGATGATATTTGAAAGGTGGGTAGGTCTGGGGAAGACGAAGGTCAAGGTCAATTTTGGGCCCCCTGAAATGTGACCATGGTACTGCAGCCGAACTTCCGTTTTTTTACATCTTTTGACCAGGACGTGCTATGGTGTTGAATTCTTTTGGTAGCAGGTAGCTTTATTTGTTGTGTGTGTCAAATGACAATCCATTTCTGCTTGATCCCATTGATTGCAAGGAATCGATATACTATCTACCTGTCTCCGCCTTTTTGAATGGACAAGTTTCAGTTTCAGTTTAATTGGTAACAACTTGTAAGAAATGTACAAGTTACATGAAATATGTTGAAACTACAGTAAAAACGCTCGTAGGATACAATAAACATTAGAGTTAAAAAGTAACAACAGCAATCAATATAAAATCTATACAAATTGAAATATAACCTCACAACATCTAGGGATTCTTCTTGGACAACAACTTCAGAGCACGCGGCATGACAGATAATTTATGGCGTAGTTTTGCTTAGTTTGGGGAGGACCTGTTAACGGGCCCGACGCAGATTGTAGTTGATCTGACACAAAATCAAGCAGAGGGTTGTGAGGATCCTCTAGGATGTTCTGTAGTGTGCGCAAGGTGGCCTGGTCCCGCCTTGGAGACAGAGAAGGAAGAGACTCTACGTGGATATCTATAATCTTACAACATCGCTTTTGCACACTTTCGAGCAGGTTTGATAGGTGTTTGGGCAGGCCTCCCCAAACCGGGCTGGCATTTTCAAGTAAGGGACGTATGAATACTAGATAAATGCGTGTAAGCACATCTGTAGACAAACCAGCCTTCTTAGCTACAGTTAAATAATTCATTCTTGGGCGAGTTTTAGTGAGCATATACTGGACAAACCACTATCCGTTCAAATACCCCACAGAGTTTGATATAGAGAAACCTAGACTAAATCCTGGGCGATAGGCCTCGGTATTTCTGTCGAGCAAGTGACCGAACCATCCGATAATGGGACCCCGCTGCGTCGAGTGCCTTCGGCTTCGCTCGGAACACGCTCGACGGTCGGATTCCTTCGGCACCCGCTCGGGTAACCCCCCGAGTACTTTATTTCGGGTCACGCTCGGAACTTCGGCACATAGCCGGGCAGTTCAGCATGGGCGATTCAAAGACAATTCCTTGGCCTACCGCCTATGACTGAATTAGGAGACAGGATTTATGAGACTGACCTGTGATGGTTCTGTAGATGGAATTTCTCCAGTCTCCACCACAAATCTTCGCCGCATCACCCGAACAAGGTTTGTTACACTCCGACTCTGGTGCAGCTCCGAACCCACCGAAGTTGTCCCCACAGAAGCACTCTATGCCGTACTGTAAGCCAGCATACCGGTACCTGAAGCCGAGCCCGTGTGAATACAACAAAACGTGGTCAAGGGGCTACATTAGACCGCTAGTATGGCTAAATTAGAACGTGTCAGCGTATAGGGCCTAGAGGTAATGCTTCGCGGTCCCATTTGGAACAAGGGGCCGCACCGGGTAGTTCACGAGCTGTTTTTTGTCACTTTCGGGCGTGACCCCAACCAAGCCCCGTGGGACACACTGCGGCTGCCGTGCCCGGCCGGGCCCGGCGGTGAGTTTAACTCGGACCCGGTAACAAATAGACGCCGTGAGCTAATCGTGCGAGCCACAGGAGGTACCCCCCCCCCCCGTAATCAATTAATTCACAGTAATTTCGTCAAGAGGCAAGCCATTTTAATGGCTGACCCACGGAATATTCAAGACTAAAATAGAGTGTACCATGCATGAGATTTGTACGACAAAGGATAGACGCTCAGCCGTCAATTAAAAGAACATCTTCCCTTACAAAGCTCAATATCAAGCAAGGTATGCACACGTTCAAACTAACTGTTCAAATTTGAGAGTACATTCAGCATTACAACTTTGCATCAACGTACCCTGCTGAAGTACAGTGGCTAAGGCACGAAGTGGGGGTCAGGTTTTCCTCATCTTTCATGACGTCACCTGTCAGGTCCCGGATGTCCAGACTCCCGCCATCGCGGTAGCAGCCGAGGTACACCTGCTTCGTTACTGAACAAGATGGCGGCAGATCCTTACCATTGAATGATGAAGACAACAACATCTTACTATGATTATCAAATTTATTTCCAGTATCAGGGTGAAATGGCAGAAGTTGGCAGAAGTTGAAATCGGGTACGTCACATGTAACTTCGGGCTTTTCCGTAAGCCATCGGACGCAATCCGAAGTTGCCCGAAGTTAGAATGACGCCATCCTAACTTAGCCTCAAAACTTAACTCGGTGATGATAGTAACTTCTGCCAACTTTTGCCACCCTAACTTCTGGCACTTCACTCTGATACTGGACAGACTAGTGCACATGCATAGAGAGGCTACTTAGATACTTAGCTTGTCTGATGCTAAAGCTAGATCAAGAAAACCTTGCACAGTTCCCATATAAACATAATATACAACATGTTTTCGTCTATGAATACGAGACGAGATTGTAAGCACACTTACTATAGGCTGGTCGCTGACAGATGAACCTGTACTTCAACCGACAGGGAACGTCGTTCCATTTGGAATTAACTTCAACAACCGCACAGTCCTCGTTCCCGGCCTGGTTAGGCTCCCCATCAGCCCAGCTTGTGAAGGAGCTTCGATCCAGTTCTTCTCCATCGTTCCATCTCCATGTTCCCTCCTTCTCTCTATCCGTAAGTCCGAGCCAGAACCTTACTCTTGGGTTGAGGGACGTCTTTAAGTTGATGAGGAAGTCGTTAACAGCGCGGTAACGGGGTTCAGCAACAATCCCGCCGTCGGCCGCGCAGGCGGCCTCCGATGTGGAGTAGTATTTAGCCTCGTCGAAGGCCTTGAAGCAGGCGTCACCTAAGAGCTGGTAACCGACAGGACACTCCATGGTTTGAGAAGCAGCTGAAAAACGTAATTGGAAACAAGAATGTTTTAATCGTGTGATCATTCCCGATTGAATAATGACCATCTTATGATCAAATTTAGGGACAAAAACATGTACATACATGTCATGTTATTGTCAGCAAGAATGGCAATAAAAACATCATTGCCATGGCGACGATTGTCTTTTACTAAAGGTAAACATAAGACAAAGCAAACCTGGGAATGTATTGACTGGATGTTTCTGTCAATGATATCATTTTTTCACTGTCTACAGGAATCCTGCGGACTAACATTCCAAACATTCCTGTGGACACATTCCTGTACAATTCCTAGAATTCTTGCAGACTGCACACAATACTATACCATTAGGCTCGCCCTAAGCCGTCGCCCAAAAATATCTGTATTTTTCATTATCACCTTTTGACTTAACACATCAGCTTCACTGGCACGCAAATGTCAAGAACGAGCCGTCAAATCTAAGGAGTGACATCAATGAATTTCAACAAGACACCGAATCTACTAGAATGATACTAGAATAAATGACTACCAAGATGAATTACTAACAAAACTCACGTTGGCGGTTAAACCGTCCATCCAGTGGAAGGTCCTGTTGATCAATCCTGTCCAGATGCCAGGGGATGTGCGCATGCGCAGTCTGCTGCTTCTCAAACACCTGGTCTTCTTCTACGTACTCCACGTCCGACATGGTTCTCATCTATATTTTGTACAAACTGGAAACGATGACAATTCGAATACTTCGTGCAATAGGATACCTGTCGTTCTTAGTAAACCTGCTTGTTTGGTTTGAATGAAAGTGTATTTCAAAGTCTATATCCATGACGTCATACAGCAATATAGTCAAAGTCGGGCAGCAATATTACGTTAAGAAAAATATAGCTAAATAGCTGAAAAAACAACTGTTAGAAATAAAACTTTGAAGATCTTCCCAGTTTTGCAACATTTTGGGGGTTCGAATACAAGAAATATCATAAATATTTTGCTCACGATCATCACATCGCCAGGCGTCATTTCTGCGACGAACCCTTTCAGGACGTTCATCTCCATGGCAACGGTTTCCATGTGAAACCTGGACGTGACGTCAGGGTGTCCGCGCCTGCGCCCCTCGCTCTGTGCCGTGAGGACCGTGGACTTGTACTTCACCATGACGTGTTGGACAGCGTCACTGTCTGACGTATCCTTCATGACGACGACGTATCTGCAAATGAAAAAATATAAAAGCCGGACGTTCCGCTGCAGTACCATAGAAAGTTGCAGGGGGCTAAAATCTAACCATTTTCAGGTCTCACAAAGTCCTGCCCACCTATCAAATATAAAGACAATCCTTCCAGGCATTCTGGAGTTATCGTCCTGTGGACTGAAATTCCCGTGGACACATTCCTTTAAACTTCCTAGAATTCTTGAAGACTGCACACAATACTACCAAGTACGCCTTTAGGCTCGCCCCTGAGGCGTCACCGAAAATGATTGAGAAAACTATTTGTCATATGAGTGCAATAGCCTTTGCTACAAAATTGATATATTTTCTGCAATTTTTTTTCACAACAGTGAATTTCTAGATTATATGATGACTAAGAATAAGAAAGATATTAATGAACTCACCTTCCAGGCATCCGTGAGTTATCGTCCGTTGCAGTGTACATGGGCCGCAGCCCGTCCCGGGCCATGTTGAATCCGTCCACGGTGACATAGGACGGTAAGCCCGGCACGCGCCCTGCTACGCTCCGCGGTGGCCGTCTGCCATCCCCGATAGATGCCAGAGAAGCCACCAGAAAAACCACAACAACACTGCGGTAACAAGAGCGTCCGCGCAGCATGTTTCGTGGTGTGAGTCAGCAGTGATTCCTGCCCACAACCTCGACAATTGTTCTGTGAAAATCCGAGTGATGAGTCAGTCTTCCAAATGACTTTGGCCGCTCTGAAACCGATGGAAGATGGAAGTGTTGCTTCTAGCCGCTCGGAGACTCAATTCAGATGTGAAAACCGGTGACTATGCAGATTTTATACACACGGCGTCGTCATGAGTATTCTAGGAAGTTAAAAGACGTAACACGTTTGCCTTCTCTTGATGGTACCGGAAATAGTAGCCTTGCAAGCAGCCTCCACAAACGTTTGCTATTGTTACGAAATACTGAGTGTAGAATGGAAAACAGCAGACGTATTTATGAACTCCTATTGTGTCCTGGGAGGCTGTTTGCCAGGCAAGCATCCATGACAACAGCAGGGGTCTTACCCCACCAGATGTTTCAGTTTAGAACAATCAGTGGTTGCCCGGAAAAAGCTGACTTCAACATGACCAGCGTTTTTCAAAGCCAAGTGGAAGACAGCGGAATGTCATTTATTCCTACCGGTGCATAACGTTAGATCTAGTTAACACTCTGAAGCCTGAATTGTGATGGTACTGCAGTAGCCTGGGTGCCATCCGCGATCCGATGACTAGCTACCGGGGCTCCTACATTAATATTTGAGCTCGCTGCCTTGAAAAATGGCTTGTACTTCAGTGCAGTTTCATCAAGATTCTATTTTCCGAACCAAACTTGCGGTGTTAAGCTACAGGTACACTGGTACGTTTCCATTAGATCCCAGATCCCGGAACATTTCCAAGATGTGCCCGGGAACGCGAGGCTTTGCAGATTTTTGCAGTTTTCAAAGTTGCAAATTCATGGCGAGATTTCCTTCATATATTAGATTACCTGCAGCTGTGGGCTTTTCAAATCTTATTTCACTGACTGATGAAAAAGGGGTAGTAGAATTATCAAGATCAGCATAATACACAACCGTTACGCAACTAATATACATATAATATGTATAGCATATAAATGAAAATAATAAAAGTACGCAGTACGCTTCATTTGCCCAGTATCTATCCTCGATGTGGCAATTGAATATTGTGCTTCTTGAAGAAATGGTTGTTGTAATTTCTGTACAAAAACACCGGATGCTAGTTGCGCAAGAAGTAAATTCAATGTTTGGCATTTTGCCACAATGGCTTCAACGGCTTAAAACTGAAACGTGCTTTTAAAATAAACAACGTGTTGTATCCGCTTTTGTCATCTCCATGAAAAATGTAGGTATAGTTTTCGACCTGTCTGCGTGTGTGTGTTTCTTTGCTTGTGTGCTTGCGTACGCGTGCTTTCAAGTCATTTGCATAATTTATTACATGGTATTCTGCCAAAGGAAAGGACTCTCACACAGACAATATATGTAAATCTAATAGAGAAGATCATCATTGAAATCAAATTATGCTAAATACAGCCTTACTTCTATCATTAATGAGACAAGATAAAACTAAAGCTACAAGGTTCAAAATATTTCACGGAGGTACGACGTCTCCAAACTCTCGTTTTGTCAGCAAAGTGAAACAAGAACGTTCAGGTAAGCAAAAGCAAAAATATTCCGAGCCCTGCGTGTGTAATGTACAGCAAGTGAGTGCGGCCCACTGTGTGAGTTGCCGCGACAACCCTGGTGATATGCAAAATGATAATCATACATACTTGAACATGTACATTTTCACTTATGGATGGCTCAGACAAGCATAGCAGGAATTACGGCACCTATACTAGAAATGTTGTGCGTGCATTCATGAATAGCTACACGTAACACAGACAGAGATCAATTACTTAACGTCACAATACAACAGAATCGATCCGCAAAAGACTTTTTATAGAATGTCTAACAAGATGCTTTCAAAAAAAGCTGGCCCGGGGCAGGATGTGACCAAAATAATTGGTGAGGAATTGGTTAGATGTGTGCGTCCTTTGACATGAATTTCCTTGATCATGAATAACTTACCTATAGACGATATCGTTCTTTTTTACATATATATATTTTTGCCGGTCATAATATAAACTTTATTGACACAACAAACAGTACAACAACTTCTGTACTTACCTTCTACTATAAACTTACTAGGCCTAGAAACAAAGTAAGTCTCAAAAGTCTACTTACTAAACAATAAAAGCTCACATCCTTAAATATCTCATGTCATCTCTGAAGAACAGCTTATCGATCATCGTCTAAAGTTTCATGTTCGTTTTTTCTTTATTTTATTAATAGCACTCTTTATTCATGTTCACAACGCTATCGCCGTGTTACTATCAACACTGACAGATAGAGATAGAGACATGACGATATATTTTTCAATGACTTGCTTCTTAATGTTGAGTCTATACAAAAGCTAGTACATGTAATGTATACATGTTGATACGCTAACACCACGCCATGCAACAGGTCGTCAAGCTGCATGCCGCGGCGACCACGTGATCGTCTTGGCTTTCAATCTTGTAGTGTCCATGGTAACCAATACCACGGCTACACGTCAGTCAAGGGTGTTGTCATGGCTTCATCCAAGTCGGGGAATCCCCTCCGCCATTTTTGTCACTTGTTGCCTTGACGACTGTCATCGGAACTCTGTGGAGAAAAGTATTAAACCGATATGATACCGATAAATTTGTCAGAAAACAATGGTTGTTTTTTTGTCATGAATTTTGAGTCCATCGGAAAGTTATCGTTGGTCTATCGGGGAAACGTTACCCGGCCGATGCATCACCGATGAAAATCCGACCAGCCTAAAGTTCAGAGGACAACAGTTAACATATCCCGATACATTTCAAGACAAGTGCAAACGTTACGATGCTTTCCCGATATGTACCCAGCAGATTGCCGACCGACGTGCACTATGATTTCTGAAATCGTTTCACTAAATGCCAGCTACAGCCACAACCATGCATAAATGGCTACCCATGTTACCTAACGACAATCTAGACACCCAGTAGAACTGTTACAATGCCAATATTGTACCTGAAAATCGACGTCACTGACCCAAACCCTGCAGAGCCTGTTTTGTTTACAATGGGTTAAACCAACTCACACTTCAGTGAAGGGGGCAACAGCTTCAAGTAGGTAATTGCACGCCAGCTGAAAGTACTCTGCAATACTTAATTCATGACATTTGTTTAAACTTAATTCTTAAAGATTACAAAATCTTTTACAGCATTCCTATTTTAGCACCTTGTCCAAAGGTGGAATCAAACATGCCAAAAAAGCTTTAATCGTTCCCAAACAAATTTGTTCCAAGCTAGACTTTGGCTTTGGGAGTGGCTGCCACCGAAACCAGGAAGCAAAATCATGGCGGCTGCTTTGCCAAATTTCAGGACGCAAATCCGGAAAGAACTGTCCTGCAGCATCTGCCTGGATCTGTTCACCGGGCCCAAGGTGCTGCCATGTGGACACACCTTCTGTCAGGACTGCCTGGAGAATGTTGCAGGTACGGGAGGGACTGTCAAGTGCCCAAACTGTCGTCGGCAGGTCAGGCTGCCACCCCAGGGGGTCGCAGGTTTGCCAGACAGTCATATCATCGCCAATATGTGTGACAGACTCCGACAGCAGACTTCACTGTCAGGGGAAACAAGGGAACAGCTCCAGTCTGGAAGCAGGTGCAGCTTTCACCCCTCTGAGGTGCTCAAACTATACTGTAAACAATGCGAGACACCAGTTTGTGAACAGTGTTTAGAAGAGGATCATGATGGTCATGGTACAACAACCGTCAAGAAAGTTGCACAAGAACGGAGTTTGACAGTCCAGCCCTTGATCAATGAGGGAAGAAAAATCATGGATAGTTACTTAAGCGTCTTCAGTGGTCTTAGGGAAGAAGAGGAAGCTCTGAATAAGATGAAACAGCAGACATACAACAACATCATTCAGGACTACAACCAAATGGTGCAGAAACTGGAAAACAGAAAAGACCACCTCTTGTCTGAAGTGGGAGAAAACCACACCAAAAACCTGGACAGAATGCAGAATAAAAAGGACAGAGTGTTGGCAGATATCAATGAACTGTCTGCTGCCTGCGACCAAGCAGAACAAGAAGTGCAACATGTGCAGGGACGGGCCGAGTTTCTCACTCAGCAAACCACTTTGACAGAGGTGGTGGGAAAGTACAGACGAAAAGCAGCACCAACTCCTGTACAAACCCAGCCTGCTGTCTTTCAGCCCACAGACACCCCAGTGCCAGTGTTGGGACATGTGATTGTCCAGCCTCTCCCATCTGCACCAATCCCAGCAGCACCTGCATCAAGGGGCACAGGTCATCACCATGGTAACCAAAGTCATCAGCTTCAGAGAGTGATGTTTGGTGGACAGGGTACAGCAACCGGACAATTCAGGTATCCATTTGGTGTAACAGTGTCGGATGAAGGGGGAATCTTCGTAGCAGATTTTGGGAACCAGAGGATCCAAGTGTTCAATCTGCAGGGAATATTTGTGCACCAGTTCCCAACACTCGTGTCCAATGAACAGGGGATGAGACCATGGGATGTTGCCATGGACGGGGAGGGTAACCTGTGGGTAGTGGGGAAGACAGACTTTGCTGACTTTGCTGTGCAGTACACCAAACAGGGCAGGGTGCTGAGGATGTTTGACCTACAGAAGTCAGGTTGGCAGAGAGGAGTTGCTGTGGACACAAGGAGGAACCACATCCTCATCACACAAACCACGGGAGATGGGAACAACTGGCATGGTGAAGTTTTGGTGTTCAGGCCAGATGGAACTGTGGGTCAGCAGCAGGGGATGAAGTTCCCACAGTACATCACTGTGGATGGAGAGGGGAACATTATCGTGTCAGATGTTAGGAGCCACTGTGTCTATGTGTACAAGGAGAATGGACAGTTCCTGTTTGGAGATGAGGGAAGTGGCAAAGGTCAGCTGTACAATCCCAGTAGCATCTGTACAGACAGGGCAGGTAACATCATTGTGGCAGACACAGGAAACAGTCGTGTGGAGATGTTTGACAAGACAGGAAAATTCCTCAAACACATCACTACAGACATGGAGATGCCATTGGCTGTTGCTATGGTAACATGGGGTACTAGGGATTATCTGGTACTAACTGATATTGGAGAGCATACAGTCAACATATTTTTCTGAATCTGAGTTAAACTTAAACAATCTTTTGTCAAGTAAAAGTTTGTTATACCTGTAAATACATAAAGTTTATCATATACATGTATGTAGTCTAGTCTAGCACGATCTATTAGCACAGAAAATTGTACTACAAAGTGAAATAATTCAGCATTGAATAAATTGCCTATTCCGGCTAAGCTCCCAGCCGAAAGCCTCTAGAAGAAGCTCAACCAAACTCAAACTTTGTAACTAAAAAAATGTGACATTGTGTACTGAGTGTTTATCTGAGATATCGATGATTTGAAAGAGGTTTGATTTATAGGAACAAGATAAAGATGATTGAAAAAGACATGGTGTTGATACATTGTACATTATGTGTACAAGTTGTACAAGTATGTCTACTGCCTAGCAAGATAAAATTCTGATCAAGTAACAGTTTTGATGTTAAATTCACCATGAAAAATAATGTATCCATATACCTAGCTTAACAAATACAATAGAAAAACGTGCATCAACACAGAATGAAGTCAAATCAGTTTTTTTTTCTACTGTGTAAATCTTGTAGTGAATGTGAAAACTACAATACATGTACTTCTCCAGTTATAATGAAGTCTGATTAATTTATGATTATACTTATTTAATGGTCCAGCATCATTATATTCCCGTAAAAGCTACTGATGTCATATTTGGGATGTTAGTACCTTTAGGAAAGGTGAATACACCTGACCATACATTATGCTAATGACGACCTCATTTGCATAATGTATGCAGAAACTTGAATTTCCCTTCCAGCAAATGCTATGAATGTCATATTTGATATGAAGGTACCTTTAGGAAATGTGAGTACGCCTGAACATAAATTATGCTAATTATGACTGTATTTGCATAATCTATTCAGAACATTGTATTGCCCTTACGGTACCTGCTATGGATGTTATATGTAGGTACCTTCAGGAAGGTTAAATACACCTGGACATAAATTATGCTAATGAGGACATCATTTCCATTTCATGCCGAAACTTCATACATGTAATTCCCTTACGGTAAATGCTAAGGACATCATATTTGTAATGTAGGTAATGGGAGGGGAATATACCGCATTTTCTCGAAAATGTTGCCTATCTAGTTCCAAGATTCTATTCTCCGAACCAAAATTGGTTTATATTACGGCACACCACAAGATACTCCTGTTCGCAGCTGGTACGTTTCCTTAATAGATCCCAGATCCCGCAACACCTCAAAGATGTGCCCAGAAGCGCTTTGCAGTTTTGAAAGTTGCAAATTCATGGCGAGATTTCCTTTCTGTTAACATGCAGCTGCGACCTTTTCAAGTCTACGTAAGATTTCTGATTGTTGCCTGTCAATCTTACTTTCAGGAAAGGGACTATTTGGTTATCTATTTATCTGTGTCTGTACAACCCTTTGGCCAATCAGGCACGCGGCGCGCAGGTGCCGGTTAGACTGTCACACCTTAGGGTCCTGTCACACTTGTGCGTATATTCAAGTGCGCATGAGTTGCGCATTAATATTTCTTAGATTTAAGGAAAGTTTGCGGGGAAGAAATTGTTTTCTCCGTTGACCCACCGTTGTGCAGCCTAGTTATCGAACCAAGGAAATGACTTCTTGGGCCGAAAACCCAATCCTGACCAAAAACATGTTAATACGCAACTCATGCGGGCTTGTATATACGTACAAGTGTGACAGGGGCTTAACTTTTGCACATCTAACCGTAATGCTATGCTGATCTAAACATATGGATGACATCCTCTGCGAGCGTGCGAAGAAATAAAAGTTTGTCAATAAAAAAGGTTGCCCTCATTATGAAATCTTAGTGGTCAGGGAGGATGAACAAAACTAAACGTATGGAGTATGGTATACCGAAATAAAGTTTCTTCATTGTTGTTGTTCTTTCATAACTTCTTCTTTGACTTTGGAATTGGCATTTTGCGACATTACTATCCGTATTTTATTTGCAATTTACAGCATGTATTTCTCATTTTGAAACTGCTTTTTACGATTTTCAGTACGGCCGACACTTTTTATTTATTTTTGGAAACGGACGAAAAGTAAGGCGCACGCGGATGTCATCCATAAAATAAAATCAACATGACGGCCTCCCCCATCTCAGGTCGAGGGCGATCGAACTTCCCTTCTACCAGTACTACTTGTTAGACGTTATTGCCCTGATTGTTGTAGTTATGGCTGCTGTATTGTTGTCTTGTTGGAAGTGTTGTTCGTTGGCATATGGCATGCACAAGAGGCGTAACACCAACGCCAAAAAGAAAACCAACTGACCCTTTGGTTTTATAAGCAGGAGATTCTTTGCAGATCGATATCAATCAAAAGTCCCGTTTAAAAGATCCATTTAATTTAGATTGAGTATGTATATGTAAAGACACCACATTGAAAGATATAAGGTGTGACACTTCTAATGGTAAGAAATCCAGTCGGGAAACTGTGTCAGCTATTGACACACTATAAGATCTATGCTGTTAACGACGTGTATATACACGAACATTTGATGGAAAGTATATTCCAGTCGGGAAACTGTGTCATCTAATGACACACTTTGATGTATACTGTTAACTGCTTGCATGTACACGCACTTCTGATAGACGAAATCCAGTCGGAAAACTGTGTCACCTATTGACACATTATGACTGTTAACTGCATGTATAACTGTATTTACATGACCTGTTAGAAAGTATGCCTGTCGGGATCTTTGTTATTCAATGTCACACTATGAGAAGTATACAGTTAACTGCCTGTATATACACTAACTTCTAATGGAAGTTGTCGGGAAACTGTGTCATTTGATGACACACTATGAGATGTATACTGATAAATGCGTGCAATGGAAAGTAATCCAGTCGGGAAAATGTGTCATCTAATGACACACTATTTACTTATTGTTTATTTCGGGCTCGACGGCCCATATTGACAGACATACATACTATATTGATAACTGCGTGTATATACACAAACTTCTAATAGAAAGTCTAATCAACCCCTGTGCTTCCACAGATTTTTCCTTCATGCAAATCTGGGCAACTAGCTATTGTTGAAATGGTTGTAGTGCACATTTAACACGAGACCTGGGTTTCCCAGAAAATACCGTGTTTAGCGGTTCGACACAGGAAACAAAAGTTACGGCGCGGTCACATTGGTCCTATAGGCCTTCGTACGATTTTGATGGCGCAGACTTTTTAAACTGGCTATGACATAACTAACAGTCGACAAGGATCTAAGACAGCCCTTTCAGTAACAAGACCGTGAGCCGAAACAAATACAAGACTATCCCAAGAATGTTCCCAGTCTGCGATCGTAAGACGTTCGTACGTCGGTCGTACTACGATCGTGCGACGAATGTTATCGGCCCTACGTTACAACGTTTTGTGTCAGCTTTTCTTTTGTCGGCAAAATAAACCAGGAAGAGTCATAAGAAATTCTTACTATCGGTTATTGCATACGATTTTTCTTCGGACACAACCATATGTAAACCTCAAATGAGTTCCGGTAACGTGCTATTGCTTTATGGGGTACGGCTGTGGGTTGGCGCAAAGTACGCTGGTCGCCAGGTGACGTCAAGGTCAACAGCGACTTCCACGTCACAAGACCAGCGGAAAAGCGGAAGTACCGTGCTGCCGCCATACTTGGCACCGTTGGTAAGTTTTCTGACTGCAGTGCACATGCAAGCTAATATGTATAGTAACTATGTATCAAGGTAAAGGTTATGTTGCTGTGTGAGGACAACGTTCGGTAGGGAAACCAGTCTATCAAATAAGGCAAACTCAGGTATACTCGTCGAACTGGCGTCCGATCTTCATGTGGAGTTTACCGTTATATGATGCATATGGCGCCAGCACTCGGTTACGTGGCAGTCGCCTATTATATATAAAGCTGACCAAAGACCTTACATATCGCATGTCCCCCGATAGATGTTCATCCGGATAACGGCAGGATGTCTGGAGTGGTAGCCGGAAGGAACCAAGCCCTGTACGACCTAAAACTTGACACGCCTGCTGTGCTGGCTGAGAGCGAAGAAGTGAAAAAGGTTCGTACACCTGTCGTACACCTGTCGTGTACATATTTAAGTAGACCAAGTTGAGAAGGCAGCATATCAATTCCTTGATGGAGTCTATAATAGTCAATGTCAATCTAGCTTTAACTTGGATCATACTGTTAGGATTTATGAAGGAGATAGTTTGTTTTGTTGGGGGGGGGGGGCACAGGGTTCAGTAGTGTAAACAATGGGTCTGTAGTGTGCGGTGTTGTATTACTTTTGTTGTATTGAATTACACCGTAAAGCAGTGTCGCTCTTTCCTCCTGTGTTAAACGACCGTACACTGCTCAAAAGAAAAGTTAATGGATAGGTGGCTGTGGCAGCTTTCATACTTTTTCAATGTGAATGTGAGGGTCGAAATTCAGTCACCCAGGGGACGGGTCAGAACAAACACAAAGCAACTTGATATGCATACTTCTATATCAGAAGCAGAGGCAATTTACAAACACGGGTCATTAACCTTAACGGTAGATTGCCATCGTTGTGACCAACGTGCATCTACTTAAATCTGAACAACTGGTTTTCCAGAAACTTACGCAGACCCCTAGTGTGCTTGGACTTGCGAGAAGGCTTGACTATAATTCGGCCATACTCTCGGCAATCAAAATTTCATCGAGTTGCTTGAGTAACTGTCATTTGGTGTAAATATTGAGCCTCGTTTTCTTTTCTCCCACTGTACAACGATATAGGTTTACACAGAATCTAGTGAGAATGGTCGCCTTCCTGCCAACAGAACGAACGTCCTATTCCTCGGTGACAAACGAGCCGGGAAAACAAGTCTCAAGCGTCACCTGTCGGACAACGGGTTCGACCCAGAAGAGTCCAGCACGATAGGCATCGAGCGTGAGTTGGTACAAGCTGAAGAGGTGAATGAAGACTGGGCAGAGGTGAAAGAAGCGGAGCACAATGAATTCCAACAAGGATCCGCTATGTATACCGCCATACATGTCAATGAGGCGGGTACATCTCAACAACCATCTGTAGATAACGCTGATGCCGAACAAAGTGGCCAAAGAACTAGTGATGAG
Organism: Branchiostoma lanceolatum; assembly: GCA_035149815.1. NCBI lineage: Eukaryota > Metazoa > Chordata > Leptocardii > Amphioxiformes > Branchiostomatidae > Branchiostoma > Branchiostoma lanceolatum. The sequence goes on from CM068882.1 coordinate 3,874,706, forward strand.
CAGGAGAAAGAGAAAGAACCCTCTTCGACCCCAAAATGGCCATTCTACGTTAGACTTGTAATTGCCTTATCTCTTCCCTTTTCTTTCACTTCTCTCGAGTACTTTGATAAGTTCGGCCCCCTCCTGATGATGTCTCTTCTCCTCTTCTGGATTATCTTATTTCAGCAGTTTCACTTCAGGGGATTCTCTATAGGTACGGGTACTGCCATTGTAGCCATATTCATCAGATATTTTCATACTTGTGTGCCTTTGCCTGGCTCAAGTCTTGGTGTTGTTGGCGTAGGCTTGCTCGCTGCTGCTTGGTTTATAGTGCTTGGAGTTTGTTTGGGCCTAGGGCTTAGTATAGGGATGGCGTTGGCTTTGTGTTGTATGCAAATTTCCATAGAAGACGCCGCTGAATTCAGGAGGCCAGCGTTGTATGAATCAATCTTTGGGGGCCTGTGCATCATTATAGGAATTCTGATTTCGTCACGACTCAAATCGACATTTCTCAAAATGGTTGCTTTCCTCGTGCCCATCGCCGGAGTCCTTTTAAGTGAACATTTGTCTCTCAGTTTTGCAACAATGGGAATCTCTGGGCTAGCAATCGGCATATCCATTGTAATGGGTATGGATTTTGAACGCCACATGGCCAGTAAATTTTACTCAGAAAACAAAAACAAAGTACTCATTGACATGGTTGGCTTTTTTATGGCGATACTTTTTGGCAAGTCGATCGGTTTGACTTTCGTCCTTGACTTGGTCAACGTCAGCTTCAGTTTTATGCATCTGGGACTTATCATCTACTTTGAGGTAGAATTTAGAATGAGGCAGACGAAATATCCTTACAGGTTCGTTGGGAAGAATATCTCTCAGTTCAAGACCAAGGGTGATCTCCCTAAGAAAATGCTGCTGTTGGACTTTGCAGGAGATCGCCTGTACTATGCCACACATCCTCTTTTCATTTCCAGTCACGCCATCTTTTTGGTGGTCTTCAGTCTTGCTAAGTTTGTACAGAATGAAACTTATCACATGCGACGTTTGATATTCTGGCTGCATTCTATCGCTGCCCATGCGAAGAACCCAGAGTGCAAAGTATTTCTTGTGGGTACCCACAAAGATTCAGTGCAACGCAAGAGAAGAAAACAGATCACGAAAAGGATAACAAAGAAACTTGGCCAATATCCTCGACTTCTTGGGATGTTAGTGTTCAATATGGTATCCGACAATGACACACACCACACGTTTGTGTTTTGTGTCGAAAATTCGGCACAGATCGCAGATGATTTGGAAGGGCTCCGTCTCCGAGAAACATTGATGAATGAAGTTAAAAGAGCCGAGCACGTCAGACATGAAATTCCTCTCAAGTGGTTAAGATTCTACGACTTAACCAACAGAAGAAAAAGACGCAGAGGTAAGAAGGGCTACCCAAAGAACTGCACTTCTTCCACGGACTCGGTTTGGAACATGATGCTAAAAGAGAGTGTATTCAAACCAGAAGAAAAGGGAGACTTTGATCAGATGCTAGATTTCTACAACCGAGTTGGGGAAATCAAGCTAATGGAGAACTTCGTGGTTTTCGATCCACAGCTTGTAGTTGATCTGCTGACCAACTTACTCCGGATGCCAGTCCAAGATGGCGCCCTGGTGCCCTTGAAGCTAATGGAAAAACTTTGTATGAACCTCAACGCCCCTTTTGAAGAGGTGATTATCATCCTTAGACAATATGATATCATTTGCCCCATTCTGTGCTCACCTGAGAAAGAAGACACAACCTATGCTAAATATTACATCATTCCACTGAAGCTGAAACGACTCGACCGAAAACGCAAAGTCGTTGAGGTCGAAGAAGGTATCCTAAGCTCAGATCCCGAAGACGATGACAGTGCATGGTTGCCGTTTTGGCAGAACCGGCAAACGGATGTCTGCTTCTACTTCAACTTCAAAGAGTTCAATCCAGATGCCGTATTCATCCGCCTACTGGCCAGGTGTCTGTATGTGTCACAGCGATCTCACGACATGTCGAACAGACGAAACGTGTACAGCGATGCCGGGAGGTTCTATCTGTCAAACGATTTCTACTTCAAGATCGAGCTGTGCTCTCTTTCAGATGACCAGAACTTGGTACAGGTCACCATCGGCAGGGCACCTGAGTCGGGTGTTCGTGAACTCCTGAACCGCATCTACCGTGACATCAAGGACATCTGTAGCAGAGACTTCCCGTACGTGAGCTACATGTTTGGAATCCAGTGTGAGGCATGTCAGGACACCGGTACCCCTAAAGATCAACTCGGCCAGAGGGAGCACCCACGGCACATACTGAACATCTCAACACACGAGGAAGACTTCCCATCAGATGACACAGTGAGACTGCTGTGTGAGAGACAGGTGCATGAAGTTGACTTTCGACGCTGGGTAAGTAGAACTTGAACTATTCCCCTTATTTCAACCCCCTGAAAATTGCATGAAACTATTGCATTGTTAACAACAAAACAAATGCTCAACAGCGCTCCAAGGCTACGTTGACGGTTGATCCTGTTGCAAACCAATAACCATATATACATGCATGCACACATACATACAAATATATTTGTATATGTTGCATTGAAATCATTATGACATACCGTGAAAAACGTGGCTGAGACAATAGGGAGAGCGTATTGACTGTTTTTTTTCTTCTCAACAGCCGGACACCATCCGAACGATCGAAGACATCGCATCGGTCAGTCAGGCAGACATCGAACGTGGCCGCAGTAAGTACAATCAAGTCACTCTCTAAAAATAGCATCATCATAAGTCCTGGCCAGCACATATTCAGTATGCAATATACAAATGATGTTGCTATGAGTGGTAGGTGTAACCAAGGGGTGTAATCATAGATGTATAAACGGCTGCCCCATCTACATGACCGTCTTCTGACATATTTTACGAGGGGCCATCAAAACGTAATGCAAACATGCTGGTTTTATATCAAGCTCATTTTCCCATCGAATGACTTGAAATTTGGCAGTTTCAGCCTAATACAATAGCTAAAATTGGGTCGATATTTTTTGTATAGATTTGACCAACCTCCTTGATTTGACGTAGATTGAACCTCCATTGTACTGTCCTTTGCGTTTGACGGGCTTCCAATGGTGGGGTCATCTTGAAATCAACTCAGGCGCTGATAAAATCCTGAACAACAAATTGTGATATTTCAGTCTCAAGAAGATATGTCCCTTAAACTTTGAGCCAAATTCCAAGTCATTCGATGAAAAGAAATGAGCTTGTTATAATACCACTTAAGTACTTGCATCACTTTTTGACGGCCCCTCGTAGTATCATATCTTAGGAGACTCTTTGGTAGTTTGGTTTATCGATGATACAAGTTCAATGATTGGTCCTACAGGTATGGAAATGACGGAGGCACACCGCAAACTTCTCACTAAGAACCGACTGCAGCTTCTGCGCAATGTCACTCCTGCTGGTGACGTCATCAACATCCTCATCCAAGATGGTGTCATGAGTGACATATATGCTAAAGAGGTACGTGAACAGCCAACAACACGCGGCCGTGTTGGGATGGTGTTGGACCATCTCCCCCGCAGAAGTGATGCTGCATTTTACTCATTTAAACGTGCCCTTCAGAAGACAAATCAAAAACATGTAGCCAAGCTTCTGGAGGAATGACAGCTTGAGATGAACCACAAATGTTACTTGAAGACCTTAAAACTGTGTTCCTAAAATCTGTGTGCTCTTGTTGTAGAATGCTCCTTTAATTTTAATGCAGTTGACGGTTGCTTCTACCTTGGCAGACTTCAAACTGTAAATTTTCATAATGTTAAACCTCTGCCTTGGGTGAGATTAATAATTCAGCCCAGAAAGTGCATTCTGAGTTTTCCATGTGTAGTAACACCTGCATTTTGGAACTGCGTAAAGTTTATTGACAGCAGTGAAGCTTGCAAATTGAACACTTGTCCCGTCTACAAACATGTGACTCATGAGATACATATTTCAAACATGTTATAGCTTTAATGCACTGCTTTCACGCATTGTATCATTACATGTGTTCCAGCTTATGCCATAACTTACAGTATATCGTAACATGTTAGTTATCACATGATTTTGTGGTTACTCATATTGTGTCTTAACTTACAATTTATATCAAACCATCTGGTTGTATGCAACTAGAATTACTGACCCATGAACACTCGTTGAAATGCTCTGAAGTAAAGATAGCTCCCAATTGAGATTGCAATGAAGAAAATGGCAAGACTTAGTGACAGGGCTTTTTGTCCAGTAACACTGCTTCCAGAGTTCAGCTCCTCTTACGACAATCTTTTCCTAAATACCAAAGTCGATTAAACACTGAGAAATATGTGTGCAACAACATAGGTACAGAAAATGTGTGACATTTAGTATACTTACCTCACACAAAAGATTATAATACATGATTGCAACAGTTCTCTCTTGCTAAGACCTGTATTAAACCTCAGTGCAGTTTTGAGATCGAACAAGGTTGATGACACATTTCAATCACATTTTTGTGGTGTGATTCTTCATTTTCCTTTAAACATATTTGCTACCATACTCTTCCACTCCGAAATGGTACGTTTTTCCCTTTATAGCATGATGGCATACAACAGAACAATGGAATGACTTTTATAGCAACAAGAATATACATGCACTATTTTCTTAAGAATTCCCATTACATGTCACATAAAGTATAGGTACTGTAATACATCTCTGTATAATACAATTCTATACTAGTACTACATGTATGTATGTTTCAATACCCTTGCAACATTGTCCAGAATTCTAAAGAACAATTCTACTGTGAGCAACGAAGATAAAGCAAAACCATTTCCGTCACTAGACCCTGGATGAAAGTTTTCCCCCTATTCCTAAGTTACCCTTGACCCGTTTCCACATACATCTAAGCAACAAAGCAAGCATAAGGGCATTCATTACCTTATCTATTTACATATACATGTATTACCCTTTACATTAGTGTTTTACTCCTTATATTTAACATTAGACATTACATGATGCATCTTTCCTCTTTGCTGAAACCCATCTAAAATCTATAGAGAATCTAATGCTTTTAGTTTTGAATACTACCAGCTTTTGCAGAGAAGTACACAATGTGTTACAAACAAAATGAGCTGCATCTGTTTTTAACATTGACTAGCAGTATAGTTCTGTCTACTGTCATGAGTACTTAAAAATGTGTTTTTGCAAGAGACTTCTATGCTTTGCAGAGATAGAGTACCTTTAATAGCAGAAAGCTAGATAGTGACAAAGATGCTTTGAAAGTTTCAATTGCTTTTAGCTAACTGCAGCTTTTGATATCTAATAAATGATTACAAAGATCTGAAATGCAGCGGTTGAAAGATTGCATTCCATAGGTTTGGGTGACTTCTTGTTAAGTTTGCTGTGAATGCTAGCAGAAGCGAACTACTGCCAGTGTGTGTTATTGCACAACACACAGTGGATAGTCTGAAAATAAAGAAGAGTTACGCACGCATTAGACAGGAAGGTAAAATAAATATGCAGAAAGTGCAGGAAAATAAAACTTATGGCAAGCATTTGACATATAAATATATCTATCATAAATTACAGCTAATATTATATATGGAGCCTCATATTTACAGATAGAGTTCTGATATATACTATTCTTTAAGTATATAGACTTATATATTCAGTGAACCAACCACATATCCTGTTACAAAGGCCGATGACTATGAGTACTCCACCAATCAACAGTGAGAGGACAGATCAGTACTAACTTCTCTGATAGTCAACCAATCATGTCATACCTTACAATTAATCAGTCAGGTCAAATACTCTTTGACCAATCAGGAGTAAGATACAGTTAGTGATCAGCCAATCAGGTTAAATGTCCCTTCAGGGCAATGACTCTTAAACCAATCAGGAGCAAGATATAGTTAGTGATCAGCCAATCAGGTTAGATGTTCCTTCACCACCACCAACACAAGGGAGCGAACATGAGGGAGCCGACGGCAGCGCCTGCCAACATCCCCATCACCATGTTTGTACCGTCGTGGTCACGGTATCGATGACGCTGGCGCTCATCGATGATGATCGTCTGGCCATTGGGCTGCGTGTACACTGTATCAAAGGTAGGTTTATATGATTATACATAAAGACAAGAATTTCCGATGTTCCGAAATATCCAGATGTTCCTTTATAATCTTAGTATCGATGCAGGTAAGCCTGGGTTCTATACACCTTGTAAAACTGTATACACTGGACAGAAGTATTTGGAGTTTGCTGATTTCGAGTTGCACTACGCATTCAGCAAAGTTAGAATTAGTGCTTACTGCCTAGATGTGCCCCTATCATAAAATGCACAGGCATGGAAATTTACAAAGATAACCTAAAGAAGAAAACCTTCCACAAGTGACAGAATGAAAGCTGAATATTTACAACATATATAATCATAAATACTGCCTAAAATGCTACAGGAACTAAGAAATCTAAGTAAATCAGGAGACTACTACTAGTGCTAGTACTAAAAACTTTGAAATGAAAACTTTCTTGTAGAGTGGTCTATCTTCTATATCTCAAACTAAGACGTATGACAAGTCAAATTTCAATAACTTACTGTATTGACCATTCTCTATGAGATAGACTTGTCCAGGTTGTGCGTATGCGTATGGAGGTGGGTTATATAGTGGTGCGGGTCCTCCCATGCCATCATCGTACACCATCTCTGTGTAACTGTAAGGAGGGGGGGCACTGGACGGTCTGGAATCCTGCTGTAAAATACAAAATATAAAATGTTCCAACATCATCATCTGGTCGTGACAGTTTCATTGGTACTTATATATGGCCCTTCCCCTCCATCTAAATCATTAAATGTCCCAACAGTCTACATTTAAAACATACATGAACGTCCATCTACAATATTACATCTTCTATTTGTTTTGACCATCACCAAAAATAGAGGTCGCGGTGGGCCAAGGAAATCTTGGTTGGAGTGTGTCAGGAAGGACATAAAGGTGTGTGGCTTCACAAGCGTGAACCCCCTGGACTGAGCCGCTTGGAAGCATGGTGTGAAGACTAGCTGACTGCTGCCCACCACTGTGTCAGGGACCCCCAGTAGCAGTACAATTAAATAACGGATACTAATTCTTTCATTCAGAATATTGTACAATCTACCATTATGCATTTTGTCACATAAAACAAACAGAACAACTTCTTCTTCTTCTTTTTGCCACCCTGAAGGGGTATCACTGAGTCACTAACAAGAACTGTGTCAAGAATCTTACATTTTCAACGATCTTTGCCTCTTCCAGAGCAAACTTCCAGACTGCGGCATCGTCGGCGTTGTCCGCACACACGAACATGGCGGTGGCTCGTGTCACAATGGCGAGCAGCGCATCCCGCGATCTCCCGTCCGGCACAGTCACGTCATTCACCATGCCGCCCAGTTTGATACCCAGACATTCTCTTCTCATGTTGACCATCCCTTTAACCTCTGATTTTCTCTCATCTTCATAGTGGGCCAGCTGACCATCAACGTACAGCACAAAGAACTCACGCTTCCATCTCTTCAACACAGTGGCTGCAAACGGCATCAATAGAACTAGTTAGGAATATCTACAGTAAGTTATAAAAGAAGAAATACATATAGGAAACAACAATTTCACATAGCAACATATGATCCACTGCTCATCAAGTCACGTGTTCTATCTGCATAATGTAACGTCATAGAAACAGTGGACTGCTTATTTCTTGATAAAGACTGGAGCTGATCAGTAAAAATATTGGGTAAGTCCAATTTTTGTGCTGGCACTTTGCCGTTTAATTTTGATCCAGAATGACTTCTACCAGAAGAACTTTCAAGTGAATACATGTATTCCAGCACTATAACTCCTGTTGCAGTAGGGCCGTTCACGATTCCGAATATGCATGTGGAAGGTCAAAGGTGAAAGCCCCTAACTTTAAGACCATTGTTTCGATGTGCATAACAAGGTCCAGAAGTGTTTTGTTTATGTCTGACAGGGGCCTTCACTTTTGAAATATTACCCACAATATACTTGTCGCTGCACACGCGTACTTGGAATTGTGAACGACCATACTGCAGCTAAATCTCGCAGCCATGAAAATATTGAAAATCTGAAATCCAAGTCCAACACCAAATTTTTCAGACATTTTAGATTGGATGAACATATTAATCAAACAACAACAACAACAGACGCACTTACTCTGTCTGAGCAACCAGCCACTTTTTGCGATCACCTCAGACGACATGGCCTGGTCGGTTGGTAGTCCACCTCGGGTGCAATCCCTGTTCAAGTCAAAACATTATTTTTTGTTTCATGACCACATATTTTGTGTTTTGAAGCCATCATAATTAAATAAATAAAATAATATTTCTCAGTATATACTGTATGGCGTTTGATATACATGACATTCAAAATCTATTGCCTGATCTAGCTATACATGACATTTGCATTATAGCAATAAAAGATAAAAATGTAAATTTGGTGATTTCAAGACAGACCGGTCGACCGATAAATTCGTCAAGATGCACTCTATGATGACGTAATGTTGATTACTCGAAAAACATTAGCAAAACTCCACCGAAATTTGCATTTTAGGGAATTTGAGAGCCTAGTAATGTCTAACAAAGTTCAAAGAGTCCACAAACTCAGGTGAAAACAGTTGTCTTACCTGTATTAGGTAATAACTTGTCCCAGAAACACAAGAAAACCGTAAACACAGCAGGTTCTTCGTCTTTCCAAGTCTTGCTGTTCGAAGTAAAGTTAGCACGACATTCGGCTTTTGATATTATTGTCATCACACTGAATAAACTTACGTCAAAATGTTGCATATATTTTGAACAAAACAAAGAAAATTAAAAGAAAAATTATTGTTCTATTACTTTGATTTCATATTTGAAAAATTATGGATCTATTTGTCTTTTATACTCGAATCAATCAGTAAATCCACTGTTCTCAAATAATGTACTATTTATAGCTTAATTCGCGCCTGCGCAGAGTGAGACCTGCGCAAGGACGTCCTATCTGGGCGTGATCTGCGCAGAAAAGCCATTAGTCCTTCCGGCGGTGCCGTTCAACTCATGTAAGTCCCGCTTTTCCCCTTCTCATACAGCCTTTCCTCGCTTGTTTTAGGCGCACAATTTCCTTTCGTGGGAAATTCGAAATGCCTGGAAGGATACAAGCACCTTAGACCCGCACTCTGTCCGCCAGAACGTCTGGAATAGCTCTTAGAAAAGTGAAAGTTGGGGCACGCCAAGAAAAATGGCCGCAGATAGAATTTCAGCGGGCGATTTTTGGTCCTATTCACCTAAAATTTGATACCCATTTTCGACTTGGGTTTTAAGTCTCCCTGCTACCCGAACCGCCGTTATTTGTTGATTCTACAGTTTTGTTTTCTGAGAATGTTCGACACAATGGCGCCGATTCCCAGTGAGGCATTGTAGTAAAGCCATGCCGAGAATTATGTGATTTTCTAAAAGCTTTTGGTGATTGAACATTTTTGGGTGTTGGCAGCTGAACGTTATTATTACCCGTACAATTTCATTCGCACAAATCTTCCTCAAAAATTACCATTCATACCCGTAAATCTTCCAGAAAAATTGCTACACCTACATTTCTGAGCGTTTTGCTACAATATTCTACTATGCAACAATTTTCTAGGAAAATACATTTGGTACAACACCTTATAATAGAATGCGTACAGAAATCTCTGTGACTAGATTTCTTTTGTTGTGCAAAAAAACTTGGAGCTGCGTCCGATCATTTTTGCATCCAGTTGGTCATTTTGTGGCCTTCTTTGTCTTGTATTTGCTCACATGTCCTTTATCTTACTAAGGTAAAACCCTCATAGCCATTTTTGAGAGTTTATATATACTTCCTATTGACTTCATAATCAATAGTATAGTGGCGATTTTACCACCAATTTATATTCTATGGGGATAAATTTCTCACCTTGCCGTGTAGGAGTACCAAACGGCTAGATGCTGTAGAAAAGGTGTGAAAACTGCCTGGGGATCTTCATTTGTTGCTAATAGTTAATAGAAAAGAATTAACACCTTTCTATGGATTCGTTTATGGTGCGTTTCGGTTGTACCTTTACAAGCATTCGTTTGCTTAGTAGTGTTAATGATCAAACAAAGGTTACGTATCAACAAACTCCGCTCGCCACTGTTTATTGACTACTATATATAGAATAAAGTTATATATGGTATCCCCACCGTATGAAAATAAATAGTCTCCGTCTCGTGTAAATATCTCATTGTTAGTTACAGATGAATTTCTGGAGTCTGTAATCTCGTAGACATCTAAATTTGACCGTAAATCTAATGTCCGCTGACCGGTATGTTGACCCCGCATCTTTTCGCCATGTCGCAAACATGTCTACGGTATTGATTTGATTATTTTAGGGTCACCCGGTGGCAAATTCAGGCCTCTATCTCTGGTTAGGCAATTAAGTGCCCTGATGGTAGATTAGACCTCGGTGTCTCCCAGTATTTGCGAAAGTGTGACGGGAGTCACCACAGCTATGGGTCGTGCACCAATGACAGGGATACGTGGTTGATTATTCACGCTCGGTGTAAAAGATGTGCTTTACCTGGTTTCAGGTGATAACATTTCGCCCCAAAGCTATACTACAGTCGTAGGAAACATAATCAGGACCTACTAGTTGATGATGGTGCTAATTTGTAAAGTCTGTGTGATACGGGCAAGATATGAGGTCAAGCAGCACAGTTTTTATTATTAGAGCTGGGATATTACTTATGGTTTGCACCTATACTTTCACAGATGCGAAGCCACGTAGTTAAGTACAAAAAATAGATCTTGGCTTAAGTGTTATAGATTGTAAAGTGCAGTGTAAGGATTTTGTGAGATGTTTTATTTGTACCTTACAAGTTAAGTTACAGTTGCTAGGGTTGGTCTTTTTTTCCGGAGGTTAGTTGAAGTCGTTCATATAGAACTGTATGGTATTACCCTTCACCAAAACGCTAGGTCATGATTGTACATGTTAAGTTATAACAGGGAAAAATCCTAAATGTTAGTATTTACTATCTAGTAATAGTATAGAATTTGTCTAGGAGAACACTGTTAAAATAGTCACATATGCATGTCTATGAGAACATAGTCATACATGTATCTATTCTAAGCTGAATTACCATTGTAAATGTAACTGGTTTGGAGGTGTGGGTTGCCAGGACCGATGCCAAGGTTAGAATTGTGATTGCCACATTCTTTGAAAAAAGCATCCTTTATGGAAAAGCTCATAATTGTTATGATGGGTTACTCATAGAGAAAAAATTCCACCACATTATTCCAATATCAACACACCTGGAATTCTTCTTTATTGTTAGGATCTCTATTGTGTATGACGTATGTTCATTTGAACTGTCCAATACCAGATTACCACACACCTGTTTGTTACGTTAGGGTTCTTATTTTCAGATGTCCCATCTGCAGAATGATTTGTATGAGTAGAGTGGCATACATACCAGTTCGTCCCCGTTTAAGACTGTCCATAAAGAATGGTTTAATGGTGTCATCATCGTAGTCATAACAAAGCACTGCCACACTGGTTTGTAGAATTTGAAATGCATGCATGAGGTATATTTCAAAATATCTGTTGCTTTTGTAATATTTGCCATAGCGAATGATATAATTATGGTGTCATCATCGTAGTCAAAACAAAGCACTGTCATACTGGTTTGTAGAATGCAAAATGCATGCATTATGTTACATTTGAACAGAAATTTTACTGAAATGTCCCAAATCTGTTGCTTTTTTCAACATCATAACAAAAACATTGGGCTGGCTGTTGAACATTGTTTTCTAGCAGGTTTTCTTTTTAGTTCTCATCAGGAGACAGTAGTAATTCTTTCCTTTTTGGCTGAATGTTTAAACTCGAACTTATGGCTACCAGCAGGCATTTCCATTGTAATTTTGTACCACCACCTGTTATAGGTGTACGTGTGCAGATACAATTATTGATATTGCGTATCTCTCACAGGATACAATACACAATCATGAACCCCTAAATTCTTTCCCGATAGCGGGTGATTCTGCAGTGCTTGTAATGTCATAGCAGGAAGGGCAGAATAGATTGGGCGGATATCGATCAAGCGTTCAGGAGTGCTAGTTATTATGCTGTATTGATCCCTCCGCTGGCCATGGTTAGAATATATGAGGGTCACAAATAACAATAAAGATGCACATTTTTGCGTGCGCACTATCTGTAAAGCGTTTGATTTAAGTGTCGTCAAAATCAGTGCCTGCGGGTAAAAAAACTATTGTATTCATGAAATATTGCATCTGTACCATGCAGTTCTGAGCAAATGCCAAACAGTATAGATTTTGAAGGTGCAAGTACAGAAAAATACAGATATATGTCTGTAGGTTTTCATTTTTGGGATAACATTTTAGAAGGTTGTCATTTCTTTTCTTCTGGAAAGATTCTACTTCTTGGATAGATACAAAAATAGATTCACCTGGTACATTGTAATACTCAACTAGTTCTGGAGACAAAATGTTGCAAACTATGAATTATGTTCCGCGATTCTTTGTTCAAATTTTCTACCCTGAATGGTTCCTTTCTGTCCCGATAAAAACAGTTGAGATCGCTACAGAAATCGGCACTTACAAAACGGTTTGCCCCAGGCTGTGATGATACCTGTTAGGCGGGTACCCACGTGATGCCTAGTAGCAGAGTAAACCTGGATTATAGCAGAGGATTTTGTGTTCTTTCGTTGTCCCACTTGGGAGGTTAAAAAAGCACTCCAGAGATTTTACACTTCTGAATCAAGGAGATTATGGTTTTAGACAGAATTTATACTAGATCACCCCTATAAGCTGTACTGCCACTGTGTTAGAAAAGAGTGGGAAGTACAGTAGTTCATGCAGAATATTTGAGGATAGAAGGGCGACTTGAACTTTCAGTTTAAATATCTTGAGTTGCTTGCAGAAAAGGAATAATTCGTTCAGTACGAAAACGTATCAGACATGTAGTTGATAAAAAATGCAACCCATTGCCCATACGGCCTCAAAAAGACTATGGGATTACATTTTTACCTACCTACCAAGATATGCGTTTTGATAGAAATTCTTTTATTTTGAGGTGATGCTTTCAGAAATATGAGTGTTTTGTGTTGTTCAAATTACAAATTGCAAAATGGTTTCTTTTATTAGGAATTCTTTATCTTTCCTTTGGCTCTCTTGACTACCCTATATTAAAAAGGTTGACAAGTTGCAGTTGAGAAATAAGAAACTGGTGTTAGTGTTACCATTTGCATGAAGAAAAGGTCACCTAAGTAAAGATCAACAAGATCTCATTATTGAGAATTGGCCAGAATGTCAAATTGATATTCTTTACCTCAACTTGCATAATTCATATGACAGATAATTCATAGTGACCTTTCTGCTATTACTGCAAGAGCTGAGAGTTGAAATTACAGTAGCATACTCACACCACAAAAACAAATCTTTATCTATGGCTTTAGATAGATATATTACTGTAAATTCAGAAATGTGGGGTGGTTTTATGTTCACGGTTTTCGCTGCGACTGTTTCACTGTGAATTTAAAACCACTGCAAACATTTTTGTCCAATACTGTAGCTGTATGTGACTATAAGTATAACACTGCCGCAAACTTAAAACCACCGCAAACACTCCATTTTCCCTTTAGCACGAATAAAAACCACACGAACTTAAATGCATTTACAGTAAATCATAGCTTTGGTTACAATTCCAGAATTTCCAGAAAGATACTGTAGCGTGCATATGTTTGGAATTAGGTGCATTCGTGACTAGAACATCAAACGAATGTTGTCAAAAGTTGATATAACTCAATGTAGTGTTGAAAAATGAAGTTGCAATATTATAGTCAATATGTTCATGTAACTGCTTTTGCTGTACATACAAAGTGTACATACTCAGCCTGACAGCAAATTTTATAGCATTATTAGAAGACTAAACATCTAAATACGGATTTACTTATATAGCCTTTATTGTTTAGTAGTCTAATTTCTCCTCCAGCAACAGTCACTTTGTCACTGTTTTGTGCTGCGCAACTACGTAACCGGGTATACGTATGTGCTTACACGATCCACCGGTATTTTCAACTTGCAAAATTGCAAGTTCATATTATTTTTACATATACTTGCAAATCTTGAAAATCTCTTGCAAATTGCAAGTTGCTTAATTGTATTTCGAACCCTGGAGTGGTTCAAATAATATGAACTAGAAAAGCTCTCCAACCACAGATTGGCAGGAAGAAGGGCACATGGACACCCAGAAATGTCATGTGGGTGTGGTGTGATATATGGGGGTGGTTCAAGGCCGGCCTTGGTCAGACATGTGGTCCATGGTCAACAGCCCGGTCAGTGACCAGAGATTACCTGGGCAGTTACTGGCAATTTGTGTGCTAGATTTTGCTTTATTTTCATATTGCATATGACAAAATAAATCAAGAAAGACACTCTGAATCCGGAAAACTTTAAGAAATTCTTTTGGGAAGACAATAACATTATCTGATACTGATGATGTTATATCATGATTCACAATTAGACCAATGGCTAAAGGAAAACTTCTTTTGTCCTAGTACAATATACAGTTTGCCCAAATTGAATGAATGAATAAATGAATGAATGAAACCTTTATTTAAAATTCAACCGTTAACTAGATTAGATATTGATAACCTTTTGTTAGTAACGTTTCATCATAGTAAACCCTAATTCATTTGGTTAATCGACTTTTCCCAGATTTATAATGTCTTTATGGATTTATATACATATACTGCCTGTGCATCAGATAGTTAGCTTACACGTTATATAATAACACAAATCACAGATTGGAATTGGTGGGTGGTATTTTGGTGGTTGCATTTGCATTATAGTCATCTGATTGGTATATTTGACAGTGAGCTCACAATCCAGCTGAGCTACTACATTAAACAAGTATCTCGGGAAGTTAAACCAAACGATGAGATATAGACAGACTTTATTGTATATTGTATATCAATATATATGATCAATATATTTGAGGCACGCAAAGACATGGATAGACATGTGTATGGCTTTAGCAGTCTGGCAACCGGCACTATCTCGATCTCTTACTACTAGTTGGCAGTTAAACTGAGATAAGAGTTGAACTGGGCCATTTGGTGCTGATAAGGATATTGTTGGGAGAATGCCAAGGTCGGTTTAGGTGCAAGATCATCTTTTCCCTACATGTTTGTGTATGGGAAAAACCCATGCCCCTTTTTACTGTGCTAGAATGGATAAAGATGAAATTTTTCTATAAAATTGCGGAATTTGGGCTGTTATGGAAAAAAGATGGGCTGGCAAAACTTCAAGAAAAAAACTTTAAATTGTTAGACATGTTATAAAACCCCAGTGTGTGTTTGTCCCCTATTGTCTTTTTCTCTTTGGAATAGCCCATATCTGGAATATGCTGTATTAATACTATTAGTATTATGACTGCCCTTGAGTGGTAGGGATGTGTAATCAACTGGCATACCGTACTTGTTTTAGATATGTTATTTGCTTGGACAAAAGAAGTTAATATTCAAAGACAATTCAATCACTACAGCTGGATAAGATTCGGAGATTAGTTCTGGAGGTTTCGAGTGACATCCATCACTCTTTTTCAGCGTCACTAGAATGAACTTGCCGAACAAATCAATACTATTACAGAACATTGTATATCTAACTGGAAAAACAGTTGAACATGTCAAAGTTGAACATAATTTGTTCTGCCAGTTCATTCTAGTAACGCTGAAGAAAAGTGATAGATGTCACTTGAATCGTTTGGAAGTAATCTCTGTATATCATCCAGTTTTAGAGATTGAATTGTCTTTAAAGATTGTTTACTTGGATGTCTAACCTTCACAAACATTAAAGATGTTTGAAAATCTCACATTTTCCATGTTGCTTTATTGTTTTTCAGATTGCCCATGCTAGCCGTGTGATGAATACCCCCACCTATGACAAGATGTACATGAATTCCATGGGACACATGGGCCCCCCTCCCCCACCCCAGGGAGCCATGCTGTACCCAACCCCAGCACGTGAGTTCACCACCCGACATTGGAGCACCGAGCTTCATCTGTCTGGGTTAATTATGTTGTACAAAGCAAGGCCTTCCTTCTAGCATCTAGAAAATGGGACATGCCCAACATTTTTGGCTATCACTCCAACCAAAGTTGACATCCTAGATCCTGTATTAGATTTAATTGCAAGAAGAATGGAAGTGTAACATGTTTTTTCATCACAAATAGCCATCAGTTATCCTTAAACAGTTTTAGGATGAACATTTGTACTAAAAAAAAGGAGTAATCTTCATTAGAAAGACAGGAGTGATCGCCAGAAATTGCGATATGTCCCATTTTTTCCTCATGTTAGAAGAAGGGTTAGACTTTGTACAAGGAACATTGTTTTTGTGTGTTACGTTTGCCAAGTGTTAGTATCAACCCTGGTGTTGTATCTTGTTATAATTATATGCCACTTTTGTAGAGGTTTGGTCCATAGAATTTTTGGGTGTGCAGTTTGGTTACAATGATACTACTAGATCTTACTCTTGACATGGTATGTTACATGTATGCAGCAATACCAAAGCAAACTAAAGTACATGTACCACACTATGCAGTTCCTTATGAATTCTTTGAAACTCTAAGAAGATGCATCTATTTGTCAGCCTTTGTCAAGGTCTCCTAAAGTTTTATGAGGATTGCTGTTTGGAGTTCTGTATGAAAACGGCTCTTGCCACTGTTGCAGCTAGAAGTAGTTAGGTAGAGGGCCAAACTCTGACTGTGAGAGGTTAGTTGGAGAACTCAACATTTCCTCCATGTCTCACAATGCAGAAGATGAGACCAGTAGATGGAATTACGTGCCAATCTACTACTACTACAATGACAAAGGACAAGGTGAACTTGAATTCTTGAACCCTCTCTACTTAGGGCGTGAGGCGCATCAGCTTTGCAATTCTGCCCGTCGCCACTGCATGGCCGCTAAAAGGTGGTGATAGCCTTCTCGCCAGACAGGCCCCCCCTAGCAACTCACAGAAAAACTGCAGGACCCTAGCAACTCACAGAAAAACTGTAGGACATTTTCTGAGGATATGCCAAACATGTGAAGTGTCTTGGCTTCTTTTACCACAGTTACATCCCTTACTAGTACAGTTGTTAAGAAGTCATATTCACAAAGAAGGTCTAAAGGTTGTCCAGACTTTAAGGCAGTTATTTATGTATAGTTAAATCTGGGGGTTTAGTACTGTAGGTAGATACAGTCCCAGATTACCTAGGCCCAAAAAGAAGGCATCTATCCCCAGAAAATGAAATGACTGCCATGTAGAATTAGTGCTACATGAAAATGGCACGTTTGCCACAAAGCTGGGCAACATAGCTTGGGATGAATCCGGTCAAAACGTGTACCATTAATAGAACTGCTGACTGTTGAGGGTCTGCATGGGGGGTCCCGACAATTCAGAAGAACACCCTACCTATTAAGCAAAAATCAAGGAAGGCAATTACACAAAATTTGGTTTCCTCGCTACGAATTAGGTGAATACGACGGCTATTCCTATGAATTACGGGAAATCAAAATAGGCTGCCTATGCCTTGCAGAAAAGAGCATGCAGACTCTCACAGTTGTGCCCTTACTTACGGGGTTGAAATCAATCAATGAAAAAGCCCCTCTGGCGGGAATGCTCCTGATAGTTAAACGAGTGTAGGTCGCCTGGTGTGCTTCTTTTGCATTGCACCTGCACTAGGAAAGACACACAGCGTTTTGCTTGCTGTAATAAAGTCAGCGGTGTGAGGCACTTGATGGCAGTTTAGCTTTTAGTACATATACTGATAAAGATATGATATTTCCATTTTCTGAATACACATAACAGTCATTTGCCTGAGGTTATGATGACAAAATTAAACCTTTTTCATCTGATGCTTTCAACAGGCATGAACTTATGTATACCAAAAAATTGAAAATGAAAAGGCCATGGGGTAACAGCCACTTTTAAGAATAAGCAGGGTTTTGTGCACTATTCTTCATACAATGGTTGCATATCACAGTTTTTATAATGTTCTCATTGGTAATGGGTGCAGTTTTTTCCTTGCATATTTGCACTTGCACTGTTTGCTTTACTCACAGTATGAAGCCATTGAGCTTTGCTCTCTCGCTTATAACAGTTTGTACTTTTGTAGCTTGTGTGTTATGGTAAGGGATTGGAGTGTATAGTTACTGTAGATCCTTGCTATTGGTAAATTGTAGGATGGCAATGTCAACACATAACAAGCTTCAATTTAAAAGTTTGTATTGTGTGATTTGATATTTGAACAAAAGTTTATCCCTGCTAGCCTTTGCTATACAGTAATGAAAAAAACACAATGTGGAATTGTCTTTCTAACTGTGTAAGTCATATTAGCCATAACAAAATCTATTACTTGTAGTAGATACCCTGCTACATGTTAAGTGGAAAATGATATTTCATGTGTACCGTCTATGTGCAGAAATGGCGGTACTGAATGCCAAACACAGGCAGACAATCTTTTAGCTGCTACTGGCCATGGTTATACCGGTTGCATCATCATTCATAGACCTATCTGTGAATAGATACTGTAACTGAATCAAGCCTTTCTACTAAAAACACTTTAAATAAGTAGCTTAAAGAAATTTGTCCCAAAAATTGGAGACAACAGATTCTACAAAGGGCTAGAACCACTACATTGGAAAGTTGCAGCTGTATATTGCTAATCAATTTGCCCTCCCCCCAATGATATTAGTACAGTCTTCATATCTATACTACAACTGACTTGTCAAAATGTTCTCCAGATATGGTTACTTTGAAACATATCAAGTAATTGATCAATTATCCCAATTTCTATTGATCAACATTTCAAATGTAATTGTCTGAATTGGATTGATACAAAAACAAAAAAGGAAATCAAATGCACATAAAAACAAATTGAAGTTAGACATTGTGAAAGGAGACAGATGAAAGGTCTTGAATAGTAAGTCTAATTGTCATGTTTAACAAACAATATAAACATCAGTCAAGTGACAAGAGAACTCAAGGACGAGATAACAAGGTTGAAGAAGAGACAGGGTAAGTCTCGAAAGCTCCCCAAAAGTAGCAGGCTTTTTTGTCGTATGTAAAGGTTACATGTTTCGTCAAAAACAATGTACTGTGTTAATCAGTATAACTTGTGTACGTTGCAATGGTTGTGTTCCTTTGTGTTGCACCAGCGATGATGTACCCCCCTATCAGCACCCAGCCGTCCTACGTCCCCAGGCCTAACGCATACGCCAGCCCGATGATGCCATCAGCATACTACTCTGCCTCCAGTGGTGAGTACATGTACCATGAAAAGTCTTACATTATTTGGCTAACATTCGTATGGTGACTGAGTGCTTTGCTACAAGGTATCTTATGATTAACCTTCTGTCAGTATCTATATAGCTGGTATAACCGTTCTTCGGCATAACTCACCAGATTCGCTGCCACGCAGTGCAACAGCAGTGGCTTAAATAACGCTGAAAGACCCGTCACGAGTGATTTTTCACATCTGACTGCAAGCTTTCTAGTGAAGTCATGGCATTGCTTTAAAGCTATCTAGTCTTCGATGTACAATAGGAAGAGTAATGGTCCCAGAATGGTTCCATGTTGAACCCCCGATGCTACTCTTACCGGAACTTAGGCCTTCCCTTCTTACTAACGTCTGCTGTTGGTCACGAAAGCCTTAAAATAACAAATTTAGTGTAGTGCCTTGAATTCCATAGTACTCCAGTTTTAAAGATGAGTCCTACCTGCTGAGGTAATGTTTTGGTACCAAATTAGTAATGGTGCAGGGAGAAAGTTCCTGTTGCTTTGTGCTTCAGAACTACAATTTACATAATTTCTGTGCTGTTTTTGTTTATTGTTTGTTTGTTTCTGTCCTTCACAGCGTACACCACAGCTGGTGCCGTGTACAAGCCAGCACCCATGGTCCCCACCCCCACGGGGTCAACAGGGCCTCCGACTGGCTACCCAACCCCCAATCCTACCCCAACCCCTACCCCCACTGCCACCCCCACCCCCTCCCTAAACCCTGCCCCGGCCCCTAGCCCCTATGCCAGTCCCGGCAATGCCATGACAGGTTTTGCTCCTACGCACCAGCCCTCCTACCAACATATGCAGGTGAGAAACATGTTCACTCATTATTGCTATCTTAGATAGGCTTTCCCAATGGGCTCTATGGATTAACCATTACCCAGAAGCTTTGCATATAAATCAATTTTCATGATATCCCAGTGTCAGGGATAAGGCCATATTGATTTGATTATATGGATGACATCCGTGCGCGCATCAATTTTCTTCCGTTTCCAAAATAAGTTTTCGGCCCTACTGTAAATTTTAAAAAGCAGCTGCAAAATGAGATAATGCATGCTGGAAATTGCACACAAAACATATTTTGGAAAATGGATACTAATGTCGTAGACTGCCTGTGCGTTTAGTTTTGTTCCTTCCTGACCACATAGATTTCATCTACGGTATATATGATGAAGGCAACTTTTCTTTTTGCCAAACCTTTTTTTTCATTCACACGCTTGGATCAGTTTTGAAGTCTGTAGAGGATGTCATTCATATGATCAAAAAAATCAACATGGCCTAAGGAAAAAAAACAAAAGTCTCAGTGTGTGTGTATGATTATGTGTGGAGCTTATGTACAGGTGCATGATGTTCTCCGGGTGTCCCCTGAAAAAGGAGGGCGTCTAATTTTTTTTGTTTTCTTAGTGTAGGGCGTCTAGAAGACGCCCTCACGCCATGCTAGCTAATAGCCCGTTCTTCATGTTTTGTTTCTCCTCAGCCGACGATGCACTCCTACCCCTCCGCCCACCTGTATGGCCAGCAGGTGGTGCACAACACCACAGTGGTGCAGCAGCCGCAGAGGACGGTCTACGTCGTGCCTTCTCAGGTAGGGCTGCTAGGGGGAGCTTCTTCCTGGGTGCAGGGTCTGAACGATGCCACTGTTATCATTCTCAAATCTGTATACAAAAAATCAACAAAAATACATGCCTTTCATCATGAAATATTCAGCAAAAAATGCTAACATTTTATGCAAATTGAACATCATTTCTACTTCTGTGAATGAACAACCAAACAAACAAGGAAAAAACTCAAGAAAACAATAACTCAAGGAACCGTATAGATTTTTAAAATTTGACTTCCTTGATGCGTTGATTTTGGAAAATCTTTTTTTGTCATCTGCAAAATGACAAGAAAGATAAAAAGTTGCCATTTCGTGCAAATAAGAAGAATATTTCATACAAACTTCAGATTGCTGTCATCTTCTCCATTTGAAAATTGTGCTATTTCCGCCATTTACCACAAGTGCGACAGTTCAAGCCCTGAGCCCAGTTCAGCCTGTGGTGTGCAGATATGCTGCTTTGAAGGAGAGTGTCTGTTGACGGAGAGGGTCCCACATTACACAAGACATAACTAAAAGAAGAAAACTGAAGAAAAGTTCTACACTTTCAGTGATAACCCCCCATCTCTTCATGGTGGGCAGGAATGTTATGATCTGTCAAGTCTCCAAACTTCCTTCCCTAAAACTAATAAAAGTAAAACTTTTCACTACTGCGCATAAGTTTAGTATGTTGTAACTCCTCTATGTGTCTGACTGTAGTGTGAATGAAAGACTGGTGCTAGTATGGTGAGAAGTACAAATGTATCTCTTAATGTGAATGACTGTCTGTGTATAGCGCTTCTTGTTTTTCTTGAAGTAGAGTTCAATCTTTCTTTAACACATGTTCCGTTCACCAGCCACTGTTGTGATTTTTCCTCCTGTTTATGTCCATGTCTAACAACAGTCCTGCTCCTATCCTACTATCTGTCACACATGACCACATTTATATTATAGCCACCAAATTGTGATTTCAGCAAAAATCGGGCACCCAGGCGTGGGGTGGAGGGCCGACTTACAGAGGCAGCTACAAGGTGATCAGCTCAACCTTAGGGACTGTCCCGCATTAAGGATATTGTCTGCAAATAGAAGTCGGTTTGGTTGCAGGCTGTGATCATGTTGATTCTAATTAGGCCATGTTGATTCGATTTTATGTTTCTGTTTCCCCCCAAAAAATTCTGTTTTATGAATTATACAGTACAAGGAGCTGCAAAACAAGGAAATATATGCCATAGATTGCAAACAAATTGGGAAATGGATACTAATGTCATACATGTAGAATTCACAAGTTGAAGAAGATATGAAAGAACAAAAAGGACCATTTAGATTCATAATGAAAGCAAATTTTTGCTTAAGTTGTAATTTTCCTCACACTTGCATCAGTTTTGGGGTTCCCAGAGGATGTCATCCATAAAATGAATCAACATGGCCTTACTTGATCATTCCTTTATTTGCAACCTTACAACTTTAAGAAGTACTTTTCTGTTTTGGAACTTAAAATTCTGGACATACATTGTCTGTCCTTTCCACAAAGAATGACTTTATAACATAAGTTTGAACTAAATTGAAGTAAACATCTATCCTTAATGTTGGACAGTCATCCATAAACAGTTCCACAGGCTTGGAATTTTGTTTTTCCGTGTTCACTTTGTCACTAGCATTTTGTCCAGGTTGCCCGAAAAGTGTCAAGGTTACATTGCCTGAAACTATTGGTGTGAAATGTTGTGAAAGTTGTGTTAAACATTTGAATGAAGTGTACTTTCTTGGCAAAGGTAACAAACACGCACTGTCACCAAAGGTAAGGTTACCAACCAACAGTACATTGTATCAATTGGAAGATCTTTGCATAGTTTAGTAAACGCAAACATCTAGGGCACCCATTGTGATACTTCTAGTTCTTCATCTGTGTTTTGTGGGAATAAGAGTATCTGTATATTCAACAGTTGGTATTCTCTGTTTTGGTAAGGTTCCAGGTAATACTGTAGAAAATCAACAGAACAGCCAGGTAAACCACACCATGAGATGCAAGTGTAATTTAAGAAAAATGTCTACTTTTCACTGTTAATATCAGCCTTGTTGTGTGGGTGTTTGTTTGCTTATTAATAAGTTGATTTGAATGCCTTGAAGCGGATGTGTTTCTCTTTTCCGAACAGTAAAACAGTTACATTTAGGTTTTGTATGCAATAGACTTTCCGCCTTTTTAATTGTGCATGATATCGTGTAAATCTCGATATTTGTCATTTCTTGATAGCTACCTGCATTCTCTGGTTTTATCTGTCTTGTAAGCTGTTTGCATGCATGCGCCACTTTACAAGCAGGGAAGCACCATTATACAACCTCTATTCTTTTTTTTTTTTACTCTCTTGGGTTATGTGACTAGTGGTATCCATCCTACAACTTCTCTTTAGGTTTCTAGCCAAGCATTCTTTGCCTCTGTTTAAAAAATTTGGTCATTTTTCTTAGATTTAGAATAAAGGTATGCCATGGTTTGTGCTTGGGGATGTGGTATCTATGTTTTGTTTGCTTTAGAACTCTGCTGCAGTCTTTGGTTCTTGCATCTTACCCCCCCCCCCCCCTATACAGTTCATGCCGTGTCACAAGTGGATGACCCATCACACAGATGAAACTCTTTTGTCCAACACAATGTCAGACATGTACACTCAAATTGACCCATTTGCTTCTGATGTTTGAGTTAATCATAGAATATTAGAACAAACTATTTTGTCAGTAGTATAGGTCAAAGGCCAGGTGTCAGAAGTGGACAAGTTTTCCTGACGAAGGCTGAAGCATTTTTTTTTTTGAATTTGCGATAACATTGATTTGGATAACATTACAACCAACGCTGACCAATCAGCCAAGGGCTAAGGCCAAACCAATTTAATTTCTGGGTTCTCGGATTTAAAAGGATAATGCAAGATTGGAATATCAACATGAAAACAGAGTCTGAAGGAAAAGTCTATACTTTGATGCACACAGTTTCAGGGAGGGAACAGAGTCAGGTGCAAGTTTTCACCCCAGTCTTCTGTTTCCATGATGTCCTCTTGCTAAAATTTTATCAACAAAAAGAATTGGTGTGGCCCAACATGAAGCGTAACTGTAAATGCAGAAATGTTCCTGGTGGTTTTTTGTTCATGGTTTTCACTGCGAACGTTTTTTGTCCTCCTACACCATTGTCTACTATATTTTCTCAAACGCAAATTTAAAACCACTGCGAACACTCCATTTTCTCCCTACCATGAAATTAAAACCACGCAAACTTAAATGCATTTACAGTGTCCTGTGAGTGCTATTCATGCACAGTGTTACCAGACAGTCTATAACCCATACCCCTTGTCACCCTGCAGCCTCCAGCCCCAAACGGAGACTTCGGAACAGGCATGATCGCCGGGGCGGCCGCTGGGGTGATGGCAGGCGCTCTGCTGGGGGCGTCGTCACGGCCGCCCAGGCATCCTTACCATGGCTACAGGTCACACCCACCGGGCCCCCACTGGTAGACTGGTGCTTCCAGGTACTAGCTGTTTATTTATTCATCTTGAATATATCTTATCCATTGCAATCATTATGATGTACAGAATGACGGACAAACTGGTAGATGTACCGATATACGAGCATCTAATACCAGCTCAAAAAAGAACAAAAAATACTCATGCCTTCAAGTATCAGAATAACCAACCTACATAGTAGGATTGATGTGTTCAAAAATGTGATTTTACCTAGAACAATTGTAGAGTGGAATTTGTTATCACCCAGTACAGTAGGGGCATCACTGGATAGAACGCTTGAAGCTAAACGTGCAAAAGTTAGGTTTGACAGGTTGTTCGGTGTAATATAACCAGTGCTGTGCCATGTGCCTGCAAAGCTGGTGTGTTACGCCGAAGGGCGCTTAATTGGCTTTGTAGAATGATACAGATGGTGGTTTCACCATTACCCGTACTGTTTGTAAACCTGAAAAGGGGGAAAATATGTTGCTACTGTTGAGACAGGAAAAATGTCCTGTCAAAAAGTGAGTGATCATTTTTGCATTCTCGCATCACATTTGAGGTTTCCATAGTGTCCATATCAGAGGTTGTGTGGCCCAGTGTGATTGTTTAGGTTTTGCAGTATAACTTCAGTTTTCTGTCCTTTGTTTTCTATATATTGTCATTAAAATGTGCCTTTGTTTTCTTCCACAGGGCCGAGGGTGTTGAGAGTTAGTCAAAGGAGATGAACTGACCCACATTGGGTTTCCTGTTGCCACGGCAACAAACCTGTGCACAACATCGTGCGGTGCTACCAATCATGTCCTCCAGTTCACCTTGGGAAAAAAACTACCAAGCAGAACTCTCAAACCAGGCGCCCATAACCGTGGTAACACACGACAGAGAGGCAACACACGCTAAGGCTTCCACAGAGCACAGTTCAAAAAGTTAACGACGTAGATGTAAAAATGGAAGTGGAACGCGGAAGAAGAATATGGGTTTACTTCTAGAACGTGAAGAATCACGCGTTGAGCAAGGCTCTTCTAGACAATAGCAAAATCATGTAGTGAATTTAGAGTGACTAAGGGCACTACTTTTAGTTCTCAAGCATTCCCCGGGATACGATCGAGGTTTTAGGCGAGTTCTGTAAGTAGCGCTATGCATTTTTACAATTTACTCACTCGTTCACGAGAACATAAGTATTAGGCAACTATTTCTCAGAAGGGTCGGCAAGCAATACACTGTTGGAGCAGTATTAAGACCTTTTTTTAAGCTATGTTTTTTTATTCTTAACAGAGAAGAGTTGTATTTAGAGTTCTTTGTTGCTATTTTTCTGAATATTTTGTCAGAGAAAAACACTATGAAATGTGCAAGGACGTTTTATGGAATAATGATTTGATGAATTGGAAGTTTTTAAAGGCAATGAATTGGGCTGTAGTTTGATTATTAGTGGCAGACGGTCTTCTGTTCCATGGGATGAGGTTTCGCCATACTTCGGAACAGTGAAAGGAGGAATGTAGATGGCAATGAACTTTAAGGATTAAAATTGAACACGTTTCAATTGTCTGTGTTGTTTTGATGATGTCTCGTTGCTATTTAATTTTAAACTTTAAGTTACTTTGACATATTTCATCTATAAAGGTAGAAATTTAGGTAATAAGATATGCCAAGAGACAATTACTCAGGCAACTGGATAAAATTTGATTATTGTTCAGTTCTTTTCTTTAGTCACTGATGAAAGATAGCAGATGCTGTCCGAAACATTTGCTGCTTGTCAATGAGTAACTATCTTTTGGTGTTTACAATCGTATTGTAAGCATACTTTGAGACATTGTCAGCCCATGCTCTGAAGAAATTGGAAACACAAAGCTATCTGCCACAAAAAAATCAAGGCCATAGTTTGTCCAGATACAAAAAACGGTTCTGCTGCAGTACCAAGGTTACATACCAGGGGGACCAAAAACAACCTTGACCCTTGTCTTTCCAACACCTACCCACATACCAAACAGCATAATCCATCCAGGAGTTCTCGAGTTATGCTGACTACATGAGTCCGGAAGCACACACAGACATTGTATCTCCATTGGAGATAAGAAAAACCATAGAACTTACATATGAGTAAGGCCCATGGAAAAATGTTGTGTTTCTGATTATGATCCTGAAAAATTGAAAGTAGGGATTCTTTTCTCTTCCAGATTTTGGCTACAGTGACCCAACAAATACAGTTTAACAATGCAAAAATGAAATGTTTCAGGACAGTGGTATTTTTAACATAATTTTACACATTAGTACAATATTTACTACACATTTTTATATCGACTGTTCAAAGCCTTAATCTGGTAACAGTGTGAAATGAGGATTTACAATACCACTTTGAATTCTGTTTTGATTCATCATTCAAATAGAAAATTTTACATCTCTCAGTAGTCAACCAAAAAAAAGGGCTTGCTCTGTTGGGTTAAGGCAGCCCAGGCTCTAAAATTCGTGTTCGAGTTCGGCCGCGTGCCTGGCCAGCGGCTCGGCCGAACTCGAACACGGTTCGAAATGTTCCACTACAGAGCAATTCGGGGGGCGCAAGGTCTATTCCACTGCCCAATCATATATATCTCAGGTGTACGTAACGTTATATGTGCAAATTTGTTTTATAGGCCATGATTTGGATTGTATTACATTCTAAATGTTTCAATCAAATGGTCTGGAAGGTCTCCTCCACGAACATGTGCCGCGCCGAGTCCTACTAGCGCTGTTTTGACGGAGGTGTTCCAAATAGAACAGGGGGTTCTATATGTTCGATATGGTGTTCGAAGGGAACGGTCGTTATGTCACAGGTGTTGGATTTCGCAGGAGACAACGAGCTGCGTGTGTGAGATCGGGTTATGAGGTTTACGGCATTACGCGCGGCTCAAAACAACAGACTTGATCTTTGGAGTAATCAAAAATTCTTCATTATAGCTTTCTTATCAAAATTGTCCGGGGCTATTTTGCATAGATTTTGATTTTTTTAAACTGGGGCGAATTTTTAACAAAATATGACCCAAAAATAGTGGTTTCTGATGTTTTTGACCCAAAAAAATAATTTAATCGTCATTTTAAACAAAATAGCCTCGGACAAAAATGATTTGTATGAGGTTAGCTATCTTCTTGTAAAATATCATAATGAAAGTTGGTGTTACCGCCTGCGCGCGTAAACCCATGAAATACACAGCTATTTTTAACCAAAATGTGTATTTCTAACCCAAAATCTAGCTGTAGAAAAACTAAAGTATAATTCATTCAATGCGTTTTAAGTAGTTCTAAAACTGTGTGAAGTTTCATCGTGGTGCGACAAGGCTATCGAAAGTTACAGGATATGTATTGATATGTATGGAATAATACTTCCTGGGCCGCCTTAACCCAACTGAGTGGCTCAGCAGGTTTTTGTTAGGGTTGGTCAGGTAACCGAAAACACAACATTTATTCCTAGGCCCAAATCTGCACCAAACTAGTACAGTGGCATTTATCTCAGTATTTCTGGCTGTACAAAACTTGCAAAATGTAAAATACCAGTGGAGTCACTCTGCCAACATCAATTGTTTAATTTAGCTTCTCTGATTTCTATATGCCATGAGAAGGAAAAGCGAAACAAAAATAGTGACACAATGAAACTTATCAATGCTAACCCAGTTTCAAACCATTGTATTCGTAAATCTCTTTTCCAATCCAATTCCAATCTCTTGTATATTCATAAACCCCTTCGTACACAATCTCCTTTCTTGCCTTTTATATCCATAGAACCTTACATATTTCTCTTCCCCAGTCCTACTTTCAACAATCATTTGCAATACTTCTTCACTAAAATAAAGTACTTACTCAAAGCGATGGTAACATATATGGATGATAACACTTGCATTGAAATGTGTGGAACAAAGCAAAATTCACAAACTATACATAATTCCATGCATCACTGTATATACATGAACATTATTTCAGTCCTTCCTATGGTACTACATGTATATCTGTCCATTTGCTAACATTAGAGACATGTAAGACCATATTTGGTGATAATCCTGAGTACCAATCTAAAATCTTGTTCTAAGTACTGTGTCTTTAAATGTCTCTGTAGTAATTTCCAGCCAGTTTCCAGTAAGACCGTACTTAACTACTGTTTTAATAGGCACACATTTTCTCTTTCAAAAAACCCGATAGTTCCTGTTGAAAATAAACACAGACTATATGTGCAGTGTACACTCAAACCTTTATACAATCTCACTCAGTACACAAGTTCATTTGTCTACATTGATGTAGAACTTGTCAAAACAAGCTTATTTGTTATTGCAGGCAAAAAAACCTATGTACAATTCTATTTCTCATGTTTCCCATCTTATTCTTTGGACATTTTACTATGAGAGGTAAAATATGAGGTATGGCTATGACTGGTTTTAAAACAATTAATCCCAGGAATCCCATTGGATAAGCTATGATCATGCGACCTAGAGATGGCCTCCTATTGGTCGGAGATTTAGAAGCCGAGCGGGTGATCCTGCACCACCTGGTTTTTCTGCACGACCTCCTCAGCGATGTCCCTCATCAGCTTGAAGTCATCCTTCCCAGATGTGGCAGTAGCAAGGTTTGATGTTACTCTCTCTGAAGCCTGGAACAGCAAGAGCATAGTCAAATGATGCTCCTTTTTTTTCAATATTTCTAGGCTATACAAGGAGTCTCCTTAACCTAAGGGGCTATCTTTTAGCAAGGAGGTTATAGGGCCCCTTGCCTTTAGTCTGAAACAAATTTTTGAAGTAAGACAGACCTTTGCTCTGAATAAGAACAACAAATTGTACATAGAAAATGTACTTTTCAATGAAGTAAATTTGTATCTACATAAAGATAACTAAAGGTCTACTAGTAGTTTTCTTGATTTACCCATTTGAATTGTATAGCTTTAGATGGCTCCTCAAAACCTGAATAAGCTAGATGCAGGCAATGTTTAAAAAAGCACCGGATCTGAACACAAAGGTGTTTCTTGCTGTTGGATTTTGTTTTGGGAAGTTTGACACTTTTTGTACAAAACAGACTTGCTGAATTTCGGTGTATTGATGACAAAAATCAACAAGTAGCCTGTCAACAAGTGGTCAAGTAGCCTGTCAAGGGAGGGGCTTCTCCTCAGGAGTGATGAGTGAGTGAGTCAACAATGTCATCCTGCTATCTCATTTCATAAAGGTAAGTTTGCTGACATACCTCGTTACAGAAGACCGTGCAGATCATCTTCTCATAGTCAGCAGTCTTGTCTCCCCTCTGGATAGAGCGAGAAGCCCTGAAGGACGTGAAGTCAACATCTTATTCTTGTTCTCATTACATATTAACAAATCATATATCAAGTATACGAAAATAGGTAAATATCTTAACGACTGCTTTCACATTAGGAAAAATACAGAAACTAATGATTAAACCAACTCGATCATAACTGTTACGCTATATAAAAATGTATGCTAGCCCTCATTGTATTGTATTAGTAATTAGGATGCTATATCAAAATATATACTAGCCCTTATTGTATTGTATTCAGTAATTAGGATGTTAAGTTTTATTCTATACTTCTTCTTTGTATTATGTTTACGAATTCTTGCCATACTTTGTATCATGTACAATTGTCGTGCAATAAAGTTCTTCTATATTGTTGATTAAAAAATGTCAACAATTTCAAATTGTTTGCGGTGGTTTTATGTTAGTTCTTTTCAGGGCGACCTGTTCACTGATAACCTAAAACCACTACGGACAGTTCCCATTTTACAGTAAACCTCTTCAATGCTGCGGACTTGTAAAACCACCACAAAAACTCCTTTTTCTCCCTACTGTGAAATTAAATCCCACAAACATTTCCCTGTTTACGGTTTCTCAGTCTAAAGCAATCAACCTTTCTGCTAACTTCAGAGATAAGACTTCAAGTGTACATAAAACTGAAAGGAAATAATCTTTTACCTGGACAACACAGCTACCATGCCATAGATGTCAATAGCAGCATCAGCTACTCTCTTCAGTAGGAACTGTTGCTCTGGGGGGGTGAGGAAAGACAAGGAATGATGAAGTACAAAAATCAAACATGCCACCAAGGAACAGGCTTACATACAACAATGCACTTACTAGGCATTCTTTTCATTCTAAACTGAACTGCAACATCTTTGAGCTACTTTGCTACAATATTGACCATGATGGTAAAATCTTAATTCACATCATTCCTACATTGTCGGCTATGGCTTAACTATCCTATTCAAGAATGACAGTTTCTGTCATGCTGTCTAAATTTGCTTCAAATTGGTAGCAAGTACTGCAAGATGGTTAATATGCATACATTTGTAGTTAGAAGATTTCAAATATACAATTTGTATGGAGATAAAGTTACATAGAAGTGAAATCTTGTAACTACAAATGCATCCATGACAACAGGATTTAACACCATATTCCAGTACTTTCATGTTATTTATGAAAATGTAAATCACAATAAAAAAATGGTGGATCACAATAAAAATTTCTGTCATTTCACATTGTAAATCTACCATAGAAAGCAACCAACTTACCGATAATTTTCTTCCCGTGCTTCATGAGAACGTCCTCGATGGTTCCCCCAAACTGGTCGATGGCCTTGGAGACCTGAGTAGACTGGGACGAGAGGGACGGGTCCACATACTGCTGCAGGGAGGGGCCTGAGCTCAGGCCGAGCTTCCTAAAATCAGGCGAAAAACATCATCCATAAATCAATAATTTCATTACCCCATATGTCAAAGTTTTATCTTTCCTTCCAACTACTGTAAAATCAGAAATGTTTGCGGGGATTTGATTTCGCAGTAGGGAGAAAAATGTTTGCGTTGGTTTTGAGTTCACGTTTGAAACAATAGTAGCGCTTCAGTCACAATGGAACGGCTTTTCGCGGTGGTTTTAGGTACGTGGTAAAGATTTCACCGCGAATACCGAGAACATAAAACCGCTGCAAACATTTCTACATTTACAGTAATGTCATATTTTGGCAAGGTCACAGGTTACGTGAAGAAGCATTAAGCATCATGCATTTACAGACTTTGTGTAAGAGTACATCCCTTTCAAGCTTTGGTCATGTTATGTACCAACATGCACAAGCTTTCATTCTAATAAGCAGCACTATCTTGGTTTTATGTAACATCCTTTAGAGACCTTACAAAAATCTAAAGGAACACGAAAAATAAGCTTGCTTTTGTGACAAGGATGTTTTAAGAGACAATTACTTGTAATTTTTCAAATTTTTGTAGATTCTTCTACACAGAAAATCTCCTGCTCTACCCACCTCTTGATGCGTTTGGTTGCTGCTGCTGTGATGACTCCCATGTTGCTCAGGGGGTTCTTCAGAGCACGCTGCAACTCCTGAAGATTCTTTCCAGCAAACTGGACAGGCAGGATGATAAAGGGTTAAGACTTCTGGTTCTTACTGTTTAGTAGTGTTTTAGAGCTCTTCTGGTTCCTACATGAAATCTTCACCAAACTAATCCCTTAAAAGTTATTTATTTCAATGACATTGAGTTTGGTTTGAGGACATCTTGGAACTATACCTAATAATAGCTGTACTTTTGATTTATTTCATATGAGACTCTTAAGTCAAAGAACTGAATTCTGGTTGTATATGTACCTGTATTCCAGTGAGGGCGACGAAAAGTCGCAGAATATCATTGGTGCCTTCAAAGATACGGAAGATACGCAAGTCTCTCATCACCCGCTCCACTCCGCAGTCCTGGTGGTGAACAGATTAAACATGTCAAGGAAAGAACAAATCTTGCTTAAAAGACTTACAAAGAGTATAGCAATGTCCTTTTTTTTCTTTTCCGTGTTATAGATATTTATTTATATCTTAATGGCTTAGTTCAATTTTTGCTTTTACCTATCAAGTAGTTTTTCTATAAATTTGCCTTTGGGTTTTATTTCTTTTTGCACAAAATAACACAGTGATGACTTTCTGGGTGCTGTAAATTTGTGGCAATTAAATTTTGAAGTAGGGATAAAATGAAGTGTTTGTGGTGGTTTCAAGTTCAAAGCTGAAACAATGGGGTGCATGGGGTTTTGAGATAGAATAAGATTTTGAGTTAACAGTGAAGAGGTCACCGCAACAACCGCAAACATAAAACCACTGCAAACTTAACTGCATTTACAGTAATTGGTCATGAACAAAATAGGTGCCTAAAACAGAATCTGTTGTCTATGAAACGCACAAGGCGAGTAGTACAGTCTCCTGGGAATCGACCCGGGGCTGTCAGCGAACAAACCCAACACACTTACCACTAGACTAAAAGGTCCGGACCAGTTAGACTGGTCAGTAAGTGGCTCTTGAACTACATGTACACTGTTACATCTATCAGAAGATCCCAAAGACACAGAAAGTAAGCCAGATGTGTGATAGTACAAACTCACCCTCATGTACCCCATCCCTCCCAGGATCTGTATAGCCTCGTCTGTGGCGAACCATGCGGCCTCTGACCCGTAGATCTTGCTGATGGCTGCCTCCAGCTGGAAGTCCTTGGATCCCTGGTCCATGTTGGCTGAGATCATGTAGGCCATGGACTGGGAGGGGACAGAGTTACAACAATCATGAAAACAGAAGATCATAACACAGTGTATTCTGTATTGCGCCGGGTAACAACCCAACCCACGGGTTATCCAGAATACACCATGTTGAATTTTATTCATGTCATACGCACCCGATGATATACACATTTTAATGCAAAATGCGCCAAGAGTTGAGAAAAGTTGGTGTCCTCGAACACAAATTGTAACAGCTGCAATTCCAATGTCCCAATCCAGTATTCAAATTTTGGCAACCAAAGATATAGAATATAACACAGGGTATTCCCTAATACTCAAGGCATCAGCCTAAGGCCGTCAGGTGATCCAACCCGTGGTTGAGCTGGAATCGAAGGTGATGTGGAATACACTGTTTGTATTTTATTTATGTCATACCCACTCGAGAAAACACACATTTCAATGCAAAATGTGCCAGAGGTTGAGTTAAGTTGGTGTCCTGGAACAAAAAATTGTATCTACCCCATAATGCACCATGTAGTTTGCCATGTCAGCCATTTTTCTTTTTCGTGCATCAGGAAAAAAACAGTACAGTCACACCCTTGAGCCGCAAGCAGACAAGATGTATTAAAAGTTACTGGTAAAATGACTTGTGTTGACATGTTACTGTAGTGCAATCTACTCACCTCTGTTACATACTGCATCATAGCCATCCTGGCTAACTTCTCCTGGATGGCTCCAAACTTGTGAATCTTCTCCCCAAACTGTGTACGCGCTGCTGCATGGTCAGCCTGGAAGAAGTAGGGGGAATAATGTTCAAGCCATGTTACATCTCACAACACATACTTAGTATGTGTTGTGAGATGTAACATGGCTTGAACATGGCTACAACAGGGAGGACTGCTACAAATATAGTAACTATATTTGTAGCAGTCCTCCCTGTTGTTTCCTACAGGAGGTATCTCACTGAAGCTGTGGCACATTGGCGACCTTGCTGCGGGCGAGTGATTTGACAGAGCGTTTAACGAATTCCATCAATTAAAAACAGATGTTTTTGCGTTTGTGTGTTTTGTACGTTTTGCATGATATTCCCATTACAACAAGTACATAAACGACTATGTTACATTTGTGTTCTTCGTAATGTGAAAATGTACATAGATGACCATTGAAAGTGGAATAATATACACTTAGGCCACAACAATTGACTTTTACAACTGAACAAGTAGTAAAATTGGGAGATAAAATTTGTGGATGGAAATATTGACCAAATTGTTTTTTTTTTAAATGGGAAAAACAGGACAGGCTATTCCGAGAAGCAACAAACTAAATTGGCGTGGCCTTACAATGGTATGATATAAATGTAATAATATACACTTACAGCCTTCTTGATAACCCCCTTCATAGTCCCAGACAGCGCGGCGGCCATTCCGAACCTGCCGTTGTTCAGGATGTGCATGGCGATCTTGAAGCCGCCGCCAACCTCCCCCAGCACGTTCTCTAGCGGAATCTTCACGTCTTCAAAGTACACCTCCGCCGTGTTGGACGCCTTGATTCCCATCTTCTTCTCTGGGGGGCCACTAGTGTTAAGAAAAACAGATTTCACTCAGATTTCACTCACTCACACTCACTATCCTGTTTATCGTCTTCTTTTC
Source organism: Branchiostoma lanceolatum (assembly GCA_035149815.1). Classification (NCBI taxonomy): domain Eukaryota; kingdom Metazoa; phylum Chordata; class Leptocardii; order Amphioxiformes; family Branchiostomatidae; genus Branchiostoma; species Branchiostoma lanceolatum. The sequence goes on from CM068882.1 coordinate 3,909,247, forward strand.
CCCATCATCTGGGGGTTTGACGTGCTTGCATGCTGATGGGGGAGCTTGTTCTCCTTTGTTTGTTTGTTTTGTTTGTTTTATTAAGATCTCCATTGGTGTACAATCATAACAATTAATACACTAATCTTCCTGGAGTCCGGCTAATTAAATACAAGAATATCAATAAAGGAACAATACAATTAATTCAAATACAGGAAGAACGAAAACAATTGTTAGATAGTAAATCATACAAGATCAAACATGATGAACTTAAAATGAGCGGAGAGGTCAGAGGTCAACATAAAAAACGGAATCATTGTATAGATAATGTACACATACTCCTAACTAATTTCATCAGGTTGGAGAATGACTGAGTACCAAAGTTCTTTTACATGTATTCACAACCAAGTATTTATAAAGAGCCAACGTTTTGATGACTGTCTGTCATCTTCATCAGTATTGCCCTGTCAGAATTGCCCTGATGAATATGACAGAAGTCATCGAAACGTTGGCTCATGTAAATACTTGCTTGTGAATAGAAGAACTTTGGTATGCAACATTGTTCTATATACATCTTGTGCCATCAAATCGTTTAACGAAAATGCCCAAATAAAAAAGGGGGTCCTGTGCAGTAGCTTTGCACTGTACGATGTTGCTTTGCATCAACGTTTCAGCTTGCCAAATTAGAAGTCAGTGAAATCTCCATTTATAGAATCATCATATTATTTCTGTTAACAGAGAGAGAGAACTGACTGTTAAGAATCAAAATAAGAAATGACAAAATACAGTTTCAAATTGTTCTCTTCAAATGAGAGTTCTGAAACATATGTTTGCAAAAAGTAGAAGAGCTACACAATAAAGGCAATGTTCTTCCTTACTTTGTGACCCCTCCAAACGACCTTTCCACAATGAACGCCGTGACCTTGTCCTTGGTGCCACCCTTCCCATCAGGCAGTGGGGTCTACACATAAAATAACATGGATGTCAATCATAGATCGCTTCATGTTGCAATAAGTGTGTGAAAAATCTTCTTTCATGTTATTCAATATTTTCCTTGTTATTCTTACTTAATAAGTTTCTTTATTCAAGAATAAGGACAAGTAAAAGACAAAAAAAAAAAAAAGGATTGTGAGACCAAATATTTCACCTGTGCAAAAACTGTGAAGATCTCAGCTAGCCCTCCATTGCTGATCCTGGGGGTAAGAGAGAAAAAAAAAAAACTTGTAACAATGTGTCAACTTTGCTGATAAGATTAAGACATCCAAGTCGTTTATATTTGTTTACTGATAATTCCTTACAAGTAGATAAAACCAAGAGCTTATTTTTGTGACAAGAATCTAAAATACATTGTGTTTTTAAGAGTAAAACTCACCAGATCTTGCCTCCATTCAGAACAAAGTGTTTCCCATCATCACTCAACACTGCCCTTGTCTTGATAGACTAGAAAAGAAGGTATCAATAATGATATGGCTTTCAGAATTACCATTACTTTCAATCATAAACATTCAGAGATTGTACATCCAGTTCGGTGAGGAAAGAAATTTCTGAATACTGTAATTCTTGATTTGTCAACTGTAACTTAACTTAAGCTGATTTAACTGTCACTTGTCAACGGCTAAAATTTTATAATCACTTAAATTTGATTACTAGTATTTGAAACAGTTATGTTTGTTCAAACCGTTAACATTAAGTGCCATGACCTACTCCATTTTCCCCAAACCGCTTATAATATTTTCCTGCCGCTATATCAAAGTGATTTACAGTACAATGTAGACAAAAGACACAAAATTGTACTGGTTTTACTGATAGAAAACATCGCCAGAAAACTACAGGCTTGCTTACAATTACTTCTCTCCTATAATTCATTGCACAACTGATGCCCTTTCATTTAAATATTGTTCAAAACTTCAAATCACAACAATCAGAGATAAGCTGACTGACTTACGCTGGCATCTGACCCACTGGCTGGCTCGGTTAGACAGAAAGCGGCGACCGTTTCGCCGGTGGCCAGCTTGGGCAGGTACTTGGCCTTCTGCTCGGGGTTCCCTGCGATCAGGATGCCCTTGAACCCGATGGACTGGTGGGCTCCCAGCGTGATCCCTACTCCAAGGTCATACTCTCCAACTATCTCCACTAGACGGGCATACTGGGGTGGGAACAGCCATCACAGTCTTTATATACAGTCTTTATAGTCTTTATATAAGAAAAAAATGTTGTGTTTCTGGTTAGCCAACCAACCCGAGCAAAAACCTGCCAACCCTAGCCTTTTTTTTTTCGTTCGAACCTCTAGCAATTGCAAGCGATACAAAATTTTTGATCTGACATCTGTGTGATGAAAGTAGAAATAGAATCTAAAAATAAAAAATGTAGTCATGGAAATCAAAAGTGACAACAAAAACATAACACAAATCAGAAGTACTAGAGATAAAATATGTTTGCTGAAAGTCTGGGTTCATTAAGTTTTTATGCATTTGCAACTTAAGATATAACACAGGACTTCCAGGCAAAATTAAGATGAAACGCTGCAACAATTGAGCCATGATAAAATGGATCTGCCACGTCAAACCCCAGGATGTCAGCTACTCTACACACTAAACTTGGTGATGTGGACATTGCCTCTGTGCTGCAGTCTTACCGACTCGGTGGTACGGACATGTTGAACGTGCCAGTGACTACATCGACACCATCACCAAATTATAACAGAGGTCGAGGTAGACCTTGGAAATCTTTGTTGGAGTGTGTCAGGAAGGACATTAAGGTGTGCGGCCTCACCAGCCTGGACCCCCTGAACAGAGCAGCTTGGAAGCGCAGTGGGAAGACTAGTCGACTGCTGCCTACCCATGTGCAAAGGACCCCGGCAGAAGTACAATCAAATACTGGATACTACTACTACTTCTACTACTACTTCTACTAGGAAGGCATCATACCTGTGTGTTGGATAGGCCAAGACCCCCTAGCTTCTGAGGCACCTGCAGACCAAAGGCCCCCATGTCCTTCAGGCCCTGCATGGTCGGATCATCCACCTTCTCGATCATGTCGTTCTTGAGAGCATCATTTTGTTCCTGAACATGAAAAACATGGAGGGTACAAAATGGTAAACAAGAGCATTAGTGAAGATTTAAAACACGTTGAAAATTTTTTGGCAGCAAGTTTGAGCAATCAACGTTTCATCAATCAAAATTGACAAACTGTAAATTATGGACTAAAACTCATGAGATCCTTTGACTTTATTTGGATCTACAACTAGCTTGACATTTCAGCTAGTTATTCTTCCTGTGGGCCTTTATTTTAGTTTAATCCTTATTTTGTCTACATACACACTACAGATTGTCTTTCGTTCTTCCCTCACATTATTTCATATATATATTCATACATAATCATGCATGTACCTACTAGTACAGTAAAAAAGATTTGTGGTACGCACCTGAAAGAACTTGTCCACTGGGTCGACCAACATCTGCAGAAACTCTTTTTGCTCTTCATCCAGCACTGTAGAACAAATCGAAAATATTATACACTCATACAAATGACAACTGACCGTTAAATGAAATGACCATTCTGATATGCATAATATGTACAAATGTATCTATGTATGTATGCATGTATCCGTAGTAAGTTCTAATGAAGTCCAAGTTAATCATGTTTTCCGTAGCTCATTCTTACCTTCAGGAAAAGGGAAGACCTGCTCTGGTGCCACCTGCCCCATGAACATACCAAACCCAAACGACTTTGTACCCTGAAAAAGGCAAGAAAGAACAACATCTTAACCATCTAAAAAAAAAAATTACGGCTCTACATGTAAATGTGCAGATGTTGGCACATTGGCGCACCAAATCTGTGTGTATTCCTGGCACACTTTTGACATATTAGTCAAAGAGGCTCGGTGGGCATCACTGTACTCCACCGTCAACTTAGGAAAGTCGTGTTAAGTACCTTTCCCAAGGGCACAACGTTGGGGGATAGCGAGTATCGAACCCTGAACCTATATGCCACACAAATGCCACTTATCATCTTGAACTTATTCCAGACTACCAGCTACTTATATGTAATATGAGAATTTCTGTCATATAAAGATAGACGTTGATGTAAATGTAGCCTACCGCGGATGGAGCAGTCTCAACCTCAGCTTCAACCTCCTCCTGGACAACTTTTGGTTTTGTAGGCTTTTCTGGCTCTGGTGCAACATCTCGCTCCTAGGAAAGTCACAACAAAGTTTAATATACGAAAACAATCTCACAGACACTCAATCTGAATCATTAGCCATTACATGCAGCATAGTAAGTTACTTTGTACTATCAATCAACAGAAAAACTACATTTGTAGTTGGATGATGACTCTCCAAGCAGAGGTTCTGCTACAGCTGGTTTGATGCATTTTTAGGCGTTTTTGTCTATATTGTCCCATTTTTTTAATGTCTCCCAGCGAAACGTGTTTGAATTATTCCAATAATTTCTATGATACAAGTACTAGTAGGAGGCTGTGTGATACCGTGAAATATAGACCTGTCTGGAGCGCCCGTATCAAACGTTATGACGACCTACGTATGAGACTATGACAGAAATGAAGCTTAAGCGATTTTACAGAAAAAATAGACAACTACTAGCGATAATTAATACCTGTGCCTTTGCTGCTGTGGAGGCATAGTGTTGCTGGTTCAGCCGTACCACACTTGCCAGTGATGGCCTGGAGAGGAACAAAGATCAGTTGTAAATGTAACGGTCTTGAAGTATTTCTTCAAGGGCTAGAACGAAATCATCTTGGTGCGTTGGGTCTTGGAATTTAACTATTGGGCTCACAATACATATAAGTAAATTTTAAAGGGATGTGGGGAGTTACATTTATAATGGATAGGTGCATATCTATAACTAATTTTTGGATTAAAATTATTTGTAAAAATAATCTTGATGTAGACAATGCCCAGCTTGTTACTTAATGAGGGTCTGGATATAATTATTGCTTAAATAATCTTCCATAAGGCGAAGGCAGCCTATTTTAAAATTCACGTAATTCGTCTTAGACTTATGCACATAATTCGTATCAAGGCGACCAAATTTTTCGAAATTTCCTTGCTTGTCTTTTGATAGTGTGATACGTAAGGGTTCTTCTGAATTCAGCGTTAAGTATTGTCAGACACCTCCCCCCCAGACCCTCAAAAGGTGGACGGCTCTGAAGGTGTTATACCAAAGGTAGATTATACCAGCTAATAAACAGATAACGGTACAGCAAAGAGATTTGAAATCAAAATTGGGCCGTTCCAAAAAAAAAAAATACCCCCCCGGTTGACGACGTAGGACAGGATTCAGGATTTAGGGGGTTTGAAAGTAGTCGGGATTCCGGGATAAAGGGGGTTGAAGTCGTCGGGATTCAGGATTAAGGGGGTTGAAGTCGTCGGGATACCGGGATAAAGGGGGTCGAGGTCTTCGGGATGCAGGATTAAGGGGGTTGAAGTCGTCGGGATACCGGGATAAAGGGGGTTGAATAATATGCAGAAAATTGTGTCGTCAACCCCCCCTCCATTTTTTTTTTTTGGAACAGCCCATTAAACCTCCTTTTTAACCTCCTTGCTTTTTTTCCCACGCTCACCTTACTTAACGACCTTAACTACGCAGTCGTTCAGTTGGTACATTTCGTACGTCCATTCTCAGTTGTTCACACAATACTTCGATCCAGACGATCAAAAAGAGCAAAGTCCATAGTCCAAAGTCTGAAAACGTGCGCTGAAATACGGCGTAATGTTTGAAGACTTTGTTAAAACGCCGGTTTTATAACCAGGAAGGTTTTCACCTCCCTAAATTCACAACCAAGGACATTTCCTTTTCCCGAACAAAAATAAGACACAAACAGACACAATAAGGAGAATACCGTACCTCACTCCTTCCTTGAGGTTGTACACAGCGACAGAGCGCTGTATGAGCGCTAGTTTTAGTGCAGATCGCAGCATTTTGATGGGAAATCTTCTGTTTGGTGTCCGTATTGGGCCGTTCCAAAAAAAAAAAATACCCCCCCGGTTGACGACGTAGGACAGGATTCAGGATTTAGGGGGTTTGAAAGTAGTCGGGATTCCGGGATAAAGGGGGTTGAAGTCGTCGGGATTCAGGATTAAGGGGGTTGAAGTCGTCGGGATACCGGGATAAAGGGGGTCGAGGTCTTCGGGATGCAGGATTAAGGGGGTTGAAGTCGTCGGGATACCGGGATAAAGGGGGTTGAATAATATGCAGAAAATTGTGTCGTCAACCCCCCCTCCATTTTTTTTTTTTGGAACAGCCCATTGACCTACACACAGGTTATTACGTCACTTCATAAGGCAAAGGTTACACAACGTCACATTTCGTGACGTCACATCCGCTAAAGTGACTTCCGGAAAACCACGCCCGTCATGACGTCATGTAATTTCCAAGCAGATATTGGGAGGGAAGATCGTGTCGTTTTCCTGACAGCAAAACGGGATAGACGAACGAAAGTTGCGATGTTCCCTCCAGCTATGTATTAGGGAGAGAGCTTCTTCTTTTTAGCCCCACGAGTTTTTTGAGTATTTGGTATGAGCTAAATTTCCGGACAGAATGAGATTTGATGATTTTTAAATATAGTATACGATATGAGATGCGTGTGTATGTGTGCACTCACCCATATGTAATACATACTTGACCATTTGAGTACATTGCATTACGAAAGGCTACAAAGAAGAGCTTGATGTATTTTTTTCTGCCTAACTTCCGAAGGACTGCAGCTGTTACATTACACCGCATGAGGTCGTTGCTGCAACATGACATTGCGCAACTCACTAAACTCTGGATACCTGGATACGATCTTCGGGAAAGGAGGTGCCGCCTTTAGTGCGTACAACCAAAGCAATATTAAGGCCAAAAAAATGGAAATAAAAAAATGCAGAAATCTTTATGGTAGTGACATTTACTAACATTGTTTAGCACATGTGTGTACTAACTTCACACTTTAAGCATTTTAAAACCGTGCAAAATCATGCCGTACGATGGTCCCCTTAGTTTCGCGAGGCTACAAAAACTCCGGCCACGATTTTCAGTGAGTTCTCACATCACAACAACGTCGTAATTTAGCATCATAGACGTTACTATACATTGTGATAGTGTGAACTAATCATGTATAGAAATGACTAGATAAATTGACCTTCAAAATCCGATTTTCGGGCCCTAACATTGCCTGGGTTTCCTTTAAAATCATTCATCATTTCAAGAACGCAGAAATGCAGAAATCAAGTCCGCTCATGTCTTTAAAGTACAAATTTTGCGTCTGCGTTTGGAGAAATTTCCTGCATTTCCCTCTCATTGTGAAGCAGTTTTTGAATAGAAGAGCTAACAGAAACATGCTTAAAATGCCCCTACCACGAAGCACTGATTTATCCGCTAAGACTAAGAGTACATTTCATTTTTTTTTCATGGCCATGGACTAGACAGCATAGCTTTACCTTTTTATGAGGTGTGTTTGAAACTCTAGCAAGTCAAGTAGTTAATCGACATTTAGTGGGCTTCCCAAAGGAACCTAGACACGCTACAGAATAGATTTAATTGTTTGTGTGTATTACCAATATGAGACTCTATTGTAATCAACTATTAAGGTAAGTGATGAAGCATATCGTTTTCTTGTAAACAGATGCCTTTGTCAGAAAAAAATAATGTATATCGTATGCAATAGATATCTGTACAATTTAGCAGGCATGTAACAGTATTCGAAAATCATTTGATGATTTTAGTGTTTTCTTTTTGTTCTAGACAAAAAAAGGTGAAGCAAAAATTCCGCTTGGTAGAAAATAAACATTCGGGCTTTGTAGCTATTGGGGATGTCAGCCACCATTTTTATAGTTTTGTATTACGTTAAGTCGCGTTAAGTTCCTACTAAGCGCGTTTAAAAACAGCGAAAGCAGATCATGAACAGATACCTTGTAAGTAAAGTTGCAGCGGAAGTTCATTTTTACAATGGTGCAAAATCTAGAAGATGATCGGATCGCGGAATTCCCCTGGCATAGCCCCACATTTCCCACTACGCTTTGCGCCCCACATGTTCGCCATTTTGTTTTCAAGAACAACTGTCTACGTCTTTGGGCGAGTTTTTCAGCAGGAAATTCAACCTTGTTCTGGTCAGAATTCCAACTCAGAAGGATTGTAGGCCAACATGATGTGGTATACAGGTAAGGCAAAGTCTTATCCTTCACAGAATGTGATATTTGGGTGTTAAAAACGGTGATTTTGCTGGACACTTCTGGCTTTTGAAAGGTCCGGAGGGGTCCTGGGTGGTTGTTCAGTAGCACTCACTCGCGCTCGTGCAATGTGACGAGGCAGATTTTCTCCGATTTTTCACTTGCCCATTGAGTTTTTCTCCTCCTTTTCCCACAGTGTACATAAGTACTATATTCTCTAAAGCTGTGTGTTGTTTGGGAGGGTTGATTTGGTACAAAAAGCCACGTAGGCGGTCTGGAAATTGGAGACAAGCGGCGAGGTTGGACGGTGCATGTTGAGCGGCCGATAATTTGAATGAAAACAGCGAGTCCAGTCGTGTAACTACGAGTTTCCTGCCTTCGTTACCCCCTAAATTTCCACCACAACTTACCCTACATTCGATCCTCAATCTAAATCTTACCCTTCTACACAATGAACCACGATAGATACGAAAATTTGTCTGTTCAGTGTATTTGAAGTGGGAAACAAGTGACTTGTGTTACGTAGCAAAGGCCCTTCAAAAATGAATGAAAACGTTTCAGTGTGTGTTTTGTTGAGGACAGCTAGAGTTCTGCTGTGCGTTAGGCTTTGTTTACCTTCCTGATCTAAACCAGACTCCGAGTTGGCCTAATTATGTCCTTTCTGTGTGTAAACAAAAAGCCAGTTTTGCCGTTGGATTGCTTGTAACATTACAAAAGTGTATTTACATATTGTTTATATGTAACAGCAGCAAAACAAAACAACAAAGGTAACGAACGTTACATACCCAACATGAGTCATAATTTTTGTGCCCACGTTTTAAATGGCAACATATGAATCATATTCATCATGAGCAATCATATGTCCTTTTTTTAACGATAAAGTCTTCAAACAGGTTATGCTTTTGTAAGGAGATGATAATGTGTATAAGTATGTTGAGTCGGACCCTCTGTGAATGATTAGGGTTTGTTTAGCAGGCGGGTATTGTTTGTACGGTGCTTTGTGTCCGTCAAGCCTTGTATGATGAGCTTAGTTAACTTTTCAAGGTGTGAACTGCCAACGTAATGTCCTTTTCTGCCGGAACTTTAGCAAACATTCCCAAAACGGGTTACTTAAAGGAAAACAAACTAATTATTACAAATCTCCTATAGGGATATGGTGATTCGCACCTGTTGTGACAAAGGAGTAAAAAGTTGCCAGGAAGTTTTGTGTCTAGTGTCGTCAAAGATCTTTTATTAAACCATGTTCGTGCTGACGTATGTTGTAAGCAGTTCAAATTTGGTGAGTAAACTTGCCCACAGTTGAGAGCAGGTTAACTCAAACACCGGAACTAGTTTGTCATTATGAATATGATATGGTTTGTTCAATCTAGCACTATCAACTGGTTGGGCCATCTCTACGTCAGTTAAGTCAGTTAAGACTTAAAGTTACACATGTATAATGTGGTATGGTGAGAATCAAGGGAGCAGCATTCGATTTGACCAGTCCTTTATAGATTTTGCCTGTTACATCTCAGCAAACACAAATCAATTGCAGTGGACAGGTACATAGTAAGTGGAAAAACATGTAAACTTTCGGTTATTAGTTTCTTCACTAAGAAAACGTTCTGCCAATTTAAGGTTGTACTTGTAGGTTAGTCGCGAGGATGACTCAATGAAAACAACATGTTGCATGTGTCCTGACCATTTAAGTTTTATGTTGTGCAACATGTCTTTATCATGGTTGAGTTGTATGGTATGTACTCATCTATGAAAAATAAGGGGGATAGTCCCTTCCACGTCATGTACTTGGTGTTTATGGTAAACACTAGTACTACCAACGGAATTCTCTCAATTTGTAGTACGTAACGAAGATAACTTGAAGTCAAAAGTGACAACGTGATGACCCTAAACATCCGCTGCCTTACCCCGTTCGTGTGAGTAATCCGAACTAACCCCATTATGTCTCTCAGTCACAGGTCCCAGGCGGTGACCCTGTAGAGGAGCTATGAGTGACCCATCCTCCAGTCCCAGCACTCCCGGCCGTCACTCCAACATGGCGCACAAGTTCTCCAAGAAGCTCCCGAGCGTGGAGAGAGACTCGGAACCCAGCCCGACCCCCGCGGCTGCCCAGGATGTACCTGAGAACGCCAACATGGCGAACAGTCAGGCGGCCTCCACGGCCAAGAAGAAGAGCTGTTTTCAGATCACCAGCGTGAAAGGCCCGGGGAGCGAAGGGGAATCTCTCGCGGACGGGTACGAAAGCGCGGACGAGCTTGACGACACGTCACGTACGGAAGACCTTTCGTCCGACATGTTAGATTCGTCCATGAAGACATCGGATATGGAGGTAGACGGAGCGTCGTCAGGATCGGAAGATACGCTGAACCAGTCAGATACTGAAAGCCAGACTGGGTCGGTGTATACCAATGGTGTGTCCCGTTTTAGGGTCGTCAAAATAGAACCAAGCGTGCCCACGAAACGAGGGAGGTGGGTTTGTACAGATTTCACGGACCAACAGTTGAACAAGGAAAACGTCGGGATCAAGGCGGATTTTTCGGACCTGAGAGTCAACGAGGACAGGGAGGGGGGAGGTTCGGGAAGTTCCAGTGCGGCTAGTTCGGTACATTACATCCCCGGACAGGATCCCAACGCTGAGAACCCAATCGGAATGTCCATGGAGAGTGGGATATCGCAGGGGGGTATGATGGGGGGTCAGGGTCAGCCTGGGATGTCCCAGGTGCAGCCCAACGTGTCCCAAATCCAATCCACCCTTCCCCAAGGACAGCCAAATGTTTCTACTCAACAGCCACAGTCGGTCACCCCCATGGCTCCGTCCAAGGGGAAGCCCGAGTTCACCAGCCAAAATAGCCTGGAGGGTTTCTCGAAGGACGTTGCGGCCAGACTTCAGCCAATTCCAAACTCGGCCAACCTTTCCACGGCCAGGACACTACCAGGGTCATCACAGAGTGCTGCTATGGACACCGGTAAAGTCTACAATTATCACGACAGATGGCACTACGGCGTGCCCTCGCACGGAGATCTAGCCGGTACCAACCCCGCCGCGATGCTATTGGCCGCGGCGATGGGCTCGCCGAGATTAGAGAACCCGCTAGATCCCGGAGAGTTTCCCATTGGTCAGATGTCGACAACGATACAGGCAGGATCGCAAGGGATGGCAGATAACAGTGAAGAAGGGTGAGTACATTTGTCTTTCATTAAACTCTGTTACAACTCAAATTTTACATATTACACCTGTTGTGAGTGCCACTTGCTAGGCTAGCAAGTGGGTAGAAAGTAAAAATTTACTATACACAACTTACGAATGATTCAGAAAAAGCATGGGGAGAAGGCCAGGGAGTGTACTTTGAGTTTGATATCCCGACTTTGCGCCCTACAACTTTCCTTTTGGGGCGGCCAAAACATCACTTGAACCTTTCTGTAAGCGTTATGTATCCCCCTATATCAAGGCATTTTCCCGGGTATGAATTCAAAGGCTAATTTTAGAAGCATTACACAAGTTGAGGCACAAAGGCTATATCTGTCATGTTTTCCAAATCAATATCAAACTTTGTTCCCAGCATTGATTGCATCACTTGAATTAAAGCCTCTTTTAGTCTTTGTATCCTGTTCGCTACATATATGTTCTTACCGAATCCTCATAGGATGCCATTTGGGGCACTACAGTCATATGCACACGGCTCTCTATATAGTACTAAAAGGCTTGATCAAGTTGTGGTAATCTCTGTTGCCAGACTCGGAGGAATTGCAAGCTTCTGACATTACAGTCCTAAGCTCAGTTGTCAGTAACAGGCTAGTTACTGTATATGCAAACAGTGCTATATTCGGTTCACTGAGCCCCAAGCCTATATCCCTCATGTAATATTTGCTGAACAATAGTTATCCAATTAGCTGGGGGGGATACTCTGAGAAAGTGTGTCAGATTTCCTGATCAGCAAAAAGGCTTGCCAAATGTGGAGGTTGGTTGTGGTAGTCACCATGATGACATCATTGTTGCAGTAGTGACAGCTGTTGGGAGCATACCATGTTGTGGCGATAGAAGGGGTGGATTTTGGGCTGTATCTATACTGCAACACAGTCATTTGTTCAAACCTTGTCGTGTCTAGTGGCACATAGGGTTGCAGGTTTCCTTGCTGTTTCAGTAGCAGGGTATATCTTTACAGGGAGGGGTTGCTAGTCCTTCCCTTTAACGTGATCAGAGCACCTCAAGTCAAACACGGGACCTCCATTTTACGTCCCTTCCGAAAGACAGTGCAGCCCCAACCGAGATGTCCTGACCCCGGTACTTGAACTGGGGTCTCCAAGTTACTAACTAATTGGAAACGAGAGCTCAACTGTGAGGCTGCTACCAGTTGAGCCACAGGGACACCAAAGACAATAGATGACGTAATATATGCAAAGATTGCACACTTGTTAACAGGTGTATCATATTGTTTCCTATGGCTAGACTGCTTCCAAAACACTGTCTAGCCCCTGTAACACTAACATGTCACGTAGTCTGGCCTCTACTGAAGTGGCCTAACACTGGAGCAATAAAACCAGATGAATTGTCCAATTTGTTTGGCTTTCAACACAAAGCAAGACAATAAAATCTCGTTGACTGGAGATTGTTACGATACAAGTTTTTGGAAGGTCAAGGTAGTGATTCAAAGCTATTAAGGGATAGAGAGAGAATGTCACTTCTGTAAGTACATTTTATAGTACATTGTACTGTAGAATATAAAGCCAGCAGTGTAGATGCGTTATAACTATATGCTCCTACTAGACATTAACCTTTAGCACACTGAAGTAGCCATTTGGCACCCCATTCTCTATTGGTTTCAGAGTTAGACAGCAGGGAGTAGGTTAAAGTCTATACTCAGAGTAACTTACATTAAGCATAACATGTTTGTCACAATTCAAACTTTGTGCAACCAAGCACCCTGAGAGAGATTTATTTTGCCCCCTCCTTATCGTCCTAAGATTGATATTAGTACAGCCCCTTGCCGCTCTAACTGCCACTAGATGAAAGGCTGACTGACACGGAGCCTCGGAAAAGGCGGCATATATGAAAGGAGGGTAAATATTGGCCAGTGAGTAAATGATTGACTCGGCTTAAGTTGACATTAACGGGGCTTGGCGGATATGTGAGAACTTCCCTTGCATCACAGCTGCTTAAGTCCGGTCGTTAACTGGTTGCGTGAAATATGGCACGATAACTTCGTTAGGAAATGTGGCATTTAAATAGTATAATTGCAAACAGATCAATCCAAAAGGGAAAGGAATTTACAATAGAATACATATGAGAAGTTGAGATGATCAATTATTTTCAGTTAGTGATAAGGGCTAATGTAACTTCACATTCTCCATATGTTTATGACCCAGTATTTTAATACTACTATAATAGTAATTACTAATAGAGATTTAGGTATAGACAATTAAATGCATTACCTTTTTTCCTAGTTTTATACAGCTATGATATATCACAATCTGTTCATGTATTACTATTAAGTACGAGTATGAAATGTGCTGGTATTACTCTTTTTATTACTCGTAATATTCACAATTACACACACCATTTAACCTTGAGCGCACTGCACGTGTTAAATTGAGGAAGCTATTATACATTATATAATAAACGATTCATCAGAGCCAAGCTGACTCCATGTACTACACCCACATAAGCTGTAACCTTGACTCTATGCAACCCCAAATGGTTCAAGTTCAGAGCCGCCACTGGTAAAGGGAATGTGTCCCTGACCTTGTAGCTACGGTCAATGGAAACTCCAGACTGTCCTATATTCAGAGACAAAGAAGTAAGATTTGGCTGGTGGAGGAAACCTGTTAAGTGAGACTGTTGCAGACGGAAATAGCTGACCCCCGACCTCCCGTGCTTCTAACGTATGATTAAAAACATTCCTTCTGAGTCAGACTCTTTTGGCAACTCTTCTGAGTTCTGCACCTGTCAAAGGAAGTGACAAGTGGGCTGAATGTCCCAGTAAGGCCAGAGTATGTCTGGTAGTTGACAAATCTTATCCATATACTGTCACTCGAACAATACACGTACATACATGTATTTCAGGGCTTGAAATTCATTTTTGGGAATAGGTGCACTGGTGTACCTAACCTTGAGATTTAAGTGCACAGAAAAAAGATTGGGTGCACAGCAAAACCTAATTACAAACCTTATTGCCTCTCTTCAGAGCCTGAATCTAAAATTCTATTAGTGCATGTACTAACTTTCTAAACAAGGGCTAGAAAAATGGTTTTCCTATTGTTTAAGACTGAGTACCATACTACTTCCTTTACTGTTTACGTTATGCAAGCTACACAAATATTTAGGTGCACCCACAGTCAAAAATTAGGTGCAAAGCTCCAATTTTGGGTGCACAAAGGTGCACATGCACCCAGTATTTCGAGCCCTAAATGTAGTTGGGGGATGGAGGTATAAAATTTTAGAATTTGTGTATATTAAGCTTCAAAATCCACTGACAAATAAGATAAATATCATAAACGATATTCAAACACCTCAGGTTTTGAGCCCTTTGACCTTTAGCCTTGTTAGAAGCAGATTTGACCTTTAGCCTTTCACCCTTTAGAAGCTGATATTATGTACCAGATATTGTCAGGTAATCTGTGTGATGACCCGTGAAAGTCTGCGGTGAACACAAAATTTTTCACAGGTGAATTAAGAGATAACATCGGTTTTCTTACTTATGCATGGTTTACTAGGAGTAGGAAGGATTATTGTAGTCCTAGAGGAGATATTTTTGCATTGAGAATGATTAATTGACAACACATGGTTTCTAGAACTTGCTTATATTCTAGTAAAATCTTATCAACTTCACTGCAGTACATAGATCATGCTCTTTAACCTCCTAATTCAACAGAGGATTCTGGTGTCCCCGTTTTGGGAAAATGCTGCCCCCTGGCTGTATCCTGTTAGCTTGCTTCACCTGTTACGCAGAATGACACAGTGGTTCAGACACTTGGAGAAGGCTGCCGGTGTCCTTGGCCATTCCTCTTTGGTCAATTAGCTGAGATGTTATCTCTTATGTGAGCGGCAAGTCACGTTTTCGTAGCAGTCGTTAACATGTACATGAATGCCGGGCCTGTTTTACATATCCGTAACTGTGGCTGCCTGAACTACCGTGTTCATGTGCTTATGTTGTCACATTACATATAGAAGTCCACTACATAATACTTAAGATTTTCTGAAAAGTTATTTGCACATCTATTAGATAGAATTGAAGCTCTTCACAAAAAAAAAGTGCTACGGCCCTGCGGGTAGAAAAACGTAATTTGGTTTGTTTAAAATATCTTCCCCATCCAACTTAAACTGTTAACAAATAAACAAGAATGACTAGAGTTGTGATATGAAAATGGTCATTATAAAGTAGTCAAATATGTTTAAAAGATATTGCTTACTTGTTTACAATAGTGTATCCCCATATAACTACATTGAGAAAGTTGTTATCACAAAGGAAATGATGTCCCACAAACTATCGCTGTCCCAGATCTTCGTAAGAAAAGTAGCCAAGTCTCTTTAGCCAGATTTAATAAGGGGTTTTGTGTTATGGGTCAGTTCCTCACGTCAAAAGGATGCATTTATATTATAAATATCCTGATGCCTGTGGGCCGTATGGTTACCTACAGTAGTCTTTATCTGTATCAGCGATCTCCTTTAGTATGTAAGGAATGTATACGATGTCACCAGGCTACATCCTGGTGCATATTTTAGACGTTTACCTGGGCTTGACACATCCCTCGCTTGGAAGAAATGATACTAGGCAGGAATCCTGCTGGTGACATTTAAATATGCAGCTGCCTAACTAGTGAAATGATGTGTAAGATGGAAAATGTCTAGATCAATCATTTTAAAGAACAACCATTACATAGCTACTTTTCAATAAGGTACATCTAATGATAGAGAGATCTTCTGTAAAGTACAATGTACAAATGCACTATGTACTGGTGTGCAAATTGTAACTGTCACATATGCGTTGTTAGAAGTAATAACGATTTTAATGGTAGTAGTTGCAGCAAAGAACAACGATATCTGTTTCAGGGTTCTCCCCAGAAATTTAGAGTATACCGGAGGAGGGTGCGAAGCACCCGAGGCGACGCGCCTCGGTGCGGCGCTGGGGGGTGGCTCGGAGGGGGGGTGCCCCCCCTCCGGAG
The DNA here is from genome assembly GCA_035149815.1 of Branchiostoma lanceolatum. Classification (NCBI taxonomy): domain Eukaryota; kingdom Metazoa; phylum Chordata; class Leptocardii; order Amphioxiformes; family Branchiostomatidae; genus Branchiostoma; species Branchiostoma lanceolatum. Next base: position 3,925,553 of record CM068882.1, read on the forward strand.
GAGGAAGCTTTAGCATTTAGGCTGTTTCAAGTACAATTGGAGGCCATTTCCTACAACTTCAGGTTTTCTTTTTACCTACAATCAGAAACAAAAGAGGCAGGAAAAATCTTCCGAAGAAGCCAACACTATTTTGAAAACACATACACTTTTATTACATATCTTTCTGACATCATCTTGCTGGCTTTTGCTTAATCTTCATCATCTGCTCTTGGGAAAGAAGATGCAATCAGGTAGGCAAAGGACACTACATTCATCCCTGTCACATATATAGAAAAATGCAAATAACCTCATGCTAAGGATATAAACTGACAAAATTTCTGAATTTAAAAAAAAAAATGGGCATAGGTTCCGCGCTATGACCCCTTACCGGGGGCCAACGGTGCCTTCAAATTCAACAAGAGAAATAGTGTACACAACTCCAAGTCATGTATTTTCTACTTGGAACTTGAGGCAAATCACAATGGAAAACATTCAGTTACATTGGGCCAAACCTTCTCATTGCAATGATGTATTAATAAATAACTTTAATTTTTTTTCAAGTTGATAGAATAACACATCAAAAACTATAAAAAAGAAGACAATAGAAACCTGTGCATTTTCTAATATAGAATGTTATGATTTTTTTAAGCATTTCACACATCAAAATCCCAACATACACTGAAAAGTTTCCTGCAAAACCTCTAGGTCCAAGGCCCCTTTCAGTCTGAGAAAATGGAACGTTCCACTATAGCATATAATTGACATTCCAAGCCGTAGATTCAAAGAAAATATTGACCTCAAAAAACACATCTGAATAAAAGAAAATAAACATGATCCTTTGAACTTTCAAATAAATATTAAATCCTTCTATAATGTAGTTTTCTAAAAGATTGATACTTTTTTTTTCATGCTCATAACATCAAATTTTAAAGCCCGTAATCTGCAGTGAAATGTGAGGCTATTTTCTGTCTAGGCACATAAACAGAAAAACAAAATGGCGGCCCGGATGAGAGCCTCGTGCATTGTAGCAGCGATCCTGAAGAATAGCAGCTATTCGCCGGGTTTGGGACCTAATAACCAACACCAAAAGCGAAATAACACCATGTACTGTATTTTTATGGTTAATATTGCTAAAATGAAGCCGCCATTTGTCGACTGGATCGCCGATTTAGTTAGAATAAAAAGGCAGAAATTATATTTCGTCAGCCATGTGCTCTGAGAGTAGAGTGCTGTCAACAAACAATGTTCTGCCTTTTTTTAATCGGTTTTGGTACAAAATAATACTCACCGAATGTGAAACAAACCCCACACGATATTTTCAAATGTAGTTGTGTTGCAATGAACCAGGCATTTTTCTGCTGCTTACCGATTTTTGAGGAATGTTGCAGAGACCATGACGCACTGGCGGTAAGCTGATAATTTTTTTCACAAACGTGTAGCTCCAAATAAACTTATTTCTGACCCGTTGGCTATGATTCTTGAAGTAAATACAGACAATTAGCATTGTTTGCATGAAAATAGGATTTAGGGGAGTCGGATGCTGAACCAATAATGAGATTCTTTTGTCACCAGCGTTGTAGCGAAAATGGCCCATTGTTTTTCGAGTATCCGATCCATTCACAAGTTTTTACAGACAATGCGGACGGAAAAAGTGACGCCACTCGGCCCAGAATTCTGCGTATTTTCGTGAATTTTTACTAAATTATCCAGGAAAATAGGAAAGAAACACCTAGATTTCAAAATGAGTATACCGGCGCCGAGCTAGGAGTATCCCGGCGCGACGCCGTTGTTCCGTTGTCTGGGGAGAACCCTGCTGTTTCTTGATAAACTACATCTAATGATAGAGAGATCTTACGTAAAGTACAATGTACAAATGCACTATGCACTGGGGTACAAATTGCAACTGTCACTTGCCACATGTGCGTCGTTAGAAGTAATTACAGTTTTAATGATAGGAGTTGCAGTTGTGCCACAAAGAACGAAGATTTGAAAGGTAGCGTTTGACGTCATGTGCCTAATTAACTAACCTCAAGCGCTTGAGGTACAGCCTTTGAATCAATGTAACGTGTCTTCACGTTTTCTGAAGTAGCACAGACAACTTGGCACAACATCTTGGTATAGTTGCAGGGCATTCTCGAGGCTTCATCTCGCATACAAGTTTACATGCCTTCACTGATAACGGGAACACTCGGTGGAGTTAAGTGTGTGGTAATCCAAGATCTAGTTTACAAGTTGCCTATGCCTTTCCAAATGTGGAGTGTGAGACTCTGTGTGGTGACCTGTTACATAACTCTGGCTGCAAGTAAACATGGATCTAGAGCTGTGCAGAAGTAAACATTGGGCAAGGATGGTAAGACGAAAATAAAGAAACAAGAGCTTTTAAAAAAAGCTGGCGTTTCGGCTACGTTTATGAGTGTGAATTGTCTTTTCCCTTTACTTGAAGTAAAATCTGCCAGAGGAAGTCACTCAAGGGCTGTTCAGTCTATAAGAAAAATTGTCATTTTGGGAAATGAGTACTGTTTTAATAGAGAAAGGCAGATTGGGGAAAGCAATTTTGAAGTTGCGTCACTTAACTTAAGTGCTTTTGAAAAAGCTGGTCTTGGCCTACAACTTGTACTTATTTGTAAAATGTATAATAGGCTCATTATAAAAGCTATCAATGTAATTATGTACATGGCACGCAATAAAACATAAAATTTGAAAAAGCACCATTGAATCATCAGCACTATCACTACGAACACGAAAATGAGACATTCGGCCAAAATGGAGACATTTTGGCTTAACTAAATTAGAGATCTGCGACATTTGGAAATGTAGCAGTTTGAATTGCCCCTATTTGCGACATTTTGGGTTTATGGACTACAGCTGTTGAAAAGTGAGACATCTGCAGCAGAAAGTGAGACATTTGCTTCTGCCCCAAAAGATGTCGCATTTTGAATTGCCCCACCCGCGGGGTTAAATGAACACCGCCTGCACATCGTAGAGATGCGTTTCTTATCACGCCCACTGCTGTTTGCGAGCACATGTGCGAACGCGGCCGGGACTGGAAGCGCGCGAGCGGCGGGGAGGAAATCTGATAGCGGGCACGGGCGCGGCGCGGCCGTGCAGCTCGCGCCCGTGCGGCGGGCACATGTGCGAACGCGGCCGGGACTGGAAGCGCGCGAGCGGCGGGGAGGAAATCTGATAGCGGGCACGGGCGCGGCCGTGCGGCGCGGCCGTGCAGCTCGCGCCCGTGCGGCGCGGCCGTGCAGCTCGGCTCAAAGAATCCTCAAATTCTGGGTATGTGGTAAAACGGCTCGAAGGTCGCCAGACTACCTTTGAACCAAGAACCTCCTTGGTTTAAAAGAGTCAGTGGCTCAGCGTTTTGCCCTTCTAAAATCCCCGTCCGAGTCGCTATTTATTTTAGGATAGCTATTGTACCAAAGACCAAAACGACAGTGCTACACAGCTTCCCCAACTCAATTCTTGCCGGTCCGAGGCATGATTCCAAACGCTCCGAGGCATAATTCCAACCGCTCCGAGGTATGATTCCAACCGGTCCGAGGCATTTCCAACCAGTCCGAGGCATAATTCCAACCGCTCCGAGGCATGATTCCAACCGGTCCGCGGTACAATTTTCTTTACGCACCGCGACCTGATTCTAACCGTTCCTCGGCAGAATTTTCTGCCCTACGCGCTGACCTGCGTTCCTCGACAGCGGCACAGTCCCCTGTCCCCCACGCTAATACAGTGGACGGTCCCAGATGGGTCAAGGGTCACGCGTGTCGAATGTGAACTGCGAAAATATAAACTTTCGTCGCCGTGTGTCATAGGCATATTTGCTGTTGTTGCAACAACCGTGACAGCAATAAAACCGGCTTGGCTCTGTTTAAATTATGATATTAACGTTCAAGAGACCTCAAACCTGACACTGTCAGTGCTACGGACTATAGTATATATATCATATGAGTTGGCGGTGTACTTGACGGGATCGGTACGCATCCTTCTCTTCCTCAGCTAGCTCTCCTTTTATATAACGTTATACTATAGCTTGCATTTTGTTTCTGTGTTATTTCAGATTCTGAACCTGAAATAAACGGACCTGTCTCGCAGGACAACTTCCTACGGTGGCAAAAGTTCAAGTTGGCCACGGTTTTTTTTAGTCCTTTCAGCATATCGCATGGTCGAGTTATTTGATGAAAGTTCATACATGGACAACACAGACTACTAGTAACAGATAGCATTTCTATAACATTCGATTTCATTCATGGCTGGGGCTATAACAGGATTTTTCCGTGACTGAACAAGAATATCTTTTGTATTATCGACCGTATGTTTCTGTCAATGAATTTTATGGCCAATATCTAATGTGCATATTACACAACATTGTTTTGTGGTGAACGTGTGTGTGTGTGCTGGTAGCAATGTTGAGTCCACGACAGGCAGATTTCTAGAGGGGTCAACGCCCACTATATCATCCTTTCAGTCGATCTACTGACACGGGAGGGGCAAAAAGGAATATCTAACGCCAATTATCCGTCGATTGTAGTTGATATTGTAGTTGATATTGACAATCAGGGCTTCCTTTTAGTTTGTACGCACGTATTTTTAGAGACGGTGATAGTCAGAACGAAGCACTGAAAAACACGACCTGACTGGCGTTCACCACACATTCACAACACGAGTGACCCTTGACCCACCTGGGATCGTCCACTGTATTAGCGTGGGGGACAGGGGACTGTGCCGCTGTCGAGGAACGCAGGTCAGCGCGTAGGGCAGAAAATTCTGCCGAGGAACGGTTAGAATCAGGTCGCGGTGCGTAAAGAAAATTGTACCGCGGACCGGTTGGAATCATGCCTCGGAGCGGTTGGAATTATGCCTCGGACTGGTTGGAAATGCCTCGGACCGGTTGGAATCATACCTCGGAGCGGTTGGAATTATGCCTCGGAGCGTTTGGAATCATGCCTCGGACCGGCAAGAATTGAGTTGGGGAAGCTGTGTAGCACTGTCGTTTTGGTCTTTGGTACTATTGAATCTCCTGGTGCCCGATAAGCTTCACGACGCCGCGCTACGCGGTCGGATTTGTGGGGTATATTCTATGGAATCCACACACAGAGTACAAAATATATAAAGAATTACTATTATAAAGTTATTCTGTGTAAGTTCGCCAAAAATACCGCTGGAAAAAGGAACTTCCGGTTTGCGGGTTACTGTTCGATTGTGGCACATTTTATAATAGTGCCTGCAAACTTGAAAATATTGCCCAAATCTTGGTCGCAAACAATCATTTCCGTAAGCATAAGTTTGCTTAGATTTTACCAAAATAATTGTATATTGCGGGAAAATGCTTGATTGTTTTCGACCCAACTTAGGGGCCTGTTTTGTAGGCACGGCACTGCAGGCATGCCGGACACAATGATTTATCCCCGCGCCCAGCTCCAAATAAGGCATGACCCGAACGAAAGACGAGAATTAATGTCACAAAAACATAGGAGTTGGTTGGCTAAAGCGGTTACGAACTTTGCCGACGGCAAATGAATCCATAAGTGAGGTATCATCACCAGCCACGCGGCGCGCCTTGGGTCCCCGGGGAGCCGCAGATATATAAACAACAACAAACCGGCCAAGACGCTGATAAAGAAGGAAACACAAGGCATTTGAGAATAGAGGAACCTTCTAGAAACATTTTAGACTATGTGGTATGTAAAAATATGTGTTTTGTAGGTGAACTAGGACTATGGTTGACGAAAGTTTGGGGCAGGCTTGTCTACGGAGCATTATTTGTCGGTCGGATTTTTTCCAGCTGCGTGCCTCGTGTTATATAACGGAGTTCTGAAACAAATCAAAGGAGCGAGTAGAAACAAATTATCCCAACCGATATTCGAGAACCCACGCCGAAACCGGCAGCCCAGATCACAGGCACGCACGGTCGCGACCCGTTAGACTGGTCAGTTGGAGGCGCTTGAACCCCCACTGTTACACTTCTTCAGAGGAAAATTGGCGGACGTAACTAAGTTTTGTTGAAATCCTACATAGACATAAAAGGTAACGGTATCATATTTTGTACATGTAACGTGTAGTCCCATAAAGGAGGTTTCAACACGGATGTAGAAAGGTCCGCGTTCGCGGAGCTTTACCCTTTCTTATCTGCTTGGAGATTAGACTGCGGATAAAAGCTGACCGGGACAGGGTCACACAGTAATGGCCGGATGTGTGAATGGGTGGCAGATGTCCTACAAACCCTTGTTACAAAAGTTTTCACAAAGGACTACCAGCACTGATGAATTTTCATTCAAATCTAAAATACGAGTCCTACATGTTAAGCCACGTAGTCAGACACATTGAATTGTGGGGATTTGTGCGATATAAAGACTTATATTACAGGTATATTTACAAAACAATTCACGGTGCGAAATATAAAAAAATACTTACGGAGAATGCGACAGGAATATCCCGACGAAAGTTTGACGGAAGAAATCCCTTGTGCTGGCATCAGTCACTTTTAAATTCATACTTCGAGCTTCCAGGATGTTGCAACATGTGTCTACATATCAGTCCCGAATACATCGCAGGTCGACAAGAGACATTTTTTGACAGCCTTTTCCCGCCACGATTGAATGACGACATCTTGGCTCACAGACAACTTTGCGTAGAGTTTTCCACAGACAGGGCAGAAAAGGGGGCCGGTATGAGTCCTCAGCTCCGCAAATGTTCCGCTATTCTGTAGCACACTGTGACCTTGATGTACTACACTGTGGAAAAGGACAAAAAAATACCCTACCTCGCCTGTTGTGAATAAAGATATGATGATCTCGCAATGACTCGGGTGTTCTTTGGAACCTGCCTGATCCCCCACCTCCCTGTTTCTTCTTGAGGTAGAATATCCACCGGCTTTTGCCGCAGTTCTCCGGTTGTCGAGCAGTGAACAATTACGGAATCTTTCTCGCCCATGCCGTCCGCGCGCTGTCCACAACTGGCCAAATGAACCTATTGCTTTCGCGCCAATATTCTGTAACGAGTTACATATGTGCGAGCAGGTCCCAAGGGAGGACAATGCAGCCTGCCGAAAATGAAATACAGGACTTGGACATACATGACCCATTGGCAATATTCGTAGAAACTAAGAAAGCTTTTTCTGGATGTTGGCTGTAATATAAATATTTAGTCTCTACCAGACAAACCGCGCCGGCTATAGGGAAAATATTTGCCAGGGGAGTTTGGCCAAGGAGGGTTGGACCCTATCTGCGTAGCCGACTCCCTTCATACAATCAATGAGGTTTTATCAAAACCTCCTTGATACAATTCACTCTATATTTGGCTATAATTTCTACTATTTCCCCAGCAATCCGCGGGGCCTGTGTTGGATCGAGGCTACGGAAATCACATAATTTCTTCAGATAGCAACGTTACATACTGTAGTCCTTGAACACAGTCACACACACATAAATTCCAAGTCGGCCACTGAGAAGACCCTTTGGAAGTTTGGTGCCTGACTGCCCTCTCTGGCGGACTGGAGCTTCTTTGGCTAGTTTATTAGATTTTGGCACCGTGTAGATCTGCTTGGAGATTAGGCAAATGTGCCCGCGCGTCTGTGAATAGATCCCCGATCAAAACAATGCGCCCCGCCACATGCTAGCGGCAAGCCAGGTTGAGGACATTCAATGACAAATTATACAACAACACAGTAAAATTCTCCATATTTGCAACATCGCGGCGCGGTTTAATTTTTTTGTCTTTCGAACAGTCGTGTTTTAGTTTTGAAAAAAATGCCCTTCCGCAGTCGGTGGAACCACCTCCTTGGTTAATTAAAACCTCCTTGGTGGAACTAACAACCCCATTTTCCCAGCGTGGTCGCGGACGTGTTGAGACCACTGGAACTGGAAGTTCTGTGATCTTATCTTCTGTGGGGCACTGCCTGACTGCCGGCCTGCTCAAACAATCGACCGACTCGCTAAAATCAAGCGAAAGTAAACCGAAACAATTTTACGTGACTCTGGCTTTCCAAATGTTTGCAAATGACACGTGCAGTCCCTATGAACACCGTTGTTACGGGCTCGGCGGTTGCAATGCAGTGATGAATAACGGCGTCTTTGATTTGTCGGAAGTTTCGCGATGGGCGTGGCCTGTCGCATACGAATTTGTTATTTTCCATTCCAGCAGTTACTAATGTCCTTGCTACGACTTGCTGGTGCTAAGATAATCATCAAGAATGCTAACCGTCTGAACGTAAACAATATCGACTCCTAGCTATAGGCTCGTGATCTGTTAGAATTTGTTAGAAGACTCAGAACGTCACCCTGGAAAGTTGATTCCCAGCGACCGGACGTATCTTAGGAAACTTACAAAAGTTTGGTGTCCACGTGGACCGATGTGAGTGCCGATCGACAACGCTATCAACAGGGGGGTCCGGGGGACATTTTAGAAATTCAAACCCTCTGAAAGCTGTTAAACGCATGCGCGCATTTCCAGATGCAAATTTTCATTGAGTAAAGTGGGCTCACCGGCAGCACATGAAAACCTAGCATGTAATTTTCTATCGCACTTTCACCCAATAGCATCGACGTCAAAACCACACGTCTCCTTTGACTTTGTTGACAAATGTACGTTTTGTCTTGAAAAACTGACCTGAGAAGCACAGCACTCAGGTCATCAAACCTTACTACAATCCTGCGAAGCTAAAGTAACCGTTGAATAATGTCCGAGATTTTTTGTGTACTCTACAACTACAAGATTTCCCGCGAAACCTTTCAATCGGTCACTCCCAGCGCAGAGCTTCTAAAAAGATCGAAGGCAGACCGCTGTCCACCACTCTGCTACCATGGTAACCGTGCCCGACTCTGTCGCAACAGCCCAGGATGTTTGCTACATCAACGCTTTTGCTTGTGAACCATGTGCAAGGGGGCACTCGGGAACTTATCAAATGCAAGTTTATCCGACGTGCATCAAGCTAAATTGATAGAACTTATCGTTTTGGAGCCCTCTTCATCTATATACAGGACGAGAGGTGCTTGCATGCACTGTGGTGTTAGAATCGAACCGTGGCCGTGACATGCGTGACGCAAAAGGGGGAGGGCGTTCGAAGCCGCGGTAACTTCGTTACTTCAATCCAAGTTTATATTCGCGACATGAACTATCAAACCAAGACCCAGGTGTGTTTTTTCGTGTGTGTTATGTAGCTTTATGCCGCATGTGTAATAGGGTACCTACTGGCTGAGCTTCAAGGTGAATATTACAGGTGAATATAAAACAAGTAAGTTTGCGTGACGATCGTTGGCATTGCGTCAAACGAAGCCACAATTTTTGTTTTTGTAATTTAATGTCATTTCTCCCTTGCTTTTCTTAAGGACTTCTTATAGAATATCTTTGATGGCGCCTTCTTTCAAACAACGCGTGGTACCGGTTTCCTTATTACTTGTTAATAACTTCCGTGAATTCTTTAGAACGTTTTGATAAGTGATGTATGGTCACAGTGTATGATTTAATATTTCCAAAAGTACGATTGCTGGACATTGGGCACTCAACCTGACGGATCCTGGCAACTCTAGTAATATGGCAAACAAGGCGCACTGAGCGGCTCCTCCCCTCAGCGCAAAACGCCGCTCGGCACATGATGAGAGTCGCAAGCCACCGTTTGTATTACATATTGATATATACATGACATGTATCAAAGGATCTTTCATTATCATATCTATCCACCATAAATATCAAGATATCTGAATCCACAAAATAACGTCGCGTTTCTTATTCTAACCTTACCACAATGTATGCGCGCGCTCCGAGTGGCTCGCAGCCCATTTTTACACACTATATATATGTGTTTGAAGATTCTGAAGGGGATAAAATTTTAGTCCCAGTATCCCCATCACCCCCTCCCCCCACCACCCCCTTGGCATTTTCCCCCCAGGCCCTCCCCCAGGTCAACATTTTCTCGTAGGACCTCCCCCCTAGACGACCGGCCCTCCCCCTGTAAATTTCGAACAATCCCTAACCAAACTGGTGGAATTGTTATAATTTCGGCAATAATGCTTTTGGTTAGGTTACGTTTGCACGATTATACCATTCGCCAAGGATGACATGCACTTGGTGATCTAATAATGATTCAGTCTTGTGTTTTGGACGGCAGTTGTGTGCATAGGGGAAACAGTTCGATTCATTATATTAGAGTTCAGATTGTAATTGTGGGAATGTTGCGAATTGATATTAGTTCTGACAAATGGAGCAGCGTGTTTAGATCTTGATCGCGTCAAAGACAACACTCATGAACATCTGTGTAGCGTTATGAAATAAATATTGTTACCCTTCTAATTCTTCTGCTAAAACCAACCTTTAAAGTCCAATGCGATCCTTTATCTGGAAGTGCTATTAAAGCGGTGCATGTACGGTACTCCACATACCGCACATAAAGTTGTGTTCGCGAAACAATTCTTATAAATCAGGCACACTGAGGTAATAACATGGTCTTTGAAACACGCACACACGCACATACCACAGTTAACTTTGTCAAACAAACTACAATGTGCGCGCTACATCGCGTCATTGCCCGTCTATGGCGGAAGCTGTTATTGAAGACGTAAATGTTGAGAATCCTTGTAGGATCCTTTTAGGATTGATTTTACATTTTCAAGTGTCAGATATCCTTTCAACTATACAACGACCCTTACTATCACTTGAGACTGCGAAAGTGCTGAAAATATATTCAGAATACTTTTTTTTAGAGCGGTACCAGTTTGATCACCTGTTGACGATCTGACTTTCGGTAATTTTGCGGTGATTTAGATGAGCGTAGATCGTCTGAATATATGTAAAATGTGTGGGGTGGAACCAGCTGTGCATTGCAATTGGAAAACTTGTGTTGCGCCACACGTCGGAGTACGGTACCCCAAAATACTATCTGTTAAAAAGCCCTAAGCTGAAGATCTTACGCCTCCATTCTACAAGAAATGTTGCGAATTGATATTGAATCTAATAAATGTTTCAGCGTTTTAAAATCTTAATCACGTAAGAGACAACACTCATGAACATCTGCGGAGTGTTACAAAATAAGCATTATTAGCTCTTTTTTGCTTAAACCAACCTTTGAAGTTTTAACTCCATCCCTTGCCTAACGCACTACTGCTATTCGAGTGGTACTCGGTAATCCCCGCCTCCCAAGAAATGTTGCGTATTGATATTGAATCTAATAAATGTTTCAGCGTATCAAAATCTTAATCACGTAAGAGACAACACTCATGAACATCTGCGTAGTGTTACAAAATAAGCATTGTTAGCGCTTGAACCAACATTTGAAGCTTTAACTCCATCCCTTGCCTAACGCACTACTGCTATTCGAGTGGTACTCGGTAATCCCCGCCTCCCAAGAAAAGTTGCGAATTGATATTGAATCTAATAAATGTTTCAGCGTATCAAAATCTTAATCACGTAAGAGACAACACTCATGAACATCTGCGTAGTGTTACAAAATAAGCATTGTTAGCGCTTGAACCAACATTTGAAGCTTTAACTCTATCCCTTGACTGACGCACTGCCATTCGAGTGGTACTCGGTAATCCCCGCCTCCAAGAAATGTTGCGAATTGATATTGAATCTAATAGATGTTTCAGCGTATCAAAATCTTAATCACGTAAAAGACAACACTCATGAACATCTACGTAGTGTTACAAAATAAGCATTGTTAGCGCTTAAACCAACCTTTGAAGCTTTAACTCCATCCCTTGACTGACGCACTGCCATTCGAGTGGTACTCGGTAATCCCCGCCTCCAAGAAATGTTGCGAATTGATATTGAATCTAATAAATGTTTCAGCGTATCAAAATCTTAATCACGTAAGAGACAACACTCATGAACATTTGTGAAGTGTTACAAAATAAGCATTGTTAGCTCTTTTTTTGCTTAAACCAACATTTGAAACTTTAACTCCATCCCTCGCCGGACGCACTACTGCTATTTGAATGGTACTCGGTAAGGGCCCTGTCACACATGTGCGTATATTCAAGTGCGTATGGGTTCCGCAGTAATATTTTTTTTGTTTAAGTAAATTTTGCGAGGAGGAAGTTGAGAAGTCTAGTTATCAAACCAAAGAAATTACTTCTTCGGCTGCAAACTTAACCTAACAAATATTGATACGCAACTCATTCGGGCTTGTATATACGCAAAAGTGTGACAGGGGCTTAATCGCCGCCTCCAAGAAATGGAAATCTGTGTTGTATTATCAAATAAGCATTGTGTGTGTGTGTGTGCGTGTGTGTGTGTGTGTGTTTGTTTGTTTGTGTGTGTGTGTTTGTTTGTGTGTGTGTGTGTGTGTGTGTGTGTGTGTGTGTGTGTGCAGTCGCGCGCGCCTGTGCATGTTAGGGCCCTGTCACACTTGTGCGTATATCATGTCCGTGTCAGCTGCGTATTAACATTTTTGTCATACGCCTGCGTGCGCACAATACGCACCTAATACGTATCCCAATCATTTTGTGAAAGTTTTAGGTACGCAAGCACACGCAAGGTACGGCCCAGTACGTCTGATATTTTTGAAACTACCGAAAACTTTCGTGCGAACGTTGTTACGCAGCTCACACGTTATAAGAACGCAGTGCATACGTCCGACATCGGTCGAGTGGGGTACGAGCGCGCTTTGTGTTTGTGCTTCAAACGCGGCAATACGCTTCTCTCGCGGCACAATCTCTGCGCAGCGTACACATAGCGTACCTGCAGCGCAAATACAACGCATGATGATCGAACGTATAGCGAATAGCAATATACGTCACGAATTAGTGCCGTTCGTCCAGCGATCGGGTCGCGCATTGTACGTATCAGTGACGTATAATAACGCTCAGATAACGTGTGGATAGCGTACATATAGCGTACTCGACGAACATCCGGGGCATATTCCAGATTTGCGACTTCATTGGTCGGGTCGGGTATTCGATTTAGTTAATGGCAGAGAGGAAACAAACACAGCCAGCAAAGTGTATATAACTTTTGATTTAAATAATCATTGAAATGCCCCACACAAATCTGTGCATTTTACATACACATAAATGTTCTACCTTTTGTAACTTGTGTAGGCGTCTTATATAAATAACACTTTTCGTAACTACTGATATCAACGCAACCAAATTCACGGGGTAAATAAAGGCTCTAAATGTCATGGTGTGTTCCAAAAGTAAAATTGGTGTCCCTGTTTCACATATACAAAAGGTCCTACTTGTCGTCAGCTATGGAGGCGTCTTCCCATAACAGTTTAAGTAAATACTAATATCAGTGCAACCAAATACGCTCATAATTCGATTGGCATAAGTCGGGAGTGTGTCAGGCATGCGGTCGGCAGACGTTGTGTGCATCCGGAATACGCTCAGCATACGCACCTGATCCGCAGCTATTCGATGCAAGGATAACAGTATTGCGCACTTCATACGCAGATCATACGTGTATCATACACTGAATTCGTTACTCATACGCTATATGTGCGCAGCGCATTTTGAGCGTACAACTGCGTGTTGTCAAAATTTGATACGGAACTCAATCGGAATTGCTTATACGCCCGAGTGTGACAGGGGCTTAAGGGCCCTGTCACACTTGTGCGTATATTCAAGTGCGCATGATTTCTGCAGTAATTTTTTTTGGGTTTAAATATTAGACAAAACAGTAATGGCGGCTAATTTAGAACGTGATCTAGGCTCGGTTGTGGACTGGGGTGACAAATGGCTAGTAACCTTTAACTCCTTAAAGACAAAGCTCCTTTCCATTAATAGATATCGAGAACCCTTTCTTCCACCGATATCTATGAATGAAAATGAACTACAAGAGAGTGACTCCTTCCGACGTCTTGGTCTTATCTTTTCCAAGGCCCTGTCCTGGAGAAGCTACATAGAGTCCATCGCCAAATCCGCAGCAATGAAAGTTGGTTCGCTTCTCAGAGCCAGTCACTATCTTACTCCCGAGAGCATACTTTACCTGTAGAAATCCACCATTCGTCCCTGCATGGAATATTGTTCACATCTCTGGGCTGGAGCTCCAAAGGATCGCTTGAACCTTTTAGACCGCATCCAAAGGAGAATCAGTGTGGTCATTGGTCATCGTTTGGCTTCTAAACTGGACTCCCTGTCTCACAGACGTGACATTGCCTCCCTGACTCCATGCTATAGATACTTCCACGGCCAGTGTTCCGAAGAACTTTCACAACTCGTCCCACCACAGAGACTTTTTCAGCGTACTACCAGGTTCTCCTCTGACTCACACCACTATACTGTACAACTACCTGCCTCAAAGTCATTCTACAGCAACAGCTCTTTTCCACGAACTGCAAAACTTTGGAATTCCCGCCCAGCCCACTGCTTCCCCCCGAATACAACCTACAAACCTTCAACACAAACATACACCGTTGTCTCTCACCTATAGGCCCTGTCACACTTGTGCGTATATACAAGCCCGCATGAGTTGCGCATGAACATGTTTTGGGTTTAGGTTAAGTTTGCAGCCGAAGAAGTAATTTCTTTGGTTTGGTAACTAGACTGCTCAACGTTGGGTTAAAGTAGAAAACAGCTTCCTCCCCGCAAAATTTACTTAAACCAAATAAAATGTTACTGCGGAACTCATGCGCGCTTGAATATACGCACAAGTGTGACAGGGCCTATGCCACATTAGTTCAATTAGTTCAATGCCGAGAAGTGGCCTCTTACGGCCTTGCATTGAGCGAGATCGTTAAAACAAATTGAGGGGAGGAAGTTGTTTTCTACTTTGACCTACCGTTGAGCAGTCTAGCTATCAAACCAAAGAAATTACTTTTTTCGGCTGCAAACTTAACCTAAACCTCAAACATGTTAATACGCATCTCGCATATACGCACAAGTGTGACAGCGGCTTTACTCTGTGTACGTGTGTCTGGAAGGGCCATGGAAATGTTTTTTAGCAGCGTGTTTAGATCTTGATCGCGTCAAAGACAACACTCATGAACATCTGTGTAGCGTTATGAAATAAATATTGTTACCCTTCTAATTCTTCTGCTAAAACCAACCTTTAAAGTCCAATGCGATCCTTTATCTGGAAGTGCTATTAAAGCGGTGCATGTACGGTACTCCACATACCGCACATAAAGTTGTGTTCGCGAAACAATTCTTATAAATCAGGCACACTGAGGTAATAACATGGTCTTTGAAACACGCACACACGCACATACCACAGTTAACTTTGTCAAACAAACTACAATGTGCGCGCTACATCGCGTCATTGCCCGTCTATGGCGGAAGCTGTTATTGAAGACGTAAATGTTGAGAATCCTTGTAGGATCCTTTTAGGATTGATTTTACATTTTCAAGTGTCAGATATCCTTTCAACTATACAACGACCCTTACTATCACTTGAGACTGCGAAAGTGCTGAAAATATATTCAGAATACTTTTTTTTAGAGCGGTACCAGTTTGATCACCTGTTGACGATCTGACTTTCGGTAATTTTGCGGTGATTTAGATGAGCGTAGATCGTCTGAATATATGTAAAATGTGTGGGGTGGAACCAGCTGTGCATTGCAATTGGAAAACTTGTGTTGCGCCACACGTCGGAGTACGGTACCCCAAAATACTATCTGTTAAAAAGCCCTAAGCTGAAGATCTTACGCCTCCATTCTACAAGAAATGTTGCGAATTGATATTGAATCTAATAAATGTTTCAGCGTTTTAAAATCTTAATCACGTAAGAGACAACACTCATGAACATCTGCGGAGTGTTACAAAATAAGCATTATTAGCTCTTTTTTGCTTAAACCAACCTTTGAAGTTTTAACTCCATCCCTTGCCTAACGCACTACTGCTATTCGAGTGGTACTCGGTAATCCCCGCCTCCCAAGAAATGTTGCGAATTGATATTGAATGTAATAAATGTTTCAGCGTATTGAAATCTTAATCACGTAAGAGACAACACTCATGAACATCTGCGTAGTGTTACAAAATAAGCATTGTTACCGCTTAAACCAACATTTGAAGCTTTAACTCTATCCCTTGACTGACGCACTGTCATTCGAGTGGTACTCGGTAATCCCCGCCTCCAAGAAATGTTGCGAATTGATATTGAATCTAATAAATGTTTCAGCGTATCAAAATCTTAATCACGTAAGAGACAACACTCATGAACATCTGCGGAGTGTTACAAAATAAGCATTGTTAGCTCTTTTTTTGCTTAAACCAACCTTTGAAGTTTTAACTCCATCCCTTGCCTAACGCACTACTGCTATTCGAGTGGTATTCGGTAATCCCCGCCTCCCAAGAAATGTTGCGAATTGATATTGAATCTAATAAATGTTTCAGCGTATCAAAATCTTAATCACGTAAAAGACAACACTCATGAACATCTGCGTAGTGTTACAAAATAAGCATTGTTAGCGCTTAAACCAACATTTGAAGCTTTAACTCTATCCCTTGACTGACGCACTGCCATTCGAGTGGTACTCGGTAATCCCCGCCTCCAAGAAATGTTGCGAATTGATATTGAATCTAATAAATGTTTCAGCGTATCAAAATCTTAATCACGTAAGAGACAACACTCATGAACATCTGCGTAGTGTTACAAAATAAGCATTGTTAGTTCTTTTTTTGCTTAAACCAACCTTTGAAATTTTAGCGCCATCCCTTGCCTAACGCACTACTGCTATTTGAGTGGTACTCGGTAATTCCCGCCTCCCAAGAAATGTTGGGAATTGATATTGAATTTAATTAATGTTTCAGCGTATCAAAATGTTAATTACGTAAGAGACAACACTCATGAACATCTGCGTAGTGTTACAAAATAAGCATTGTTAGCTTTTTTTTGCTTAAACCAACCTTTGAAACTTTAACTCCATCCCTAGCCTGAAGCCCCTGTCACACTTGCGTGAATAGACAAGTCCGCATGAGTTGCGAATTAACATGTTTTTCTTTTAGGTTAAGTTTGCAGCCGAATAAGTGAATTCTTAGGCTCGATCGCTAGGCTGCACAACGGTGGGTCAAAGTAGAAAACATCTTTTTCCCCACAAACCTTACTCAAACCAAAAAAATGGTAATGCGCACCTCACGCGCACTTGAATATACGCACAAGTGTGACAGGGCCCTAACGCACTGCCATTCGAGTGGTACTCGGTAATCCCCGCCTCCCAAGAAATGTTGCGAATTGTTATTGAATCTAATAAATGTTTCAGCGTATTAAAATCTTAATCACGTAAAAGACAACACTCATGAACATCTGTGTAGTGTTATCAAATAAGCATTCTATGTGTTTGTGTGTGTGTGTGTGTGTGTGTGTGTGTGTGTGTGTGTGTGTGTGTGCAGTCGCGCGCGCCTGTGCATGTCAAGGCCCCCTCTCATTGGGCTACGGTACTGTTGCGGTAACGTGCGGTAGCGTGGAAATGGCTACCGCCGCAGTGCCGTGCACAGACCTCAGCGTACCGTCCTAGTGACGTGTCAGTGCCGTACCAGTGCCGGTCCACACCGCCGGCGTGCCGGTTGAAATGGCGTTTTTTTTCAAAATTTGAAAAAAAACGCAAGTGGCAAAGTGCCGCGCGCTCGCCGGGAGCTTACCGGGAGCTCACCGCGCGCGCTATTGTGTAAAAGTGATATGTCAGTTTCAAGGTTATACGTATATTCTATAGCATGTTACCTTTGTTGCACCAAGTGTCATAAGTGAAAATCCTTTTAAAACTTGAAATCAATTTTTGATGCATTTTTTTATAATTTTGCATTGTATTTTGATCCATTGACAGCACTGCGATTTCTGATTAATTGAAAGCACTACCATCAGACTGCAATCGGCCCATTTCCCTAGCTATTGATCTGTTTAAGAGTTTGGTTAAACCTAATTGACTGCATTGTAGTAAGGTTGATGATTGTAGCTGTAGATCCTCTGATATTTTCATTGGGATATTGCTTAATCCCACTGAAAATTAGATCTCTGCATTGTACATTTATTCCAGTACGGAAGTTGATAGCCTAGTCGCTCAGGAAAGGAATCAGACCACTTGTCTACATGCACTCGCCCTGCTCTTGTGCCATTCAAGAAATACAGTAACTGAACTTGATGTACCAGTCAGGCACTGTATCGCAAATTTTCCTCAATATTTCGCCGTATGGGTGAATTGGAAGAATAGTCAAACATAGTTGATTAGATACTCTCGCTAAGATTAGATAATTTACCTACTAACAGGATTATTAAAAAAAAACATACGACACTTCATCATTCGAAGAAGAAAATGACTGGGCTACTCACGTTCAGGACATGCTATGTAGACATGTTTGGCTTAGCCTCGCAGTTAGTACCAACCGTTTTGGATATACATTTAAAGAAAGTGTGAAACTCACGTTTCTCCCTGGCTGGAGGGAACCACTTAGAAATTTTAGTAAACTCCACACATATTATAAAATCAAAAATCACTTTGGCAGGGAAGACTATATCACATCAAATCATAATAAACCGTTTGTAAAAACCATACCTAAACTGAGAATCAGCGCATATTGTCTAGAAATTGAAAAGGATCGACACCACAACACACCAGGCACTCACAGATTATGTCCCACATGTAATGAAAATATTGAAGATAAATTTCAATTTGTGATTACCATGGCCTGTCCCACTTATGGCAAAGAGACAGATGCGCTGTTACAAAGTATTACTACTAACTTTGAAGACAAACTTCACCCTATCTGGTACTCAAAACGATATGTCCCATGTATTGTTGTCATGTCCAACTCCTATACCACCTACATAAGTCAATTTCATTATACTTCATCCTAAAAGCGAGGGAAAAATAATCCATACATGGCTTTATTGTAATCCATACACTTTTATCGATAATGTTTTGTACTTATAATTGTAGGATAGGTTAGCCTTGCAGTATTGTTGATTTAGTGCCATATATTGTACCATATACGATTGTCGAACAACAAAGTTCATTCAATAACTTGCTCATCTGGACTTCAAACGCAAATGCGCCGCACGTCAGTGAGAGTGCAAATGAAAATTGGTGAAAGAAACGCAACGGTGCCGTAAAAATCTGCCGTGGCAGTGCCGCAACAGTACCGTAGCCCAATGAGAGGGGGCCTTTAGGGCCCTGTTACACTTGTGCGTATATTCAAGTGCGCATGATTTCTGCAGTAAATTTTTTTGGTTTAAGTAAATTTTGCGGGGAGGAAGTCGTTTTCTACTTTGACCTACCGTCGAGCAGTCTAGTTATCAAACCAAAGATATTCCTTTTTTTCGGCTGCAAACTTAACCTAAACCACAAACATGTTGAAACGCATCTCGCATATACGCACAAGTGTGACAGGGGCTTTACTCTGTGTGTACGTGTGTCTTGAAGGGCGATGGAAATGTTTTTTGACCGGACATTCCTCCCCATTTAGATATCCCTCCCCCTTTGTGCTACCCTAGATTAACAGTACATCTTTTTTGTGGAAAATAAAATTATTTTGTAATTTCCAGGTTTGGCCTGTTTTGTCGACTTTTTAGACCATGCTTTGCTGGAATTCGGAAACCAATGCGCACCTACATTTATGGGATAAACAGAATTACTTGAAAGAACGATTGTTGAATGGTGGTCGTTGGTTGGCAAGTTCTTAACACACACACCCAAAACAATGTCTCTGTTTTTTGATGAGATAATAATACAGAACGAAAAATGACCAGCTCAAGTGCCCCGGTGTGTCTGCTTTTCGTCCATTCCCAAGGAAAATGTACAGCGGAAGCATAAATTTGTAATTTCAGATATCTAAAGGTTATTTGAAGCCACATTGAAGTACTGAAATCAAGGAACGTTGTACGTAGTCAAGTTGTCCGCGTGTATAGCCGGCCCAATTGCGCCGTGCTTTTTGTGAAACTTTAATTGTGTTTTCAAAGGCTCAAAAACGTTTAAGAAAGTATCAAATTGTCTAAGTTAACACAATTCACAAGTAATGGAAAGTGTTGCTGTTCAGTTAAAAGGTCAGCAGACCATTGAAAACTAATAAATAATCTTACAACGATTCTCAACATATTGTTATCCCCCCAATACATATGCCGCCATTCTAGGAAGTCTGCGAATGAGGCTAGGATCACCTTCGCTTGGTTCTGGACCTGCCCCGTAGAAAATCTAACAAGCAGGCTCTTCTACATGTGCCCTTTTTCTGGTTGCTATGGTGTTCGGATGGTTACAATTTGCATCGAAATCGGCAATATATCAGAGTAACTGAAACCATCAGAATATGGTCGAAATTTATTAATATATAGTAGAAGATGAGCAACACTTCGTCCTAGACTGTAAATTATACGATAGCGAAAGAAGTGTATTTTTTAACCTTATTAAAGAAAAATTCCCATATTTCGAATATCTTAATGCAACAGACAAATTCAAATATTTATTACGCCTGGATAATCCTTGTATTAGAAATATTGTCTGCTCATATATTTACACATGTACAAAGAAGCGAGAAGAAGTCGACTCTACTGGACTAGCTTAGTTTAATAACACGTTTTGTCTACACTACATGTTTACAGCTTGTATTGTTGAATCTTGTCCTTGTATGTTCCATGTGTTAAGTTAGACGACCTGTACCTAGCCCCGCGGGGCAGGAATGCACAATAAAGGTCTTTCATTCATTAATTTGTCACCTCATCATTAGATAAAAAGGCCACAGTAAAACTTAAATATTGGGGCTATGAAAATTGTACGACGATAGATGAAATTTTGAACATTGCCCGACGATCTGCGATGGCTGATTTTACCAACGATTTACCTGCTATCATCGTGCGATTTACGGAAATGCTATCGTAGGTGCATCGTAGGTTTTATGTTACCGGGGCTTCACTGGTAATGAAATGGTTGGGACATGTTCGACGCATGTTCGGATCATGTTCGGCGCCAAAGATGACGTGGCCTAAAACTGGACAGACTGCTCCCGAACTACAGCCGAGATGGGTCGGCTAGCGTTCGGGAGCCATGTTCGGCTATGTGTAACCAGGGCTTTACTCATCGCCGAGCGTCGTGCGACGGAAAATACAATCTAAAGGGATTCTGAACATGTTCAAAACTGCATTCATCGTCGTACGATTTTTATTGTCCACAATACAGGCTTCACTACTGTCTTTTTTCTACTGTTAAGGTGACAAATTCATAAATTTCGACCATGTTCCAATGGCTTTAGTTTTATCTGCTATTGCCAGGTTGTTGTTTTTTAGCTACCAAAACACAGAGAACGGCGCGCTCGCAGTGGAGCCTGCTTCTAAAGCCCCTGTCGTTATGGGAAGACGCCTCCATAACTGACGACAAGTAGGACCTTTTGTCTATGTGTAGCATGGCCACTAATTATACTTCTGAAACACTCCATGACATTTAGAGCCATTATTTACCCTGTGAATTTGGTTGCGTTGATATCAGTAGTTACGAAATCTGTTAGTATAAGACGCCTCCACAAGTAACGAAAGATAGTATGTAAAATGGACACATTTGTGTGGGGCATTTCGATGATTACTTAAATCAAGAGTTATGTACACTTTGCTGGTTGTCTTCCTGGTTTCCTCTCTGCCCTTAACTAGATTGAATACCCGACCCGACCAATGAAACACCCAATCTGGAATGTACCCCGGACGTTCGTCGAGTTCGCTATATGTACCTTCTCCGTTCGTTATCTGTGCGTTTGTCATGCGTCACTGATACGTACAATGCGCGGCCCGATCGCAGGATGAACGGCACTAATTCGTGACGTATACTAGTATTCGTATTCTCTATACGTTCGATCATCGTGCGTTGTATCTGCGCTGCAAGTGCGCGATGTAGTCGCTGTACAGAGATCGTGCCGCGAGAGAAGCGTATTGCCGCGTTTGGAGCGCAAACATAAAGCGCGCTCGTACCTTACTCGACCGATGTCGGGCGTATGCACTGCGTTCTTATAACGTCTGAGCTGCGTAACAACGTTCGCACGAAAGTTCTCGGTACTGTAGTTTAAAAAAATATCAGGTGTACTGGGCCGTACCTTGCGTGTGCTTGCGTACCTAAAACTTTCACAAAACGATTGAAAAGCGCATTAGGTGCGTATTGTGCGCTTGCCGGCGTATTATAAAAATGTTAATACGCAACTCACACGGACATGTTTTACGCACAAGTGTGACAGGGCCCTAAGTGCGTATATTCAAGTGCGCGTGAGTTGCGTATTAACATTTTTTGGTTTAAGTAAGGTTTGCAGCCTAGTGATCGAACCTACGAAATCACGTATTCGGCTGCAAACTTAACCAAAACCACAAATATATTGATACGCAACTCATGCGGGGTGGTATATACGCACGGGTGTGACAGGGGCTTAGGGCCCTGTCACACTTGTGCGTATATTCAATTGCGCGTGAGTTGCGTATTAACATTTTTATGATTTAAGTTGTTGTCTACTTTGACCCACCGTTGTGCAGCCCAGTGATCAATAAGAAATCTCTTCTTCGGCAGCAAACTTAACTAAACCAAAAACATGATAATGCGCAACTCATGCGCAATTGCATATACGCACAAGTGTGACAGGGCCCACGTGTAAACGGTGAAGGTACAGTGCCAGCCTAAATCCAACCCATGAAGCCTTATAAAGAAGCCCTGTACTTTTGCTTGATTTGAACCTTTTTCTTCGGATAGAGTAGCGCAAAGGCGTCCAGGTGGCTATCCAGAAAAGGAACATGAAATAAAATCGTACGACGCTGGAAAGATTTTCAACGACGCTCGATGAAAGTTGATTTTACCTGCGATCATCGTGCGCTTGACGCGGTATGCTGTCATGGGTGCATCATAGTCGTACGATGTATCTGACTAGTGACTCGAATGGGCCCTTAGCGGGGAAAATTCCTGTTTGACGTTAGCAGCGGGCGGCAACCATTTTTGCAAGAGTCGATGAGTATTTGCAATTGAGCTGATTATAGCATGCTAAGTAACGTTTTCGTAGCCATTGTTTAGCCATATAGACAGATAACATGACAGAGGAGTAAGCCGGCCCGGGACCTTGGGAAAACTGAACTTCCCGGCCAGCTAACTTCTTCGGGATTTTATCTGTCTATTTTGTTGCCAATATCTACTCTTTCAAGCGACCTGTGGAGCATAGTAGAGGCTAGCCATTCTTAGCTACCTTCACGTTGGCCAGGGTGAGGTTTAATTTAGCGTCACAGTCACACTACAAAACACCTGTCGAAAATACTAGTACAATAGAAATGAATAAACGTCGAATTAAGAATCCAGCCATAATTTACATCTATGGATCCAGCATCTATGTGGATTAACTTGTACAGCTGGAGTTCAATGCGTATGATGCCGTCTTATTCTTCTCGCCAAGTTCTTAGTGACTTACGAATACCAAACAACTGCCGGGTATGATTCGCCCACCTCATTTTCCCGGTTTTATGGACGAAGCTATGTTTTTTTCGGCTGAGAATGAAGACTGAATGAAGATAATGAAACCCGGATATTTGAAAAGTGACTACAAGCCCAATATCAGGGGCTTTGTAACTTTGCAGAGGAAGCGTTACGTTATGTTGTCTAGTGAAGACACAAACCCTTCCATTCATAAGAAACTCACTAGATAAGCATTTGCCGAGTCCATATTTTTAGGGCTTCATCATTGTACATGTATAGCGAAAAGATGATGTAAGGTAATATTTCTATGCAACTTACAGCAATATTTCTATGCAACTTACATCTGTTTTTAGAGGGGAAAACCAGCCAGCAAAAAGTAGTTGACCGTAGAGGTGAAAGGCTAATATCGTTTGTTAATCTGCCCTAATTTGCCCATTAACGAAAAATGGACGTAAAGTAGACAATGTGGAGCCATGTTTATAATCATCGAAGGTCTGTTACGATAAGTGTAGGAGAGGAAATTGTGGAAATACATGTGATAGTTATATTATATCTTTTACTACCGCGAAATCAAATCACCGCGAACTTAATGCATTTACAATATTCTCCTGACCTCGTTCGGCAGAGTGTTGCATGCCCTTGTGTCTAGGCATCCTGGTTCCCGTGTAAAGTAGTTCCCAAACACCCGAACGGGATCATTTTTGACCCCAGGCGTGGATTTTGACGTGCTATTTGAACATGTTTGATCTGAAAAAAATCCTTCCGTGACTTAGTCAGTAGACATCTTTTCTAACCTCTCCTTATTTTCTAGGGAAATCGGCACAATACTGTTGACATTATACAGGAAAGTCTGTGTTGTGTCCGCTGGGGTCATTTTTGACCCCAACAAAAATGATGTGCTGTTTTTGAGACCTGCCCTCTGTAACTCCTAAACTCAGTCTTATCATATGACCACAAAATTTTCAGAGGATGATGCACATGTAAATTGATATTACCATAACAAATTCAATGTCATAATGACGTAATATGACGTCATTATGACATAATTTTAAGTGATTCTATCCGCCATCTTGGATTTTGACGGATTACGTCATCAAATCAGCTTAAAATATCAATGTTAAACCATAAAAGTTACATTGGATCACATAAGATGATAACAATGTAAGAAAATACATTTGGCGTACCAACATGTCATTTTTCGAAACGTCATTTCTTGAACTGAAATTAAAAGATTTGGTAAAATATGCCTGTCAAAAACCCATTGCCATGGCAACACAAAAAAAAACATGAACTTGCTTTATTAATTTGGAATTTTTGTTAAGGACATTTTATGAAAAGTCACCAAGTTTGGTAGCCCTCGCGTAAGCCGTTCATTAGTTATGCAACATGAAATTTTGCATGGGCTTCAAAAATCCTCTCCCGGTCTAAATAGGAATAGTTCAAGACGTGGTCCTTCTGATCGTTTTGCATAAATTATGATAATGAACGGGAATTATTCATACCTAAACATGCCAAAACATTCCTCTTACATCGATCAAGGAGGTTAAAATTTTAACCTCCTTGCATCGATGAAGCAATGTACCGATAACAATCACCGAAAAAAGTTAAAAGGGAGGTTTTACTGAACGAAACATTTTGGGGTCATTTTTGATCCCGTTCAGTCATTTTAGTTGCAAAAATAGGTTCGGTTGTTTGAGGGTTAAACATCCTTAGTGTAGTTCACTTGCATATTCCATCTTTTTCAACTTCATATTTCTGTGGGGTTAAAAAGTTGCGGTTAGTGTGCAGAACCTGTAAAAGTTATATTTCTAGGAAAGAATTACCGTCGTGTTTTACATACTAGTATGTCCTGACTGCAACAAGAGCGCTGTTCTGCTCAGGAAAGTATGTTAAGTGTATTTTCAGAATCTCCCTGTTGGCACTCAAAACTAGCCCTACTGTTACATCTGCTTGGATATTATAAATCTGTAAGAGATTGGCACTGATTGGAGCGGACAGAAACGCCTTCTTCCTGCCCTGTGTTGCGTGTTGTTTTGGTATCCCCTGGGACTTGCCTATGCATATGTGACGAAACTAGCGGGAAGCAAGACACTCAGCAGCATGGCCGAAAAAAACTGTTCTAGCTCACCATTCAGGATAATAGTTATTACTGCAGTGACAGGTAGGACTCAGGTAGACTTTGTACATATGCCAACGAAACAAGACGTGGAACTTCACAGGACCATCTGCGGACAGATTCCCAAAGTACGAAGTAAGGTCTTCATTTATTTGGTTTATATACAACGGGGGAGGGTGAAGGGGGAGGGTTTTCGCTACCATTGTCCATCGTACACACTAGAAAATTGCGAATGATGATGGGTGAGCACACACCGGGTTTCATTTCTGTTCTGGGCGTGGATATGTTCACATACGCCGATTGAAACGACACGTGATAAATGTGATTTCCACGAATTCAGACAAATTTGGTGGTTTAGATATGGCGGGAAACGACATAAATTATTTCCACATGTCGTCCTTAGAAGTTAGATACTAGTATCCATCTGGTTGAAATGGTTGGGTTTCGATCGGCATTGATGAAAAATAGACACGTTCTGCTTGTTGCGTTCTGCATAACTGAGCGACAGTATATCGTTTATACTCTTCAAAGTTTTCGCAGGTATTGAACCGAAAAGGATCCTCAAAACGATGTAGAATAAAGTTCGGGAATTGTGCCCTGCGTACAAACGTGTTCTTCTACATGTACTAGTCATATAGTATACAGTTTCAACACTTGGTGCTAAATTCGTTACTGCATATTTCCCATGGTCATAATGAGGCTCGAGGACGTCTTGTTCGTATCAAGCGGGGAAGACAATCAGAGCCTGGGAGCTTCGGAATATGGGGTAATTAGGGACAGTACGATTGTATGTCTGGTACGTTCGGGGTCGGGACCCATTTTTCCATGACATAGGTTTTGCCATCGTCCTCTTCTGATGCGGTAGATAATTTCACGACCCTACCGTAGTGCTATAAAAGTTATCCATTTAAAACAGTTATCTGTGGGTAGTTTAAATGGCCGTGATTCCTATGTACCACCCCCCTCCCTAATTAGCGTACGTTCCCTTAACTTCGAAGCACATGTGCCTAGTCCTAGTACAGGACTCACCAGCAGACACCGGTAGCCTGGAATCCCGAGTCTGTATAGGTTTGGCTTCCAGAGTTACCCTAACATGCCTGAGGGACATATGCTCTCCACAACTGCATCACGTCTGTGGCGTTCTGTTCTTGTTTTTTTTTTTGTGCTTTATTTTGAGAGGCTGGTTTTCTGAGCGACGCGCCTTTGAATAGATTCTTACTGAATTTGAATACTTTTTCAAAGTATTGCAACTTTGAAATATCACGGAGATGTTTCTTTCTATCAAGCTTATATGGCACTGTGTGCTAGTCTCGGGTAGCCAACGTATTTGTTGGCTGACAGGCAGCACATGTGCCCCTACGCTATATGTAGGTGTGGTTGATAGGGATTTAAAATCATGCTCAACCCTAGAGGAGAGTGTTTTGGTTCGCTTTGATCCTTGGTGCCGCGCAGACAGATTTGTCAGTCTCACTGTTTATCATATGCATAGAAAGACTTTCACGGGAGCGGTCACGTGAGTGTCCAAAGTCATCATGCCGGTGGTTGGGACTCGTCTCTACCAGACTAACTACGTTGACCTTTCATTTTAGAGAGAAATTTGCCGGGGGAGTTTGGCTACCATAGGGTTTGAACGGCCGCGCTGTTGGAGTGGGGAAATGTTATGGTTGAGTGACTCTCCTGGCAAATCATTCTCCCCATAGCCAAGCACGACAATTATTAGACCGGAAACTTTCACGCCATGGGGGGAGGGAATCTCTTGGCCGGAGCAACACACCTCGACCCTACTTGCAAAACGACTATAATGTGTTGAAAAGATTACGTTTATTGTTATTAGCTATTGATGCACACTTCGACTAAACGTGCAAAACGACTGTATAATGTGTTGAAAAAATTAGGTTGTAAATGTAAACAGTTTTATAGGTGTGAGGGTCACGCGAGAGTGGCATGCAATGTTAACGTTACGGCGTGCGAACTGACTATCCTGGCCAATCATTGTCTCCCTTATTGCCGGACTTTCTACGACCCAAACCCCCATACGAAGGCCTGGTTGAGGCTCGCTACTGAGATACATTTGTATACATTATATTAACGTGCCTCGTCAGAAAAAAAGTAGTTTTATGGTCAAATAAATATTCTTAGACATTTCTTATATGGTTTAGCAGCTGTTATGGTCCCATTTTCACGTTGTTTTGATTTTCATGTAAATGTAATGTTTTAATCGGTAAATATAGCGAGTCACTCAGGTATACGTACTCAAAGATAATGACGCTTTCGAAAATGATTACCAAACGTTTACAAGTATTTTATCAGTTAGCTGACGATTATAATCTCCAAGCAGATCCACGCCGGGCGCGAAAATCGTAGTATGCTAGCCAGAGAGGGTCCTGTCAGCCAGAGAGGGTTCATCAGCCCGACTGGACCCTCTCTGGCTAGCATACTACGATTTTCGTGCCCGGCGTGGATCTGCTTGGAGATTAGACGATTAGGCCATCATAAGGAAACGACATTAAAAATATACCATGTCTATGTAGGATTTCAACCAGACTTAGTTACGTCTCCAATTTTACTCTGAAGAACTCCGTTTATAACTTAAACTTTATATAACTCGAGGCCCGCAGGTGGAAAAAATCCGACCGACAATAGACAAGCCTGCACCAAACTTTCGTCAACCGTAGAGTAGAGTAGAATTTTCGGTCAGGTAGGACTGTTCCAGTAGTCCTAACTCATCTACAAAACACATATTTTTACATACCACATAGTCTAAAATGTTTCTAGAACGTTCCTCTATTCTCAAATGCCTTGTGTTTCCTTCTTTATCAGCGTCTTGGCCGGTTTGTTGTTGTTTATATATCTGCGGCTCCCCGGGGACCCAAGGCGCGCCGCGTGGCTGGTGATGATACCTCACTTATGCATTCATTTGCCGTCGGCAAAGTTCGTAACCGCTTTAGCCAACCAACTCCTATGTTTTTGTGACATTAATTCTCGTCTTTCGTTCGGGTCATGCCTTATTTGGAGCTGGGCGCGGGGATAAATCATTGTGTCCGGCATGCCTGCAGTGCCGTGCCTACAAAACAGGCCCCTAAGTTGGGTCGAAAACAATCAAGCATTTTCCCGCAATATACAATTATTTTGGTAAAATCTAAGCAAACTTATGCTTACGGAAATGATTTTTTGCGACCAAGATTTGGGCAATATTTTCAAGTTTGCAGGCACTATCATAAAATGTGCCACAATCGAACAGTAACCCGCAAACCGGAAGTTCCTTTTTCCAGCGGTATTTTTGGCGAACTTACACAGAATAACTTTATAATAGTAATTCTTTATATATTTTGTACTCTGTGTGTGGATTCCATAGAATATACCCCACAAATCCGACCGCGCAGCGCGGCGTCGTGAAGCTTATCGGGCACCAGGAGATTCAATAGCTATCCTAAAATAAATAGCGACTCGGACGGGGATTTTAGAAGGGCAAAACGCTGAGCCACTGACTCTTTTAAACCAAGGAGGTTCTTGGTTCAAAGGTAGTCTGGCGACCTTCGAGCCGTTTTACCACATACCCAGAATTTGAGGATTCTTTGAGCCGAGCTGCACGGCCGCGCCGCACGGGCGCGAGCTGCACGGCCGCGCCGCACGGCCGCGCCCGTGCCCGCTATCAGATTTCCTCCCCGCCGCTCGCGCGCTTCCAGTCCCGGCCGCGTTCGCACATGTGCCCGCCGCACGGGCGCGAGCTGCACGGCCGCGCCGCACGGCCGCGCCCGTGCCCGCTATCAGATTTCCTCCCCGCCGCTCGCGCGCTTCCAGTCCCGGCCGCGTTCGCACATGTGCTCGCAAACAGCAGTGGGCGTGATAAGAAACGCATCTCTACGATGTGCAGGCGGTGTTCATTTAACCCCGCGGGTGGGGCAATTCAAAATGCGACATCTTTTGGGGCAGAAGCAAATGTCTCACTTTCTGCTGCAGATGTCTCACTTTTCAACAGCTGTAGTCCATAAACCCAAAATGTCGCAAATAGGGGCAATTCAAACTGCTACATTTCCAAATGTCGCAGATCTCTAATTTAGTTAAGCCAAAATGTCTCCATTTTGGCCGAATGTCTCATTTTCGTGTTCGTAGTGTATGGTAATTAAGTGAAATAGAAGTTCATAACAGCTAAGGTTCTATCTAAAATGACTACCAAATGTCAAACAAATCAACAGCTACCTCATCCGTATTATTCTGGTTTCCGCATTTACAACATTTCTTCCTTATTTTCCTGGGTAATTTTGCTAAAATTCATGAAAATTCCCATAGTTTTGTGCCGAGGGGCGCCACTTTCCACGTCCGTGTTGTCTGAATGAAGTCGATACTGAACAATGGAGCATTTGCTACTGTAACAAAGAATCGCTGTTTTGCAAACAACATCAAGAGCCTCTGTTTACATCGGGGATAGAAGTTTAGTGGCGAGTGTTTTGCAAGAATCATCTTACCGTGCATAGGAGCCGCTGCACGGTATTTTCCATTACAATGAACAGAAAAATTCGAATGCCGGGTTTGGAATCTATGAAGTCCTATTCATAAGACAAAGGCCTTGTATATATTAAATGAATATTTAAAAATAACAAATATAAAATATTTCTTTATTTATTAATGAAAAAAAATGATATTCTTAAATATGATATTGATAGATTAATATAATATCAATATATATTTTTGATATTCAATATCTAAAAAGAAAAAAAAATCCATGCACGGACACGAACCCGGATCTTCTGGGTCCGAAGTGCTTCGCGTTGCCAGATCGGCCAAGCTGCGGTACGTAACTAGTCACTCTGGACGTAATGCTATAACCTCACTATATGGTATCATTTATGCCGATTTTTGGTCGTTTTCTTGACGAAATCATTTTTTTTCTTCTGCAATCTTGTGGAATAGATGTAATATGGTCATTTTTCAGGATATCAAAGTCCGAAACCACAATGCAATGATATTTCCGAACAGTTGTAGCAGTTACATGCGGTCGCCCTCCTGTGTCACATGCAAATCTAGCCTGCCTGCCTTTTCGTGCTCTCTTGCCATATAAGGCAACGGCTATACAAGGATTTGGGAACGTATTGCCATATAAGGTCTTATTGTGTGCGACACAGTGTTGAACCAAGCTTGAACCAAGCTTGAACCAAGCTTCCTTCCTTGAAGGTAAAAGCCAGGACAATGCGTTCCGGCGCGCATGCGCCGAAACGCAAAAAATTGTATGTTAATTTTATTATGTTTAATATTATGTCATACCTGGGCCGCGATAATGTTTGGTACATGTGTTCTGGACCGGGTGATATTTTGGGTTATCACATGGGTTTCTACTTGTATCACACAGGCTTCCATAGAATATTTTGAACTTGACGTTGCGTGCACCGATTGTGCCTCTGTCGAAAATTTGCACACTGGATTTAGAAGTTGGAACTGATGTTGTTACTACGTTTTGTTCAAAATCAAAGATGATTTTCTCAACTTCTGGTGCATTTTGCATTGAAATGTGTGTTTTTTCGGTTGAGTATGTGCATGCATTTTGGCATGTGTATGCCATTAGCTGTCAGGATACGGAATACACCGTGTTGTATTCTATATTTATCATACATGTAAAAATGCTTTTATCTACATACTAACTACACAATGTACTTCAGTAATTAACCTGCACTGATTGGCCAACATGATGCATGGTGGAATTTGGATGGAATCGCAAGCCCCGTAATATCATACCATCGGAAAAACGACGCTACAGAGAACACAATTCGTAGCTTTTAGATTGGGCTATCGATCTGTGAGTCACAATTCCTGTCCCCAATATTGCAGCCAGTAATAAGTGATCCTTTACTTCTGTTGGGATTTGCAACTGAATTATTTGTATGACATCCTTTCTCAATTTCTAAAGGCAATACAGTCTATTTTCCTTATCCAGTTCAATTATACAAGCTTCAAACAATCTGAAGACCTTAATGAACTGTATTTCAGTACTGTATGGTACTTTGAAGTGACCACATGCATGGATATTTTTATTTGTATGTGCATGTATTCAGATGGTAATGTCCTGTCAAAATATATCACAAAGTAATGCATGCATATGACTAATACATTGAAAAATGATCTATAGTTGGTCATTATCGTTCAGTAAAAAAATCAATGGTTTTGACAGCGAGGAATTAGTTCCAATGGTTATGACAAATAATAGCTCTAGCATGTATTACTCTGCTACTTCTACTTCTAGAATGGTTTGTTTTTAACATCTGCTGATGTCACTTGGGAATCTAGTGTTGGGCATGTGGTCCACTCTGATGAGTGATGTTGTCTGGTAAGAGCCCTATGCTAGCCTTAGCGTGTACAATTTTTCTTCTTAGCAATCTAGGAAATGATGTATTTTATGTAGATAAACATACTGAAAAGTACTTTAAACAGCCAAATTTCAGAAACCATTCTTAAGATTGTTTTTCCTCTTGAGATCCATTAAGAAATCATGTTTTCTGCTTCCTTGGTCCCATCCCTTATTTATTTTCCGTCTTAATGCGCAAGTGAAGACAGCCAGACTGTCCAAACAATCCCATGCACAGTATTCAGGGCTGAGTGATAAACACTAGGCTTGTGTCACATGCAACATTAACTCTCACTTTAGGCACATGTTTGAAAGTGTGCAGAGTGCATATATTATTTCCGTGTGCGATCCTAATGATAGATTTATGTCCGAATGCAGAAATACAGGCAGATGGATTCCATTTTGTATTATATCATATTTACACAGCCTGTATGGCATGTTTTGAAAGTAGAACTGTTCTTTCAGTGCAGAATTCTTCTGTTTGCGTTGTTTGTTTTATTGATTGTCATGAAATGATTTACATGTTTGTTTTGGCAAGCCTCTGGACTGAAGCAGAAGACAACTGTGTGAAAGTTCATTTATCAACTTGTTCATTGTTCCTTGTGTTGTTAGAACATTGTATACGACCTGTAAGAATAGATTTATTGGCACTCAGTATATGTGAAAACAGTTCTTTCTCCCCAGAATTGAGCGTAAAAGTCTTGTGTAAAAGCGTATTGAAAAAGTCTTGCAGAAAGGAGAGAGAGGGGAAAGTTACAGCGTAAAGCTTTGCAAGAAAAGGCCTTTGTTGCGAAAGCTAAAAAAAGAATAACACAAGTCGGTTGTTTGGCAGGACGTTTTTGTCCTCCTTGGTCTTCTTATGTGATTAGCCATTGGAGAAAGCAAGGCATAGTCCCCCATAGCCTAGGATTTAGTACACAAGCAACAACAGAAACTTGAGATGGTAGCCACCCTCATGGGTTTGTGGGGAGAAATGGGTTGGTGGGGTTTTCGCATTGTCATCGCACTGTCTTACTAAGATGTCTTAACAGGTAAGACAGAAGGATACTGTGTCTGTGATCATCTTCTGTCATGCTCACTTTGTGCACGTACAAAGTGACATTGTTTTAACACGTACACATACACACAAAAAAAGTATTAGAACAGTCTGTCTACCCTACCTTTTGAAGAAGTGTGTGTACTTCCTTCTTATATACACAATTGAAGCTTAACAAAAAGGCCTTTGAGATGGTGTTTTATGTCGTTTTAGGCTCTACGTAATCAGTGTTCCTAACAAGTGTTTGTCGTTAAACCTTTCACAAGTTCGCAGGTGACTAGACAGGTGCGTTTAACAGGTTGGTGTCTCGGAAGAACTGAGGAAGTCATTTTAAGAGTTTGAAAGGTCGAGCGTTGTGTGTAGTCACTTTAGTGTGAGGCCTTTTATGGCACAAAGTTGCTTGAGTAGAGTGGAGTGGGTTTTCAACAGGTTAATTTATGAGGTTCAATCAATCAATCAACCAACCAATCAATCAGTCAATCAATAACTTTAAGTCAGACTGGATAGCCCTATGGGCCTAAGTTGGTTTACTTCCAGAGCAAGAAACAAAACAGATGGAAATAATTTTCTATCAACCGAGTACAATTTCAGGAAGCACAAATTTGTCTTTTACTAGTTTTAGTAGCATGCAAACAATAAGTTGGAAAAGAGATCTTGTTGGAATATTGATACGCACTAAATTTGTCGTTTAGGCAGTAGAGTTAATAGGACCCATTGTTAGTAACTACATGTTCTAGCGTATTACCTGAGGCTACCAAAATGCCTCTTCTCACACAATACAGTCACTAATTTGAAAACAAGAGCTTTGTTATGAATATAGATGGAGTATACAATCTTCAAGTCTGGTTGCAGAGAAGTTACAAGATACAGAGCAGAGGTTTTTTGGTGATAAATTCGTGGTCAAAGTGCACTGTGTTCTATTTCCCTGTCCGTGGCATGGGGCCCCAACAGCTGACTGACTTCAAATGAAAAGATCTCACAGCAACTAGGTCAGGGGATGCAAACATCTCAACTATTCCACCCAAGTTATAAGGGCTTTGGTTGAAATGGTAAACAGGTCCCTCCGTACTTGTGTCAATACTCGTGCCTTGTACAGATCTAAGACTCGTGTAAGAGGCAAGTCCTGGCCTGTTCATTGACGTGGAGAGGTTGAAAGAGTTGATGATATACCCTTTAACCTGTGTCCAGCCGGCCAGACACAACAGAGATGAAACGTGTGGACTGTGGAATAATAATCCGAATATGCAGACTGGATGTGTAATCAACAGGGGGCATCTAGAAGTCTCCAAGCAGATGTTGGAGGGAAGATTGTAATGTTTTTGAACTGCTGCATTTTTCTTATGCAAATGTGGGTGGTTTATCAGAACAATTGGGTATACGTAGTTAGAAAATATATCAAACTTTCCTCCAAGCACCGTACATGGAAATTATACTCCCATAACTAGATTGATATTTTCCTTTCTAAATCTCGGTGTAATACAGTTTCCTAGTACTTTCTTTTTTGGAGGTCATGGCGTTGTAGTGATCTTTTGTAGGAATGAGAACCTAAGAAGTGACTTGGGCCTGCCGTGCCCCTATATGAAGCATTAGCCTCATTTACTGCAAACACACAGTTAAGCCTGTCCCCAGCAGTTCATGTTTCCTGTGAAACTTTAAACCTTCCTGTCAACTCATTCCTGTCTTTAAAAGCCTTATCCTAATGTTCTTGAATAATAAGGTCATACTTAAAAAAGAACAGTGCTTGTCTATGGAACTGCATATATAATTGTACACATGTACATATGGAGATTTTACACCTATGATTGGTACAGTCAAACCTGCCCAAGGCGACCACCCGGCGGACCGAGCAAAAACGGTCGCGATGGACAGGTGGTCGCCATGAAGAGGATTCCACTCACATGTTTCCAGGTCGAGGCGAGGTTTTCAAATACAGTACGTAAATGATGAAAAAATTATGTGAATTTCGACAGCATGACCCTCACCAGGTTCAATTCTCATTGACAGAAAGATCCTACAAAAATTACATTTTCCGTTATCGATGTAATAATTGTATACCGCTACATCGTGTACAAATTTTCGTCATAATTTTGACTACAAAACGATGGTTGCCTCGATGATCTCGCAGCGCCCTCCCGCATTCACACGTTACATTGAATAGTACACACACACACGCACATCATCGAAGTTTTAAGGCCTAAGACAGATCCCTAGAAAACGCCTGCTGGTCCCAGCCTTTTTTGGGTCGCCGACCGCTGGATGAAAGGGTAAAAAAATTTTCGATCTGACAGCTAAAGATGAAAACGGAACGCGTTAACGGTGTGATTTCGTCGCGCCGCGCCGCGAAGCTCTGTGCCACCGCATCGAAGGGTAAGTCAGTGCAGCAGAACGCACAGCGTCCAATAAAGGTTTGTGAGATTCATGGAAATAAAAAGAAAATAAGAATTTTGATTTTCACCAATAACTAGAGTATTCGTAAATGTTCATACACAAAATCATCGTGTTTTACAAAGGTCAGCGGTACGCCAAATCCGGGCCGCCCGAAATCCAAGATGGCGTCGGGACCAAGGAACAACATTTCTCGCCTGATGTTTTGCCCGCCGCGAAGTCCTTTTTCGGCGGAATTTAGCAAGATACAGACACATTTTTGTTGAAAATACAAGAAATAGATAGTAATTTCTGTGAAATCTGACTTTTTGACGCCATGCACTACGTATTCGTTTTGAAAGTTGAGTTTAAACGGAACTGAGTTCACGTTAAACTATAAGATTACGATAGGCACAACAACATCACAAACATTTGTCTTTACAATGTTTATAGGGGAACGTTTTATTAAAACACTTCATGGAGGAATCGATGGTATAACATTGCTATTCCATATATTTTTGATCTTATTTTTGTCCTTTAAAGTCTTGAAAACATTTCCGTGAAATCCGACAGCAAAATGATCTGATGTCACCACACGCTTGAAAATTAGGCGACCGCCATGGGCAGGGATTGTGCTCTGTGCGGTCCCAATTCGTGGCGGTCGCGGTCGCGTTGGACGGGTGGTCGCCTTGGGCAGGCAGCTTAATGCTTGTGCCTATGGGGAAAATTTTCGGGACCGAGAAAAAGCGGTCGCCCTGGCCAGGTGGTTGCGTTGAAAAGGTGGTCGCCTAGGCAGGTTTGACTGTACCAAAAATTACACAAAGATGTCACTTTGCGCCTTTCCAGATGTTTGGTCAACTTGGCTTCTCCTCTGTTTGGAGGACGGAAATGCCTTCAGATCGCCTTTCACTAATCCTGTGTAGGGTAAAAACCAAAGAGGATGGTGACTCAGCTAGCCATCAGCCTTTTCAGACTGTCTCCTGTAAATGTCCTATAGTTTCTTTGTGAAAACGTGAAACCCTACAGGCTTTGATCAAAGTTCCTATAGAAAATGTTTGTAATGTTCGGGTTTTAGTATACTGCAGTATACATCTGTCGTAGCCTAGATTCTAGATCACAGTAGAACATATTTTTGTATGGTCTGTCTGGTCCCTTTGAAAAGTGGCTTGCTACCGTGCTTTCCTCGCCTTGTGTCCTTTTGAAATCGTGCCTGAATGCCCGTTTCCGCTGCCAGCACGCTTCTGCGAAACTGGGTCAGCATGGGATCTGCGAGTTGAAAATAAATTCTCGTGTGCGTGGGGTCTGAAAGGGCTTTGGGCCTTTCATGTTGTCTTGCGTCTCTTTGTTAGCTTTGAAAGCAGTGTGGAGGTAATGAGCATGCAGGGACGTGCTGCTGTGTTGGCAGAGATGAAGTAACGGCTGGACCAGTACAGTTCTGTTACAGCCCGTTCTTTAGCTTATTAAAATGGTCCAATTAGTCCCAGAATAGATGTACGGCTCTGTTTTTTTGTGTGTGTCATTTTGCAGTGTTTTGTATATCTTTCTAGTAGGGTGCCGGGCAAAGAAAAATGATCACCATGAGAAAGACATACAAAATGTGGCAATGAAAGGAGAAAGAGCCATATGTCTTTTTGTAGGTGACCAAGAAAAATCTTTGCCAAGTGAAGTCAGCAGAAATGTTTCTACATTGATTGTTTGTTCTTTGTAAGAAGTGTTATTCTTTGGAAAAAATGATGGCTACATTTCACAAAGAATGACTGCTAGGATTTGAATATTTGAACAGCACTCCCCTACGGTTAGGTGTATAGTGGTACACCCCTGTGCTCTGGTTGCACTGGCCGTGAAAAATTGCAGAGTAGTCTGTGCCAAACAATTTGCACAAATTGCATTTTCTGCTTCCTTGGCAGCTACAAGCAACACAATGGCCATCCAGTCCACTGGAAATTTTTCAATTGAAATTTACATTCCTACCTTACATCTTTCAGTGTGTAGAAGAGTGTAGGGTATTGAGATTGTTGTTGAGCAGTGTTTATATTCTAGATCGTTATTCCTTTGCAAGCGAGGGGAATTGTTTATCCCCAACATTCCACCGTCAATCTGTTCTATCCTTCATGTTCTTGACTACACGAACAGCTTTTAGGCCTTGTAAGCAGCCAAAATAGGAGTCAAACATGTCTTGGATTGTACTTTTGTAGCACAAAAGATTTAACCAGAGATCTGTGAGTGTGATTAAATATTGACTCAGTTAAATGTACTGCAGCACAAGTTTGAGAAATAGACTTCACATCTGCCCACTATTATAGTGGGACATTATTTCTTGGACCTAATGTCAATTGGCCAATTCTTGAAATGAATTCCGAACCCTGGCTGTAATTTAGAATTCCACACCACCCCTAGGTTCATCCCATGGCCATGACTGGCAGACAGGACAAGTAACCCCAGCTCCAGTTTCAGGAACTGGCTGTCTGGCCTCATGCCTATCTTGTTATGCCATCCCTGCTAATCCTCACAAGACCTTTAGTATTCACTGCCCATCAAAGTAGTGGTAGACTTCACAAGCAGGGTTTAGTCAGTAGTACAAGCTTTGTTTTTTTGTGTAATGTTTGTGTGATGTTTTTTTTTTTTTTCTTCTAAAGTTAGCTTCATAAGTTCCTTTCATATTGTAGGTTCAGTTTATATAAATTGCTGGGTACAGCAGTTGACATGAAATTGCACAGCCATGTTTTATTCATGTTGTTTTTTGTTCATGAATGATGTGCTTTTGCAAAGCCAGAAGATTTAAGTATAAAGCCTATTGCTAAATTTGTCACTGCTTGCAAGTGTCATTTTTGTTAAGCCTAGATTTAAAAAGGTACAGTCTGTAATTAGATTTTGACAGTCTTTTGTAGTATAATTTAATTTCTTGTCTAAGTTGATAGTTTAAGTAGACACAATACGTATAGCTGGTCTTGAAATCATGAATTTTATGTTTTCTGCAATACCGTATATTCCTTTTAAGTTGCAGGTTTTAAATGGTTTCTTGGTAACCCCAGCTTCTATGCAACATTATAAAAAGGTGACCCAGAACTGGGTACAAACATGGCAAGGTTAACCCCTCACCTGTATGAATCAGCCATTGTCTGTCTCACCTGAACCGTAACACACCTCAGTCACATCACCTGCTTTGTGTGAGGGTCAGAGGTCAACACGAGACCCTAAGGCCTGGTGGCTTAGTACGGCTATAAAAGTATTATGGTCTTTGTAAAAAGATTTAGCAATGCAACAATCTTCCAGCCTTTTCTCATACAGTTTACAATTTGGCCATCGTTAATCCCTGGGGAGTTATTGCGATAAGTATGATGTTTTATGAAAATTCATAAAGGCCTGTATGAAGATATCCTCTGATTTCTATGTTTTTTGAGGTCATATACATCATGTGATTGCCAAGAGCATGTAGACTACAGGGCACGTCAAATTAGCTGTGCATAACGTTGTAATCAATGGCTGGCAAAGGTCGTCTTCCTTTTGATCCATTTCATAAAACAATTGTTCATTGAATCATAACAGTTTTATGGAGGATAAGTCTTTGTAACCCTTTCTTATAGGAAAGAAGGACATGCAAAGCACTGATGTGCATATCTTAAGATTTTCTTTGTCCAATTCTATACAAAGTTTTACAGCAGATCTTAAAGACTTCTAGAGTGTATGTGGATGACTTCTCAAATATTGAAGCTTATGTATGATAGATGTACCAGCCAGAACACAAGCTGTCAGATATAATTAGTATAATCTATTACAACATGATTTATAGTTATCCTTTAGGCTATATAATTAGTGAGAGGATGACAGTATCAAATGGTAGGAAAGAGCTGAAAGAAACTGCTGATGCCAGTAAGAAGGCAGAGATCCGAAAAGTTTTACATTGGCTTACAGTACTTAGTTAAATCTTTGTTGCCCTGTAAAACGGTCCAATCTCCTTTTGTGTCTTCATACGATTTAAGTTGTCAGTATAACTTTGTATGAGAGACACAGCAAAAGTAACAAACTTGATCAAACAGACTAAAACATTTCATTTTTCATCTGTCCTGCCTTTGAAATGCAGCCAAAATGATGATGATGACCATATTTGTATTTGCTAAGTTTTATCACGAAAAGGCTTGCTATCCAAACGTTACAGACCATTTATTTTATGACTTACTAACGTAGTGTGAAGTACAGTTTTATGCAGGGCTCTGGTAGGTTTCTCATTCTTGAGTTTACTTTTGTGGCTATTCACAACTGGGTGTCAACAGTGATAAAGTCAGTTAAAGACTCTACTTGATAATAGAGTGATAGAAAAACTGTTGCCTAACTACAAATACAGGTTATAACACTGATATATAGATATAAAACAGTCTTTAACAATGTTCATTTCTCATTTTGTTAGCTACATGTAATTTTTCCTGTCATTGCCAACAATAAGAATGTGCTTGTTTAAATCAGACCAACCTATTTGTAAAATCAAGTTATGACAGAAGGCATTGTGTTTGACTCTAGTGTAATTTTACATGTCACAGCCCCTACACTGACTAATCTCCACATACTGTATACTTAAGACTGTTGTCCTTGCAACAAGTGTTATAAGGAAACTAAAACACACAGGCACACCCAAGTTTTTACTGGCAACAGGAAATGCTTTTCAACAGTTGACTGCAAAAGTTTTCTTTGGCTTCGGCAATTTGAAAAGTTGTTTGACGTCACCAAGAAAAATGTTATGTCAGTGAAATTCTTAATTTGTAATTTAATAGAGAACTTTTGGGACCTTTTCTCATATCAATTTATATAGTAGGTTGGGGAAAACAATTTGTTAGGTTATGGTGGCTTCTGCCAACAGTTTTTGGAACTTACAGTTACACCATAGTTTTGATAAACAATTTGTTAGGTTATGGTGGCTTCTGCCGACAGTTTTTGGATTCGGAACTTACACCATAGTTTTGATAATCTCAGCTCACACAAACTTTCTATTGTAAAAAGGCAGTCCATTTTCTTTGCATGGAATTGCTTGCACCTTTGACGCTGATACTATTTCAAGCCGACGATTATTTGTAATACGCATGATAAAATAACATATAATTTGACTTTTTTCCTTTGTAGGTATGTAGAAATGGATGCTTTCAAGACTTTATTCCTTTCCTACTCACTTCTCTTGACTTGCTACTGGCCAACTCTTTTCTTTGTGCTCTTTCCTTCTCTGTTGCTCCGCTGTCCCTCCTACAACACTACTACGTTCAGCAGTCAGCAGGTGTATCTGTCTCAGCTCCTGCCTTACACTGGTATGACCGCTAATGACACCACCACGTGGTAAGTACACACACATATACACACACTCACAACAGCTTCATGCTTATTTTTTGCCCTCATAAGTCATGCATGTAACCTAGGTGTTGGAACAAGCATGTGCCTCTTCTGGAGTCTTCTTTACATTGCAGTCTACACTGTTGTGTACCCTCTCTCTTTAAATCAGTCTAAAAGATTATGACTTAAACTGAGCAAAACGGGATGGTACAGTTCCTTTACAAATCAAATTCAAGTATACCAACAGTACAGAAAAACATTTTGAACTTCTGAAAATGTTTTCGCCCAAGAAGCAGAGAAAAAGTTCCAGTCATATGGAGATTAAGGTCAATGTCCTTTGTGTCTATAAGTGACTGGTAGACTGCTAAAGGTCACCTAAGGAGAAAATATGGTAGCAAATTCAATTAAAGAATTTAATTTTCCAAATTGGCAAATGTTGTCCAGTTAAAAAGTTGATTTCAGATTCCTGTACTTTGCCAACCAAAAGAAACGAATCTTACAAAAAGTTACGTAGATTTTAAAATATACCAAAAAAAGGACCAATACAAGTTTTTTTCTTCTACATTTAGACAGGTGAGTTTGCTGCCCTGTCCAAAAGATAGTGTATATACACTGCAGGGATATGTCAGTGTGTGTTGGTGTTGTATTGTTCCTGTTGTTCGTATTGTACCGTGATATTGATATGTCTTAAATGTCAGTGACGTATTCACTGTTGCCTTGTACAGTGCCATCTTCGTTGGTACTAATATTCCTGTATTTGCTGCATCTGTGAAGTTAAACATATCATTGTGTTGTACTACCAGTAAACTATGTCAGTCGCAGTATTTTCCATATGCTGACTTTCTCAATGTTTCAACAGTTAAAGAAGTTCTAGGTTCCAAACGAAGTACTGTAAATTCTGAAATGTTCGCAGGGATTTAATTTCGCGGTAAAGAGAAAATGGAGTGCTCGCTCTGGTTTTAAGTTCACGTTTGAAACAATAGTAGTGCTGCAGTCACACAATGGAATGGCTGTTGGCGGTGGTTTTAAGTTTGCAGGAAAGAGTTCACCGTGAAAATCGCGAACATAAAACCACCGCGAACATTTCTGCATTTACAGTACTTAAGAGAAAATATCATCACTTACACCTGATATGTTAGGACAGGAAAGCAGTTATATAAGGTCGTAAAGGTGACAACAAATAGAAGGCCTGTAAAAAGTTCTTTTTAACTCGCCGAAGTGCCTTAAACATGTTTGCGTAACCCTCCTTGTACTAGTTTTATTACTTCTCATGAACAGCTTAAAGTGTCAGACTCACCACATCATTACTGTGTTTAAGGGGAATCCAAACAACATAATGTTGCCAATACAGTAACAAGAAAGATTGCTGGTGTTAACATTTCTTGTATATTTTGGTTTGAGTTTCTTGTGAGAACAAGTGTCCATTCTTCAAGGTTACTTTTCATTAGATAGAATTTGGTAGCGGTAGATTTTTCGAGCTAAATTTGAGGTTGCAAGTTTTGGTATCCAAACATTTGATAGTGTATATTAAGTTTTATCTATTTCAATCCATCTACCACAATCCAGCCTTAAAACGTGAATCATATCTCCTGTATCTTCTACCTGGCACTCTGCACCACACCATGCCACACTTGCTAGGCTTCTCTGGAACAATGCCCCAAATGACATCCGGCCACCCTGGAGCTCATACATTAACTTTTGATTGATTATGTGGTGTGTACCCCTTGGGGACAAGGCTACATACTCGTTTGTTCTCACTTCAAAGCGCCACCTTCTTATAATCTGGGTGTGTCAGTGCCAACGTTTGACCATTAGAATACTTCTGATATCAACCCTAGCTATTTGATATTGTAACTGCCGCGTGGTGTTGCCAAGCCGACACGTTATAGCACAACTGAAGGTATGTCACGAGTCGCGAACGCTCTTCAGATGACGTAAATGGAAAAATAAAAACGTTCCAAAACGGCGAGCGTAAAGTCCAGTTGCCCGAGGCTACCTGATTGGAGTATAGTACCGAGGGGTCGCTACAACTCAAACACATTACAGGGCTAACTCTATAAATATATGAGCTAACCGTACAAATAAATGACCAAGATAGCATTGCCCCAATAATGAACAAAGTGCAGATAAAGCGCTATCGGTGGTCCAGCGACAAATTTCAATAGACACCTCAATTGTTTTGCGGTACAGTAGCACATAGTAAAGCTACGAGTGTAGCAAGAACCTAATTAGCATGCAGTTAACAATTGGTTATCTCCTTGTAACTTTGTCTTGTGTAGTCAAGGAGCTACATGTGCATCAACGCTCTAGACATCTAAGACATGTTCATCACATGGCTGTTAGTCTTGAGACTCTTGATGAATTTGCACTTGACATTTTGACCGAAAAGCCACCTGCTACTGTCTGTTAAGGCTAATTACAGCTTTTTTTCCTCAGTGACTTGTACAATCCCAATATCTATTCACATAGAGCTACACACGTGTACCATGAAGCACCTTTGCATGAGGTTATCTACATATATAAAGTGCTCAAGGAATTGGATGCCAAAATAAGTACATTTGGATCTCTACAAAATGTACATAGGTGGCACAAGATTTAAGTGTCGTTTGACAAAAGGTTTGAAAGTAGAGAAAGTACTACTTGATCAATCATTGTAGATGACAATAGTAGCTACCCTATTAGACAGGACAATATTGGAACCCCCCTCTAGAAGACACAGGGGTCACATAACTCTTTAAACACCTGTCCCCTACAGCTCTATTCTGTCAACTTTGTACAGAGAGGTCAAAGGCCATTCTGTGCATTCGTCCAGGCATATCCATATGTACACTGTTATTTGATTGCAATATCCAATTTCTGTCTATTGGAGCTTGTGTCAAATTCAGTAGTTAATTTTCACTGTATATTGGGGCGTGTTTCAAATTTAGTGGCTCTTATACACTGTAATTCTCTGTATTAAAGACTTTGTTTGCTTCAAGGATTTGCAATAACCCCATACACACTCCTGCAACCCACAGACAAAGAAGTTCTTCAGGTTTAGTCATAGGAAACCCCTTTGCTGTAAGTTAGGTACATGTGTCCTGCCATAGATGGTATTCAAACATGCCTAACTGTACTCTGTACTCCGTCAAGCCCAGAACTGATGTATTCCATAGCCTTTGACAATGCTACAAGTCATGTACTTTCATCACTTGAACATCTATACAAGTCTCTTTGACTGTAGCCAACTGTTCTTCACAGCAATGCTTTGCTACTTGGAAACTAGCTTGGAACTGGCGCTAGTCCAAATTAAAAGTTGAAAGATGTCTATAGAATCGCTCCTGTATAAACAACTGAAATGGTAATGTTGTTTGTAGTTTAAGACTTATATGTATAGTCCTCCTACGCTTTGACCCTAGGCTATCTGAAAGAATAGTTTCTAAGGGTTAGGGGTATATAGGATAGAAAATAGCCTCATATTCTTCAAAGACTTTTTTTTTATACTGGTGGCAGAATCTTTATTTAGATATGTTTGATATAGGTTTTATAGTGCAGATAAAGTAAGGATAATCAAACATACTTGATACTTAGCACATAAAGTATTAAGGTGTGCCTGTCCTGGCCCCGTTGTGTAAATACCCTACCGTTTTGAGTGGATTAGTTGTCAAGCAATTAGGCACTTAGTTGTCAACTCGAAGGGTGGTGCCTGTGGATTTTAGGTGATAGTAGTTGTTACATGTGTGCACAGTGTTGTAGCAGTCATCTTTTTCCTTTGCCTTTTATTTCCCATCAATTCTTTAAAGATGTGTGATGTGAAGAGTAGCCGACTGCTGCCCACCCCTGTGTCAGGGACCCCCTCAACAGTATAATAAAATACAGTACTACTGGATACTACTACCAATACATGTTTATTGCCAAAGACGTGAAAGCATCCTAAAGATTCATAGATACCCCCAGCTCTTCACAGTTTAGTCAGTGTGGTTACAAACTTGCGTTTCACGCTATTGAAAATGTACCAAAAGACAACTCAGTTATGGTATTGTATCAGACCTGAAAGGGAGTATTGTTCCGTTATTCGAAAACATCATACAGTTTTTCTATGCGGTAGCTTGTCACGTATCTTTTATGTTTTGAATTAGACAAAGATTGGCTGCTACTGTTTGTCTATGTGACATGGC
Organism: Branchiostoma lanceolatum; assembly: GCA_035149815.1. Classification (NCBI taxonomy): domain Eukaryota; kingdom Metazoa; phylum Chordata; class Leptocardii; order Amphioxiformes; family Branchiostomatidae; genus Branchiostoma; species Branchiostoma lanceolatum. Next base: position 3,970,136 of record CM068882.1, read on the forward strand.
AAACTGAGGTGTGGGCCCAAGGTTGTACTGCCAGCATTAGTCAAAGGACAAGGATACAAGGGTTCCTTCTTCAAGTTCAGGCAAGCTTCCAAGGCAAAGTTTTCCCCACAAGGTTTTTATTGACCTTGGAGCTTGTGACTTAACAAGCATTTCTTTTGTACATACTTGAGTGACAAAAGGAGTTTTGTGAGTTAAAGTTTGTATTGGCAGAGGTAAGCTCAGTTAATCAGTTTGGTGAGTGTTCTGTGATGATAGATCATCATGCTCATACTGGAGAAAGGGTTAAGTTTTAACAAGTGTGTGGGGAGTATTTGCAGGTTAGCACTAACCAGTGCAACAGTGCCCCCTAGCAGGTAGACAAAGTACTTCATAGCAGTTTTTACCATTGTCAGTTATTACATGTACCAGCTAAATTTCATGTGAGTCACTGCCTATTTGACAATCTTATGAAAAAAACAGTCATCATGTGATATGTTATTTGCATTTAGAGAGACCTGTAAATAGTATAAGTACAGGATTCTTGTTCAGTTTTGCATGATTTTGGGGGAGAGGGGCCTTTTTGGATTTTTTGAAATTATATATAGTCATTTTGCAGTATGATTCCACGTTGAAGCAAATTTTCTAATTGCGTTTTTAGACTGAACATTGGAAGTGAACAAAGCTTTTCACATGTATGCAGCGCCACCTGGTATTAAAGGGTAATATTGCAGCACTTGCCACAGCTCTCTGTACAGGTGTGCCTCCTATCTGCAATGTGAAGTACTGCATTTATACAGGTTCACTACTCAATTTGCCAAGTAATGTCACTAGAATCTTCTGAATCTCCAGTAACATGATCAAATTGAAATATGTATTTTTTAAATATTTTTTTCAATGACAGAAGCTAGTACATAATAAAAGAGGCCAAAGCTTCATCTTTTGACAGTCTTGAGTATACCATGTTAACTAAATAGATAAACGGTATTTGTGATAGTTTGTCATAACTTCTCTTCCATTTACCTAGCCCTAATGCAGAATTTACTATGTAGAATTTATTTTTACGATCTTTCCTGCAACTAGTGCATGTTATATGTTATTACCAAGTTGTCAGATCTGTTAAGGCCATTACAAGCAAACTTATATTTGAAAGGCTCGAAATTTATCCAGTTTCAATATTTTCCCTATCATCACCTTTTGTAAAACATACAGTTTTCATACTGTATCCCAAAATTACATAAAGCTTGCAATCGAGAGTATCTTTCGTTAAAACCACCTTGCCAAGAAAATATGTAGGAAATCTGCTTTTATTGCAGATAGACGAGGCTATTTGACATGTACGGTTACCCGATACAGAATAATGCTCTCCCAATAGACTGCCAACTGCCCATTATTAGTGAAGCTATATTCCCACGCAGCGCCATACATATTGATCATGCGTCAGTTTATTGCGGAACGGGAGAATAGTGACATGAAAGGTTGCCATTCCGTGAGACCTTTCGCTGCCGGCGGAGTACATTTGCACGAAGCGCCACGTATACTTCAATCGCTCTTACGTTCACATCTACATGTCTAGCATACTGATTGCATGCCTGGCGCAAAACTGTCATTGATTTTATTGTCTAGAGTTTCTACATCGGTTCATGCAAAGTTGGAAAAAGTCAAGACAAAACGAATGTCGATTAACTGTCAGTAAATATTAAAATGTGCACAGATATATTGCATGTATAGCTGATATATTGCCTTAGTTTAATTGTCACTGTATGCAATTTTATATTGCTGTTGCTGACATCAAAGAGTTGAAGATGATATTCAATTACTGAAAATTAGCATGTATTACCAAGTGGACAATATCATTTTTTTCCTGATGTTGAGGAGAAATTCTTAATTTTCTAGTTTCAATTGTTACTGTAAGCAAACTAAATTGCTGTTGCTAACATAAAAGAGTTGAAGATGATTCTCAATTACTGAAAATTAGTGTGTGTTACAAAGTGGACAATATCATATTTTGCCTGAGGCCGAGGGGAAACAATATGTCAGCATTAGGCCACAGCAAGTAAATTTTATGGATGACATCCTCCGCAGACTCCAAAGTTAATGAGATAGGGCGAAAACAAGGCTCAAATTTTGAGATCATAAATCTTGTTAAACAAGAATTGAGGTGACGAAATATGATATCATGACCAACAGGTCTTTTATTCCTGTATTCAACCAATGAGGTTTCATACATAATAATAATGGGTCTGGGATATGGGGGTCCTTCAAAAGCCCAAAGTTTTGTCCTATTGAATCCGCACACTTGAAATTTTGCAAATACGCACTTAATCTTCCAAGAACAGCTTGCAACCTTGCAGTACGGGCAGAACTAGGGAGGTACCCCCTTCACATAGAGGCCTCCCTTAACGCCATTGAATGCTTTCTTAGGATGCGCCACAACGTACCAGCTGACAGTTTACAAGCCGACGCCCTGTTGTGCCAACTTCAATTAGAAGCCAATGGCAAAAAATGCTGGGCGTCCGGTGTCCGTAACATGCTAGAGGAATGCGGTTATGCCTTCGTTTGGAGCCCACAAGTATCCTTAGGAACAAATATGTCACATATCATTAACTCCATTAGTCAACGATTAAAAGACATCTATACTCAAACATTCTCAGCCGAAATCCACAACGATAACAGGGATAAATCTTACAGCAACAAACTCCGAACCTACCGCCTGTTTAAGCCATTGTATAAAGAAGAAGAGTATCTATCCATTAGCAACATCAAACACAGAGTGGCTACTACTAAACTCCGGGTTAGCTGTCACAGATTACATGTCGAAACAGGAAGGCACAACCGCACGCCTCTACAACATAGACTTTGTCAACATTGTAATTTAAATCGAGTAGAAGATGAGCAACATTTCGTCCTAGATTGTAAATTATACGATAGCGAAAGAAGTGTACTTTTTAACCTTATCAAAGAAAAATTCCCATATTTCAAACATCTAAATGCAACAGACAAATTTATATTTTTATTACGCCTAGATAATCCTTGTATTGGAAATATTGTCTGTTCATACATTTACACATGTACAAAGAAGCGAGAAGAAGTCGACTCTACTAGACTAGCTTAGTTTAATAACACGTTTGTCTATTCTATATGTTTACAGCTTGTATTGTTGTATTTATGTCCTTGTATGTTTCATGTGTTAAGTTAGACGACCTGTACCTAGCCCCTCGGGGCATGAATGCACAATAAAGGTCTTTCATTCATTCATTCCTAATATAAAACCTCCTTGATTCAACAGTAAACATGTCCTTGCAGATGTGTATACATCTCAATAGACTAACTACAACAAATGCAGAAAAGAGCTTGTTGTACCATCATATATATATGAAGCAACTACACTGGGTATTCATATGTGATGAAACACCTTGTCAATTAACCAGAACCCCCCCCCCCCACACACACACACACATCATTTGCAGGAACTACACTCAGGGTATCCATATGCAATGAAACACCTTAGACTGTCAACATTAAACTGTTCTTGAAGATGTGTATACAGCTCAATTAACTAGAACAAACGCAGAAAACATCTAATGTCATACCATCATGGGCAGGAACTACACTGGGTATTCATATGCAATGAAACACCTTAGACTGTCAACGTTTACGACATATTTGCCAATTTTTAGCATGTTGACCACCGTCGGAGGGCAATGAAATTTCTTGTTTTTTATTTCGAAATCAGGCGAAAATTAATGAGCGCGCTGATGTCATCCATAAAAATTACTTGCTGTGGCCTTATTAGATATTGAGCACCAGAATGACGCACATGGGCGGTACCCCATTTTTCACTTCCATTGTTTTCCTGACAACAAAATGGGCAGCAATAACGTCAGAGACTTCCCCAGCTGCAACTGTATTGGAAAGATGTCAGAATTGGTTTCAAATGATTACTATGTTTCATACGCCGGAGGAATTTTAATTTGCAGTGATCCAGTGTTTTGGGTTTTGTTGTTTTCCTTGTCTAATTTCACATGGAAAATCTTCTTTGAAATTGAATAGATGATTTTTAAAAAAAATTTTATTTTCCTTCACATGGAATGTTCATTTGCAATGTTCCAGCGTTTGAATTTTTTTTCACTTTACATGGAAAATCTTCTGTTGATAGATGATTTTGTACAAAATCTTATTTTTTGTAAGGTTTTAAGTTGATCATATTTTCATCAGAGACTTCCCCAGCTGCACCTTTATTGGAAAGATGTCAGAATCGGTTCCAAACGATTGCTTTGTTTCATACGGCAGAGGAATGCTAATTTGCAATGATCCAGCGTTTGGATTTTCTTTGGGTTTCTTGCTGTGTCTTGTTTGATTTCACATGGAAAATCTTCTGTAAATAGATAATTTCTTATAAAATCTTATTTTCCTTCAGTTGAAATGTCGTTGATCATATTTGAAGGTGAAATTGAATTTCCGCAATCTCACAGTCGAGCCTATCTCAATATGTTGAAGTGTTGTGGTTGCAAATACTGTGACACACGGTGTCCTTGTAAATGTGTTTGCTAACATAAAACCTGTACATCTTTTAAGGCTTCTCTTATAGAGTAACCCTTTGCACTTTATGGGTTCTGCCATAAACCAGAGAAAGTTAATGATGCAGCATTATTTGATATTACCGTCCACAAAACTCACTTCTAATCCCTTGTTGTTAATTACATAAATACCAGGTCAACCAGAAAGAAACCATCTGTTGGGAGTATAAGTATAGATCCAGTACTGTCAGTTTTGCAATTCAAAGGAAAATTGTGATGTGTTTGCAAGGCATACATGTAGGTGAAACCTACTAATTTAATGTATAAAACTTTCCTTCGGTAGATTATCAAGACCACTTTTAAAGTCAAGAGAATCCACTGTGCAACATGTCTGATTTTCTTTTGTGGTCTGAATTAATTTTGTACATTCAGATTAGAAGATACACTTCACATGGAAGTCTGAAATCATTGATCCTTGTTCTCCCATTATATTCATTAAATTTTAATGTAATTATCTGCCATTAATTTGTTTGGTAGGACTGACTCATCAAGATACAGTAACTTCCAGACAAGGACTCAGTGTACATATTTGTTACTAGCTCTCCTTAATTAAAAGATGTAATATAAAAATTTTGGATTGAATATTTTTGCAAAGTGGTTTGAAATCATATATGGGATCTTTTGGTTTTCCTTCTGTTACATAACTCATTTTCCCCTATAGTATCTTACCATATGCTGGTTGTGATATGAAAGTACTTCAACCTGTAATTAGACAGTAAGCAGTTTGGAAGAGTGATGAGTGTCTCCAGGCTGTGCTTACCTGTGAGCACCTGAGGGCACACCTGTCACTTCTTAAGGATACCAGGTATCAAAACAAACGACATCATGTCTCACCCATGTCATGTTTGATGAATGAGTATCCTTGAAGTTAATTCTTACGCACAAATCTTCTTGATACAGCAAGCAGTTTGAAATCGTCGTCTTCCACCGGCATATGAAATTTTGTTAAAGGGGAGATGGGTTTGAGATTTGCCAAGAGATATACCAGGTATTCAGTTTCTTTTTGGTGAAATGTTGTTTTCAGAACTCCACATGTGAAAGCATATCCAATACTTACACACACATACTTGCATAGAAAATTATGGTGTCAAACTTTATTTCGGTGGTGGCTGCAATGATAGATTTGACTGCCAAATCGCATGCTTACTTGTCCAATAGTTGCAGTTAATTTTATCAGCAGGGTGCGAAATACCTGGTTGCACGTTGCACAGTGCAACAAGATTTCGGTTGGTGCAAGTTAATTCCAAGCCCAGGTAGCGCAGTGTGCAACCTTATATTTTGAGCCAAAGATTTCAATCGGAGCCCTGGAAGCTCACAAAAACACAGTGTCACTCTCATAAAATTCGGTAAATCTTCAATTGAAATAAAGAAATCAACACTTTTTCGTTTTAAACAATCCAAAGCCCTTCATAGATCGTGGAATTTGAGCTGAAAAAGACAAAAACACACTGCCCTCATCTAAACAAGATGTTGTTAGGTCAATGGGAACACAATACTATCTAATATATATTTTGAAATGTTAGTAGTATTATGCGCTACATACGAGCTTGATTTGAAGAAATCGGTGAATGTTGCTGGAGCAACCTGAAATTTGGATGTGCAACCTAGCATTTGCCCTTTGTTGCAACATGGGCAACCTGGCTCAAAAAAGTATTTCGCATTCTGATCAGTGAATCAATGTAGTTATAAAGTGTAGACAATGTCATTGTGTAGAATAGAACACACAAAGCTAGAGTCTTTGTGTGTGTGTAGACTCGGTCTAGTTTATGAAATGCAACCTTTTGAAAAATCTGTTTGAAGTTCACAATATGTCAAAGTAAATTAGAAGATTTGTTATATATAATCTCCAGGTCCTTATACTTATGACCCAGACTACCAGACTGGCTTTTAAAATTATTATTGATGAAATGGCCCCAGTTTGGCCGCCATGAAATATAATAAATATATCCCTGGTGAATATGCGTGGTACAAACCCATAGGGCATTTAGGGGACTTGCCCTCCCACGAGGTTACACAAAAAATCGATCTAGTGCCTTAATGCATTCATAATTCCTTCGCCAGGTATTAACCGGTTATGTTTCGTGTCCAAATCCAGCTCTGTGAGGTTTCGGGTTTCCCATGGGTCTGTTCCGTAGGGTATTTCGTTAATGCTGGTTATCAGTCGTTCTTCGTTCTAGTTGCCCCTACAGTGTCCATTCCTCCTTAAACCTTGCATCAGAAAGAGGAATTTCTCTAGTGTTCTCTCTTCCATTATGATGTAGAAGACTTGACGTAAAGGACTCTGCTTTTTAGCTAGCCATTTTATAAAAGAGAGGGGCTCTTCTAGGGGGAGTTGTGGAACCTAATGCATGTTTCATGATTGACACTCACCAGAATATGAAGTGAGGTCACGTGATAGAGTGAGGTGGCGTGAGTTATAACTATTGTATTGATATTCAGTCCAACGCACACCTGATGTCCTCTTGTGAAGGCCGGGAATATTGCACGCGGGCGTCCTCAAGTGTATCGCGGCATCACGAGATTTGCTGACGTTAGCGTCACGTCATTGGGTAGCATTGGGGGTGCGGGACGCAATGGGGTCCACACAGTCGGTCTGAATAGAGACACAGATTGCGCCAACATCGTTTTGTGTCTCTTTAATTGCTTGTCGGAGGCCGTCTACCAAGAGCAATTACTCCCCTATGAAGACCTTTAGGGGCTGATAATTTGAAGAAGGGCCAATCACAGTGCACGGTGATTTCCAGAGAAGGAAAATCGATCGTCGTCAGAAATCAGTTTATCTGCCTCTAACTCATCTGCATTGGTCGGTGAAGGACTAGATAATAGTTGGCAGCCACCTGCTTTGATGAGTTTAGTTGCCAAGGACGCAGGCTAAATCTACTCAGCATAACCACGCAAGCAACAGTCCTGTCCTTGCTGTGTATTAATAGAAGGAATAGATTTCTGTGAAGACGTTGTTGCGAGTTGGTACTGGTGTGCGTTCCCCTGCTGGGTTCTGATGGATAGCGCATAGCCACGGAGGATGAGCGGGGGGCATTACGTATTCGCCAATCAGCGCACGTCTCACAAACCTTCAACTGCCGCAACAACTTTGGATCTTGTAGTCAGTGTGCAGAAGGTGCGGGGTGCTGGGATGAAGCAGTCGGCTTCGCTACATCAAGCAACGAAGTTCTCCTAGAAATCTCTGTCTGTTAGTGACAAGGGTACAGGCATAGTCTGTCCTGCTGACCACTACACTAACTGACCATGGGGAGCATAACGAAAGGACCGGACAACATGAAGTATCTAAAGATGAAGCTGGACAACGGCTATGGCCTGACGGACTCCAGTTTCAAGACTGACCTGGGGATCCCGTATTTTTCCAACAATAACGTGGATCCCGCGTATCTCAGCCTTCTCCTGCTGTTAAACAGGTAGGAGAGAAATCATGTAGTGTTCGTGGGTTCAGTTTTCTTGCCGCATACTGATTTCTTGTTGGTATTCAGGAGGAGTAGTCAAAAAGTGGTCTATTTTTAGCGGCGTAGTCTTGATGCTTTGAAGTATATGGCATGAATATTACATACATGTATAAAAGTCACTTCTCCACAAAATTCCATTCTATAAAATGTTGGGCGTTTTTGTTTCTTAACTTGTGTATGCAAAATCATTTTCTGGCATTTTTTTTTGTTGCTTTAGGGTAGGCTAATTACCTTGATTTTTTAATCTTCAAATATGTTCATGTATTTTATACAACACTATCGTGATTTTTACCTATATTATAACTTAATGAGACATATGATTTCAGTTACATCAAACTGTTGTCATTTGGTAGGAAAGATGGAATTTACAGTTTAATCAGTCATGTTAAAAGAATTCCAATAGATGATCTAGGATGTGTAAGAAATATGCATACCGGTAATCTTTTCATCATACCAATATATATTTGGTTAAGATGTATATAATGGTATAATTTACTACCATGTATGATTGGTGATATAATGCTAATATCAGTTAGGATTTTACCATGGCCAATATTGACTGAAGGCGGCCATATATCATTGTAGATTTCAAAATCTGAATATGGCAATGTGAACAATTTATCTAAGGAATAGCTTATTCCTCTAAGGTCTAAGAGGCCATTAGCTAGTTCTCAGAAAATTGTTTCTTCCTGGAAAAAAATCCCTTAAGACTCACTAAAAATCTGGTTGTCCTCAGTTGACTTGAAATTTTCCCTGGTGATCATTCTCAAATCTTTTCAATATGAAGAAGCCGGTATACCAAGATAAATACATGACAACGGTTACCTTATTGTTTTATATTTGATGTTACATTTATATGGAAAAGAAAATATCTAACTGCCGCGACCGAAATTGTAGGATGGCAATCTGGTTAATACGAAATGTATTCCTGGCCATTACTCTTGCTTTGTGTCTTCATTTAAATGTGATATCTCCCATCTTCCAATTTTCTAAATAGGTGCATCCTCTCTCCCTTGAAAAAGCCCTTAAGACGCTAGAGCCCATTATATTGACCAAAATGCAGTTTTCCGTTCTTAGGAGAGCAATTACCAGTCTCCGAGCCTTTGTGAATATTTACGTCCTCGCTTTGAAGGTCTTGGATTGCTATGTACATGAAATATGTGGAGGAATGCATTAGGATTTCTTTTAGTTTTAGGAGATCATTCCCAAGCAAATCACAAAGAACCGGATGGGGATTTTGCACATGAACGTCATGTGAAATACAAGTGTGATATTTTTAGACTTCAAAAGCAAGACGGATGCATTTTTCACGCGGAAATTCACATCGCAATAACGCTCCAATATGGAATAGCTTCATTACGAATACGGAATAGGCTTTGAACCTACATATAGCGGATGAAATATGGCGTCACAAGAAGCTTAATGCGTTGCGGTAATCTTGTCAAGCAGACGTGCCCCTTTGACACTGAATCTTAAGACGTCGCGGCAGGTGGCGGCCTGTTCGAAGTGATAAGGAGTCTACTCCATTAAGGACTGTGTACACATGTTCTTAGGCTAAGTAAAGGCTGGATTTTTCCTTGTTGGAAGCATTAGGCTGTACTGTGTGATAGAACAGGGCATTAAAAGACAGTCATGCCCCGAGGTACTTAAGCAGTTCTTTCCACCCACACATGAGATTGCCACTTGTCTTATGACTTATAAGATGATGGATATCTTCGCAGTGTGTTCAAGTCCTGAGTGTTACTTTGCTTGGTGCCAAGAGACTCATTGAATGATAAGGGGAGTCACGAAAACTTTTGATAATATGTTTGAGAACTAGCACTAGCAACCTTAACTTATCATGCTTGTGCTTTCTGAACTGGTTGCTTTTTTTCTGGGAAAAGACCCAGGAATTCTACTACAGATACTCATATATTAACAACAAAGTATGAAATTAAAAAGGTGTAAAATTATTACAAGAAATACAAACATGCCAGCTATTCAGGTGGGTACGTGTAAGCCATTTCTCTTGGGAAAGGGTGTGGTGGTATTCAGACCATAGAAAAAGGTATTGACCCATATATAAGCTTATAAAGTATTTATGATTGGAACATTCGAGCGGGTATCTAATTGTCTCAAGTTCAGTTGCTTTTAACAAAAGTTTGATGGGTCTCGTCTGCACTGTTAACTTTTAGATATACTTAGCAACAAATTGTAGAATGATATCTCAGTAGAATACAGTTATGGATACTGTTATAGTCAGTACCACGGATTTCCTCATTTTACTCAGGTGAAAATGAGTACCTATAGCTTTGGTTAGAGACATCCCTCGGATGGGATATTAAATGGAGGTTGCGTGTTTGAGGAGAGCCGCACCTCAAGCACAGAAAAGAACCCACCACAATTATCGAAAAGAGTAGGTGTCCTCTCCAAATAAATCTGTCCGGATATACAGTTTACTGGGTATGCAATACTACCAAACAAACAAACAAATCGCATGGGTTGTTACATGTAGGTTGTATGTATGCTTTTTTTCACTACTGTGTCTCCAGTTTTGCAGGTGGTTTCAAGCTGTTTCACATGCCACAACCAAACTATACATTACAAGCGCGTAGGTGGAATACCAGATTTCATTATTACATTGCAACCTGGTTCCGTTCAGGAAATTGTTATTACCAAGATAGCATCTGCACACAAGACACATGACAGGTGGGCTTTACACAGATGATGGTTTCTACAGTAGTGATCTTGACAGTGAGTTTATATCTAAGGGTGATATACCAGTGAGCATCGTTCTGGAAAATTACAGTCAGAAGCTGCTAAAAATGAACTAGATGGGAATGATGTGGAAACTATATTTATAGTATGTAGACTAAAGCTTTATATTCTTGGTGTACATGTATGTAAGCAAGAATTTGAGCTGCTAAGTTTGAAAATGTGCATAACTGATTTCATTTTATTAATTTTGGGGAAGAAAGTGGTCTGTCAAGTGAGGCCTTTCAAGAAATTCTGCAGCAAATGGATAGCAGGCAGTCAAGTGTGGACTTATTTTTCCAGAATCCATTTACAGACGGTATATCAAAACCAGAAGTTCTACTGAAGTACATGTACCTCAGAAAGATGCCAGTGGGCTAAAATCTAATCATTTTTAGGTCTTATCAAGACCTACCCACATACCAAATATCAAGACAATCCATTTAGGCATTCTTGAGTTATTGTGTTCACACACAGACACACGCTGAGAAAAACATATTAATTTCTTGGCGAATGTAATCACTATTGGTGGTAGGAACCTGCCCTCTGGATCCCCCTTTCCCAAGATTGTTAGTGGAAGAACCCCCTGTGCAGGAAAATCGCCGCCAAGGAAAGCCCATTCCCATGTATCTCACACTCTTATCTCGGTTCACAAATGCCAAGTTCCTCTCTATTTAGATGGGAAATTTTGCCTGAAGGATGTGTAGAAAAATGTGTAATGGGTCCAGTACAGCACTGTAAGTACTTCCTCGAGATAAAACTGTCCGAGTTTTAGTAGTAAATAGATGAAGATTACGGGCACAATCTTGGAATGTGGGCTGTAATGGCAAACCTCCACCTCTACAGTATATACTCATGGCTTTGAGGCTAGTTAACGCCAAAGCACAGGTCTTAAGTTTTCCCTGCTGGAGGCCCTTATCTGATGGCTTGGCTGTGGGAGATGTAGGGTCTTGTCATAGATTCCAACCAGGTAAACCTATCTGCATACAGAGGAGCAACATATTATAATACACTTTCGGCGGACATTAGACATGCACCAACTCTACGGCAGTTTAAAGCTGCCCTAGGACACACTCCTCCGCACATTGACCTCTGACCTCCACCGTTGACGTTTTTGGTTGATATCGACAACTGTTCTCTGTAATGACGCTTCGGTTTATTTGTACATATTGCTTGTTGTCCTCTGGTTGTCTCACTGAATGTAACACGATTCGTTTTTGTTATTTATATAGTGGGCCCCCTTGGAAATCAACTTCAAATAAGTTGAATGGGGCTACCCACTTGTCTGATGATGAATAAATAAATAAATAAAATAAAACCTCTGAGTGATATCACAGTTCAACTCACCCTGACACGGGGCTTAGAGTAAAAAATATTCAGTCAGCTTCGGTTAAAGCTAACATTCGTTTTGCCAGTTTGTTGCCGTCCACATGTTTGAAAAAAGGTTTATCGTGATGTGAGTATGTTTGGTTTGATATCATTGTGAATTCAGAGCGCGTATTCAGACGATGGGATTGTGTTGGAAGCTGTCCAGTTGCGTGTTGAGGTGCATTTATCCCAGGTGCTGAAAGGCCATCCGTCTTGTCTGCAATCAATATTTCTGTCTTTTCAACCTTCTCTGTGCATAAGAACTCACGTTTTATTGGGCATCAAGCAGTGCTTAATGTATTTTCAACCTTCCAGATGCATACTTAGTGTGAGGTCTGCCAATATTTCGTGCCTAGAATACCGGAAAATAATTACATTTCTGTCTTAGATGTTTTTGATTGACATGGTAATATTAGACTTGCTACACTCACTCTTAGATGGCCACTATGCTGTACTTTTTAATTTCATAAAGTATGGAGCAGTCAGGATTAAGATTTAGGAAAATATTCCTCATGAAATGGAATGCACATCGTAATCTTTAGGGACGATAGTGATGTGGTGTCTTTGCATGGTGTGTTCTTTTTACGCCAACTGGTCTGAACTGGTTTCAGCTGCTTTGTTTCAATGTCAATGTCAACGTGTAGTAAGGTGTTACGTGTGTAGTTATTGGTTGTGGTTTCTAATGCAGCCATTTCATATTCTGTAGTGTCTTTGCATGGTGTGTTCTTTTTACGCCAACTGGTCTGAACTGGTTTCTGCCGCTCTGTTCCAATGTTAGTGCCAACGTGTAGTAATTATAAGGTGTTACGTGACCGTGCAGTTATTGGTTGTGCCATCTAATGCAGCCATTTTTATTCTTTCAGCGTAAGTTATTCCACAGCAGAATTGATTCCTTGTCTCCTTGTGAAATCCAGTATCCTTACCACAATTCATTTCTACTTTCCTTTAGAACTAATGAAAGATTTTCTCCCATTTGATTTATAGATTCGAGTCATATTTTATAAACAGCGAGCTATCTACCACTTAATGATAACCATATAGCATGTCCAGATATCTAAACAAGACGTCCCTCTGCAGTACCATAACAAGCCACTTGGCGGCCCAAAATCTCATCATTTCAAGGTTCTACTTCCACCACCCTACAAGTAACAAGACAGTCTACTCAGCCATTCTCCAGTTATTATGTTCACACACACAAATACACACACACACACACACACACACACGCGAAAACATAACCTTCTTGGATAAATGTAAAGATCTGCTTTTGTTAGCTTTTGTCGTTTTCTGACAAACTTTTATAAGACAGTCATGTGATTCTAGTAGGTATGACTCACTGGTTTCTCCTTGCTTTAGCTATCAGAGCTGAACCGTCCAAACAGATTATACAAGCTAAGATTGACAGGGACCGACCCACATGTGAACTTTAAATGCAACATGTATATGTAAGAGCATATCCAGCAGTGAGGAAGGTTTTCAGTAGCCTAGTTTGTAAAACACAACTACATCCATCATGACAATTTGTAATGCCCTCCAGGGCGGTTAAATTGTCAAGAACCGCCTGTTTTTCATCCCCTGTCCTAGATATGCTGCAAAGAATCAATATTTTCAGAAGGGCGCGTGTTTTACCATGTGCGCAGTTTGGTCAGATATCTAGGTAACGAGGTCATTTGGACCATTTAGATGCATTTTTTATCAAGTTTTGATCTTTTAACTGTTTGTGAACTTTCTTGTGAACCAAGGCCTGTTAACGTATGTAGTTGCATCTGGTGGGGCCCGGATCAATAAAAAGGAAGTTTGGAAATTCTGCTCCCTTGCATTTGGTGTGATTCTAGCTAGATCTTAAAGAAAACCAAAGCAATATTGGGGACCAAAAAATGGAAAGTAAAAAAAAGTGCTGACTTCTTTATACAGTAGTGACATTTACTAACACTGTCTAGCACATTTGTCTTATAACTTCATACTTTGAGCATTTTTAAACCGTGCAAAATCATGCCATACGATTATTATCCCCTTAGTTTCTCGAGCCTGGAAAACCCCAGCGACAATTTTCAGTGAGTTCTCACATTACAACGAAGTCATATTTTTGTATCATGGATGTCGCTATATACATTGATATTGTGTTGTTTGAACTAATCATGTATAGAAATTACTAAATAAATTGACTTTCAAAATCTGATTTTTGGGCCCTAATATTGCTTGGGTTTCTCATTTTCTTATGGACTCTTATCGTAAGACTTGTGCGCTGCCATCAAATTAAAGTCCGATCTGGTGCACTATCCTAACGGATGATTCCGACCTACTTCATTAACTACTGAAGTAGAAAACAAATTACTGTAAGGCTCACATCAAAGGAAGGTGATACAGTCTTAGCCTGGCACCTGATTTTTAATGTTCTTTCGGTAGATAACTGGTTAACTCGATCGCGACTAAGCCTTAGAATCAATCCAGATTCTGCACATACGTATACAATGGGCTCAGCTGTACAGCATGATTAGACATAGGATTCTTATCAAAGGGCGGTGATACAGTCTTAGCCCGGCACCTGATTTTTTATGTTCTTTCGGTAGATAACTGGTTAACCCGATCGCGACTAAGCCTTAGAATCAATCCAAATTCTGCCCATACGTATACAATGGGCTCAGCTGTACAGCATAATTAGACATACAGAATTCGCCATCTGTATTAATGATCCCTAGACGACAAAGTCGCGCTCAGAAATGTGCATCCATGTGTGCCCCTGAACGGCTATATCAACGGTAATATTAACTAGAATTATGGTCCTTTATGGTCAAGTTATTAGCTGACAGGCCATAATGTATATAGATATGAATATCATGATCAATAAACCGAAACTTGGCATGACATCCCATTTCTCTGTGTAAAGGAATATAAGTTCAATTAGTACCAGTAAATACTAATATGTTGTCCTGAATTATTTAAGACACAATTTCATATTTGCTGCTTTTCATGTATGCAGTATGAATCATAATTAAGTTCAGGTTTTAGAAATTGCTAAGATACTAATTAAAGAAACAGTAATGTTCAGATACGTAGCTTAACCCAAAATTTAAGAAATCTGAAAATGAAATGCCTGACCGAAGGTGTCTTGTAAATTGGTACTTTATATGATATATCGAGTGATTATGGTGTGATTAGCCAGGAATTTGAAGGATTTCTCCCTCCAGCAAAGGTTAATTGGTCAGGTGTTTATGTCATATGATTGACCACTAACGATCTGTAAATGATTGAACCAATTAAAGAATCTTAGATATTAAAAAACAAGACAGTCATGTGTGTTATCAGTCAAACTGCCAGAATAAGATTAAGAGTGAATTTTATATGACCTATGTGTACGAATTAAAGCATACACATCTTATACTTGTATAACCTTACTGTCCTAGTTTACATACGTCTTGTATAACCATAGATAATTAGTGTAGATTACCGACAGGTGTAACACAGGAGGTCTCACCCTTTGACCCTATTGACGTCAAACATCGAAAGTCTGACCAGGTATGTCCATCCAAGCCCTACTCATATGTTCAGTCATGTGTGAGTGTGCACGTTTCATACCATGTGCTTAGTGCACTTCCTTGCACAGATAATTCCTCCAAATTAGGAGTAGTTTTGCTTCCTTGTTCTACTTTTGAGGGTTTTTTCTTGGAACCTCTTTTAATTAGTTTGAATGGAAAGTAAAACTAAAATTCATTATGTTTAGCCATAAGTATGGCTAAACATATTGTTTTCTCTCATGTTTCTTCTTCTTCTTCTTCTCCTGTCAAATCTTCAAATGGATTCATCTCTGTCATTTTTTGACCAAATGACCTGAAATTTGGTACAGAGGTAATGTAGGCAAAAACCAATGTGCGTTCTTTTCTTTGTTTTGATATTGACCTTGAAAGTGATTTTATTGAGGTTTTTAGGCTATTTTTAGCATATCTTGGCCTCCTGCGCCCTGGTATTTCAACCGAATGACCTGAAATTTGCTGTATATGTGGCTTGAACAAATATTTAAAGGACTACATTCCCATTTTTGGCATACATATATTCAAAACGATTTATTTTGGGCTTTCTTGACAATATTTGCCACTTCTGTCACTTTCAATACTACATATGACCTACAGGTCATTGACCCCTAGTGCCTTGCACCTGGCCTTGCATACCTGTGAGCCTTGCGACCACCTGATTGGTCAATTGAGATAATCTAATTACATGGCGCAGGTGTAGGCTAGTATTCATGCCAAATATGGTATGGGAATTCCTAGGACATGTGATTACATGTACATGGCTTTGTTCACTCTTTTTTTTTTAAAGATACACATCTCCAGTTCATATATGTATTAAACCAAAATAATGTGAAATTTGGCATGTACACAGGCCCTCATTCAAATGTTTGCCATACAGCCTTTCAAAACGATTTTTTAAACAAAGAATTTTTTGGTTTCGTTATTTTCAACCCAAAGTGTATACTATTGAATCATGCATTCAAACAAAGGGGTGTCACATTTTTATATTTCACCCATTTTTGGTCATTTCCTTCTTCTCCTGTCAAATCTTCATATATATCATTATGTATACTATGGAAAACTTCATTCTTCCCTGTTTTTTTTTTTTTTTAATTCAATTTTGAACTGGGTTGATTATGCGCAAGAGTGTAATTTTCAGCGGATATTTTTCCACTGGTCTAGTTTACATGGAGATGGCACGGAATATCCCATTCTTGCAAGGGGAGGATTATTTATATCAATTTTGAGCTGGAATGATTATGAAAAAGTCCATTTGTTAGCAGAAGTGTATTTGTTACTTAATAAGTGGATATGGTTTTGGACTGGTCCATATTGTGTTGAGGTGCTACTGGAAGACTCCACTCCTGTATGGAGAGACTGATGATTGTTTTTAAACTCAAGTTTGATCCATTTTTTTAGTGGAAGTATTTTAGAATGGTCCATTGTTATTTGGGGAGTCCATTTTTTGCATGGCGAGGCGCATGGCTAAACATGCTGTATTTGCTCGCAAATGTTGCCTTTCTAGTTTATTAATATGTTTTGAACGGAAACCTTTGAAAATATAGTTGTCTGTTTTGTAGAAAGTGCTCATTATGTATAATCTATATTAGCACACTGTATTAGATCAAGTAATATATACACTTATATTATTTACCCACCTAATTAAGCAGATAGTACTTGAGATATGTCACTGCGTTACCTACATATCGTACTTAGATTTTTGCAATCCTGACGGTAATTTTTTGTAGCATTTTCGTTCCTTTGATCTAAAACCGTCAAGAACATATTTGGATGTAGCACTCTTGGTAATCATACATGTAAAGTTGTATAATCAAACTTAAGTACAATTCTGGAATACTTCAGGAATGATATACAGTTTTATTCCACAATCATAGACTTCACCTTGGCAAGCCAGATTTTTTTTACAGATTTATACCACTTTAAATTCCTGCGTAATTTGTTTATAACAGATTGTAACCAAAAATGTCCGTTTGTAACTTTTCCCGGTCCGTAGGGATACGTATGACTTCCAAGTAGCCAGTGATGTTTAACTACATGCTGTCCACGTCAACCTGCTTTTTTCACCACCTACATGTTAAAGGTCAGCTATACATAGATAACCTTGGAAGGTGGGGAAGCTTGGAACTGCCTTTTCTAAACCATACAAGGATCAACTACTGTAAAATACAGCTCTTTAGAATTAGATCTCTTGAAATGAATAAGTCAAGGTGTTCAGCACCCATGTATATTTGGTCCACAAATTTAGTCCAATGGCTTTTGTGTTTCGAAGAAAGTGAATTTTAGATTTCAATTTTAGTGAAGAAAGAACAATTGGAAATGCAGGTATTAGATTAGTGCGATTTATTTTTGCTATGAAAATACCAGTAATATTTACAGTAGTATGAATGTTGAATTTTTTTCAGTAAATAATTTTTTGTTCAACAAGTTGTCATGGCCTTGCTAAAATTCATCTTGATATGCTTACAAAGTATGAACTCCAAGTTCTGCTCACTCACTCGCTGCCGTTTTCCATAGATAACGTAAACTGTTTTTCATTAACGTCAAGTACACGCACACTGGCTTCTCTCCTGCCAAGCCCTTTAAACATGAATCGAAGATGAACCAAAGTGGTTTTTAGGTAGTACCACCCCCATGTTAGCTTGGAGTGAATTTAAAGAACTGAATTAAAAGACTGCGTAACTCTCCATGGCTTTGAAAGAAGCTTGTGGAATAACTAAGGAGGCTTCACGTGTGTTGCTGTGTGATTTGGGTAACGCTAGTGGGTCTTTCTATTTCTTCCTCCCAGCAATTTTCCTGTTTTCTTCTATGTCCTGTAGTAATTATATCAATGTGACGTTCTTCGAAAAGTGACCTGTATCAAACTCATTCACATAGACTTTAGTTTAAGAATGGGGTATCATTTGTTCTAGATGGACTTCGCTGCAATTTCCGCCAGAACTTCACAGTCCTGTTTTTGCTTAGTAGTTAGTGTTAGACATACATATCCCTTCTTGTGCCTTTTATTTATACCTTCTACCTAACCCTGTAACCATATAGAATTGGTAGTCAACAGGCTACATCAATAGCATATGAAAAAATTGCACAATATTGTTGATGCATGATATACAGAAAAATTGCAGTTTGATAATTTGTTTGTTTCAAATCTCTTACTTCCATACATTTTGGTCAAAATAGATAAAATGTTTGGCACATTTTCATCCAAGTGTTTACAACTTGACTGGTTTCCAAGTTGTCAAGTGGGCGCAGCAAATAAATTCTTCCTGGGGCAGTCTGGGACCACTCCCTTCAACATGAGTCATCTGATTACTTTTAGTCTCGGTTTATTTTTACTTTCGTTTTAATATTTCCTTCAATCTCGTACACACAAAAATATAAGGATGTCAAACAGAAAATGTGCTCGAGTTCTGGTATATGTCCAAAATTCGGGTTAACAATGTCAAAGTCCCGCAGAGCTGTTTGTATTGGATAGAAAAGCATACACATGTTTATGTCCTGGTAGAGCCAGTTGTGTGGGTAGTAATGTTTTATTCAGCAGTGATTCCCAAGGGAAAGACATAGGGTTCAGACAGTATATGACAGTATAGCTGTGCGCAAGGGTATGGAAGTGAGAAAGGATGACAGCATTACTAGTGTGTATGATCAGAGACATTTATTAAGTGAGCAGCCTAGGAATAGGAGACTCTCCTATATTCTTCCCACAACAAGGTATATATTTATATAAATTTTTGATGTCTTTGAATGAGGGTAAGGGCTCGTTTTATGCTGTGTAGCTTGGATTTTTATATGAGGATCTGTAGCAGGTGTGGTTGGGTTTTGTTTATTATTTTATGATATGCTGAGTCATATCCCTATCAGTTTGTATTGAGGATATTCTAATTTGCCTGTACATAGTCTGAGTTAGGGCTTGGTTTCAATTGTATGTATCACAACAAAATCTCAAAATTCATGTTTTTAGACAACACATTGATTGTGATGTGTTTGGATAGGTTTACCATAACAAACCCCGCATTACTATTATATGATATGCTGAGTCATATTATTGAATTTGTACTGAAGATTATTTTAATTTGCCTGTACATGGTTTTAGTTAGGGCTTGGTTTCAATTGTATGTACATGTATCACAACAAACCATCTCCAAATTCATGTTTTTAGACAACACATTGATTGTGATATGTTTAGATAGGTTTACCATAACAAACCCCGTATTATATGACATGCTGAGTCATATTCCTATTTAATTTGTACTACTGAAGATTATTTTAATTTGCCTGTAGATGGTCTGACTTAGGGCTTGGTTTCAATTGTTGTATCACAACAGACCATCTCCAAATTCATGTTTTTAGACAACAATATTGATTGTGATGTGTTTGGATAGGTTTACCATAACAAACCCCGTTGGGCCTTCGCCTCAGGCCACCGCCCATTCCCTACCTGGGAACAATAGCCTATGAGGTCGTCTACCCCTGACCTGGAATTTTCCATGATGCAATGACTGGGCTCCCTGCATGTGTATTCAGTAGGCCGTGAGTGCAGGGTACAGACGTGTGGGTTACAGCTCTGACAGTTAGCTTCAGCCTACCACCAGAAGGAATAATACACGTCCAGTTTGATCCTTGAAGAGAGATTAGACAATTTCTGTACGGTTTGAGCAGTTTTTGTGAGAGCAAAGTCGGGATTGAGTCTGTTCAAATGGAAGTGTTATACAACATGGACTGTAACCCGAAAGCCGCGGTTGCCGCCACCACAACATTCAGTATCCAATTTCTACAAGATATCCCCACAACTTCTGAGCTATCTCCTCATGCAAGTTGGATAGAGGGTGTCCAGGATTTCAAGTTTGCAGACAAGGGAACGGAAAATAGTTCTTGCGATTGTGGCAGGTCAGTTTTTGTGGCGTGATATTTCAGGCCAGACAATGAGGAAGTAAATAAGGCCTTTGATGTATGTTTGTGTGTTTGTAACGTGATATTAACCCAAGCTTCTTTCTCTTATGTTTACTGCAGTGCTACGAATGCTCCAAACGTGGTGGCAATAGACAACAAGATTGAGCAAGCTATGGTAAGCCGGGTCTAATATTCATACCCTGGGAAAACAATGTACTGTCTAGTTCTGTAGGACCTGTGTTGGTGTCATTTGCATGAAAATGTCACCGCGATATCCCGTCAAAAGCATGACATTTTGGCGTGAAAAACACTTAGTGTTTAGCCTTGTCAAAATCAAGTTTAGACACTATACACTGTGCTCCTAACAGGTAAGTCACATTGTCACGTAGGCAGAAATTTCCAGAACAACAACACCTACCGTCACTACCATGAATAATTTAACGCACGCATTACAAAACATGTCTCTGCATTCAGACCTTTGATCTCAAGAATGCCAGGTGCTTTAGATCTTGAAAGGGAGTAGAAATACCTTTGCTAAATGAATGATTTAACAGTCCTCACTTTTTTAAGGTAACGCTGGTATTTTTAAGAGCACCTTTTGTGTGTTGTGCGTGTCTTTGTGCTGAGTACAGAATTACACTTTGTCAGCACAATGGAAGGTAAATACTAGGTACAAAGTCACTGGGGTGTGGTTTAAAGCTGTAAAAACATTCTCTTACATGTACCATATGGAGATTAAAGGGATTCTGTAAAAATATGAGGAATTTGCACATAGGAATATCACAGTCCTAACAAAGGAATATGAATTTGCATGAATTAAATTATGGGGAGGGGGAGGTATGGTATTACTGTATATGAATATTTTCATACTTGTGTCTGCCATATGATTTTTGGTCGATCCCAAACCTTTAAAAAATTAGACACAGTTTGATATCATAAAGGGCATGTGATTTTAACATTTGATTACTTATGATATTGATGATTTTAAGTATTATTCAAAATATGTTATGCATGTTTAACCATATTTGTCACAATGCAGTATATATTATTGCTATTGGTACATATCAAGTCATCCGAAAAAATAAATACAGCACCAATATTACATTCACAGTAGAATGATCACGGAAAAAACGACGGCAACCATCTCACAAATTGGAAACATTACTCAGCGTCATTAAGTGATCGATACAGATTAGTTTAGGGGACACTAGAAGAGGAAAATTCCCACTTACCAAGTAATTTCATCCTCCTTCAGCTGTTGGCAAATATGGCGACGTTGGAAATTAGTTTATAGATGTAGGCAGATCGGATTTGTGCAGGATGTGGAACTGTGGAAGTTTCATTTGGACTAAGTCACTAAGTGTGATACCAAACCTAACAGGAAACGTTTAATGCTGTTAAAACATCCAGGAACTTGAGAGACAATATTGTGCCAAGGCTTAAAGACCTGTATAAGCAATTTAGAGGTTTTCTGGTGGAAACTTTTAAGCTGTAAACGTGATACAAGCTGTGAAAGTCAAACAGCTAAATTGCAAATGAGGGAGGTTGCTCTTTAAATCAAGAGTGGTCCCATAATAATTGTGATAATATCAGAAATGTGCGTCTTAAAAATTAGAGAACCAAAATATTAGAAACAAGAAGAGAGGACTGGTTCAGAAGCTCTTAACAACTGTTTTTTTACATTATAATCAAATTACATGTTGTCAGAGTTTTCAGGGTCAATAACACTTGTGTAACTCAAATAGCCCATTTTCGGTGACAGAAAAACATTGTATGTACAAAGTTCACAGGTTACTAGGAGTCAGTGCCTGCAGCTTTATTTAAACAAGATTGAAATCATGTTTGAACCAACCGGATGGATTCTTTCTTCTCAATTACAAATTCGTGGTGAAAGAACCAACATGTAAGAGAAGTTCTTTCTTGTCAGAAACTCAGATAGCCCTTTTTCAGTGCGAAAAAACATTGCATGTACAAAGTTCACAAGTTACTCGGAGTCATTGCCTGAAGCTTTGGCAAGATCGAAATCATGTTGGACCAACTGGATAGATTCTTTCTTCTCAATTACAAATTCACGGTGAAAGAGCCAACATGTAAGAGAAGTTCTTCCTTGTCAGAAACTTGTATCAAAAGGATCTAATATGCCACCGGTCTGTGGGTCAGTGAACTTTTGGCACCTTATCTTGTTATGCAAGGTCTGACCTATTTACACTGGCGCTAAACCATTCATCAACAAGTACAAAGTACACTACCTGTGGGGTGCAAATAAACAGGTCAAGGCTGGTCGGGGAGACGGTACGAAAAACAACCACACCTCTCAAAAGAAATACACGTCACGGCACGACATACCTTCTTTTGTCCTTACCTGCAGAATTGCAGGTTGTCAGAATGGTTGAAATCAACCTGATCACTCAAAAGGAGTGGATTTCAAACCGTGGAATGCGTTCTTTTGTTGTTACCTACAAAATTGCATGTTGCTGAAATGTTTACCCGCATTTTGCACAAGAATGGTCAAGGTCAAAAGGATCTATGGATTGGAAGAGAAGTTGATGTTCTGAAGCAGCGAATTGATTATCAGGGAATTCAACATATATTCACAGCCACTCAGACACCAATTGAGAACGTTGTCAAGTGAATTAGCATCAGCCAAACTTCAAATTGATATGACCTGTACATAAGTGGCCTTGGTTCTCCTGGGTCAAAGTATTGATTTTTAATTCTGCCAATCACTGTGACCTTCCCAAATAGAAGGCTGACAAAGACATTTGAAAACCAGTCAACCAAGAACTATCATTTCATCCCTGTCATTAGCTTGGAAATGATAGTATATTTGCCTTTCCTGTTTCCAAAATAGAGTCTGACAAAAGGTCAAATAGCTTATCTCCGAGCAGATCTATTGGTGGCAATGACATTATCCAAAAGGCAAAACCTCAAGCATGGGACCTCAGTTTAACATCCTATCCAACTTTGGCTAATATTGTAATAATACTGCTTTTGCTCTTTTGATACTGTCATTGCCACCGATAAATCTGCTTGGAGATTACTAATAGCAAGCATGGATCCAAGTTCGAAGAAATGTTTTCAACAGGAGAACTCTATATCCATCAAACCCTCTATTTGTATTCTTCTGTTCCAGTACAGCAAACGTGATAACCAAACCTCTCTTCAAATTTCAACAAAAAATCTGAAGAAAATAATTAAACTCATGTTCATGATAAAAACAAATACAGATACATTTTTAGTCTTTCTCTGAAACTTAGATATTTCAATGTCAATTGAAGAGATCGTAGAATGCCAAATAAAAGGCTTTCAAGCATGTCACATGAAAAGAAATCAGCACGTTTTTGTCTGCCCTCAAAAGATTTTAAAAAACCAACAGTAATGTTAATATGTAATAACAGGAATGTTAATTGACTTGCTGGCAATCCCCCACCCAAACCATACTGTATTGTATCACCTGTCCAAGGAGAGGTTCAGCCTCAGGGTGTTTCTGTTTAGATTACATAGTAGGGTTGGACCGCACTGTGTAGTCTAAACAGGGAATACCCTGAGGCAGTCCTACCCATACCCACAGGGTCACTGTCATCTGTCCAACCCAAATAATTTATGTCTACAACATTGAATCAAATGGTTTGATTTTGACAAGACAATCTATTAAATGGTACAACCCCAAGTACAGAATGCAAGATTTTTAAAACAAAAACGGTTGGCCCTACTAGCTGTTTGTCTATTATCTGCTGGAAACTCTAGGATGAAGGAAATATTGTAGAATGCTTCTTCTTCCATTTTCCCATACGTATATATTGATTTCATACAAATTTTAGGTCTAGGCATTTATTTGACTATTTTTGTGCTGTTCCTGACAGGATATTTACCGTGTCCCATTTTTATTTTTATTGAATATGAAATTGTATCACACTATGACTATCCTGTTTATGCCCCTTGAAATGTCTTCTCATGTGACCTGTGTCTTACAGAAAGTCTTGAGTAATGACTTGGATTAGAATGGATTTGTGTCCCTTAATCCTATAATCCAGTAATCCATTACAGCAGTCAATCAAGCCCAGTGCAACTAATCTTCGTCGCTGGTGTAATACATTTTCTTGACATGAAAGTCCCCTCTGCTGTGATGTTGTGGACAGGAATTAAACCCAGAGATGTTTGTAGCAGTACAAAGAGCTCTGTTCACATTTCAGTTAAGTCTTAACGGGCCTTTGATTCAGTTTCAATAATCTTTGTATGGTGTCTGTAATTTTTCTTTTTTTGTGGAGATTTAGGCAAGCAAAGTACCACAAAAGGTGTCATTGCAGACAATATTATATCCTTACATGAATCCCCAAAAGTCCATGTCTACATCATTTTGAAGAAGACCAAAGTATGTAAATGGTTTTGATACCAGTAAAAGAAACCAAATTTTGGACGGAAGACAATTTTCCTCAAGTTGTCTACTAGTAATTAGGCAATTCCTTTTATTACCTTTAACCTTTAGCACACTGAAGTAGCCATTTGGCACCCAATTCCCTATTGGTTACAGAGTTAGGCAGTGGGGAGAAGGTTAAGAAAAGGAAAAGATGGATTTGAGGTTTGGTCAGATCTCTGGTGACTTCATCCCTCGTGTTGTTCCACGTGAGATCCAGTTCTCTTCACAAGCTGCCTTTTCAGACTCCATGCAAATGAGGTTGCCAAACTTGTCTCACGCTGTGAAGTAGGCCATGCTTGGAGAAAAGATGGGAGGGGAAAATGTCAAAGGCTATTTAAAGACATGTCCCTGGTCGTGGAACAGAATCGTGAAGGGCAGTGCAGATTCGTGATCCAGTTGAGGATTGAAAGGGCAAACAACTGGGAAAGTGTACACTCTGTATAGTGTCACAGTGGCGTAAATGCAGGGTGTTTGGCCCAGAACTCTGGGTTCGAATCCAGGGCCCCTTGACTTGTCAAGTTAACATTGTGCCCTTGGAAAAGTATTTAACAGGAATTTTCTCACCTTACTCACGTGAAAATGAGTACCTGGCTTCGGTTAGGGACATCCTTTGGATAGGACGTTGAGGAGAACCCCACCTCGAGCACGTAGAAGAACCCACCACATTTATTGATAAGAGCAGAGGTCCTTACCGGTGTTAGTGGATGAAATAAATCTGTCCAGATATGCAACTTGTACTCTTCAGTACAAACCTGGTGTGTTATGCCTTGAAACGGTTTTCTGGGTATGCAGAACATACAAACAAACAAACTTTTTTGAGGTTGGGGGTTTGGGGAGTACATACAGTATATAGATTCAGTGAATGTGTGAGCTTAAATTAAGATTTTTTTTTCTTTCTTCTTCTTTTGCTGCAGGACCTAGTAAAAAGTCATCTCATGTATGCCGTCCGGGAAGAAGTGGAGGTACTTAAAGAACAAATCAAAGAGTTGATCGAGAGAAATCAACAGCTGGAGAGAGAAAACAACCTCCTGAAACAGAACGCTAGCTCCGACGTCCTGGAACAGTTGAACACACTCCAGCCACCACCCTCACAGAACCAGCCTCCGACCACAACGTCATAGCTCCAACCTTAAACGTAACGTGTAGATAGTAGAGCAAGCAATGTAGTAGACGGAAAAGAACCTTTTTTGTACAGAACTGTGAATACGTACAGAATGAATTATTGAAAAGGTAGTATTTTTGAGGAGAAGGAGGTAGAGTTTTTTGAGGCTGGTAAGCAAAAGATGCAATGTAATGATGACATAATGGTTGTGTCAGGTCACTGTGAAATCTGTCTATATCCACAAGAAGTCCAGCAATGTGAAGACTTGGTACACATGAGCCAGTAATACAAGGACGTTAGCATAAAATCTAACTAAACATCCTTGTATAGTTGATAAGTATAGACTAAGAACATCTAACAGTACAAAGTTAATAAGTCCACTATCTCTTATGCCATTGTGTTAAAAACTGGAGTTATTTTTTGGTCCCAAGGAAAGCACATTGAAGCATGTGGAAATGTGGTGTTGAGAAAGACCTGCACTTTGTGAACATCAAAGTCAACCCAAGAAAGAAATGCCTGTGATTGGTCAATACGATAATCACATTACCTGAACCAAGGATTATGATTGGCCAGAAAATCAATTGCTCTTCATGATGGTTGGTTTTTGTACATATTGTTGGACCTTTCATACTTGGACTGCCAGTGAAATGTTTCTGTTGTTAGCTTGACATTTTTACAAGCCATTGTGTCAAATGTCTTAAGTATGACGGCGCTTTTTATTTTATTTTTACAATTTGGTTCTTCTAGTGTGACCAACAAACTGGAAGATATTTTACTTATGCCAAGCATAAACTTTGTGTTCTAAATTGGGAACAGTGCAAAACTTGGAAACATGATTTGTTGAATATTCCTAATAATTCTGAATATTCAGATCACCTGGATGTTGATATTTCACATAGACACCACACTTGGGGAATGTCTGTGTTTCGCGTGATTTCTACATTCTTCATTGTTGCTCAGTTGTTAAATATTACATGAATGTCTCCTTTCTATCTTCAGCCATACTAACAGCAACGAAGCTCTTTTCTTGATTTAAAACCACTTCAAACTGAAATGTTGGGACATGGCATGCATTGAGAACAACATACAAGGATAAAACACTAAAAAATCTGTCAAATATGATGAAAAAAATGGGCCTCTTGGAAACAAGTGTAGCCCAGCCTTCTATTTGTTCTTTGGAGAAATACTTTCTTCAGTAATCCACTAATAACCTTGATAAGAAGTATAAACCGGTAGGTTATGATGTAGTGCCTTGTATCTGTTGATGTAGACAGGCAAGGAACTGTGTTATATGGTAGGGGTAGGGTAGGGTTAGTTTTGAAGTCCAGTATTTATTTTATAATCTTACTCATTCATGTACTACATGTATTAAGTATGTATCATTGAGTTCAAGCGTTACTTAAATAATTCTTCCTTTTCTGTCATGATCCTCAGCATTGTTTTCAGGGATTTGTAGTCATTTTGATCTGAATCAGTTAATGCTACAATTTTGTGCAGAGTGCTGCTAATTACTGAGTCCTAGGTCCATGTTAAACCACACCAGCTAATTGTATTGCCACAAATACTTGTACATCTCCCCCAAGCCTCCAGAATATAAGGATCAATTGGAATTGGACTGACACAAGCAACTCATTTGAAACCTGAAATTCAACCTTTATGTAGTCTCTTAAATGATTTTTATTGAATGATTAATCTGAATGTGAGGATGCATTTCCACTGTAATGCAAATCTGATTGTTCCAACAAAAACTGGACATGATAGACTCATCTTGACAAAATTAAGTGACAACACATATTTACAACACAGAAAAAAATATTACCATATTAATATTACCATTCAATTTCTAATGAAAAAAAAAATCCTTAAGAAGATCAAAAAGAGCAGTGCCTAAGCACTGAAATATTTCAAAATTTAGGGGAAATCTTGTGTACTTTCATTCCCATCATACTTATTGCTGGACTTTTATGATTATGAGTAACTTGAGCAATGTACTTTGTCTTGTGTACTTAAAAGTGTCTTGTATACGACATATCCATGTGCAAACTTATACTAATTGCCTTCTAGATAATAAGAACTACTAAGGTAAGAATGACAATAAACTGGCAAATTCTAGATTATACAGAGGAATTAACTAACCAATGTACTGCTCGTGGAATTATACCAATGAAGAACTATACAGCAGTGCACTGGTATTCACCAAAGTTATTGTTATATACCTACTTAAAAGTGTAATCTTTTTATTGAGAATCATAATGTGTACTTAACTTTCAATGTACTTTAAAGATGGTGTTATTTTTGTGTCTCTTACCATGTGATTCTTTTGGTTTGAGGCAGTATCTTCCTCTCCGAACCATTTGCAATATTTTAAGGTTGCTATGTGCATATGATATATGAAAATCCAAAACACATCACTGCGGTATTTCATGTAGCTATGTTTTTGCAAAGTTTACTCCGATTCTGTTTAACACTGAGAAACTGCCTCTGATCATCAACAAAGTTTCATGTTCTGTATATTTGAAAATTTGATAGCCATAAAGTTCTCGTAGCAGAACATTTTTGAAACACATGCAAGCTAAGAACCGCTCGTCCAACTGAACCAGTCACTTGTGTATTATTATGCACCACATCTTTGTAGATAAGGCAATGTTGAAATGTAGATAAACGAATAAAACAAATGAGAACCTCGGCTTTGTGGAGGTTTCGGTGAAGAAGTACTTGATGTGTTTTGCCCCCTTTTCTTTGTTTCCTGCAAAGTTGTTTTTTCATGGCTGTGATGCTAGCTTTGTTAGTTTATGTCTGTTTACTAGGAATGCCTAGCTAGTAGTACAAGTACTTTCAACCACTGCTGCTGGCAACGAAAAGAAAACAGAAAGCCTGATAAAACACAATAGAAGATGTCCAAAACATGCCAGAGCCTAACACCTGCTTGAAGAGTGCACAAAGTATAGTGACCGCGATTAAACGTTTAGAGAAAAGTAGAACTATTTTTTTTCTAAACGTTAAATCGCGGTCACTTTCAATCACTTCCAAAGTGCCAAAATTGTCAATCTGAAAACATCTTTGGAAAGCTGACACCCTCCACCATCTCACTGGCGAGTTTGTTTTGTCAGATGTAGTCGTTAACACAAGTTAGAAAGGGATTTGTCGGGAATTGGCTGATACGAATCTGAGTTTCAATGCGATTCACGTGGTTTGATTGGTCGGGGTGCTATAGGAAGGAAAAGACTACATGCAATTCTGTTGGCTAAATCAGACCTCTAGGAGCCCTTCCACTGGACAGCCCCTTATGCATGGACAGGTATTTGGCCAATGAGAGTTTTTGTTACACAGACTACCTTTGTCCACATGCATCATAAAAAATATTTACCTGAAGAACTGGGAGAGTAATATCTGTAACAACTGGATGAGCCAAAGTGTTGATCCCAACAAGGCAGCACAATTGTAAGATCCTTGACATTTTCAGTTCGAAGGGAAACTGTAAAGCCAAGTTAGTTTCTTTCAAAGGCTATAATTTTCACTTTTGATATTATATTTCCTAAAACAGGATGATCAAAATGATCTTCTATTAACCGTAATGTATCTCACTCTACCTGACAGAACTAAATTCGTTTATATAACACAACACAAAGTCCACAGGTACAATATATCTGGGCACCAACGATGATACTGCAGTACTGACTAGATCAGATAGATGTCGCTGTGAGACTGCTAACCAAATTGAGCCTCCAGAAGCAAAAATAATTTTGTACCTTGTAGTTCTCACATAATCTGACAAGTGGCGCTGCAACTCCATACATGTATGTACTGAAGTTTCAGTGTCATACATGTGGAAAATTTTCCTATGCTTCTGTCATAAAATGCTGGCTGTTTATAATATTCAACAGAATTTTCTTGTTTACCTATTATAATGTCTTAAGAAGTTGAGAAAAATCTAAATCTTCCTAAAATTATTTTTTAACTGTGTGCCGCATTTTGTCTACAACCAGAGCTTTTATTAATGATTTAGTTGTGTGGCATTCCTCCTCTCTCACAAGAAGCAAAATTTCCTCCTCTGAAAAAAGTCTAAATTGACTAAAATCAGACTATATTTCAAGGCCCTGCAGATGTCGTTTTGCAAATTATGTCTGAAAAAGTACATTGGTTTCTTGTGTAGAGCCAAACAAATCATGTGTCTTCAACTCTTGACTCTTGTGTATTGTTTTATAATTATCCCCATGAATTGGCCAAAGCACACCAGAGTGTATGCATTCTCATACAGAAAAGTGTGGTGAGCTTATCAACAACCAGAGTGACAGGACGGTTTAATGTCACCTCCAAAGGATGACCTGATTGTTGAACTGCAGTTACTTTGAGTACCAGTAGCATGTACTCTCCAATTCGAGCAGAGGTTACTGGAGAAGATTGTGACCTTTTTAACCTCTGCTCCATTGCCATCTCCATGGCCGACGAAAAACGGGGCATAAAAAGGTCACGATCTTCTCCATTAACCTCTGCTTGGAGAGTAGGTAGCATGTGGGATCGTGTGGCTCAACGGCAGAGCGTTCGGCTCAGAACCAAGAGGTCCCGAGTTCGAATCCTGTCATGTCACCGATCTTGTGCCCTTGGGAAAGGCACTTTACACAACTTTCCTTACTCCACACAGATGTAAATGGGTACCTGACTTCGGTTGGGGAAGGTCGTATTGAGGTCACCTGGTGGCGCCGAATGGCAGCCGCCCAGACCCTTGCGACAATTCCACATAATGCAAGTGTGGATAAGATATATGTATATGTTGTGTATTATATGAAACCTGTAATACCCTGCATCAATTCAGCGCTAGAAAGGCTGCCATTGCGGGTAATTTCTGACCAATAAAAGAATCATGTTAAAGTTGGGGCTTCGGGCCAACAACCTATTAGTTTTCACTCAGCAGGTGGGAAGCGGGATCACTATGATCTCATCACACCTTATTTCAATCCTCATTTCATTTCATTGTTTTAATAAATTATGTTACATTATGTCAAGGCTGCACCATTGTTTCACTTACAGTGTAGTTGGTAATATCATATTATATCTATGTTATTTAAGTTTTAAATAAACTTTGGTTTTGTATCAATTAGTAGTTTGCATAACTTTTTTGTTAGCTCTTGTAACTTTGTCTGATTTTGATGTGAATTTTGTTTGGGGTTCCCCCACTGGGCACATTTAACAGTGCCAGTTGGTGATATGTTTTCCCCTGGTAAACAAAAAACAAACAAAAACAAACCACACCCTCATAACTGAAAAAACTACCACCATTCCCTTCTTCAAGTATTATAGTCCTGCCACACTAAAATTACACACTTTCTATCATTTTCTATGGCTACCTTCTCTCCTAATTGTTGAGGTAACAAAAATACACAAGCAGACGTCTATGTGTGATTACCTTATCAATTTATTACCAGAATAGATACTGTTTATGTACAGTCAAAACAGACGGTTGGCCTTTTCTCTTCCATGATACATCCTCGCTACCCGATAGGAAGAATCTGACAGGATATTTAAGGCATTACTCATTGACAAGTAGAGACAAAGCCTGCATCTACTAGTATCTTGCTAGTATTACAACTTTTACCTCATGACAACATGCAAATTTGATATACTGTCAGTACAGAAGACTGACCAATGGAAGGGGCTGTAACACAGCAGTGATGGCTGGGAATCTAACAGCTGATTCTATTGGAGGACACCAGTTTACTGGGAGTTGCTCATTGATAATAATTCTATCATCACTATATCATTGGACTACTATTCGATACTATTGGATGGTCAGAGTTCGGGGTTGAGGGGTTAAGATTTACATTCCAGATTGCATGTCCTTTTCGCCAATCGCGGGAATATTTCCGTGGCCTGCGCGAACTTCCAGAGGGGTTATTCTGTTCGTAGTCGGTGGATCGGTAGTGTTGCAGTCTTTGCCTGGATACGATTGGTTGGTCCCGCCATCTTGTTTCCCATAATTCCCCCTACTGGCGCACGTTAAGCGAGCCTGATGCTTTGGATGATCTGGAAAATAGCTGAAGAAAAGAAGAAAACGAAATTAAGTTTAAAGTTCAATCACTTAGAAAAACATGCGAGCAATCGATGTTAGCTTTGGCAAGGTTTAACTATCGATAAGATAAAGTGTTCTTTTTACCTCTACTGTAGGATGTTTCCTGTGTACAAAACCTGAGTAAATTTCCAAACTTCTCACGAAGGTCGCTTGTACCATGCACTAGTGTTTCTCCTCCCCTTTGCACAAGGCCACTAATAGTAGCCCACTGCCATTGAGAACTGGTGGTCATTCTTTCAGAGTTTCAATGCCATGAAAAGCTATCCAGGACTCAAAAAAGCTAGCATTTTGAAATATATGTACGTATCCCTAACTTAATTTAAGGACAGGAAATGTTAGGGAACAAAATGGGACATGTATTGGCACAGTCAAATAGTTAAGTTAATTTAGTTTTGCCATGCCATTATCTTTTCGTCTTGTAGTCTAAAATGACAAAGCGAATATTAATATTCCTGCTACATATATGAATATACCAATAGCAAACTTTAAAAAGTGCTATTGCATACTGATGCTTTTTCTTTCATGAATACAGGGATGATTTGTAAAAATCTTAGTTGGAGTTAGGAAGCTTTTTTTTCTAGTTTTACAAGTGTTTTTGCAAAACATCACAAGCCCAAAACAACCTGAAGGTACATTTCAATCAATATTATAATAATAAGTAGCTGCAACAATAATCATCAAAACGGTTGTCAAAATTCATAAGAAAACAAATATAACCACAAACAAATCAAGACAGACAACAAGAGCAGACAATCCACTGAAACGTAATTATCGAACCATGCAGACGGTACAGATACCTATTGATGGCAACAGAGGCGACCATTTCTACCCAATTCGGATTCTGGAAATGATTTCAAAGACAGCTGGAACAAACACACACAGAAAGGAGAGAGCAAAGAAATCATCGGCAAAAGAAGATAAATTGAATAATATCAATGCCCCCTGTATGTACTAAAATGCAGAAAAATACAGTAAATCATTAATTTCACTCTTTTCATAGTTGAGGTACTGTGAAATTGAAACTTCTAAAATAACTTTAATGTGTGCGACAAATTGTCAGTGTTTATCATTTCATGCTCATAGAAAATTGACAACTTATACGAATAGACTTGCAATATTTGGGTCAAATGAACCGGTTTTCTCAAAACACCTACAGACATAACTTGAGGCAATTATTGGCACCAGATATAAATTATGGTCTAACTGAATTATGTAGATTTCATTCTTCCAAAAGAATAAAGTTGTGGGAAACCTCAAGTTGTCCTTGCTGTTTTAGGAGGATCTGAATGGGGGGACCCTGGCAACGCTCAACCACAAATCTAGGAGGCCACATTCTGTCAGGAAGGCCGACAACGCTAGACAAAGTTGTTCTTGCATAAGTCTTTGGGAACAAGTTAATCTGATTATTCCTTTGTGTTCATAGGCGACTTGCAAAACTAACCTGCGACCACCGAAACAAATCTGACAAAGAATTTCCCATAATTTGATACTTGAACCTATTCAGGAAAAAATAAATAATGTGCTACGTACAGCTAGTCATGCAACTGGATAAAATTTTGAAACAGTCAGACGTTTCAGACAGCATCCGCTTTCTTTCCTCAGTTCGTGACTAAAGTGAAGAACTGAAGAACCAGGTTTTATACCAAAACTTTGAATCAAAGCGACCAATCACGGTTCACGAATAATATTCCTACAACGCTTGAATAACGTTGACTAAGAGTATGCCGGCTATGATTAACGATGAAAAAATAGCTCGAAATGCCTGCACGGAAAAAGGCATGCTGACCCTCTTTTGGTAAACAGACAACTTTGCATACAATGAACACAGAAGAAACGCCCAGCTGTAGTCTGAACCCCCCCCCCCCAGCGTCACTGTGTACCAGCCACGTTGACAATTATCCTGCCACTTCGAACTTTGCCCCCCTACAGTTTCTCCGCTTGAATAAACACTCAACGTGTCATCCCAACCTTGCTTCATCCAAAAACTAACCAAGATCGCCTTCTCCTGTCTTAAGAAACGTCTTTAAGACGTAGAAGAAGAGAAATATTGATTTTTCGATCATGGAAGAAAGGCGGAAGTGTGGAGGGCTTCCCTGCAACGTCACACACAAGATGGCCACCTTGCTTCCTCCGCTTTTCTAAAAATTTTGAAATCCTTTAATATTTGCCTCCTAGAACAACCGATCTTTACCACATTAGCACACATTTTAGATCAAGTCGTTCCTCACGTAGGTAGTAAGTCTAAAGAGTTTTTAGAGGAAAAGAAATGCTTATTTTGTGGATAAAACAGCGGTTAAAAGTCACATATGTTTCATCCGTGACGGATTTTTAAGACAATCTTTTTTAAAGCCAGGAGACAAACTCTTACCTGATCCACAGACAACGAAGATGAATAACGCCAGTAGCCACGGTCCAACCGGTGATTTTTCGTCCTTTGGCATCTATAAAAACAAAAGAAATCGGCCTTAGAAGACTAAGAAAACGAGGAAATTTTCATGACGTAAAATCTTCAGGGGTAGCGTTATGTACTTTTTGCCACATCAGATCGCCAACTTACCAATGTTTTCGCGACATTTCCTCGCTTGTCGACGTTTTTGGAGTGCTTCTCGTTAGCCAGGCGCATCCTCTGTTTGCTAGGCATAGTGACAGTGTCGTGGTGTAGCGGTCGGCAACAAAAATCCGTCCGAATCTCTGGAAAGAGAGTGGAAGTCTTCTTCACAGCGCCTTCGTTTTCAGCTGCAACGTTGGAGAGGAAATCAACAAGCCGCGCGACACCCTTAATTAGTCCGCCTCCACTGTACAAAAAATAGTACCACTCATATTTCACTATAATAAACAAAACGTTTGATTAAATCTATTATTATTAATTCAATATAGCATTATGTATATTATAAAATATTTTTTGGCTTTAAAATATGGTGTTTGAAGGGGAGATGTGAAATTATATTGGTTGTTTTCGTGGAAGGATATATTGAAGGAAAGGTGCTGATACCGGAAGTTCGTGGCGTTTTAAAACCTTCCCGTCAGGCTGTGCGGTACCAAGATGGCTGCCCCCATCCCGAGTTTGGCGTGTAAGAAAGTTTTCCAAATCTGTTCTTGAATTTTACTCTTAAAATCTGATTTCTGAGAACGACAGTAGTGTAGGTGGATGGACAGGAAAACTAAGTTTTGTCATCTTTTTTTGTTCACGATGTATGACGTAATGGAGCCGAAATATTGAGACGTTTTAGACCGGCTTTTCCGCAGCTTGCAGCAAGTTTGACAGCTGATTGTGCAAGAAATTAAGGAACGAAAGAATGGGACATGGATGAATAACTGTTATGATTCTATTGTTGGTACATGGTTAGAGATCTGTTTAGCCAGCACAATGCATGTCAAGAATCATTTCTATCTCAATCTATCCATAATTTTATCCATCCATCCATCACTTTATCCATCCATCCACCCATCCATCCACCCATCCATCCAACCAACCAACACTAAGGGTCTCTCTCTCCACCCATCCAACACTTAGGTTCTCTCCATCCATCCATTTATCACTTAGCTTCTCTATCTATCCATCTATCACTTAGGTTCTCTCCATCCATCCATCACTTAGCTTCTCTCTCTCCATCCATCCATCCATTTATCACTTAGCTTCTCCATCCATCCATCCATCCATCCATCACTTAGGTTCTCTCCATCTATCCATCCCTTAGCTTCTCTCAATCCATCCATCCATCTTTCCATCCCTTAGCATGTCTCCATCCATCTATCATTTGGCTTCTTTCTCCACCCACCCATCCATCCATCTAGCTTCTCTCTCTCTCTCTTCATCCATCCATCACTTTTTAAAAGCTACCATTTCTTTCTCCATCCATTCATCCATCACTTAGCTTCGGGATAGAAATTTAGAAAATGATGTCATTCCATGCAACAGCACAGGATTACCTGACAGACAGTTAAAATATGTTATGATTACAGTATCTGTAAATTTTTCGTATATATATAGATTTCACAATTCGTGTATATCTCATGATGTTCTTTACTGTTGGAATATTGGTAAGGAAATTTGTGCTCCATGTTTCTGCAGCACGTGGCACCCAGGGAGTGTCCCTAGTGGAGGGTCCTCCTGCACTGAGAGACAACCGAGCATTCAAAAGGTACCATCATTTTCTTTAAAAAACACCAACCACACTAGCTTACAAGCGCAAGTTCTCACAAATGTTAGCACCGTGACACAGTCTGAGTCCTTCTTGTAAGCTCATCATCATCATCATATCTTGTCGCTCCACTGCTGTATCACTGACGGGCAGTCTGGTTGGCCTCTCGAAGATCATCGTCAGTACACGTGCATGTTGTGCAAGATGTAAGCTGATGTTGACTTACCATCATATTTTTGGATATTAGTACGTAGTATACTTGAAGACAAAAGTATTGCCCCTAATGTTACTTGTGTATACTATGCTCAGTTGTAACTGGTGGTATAAAAGTGTATACTAAGAAGTTGTTTACTGATTCCCATGTTTCAGGGATGGCAGTCGTACCTGTAAGGTCATGACCTTCAGTCCAGATGGCAGCCTGTTTGCTTGGTGCAACGGACAACAGTAAGATTTTTTCTTATCTTCATGCCAGTTTTATTTGTTCTGTAAGGGAAAACGTCGTTTGCCTAGGAGTATACGTATAGGAAAAGGAATATTCTTCATTTGCCTGCAAATATGAAGCCTTGAAAGAAAGACATTTAGATTACACAAATTGACTTTTGAGTAGTTTGGTGACATTGATAGAGGACAAGAATCAATTTAAGAAACGGGCATAAGTCCAAGGCAAGAGAGCTCTATCGAAAGGTAAAGGTAGTCTCATAGCCTTTTTGAGACCGTAGGGGCAGTGGGTTGTTATCCACTGTGTCTAGGGCAGGGTATTGGAAGGCGGAGCCCATCCCTCTCCTTCAACCACCCCAACTGAAGTCAGGTACACATTTTTACACCTGGAGTGAGGAAAGTCGTGCCAAGGGTGCCAAGGGCACAACATCAGTCGCATGTCCGGGGATTCGAACCCAGGACCTTTGGGTTCTAGGCCAATCAAATCAGCACTTTTTACATGCAATATTGTTTTCTTGTAGGGTGACAGTGGTTAGATTACCTGATGGGGAGGTTGTACTCCAGACGGAAGAGCATCCCCGAGTTGTTGGTATTCTGTTCTCCCCCCTCAGCACCTACATGGCAACTTGGGAGGTCATCGTAGGTCAGTAGTTCAGACCTACAGTACTTCATTTTGAGGATTCCGAGCATTATAGTTTACATACTAGTAGTTCGAAAAATTTCATCTATAGTCTTAATGAAGATTGTATTGTATTGTAGGTCGTAAATGGATAGATTGTTCTTGATAGGAATGCAATGTCAAAATTTTCAAAAGTAAAGCTGAAATTAAAACTTTTATACTTACTGGTAAGTGTTAGTATTTCAAAATGTAACTGATAAAAGATTAGAATACATCAAGTTTCAACTTTTTCAGGGTTGAAAAAAGAGTTAAAGGAAAGGGTATTAAACAGAAAAGAAGTCTGATGTACATGTATATTAAAGTATTTAGTCTTGCTTTCGAGAACAATTTTCTCAATGAAGACACCATTGTTGTTGACATCTTTAAGACTTAAAGGAACAATAAGTGTTAAACTATAACTTCTATATCTTTCCAGGTAAGGGTCCTCCGTACCCCAACCTGCACCTGTGGGACTTGAAGACAGGACAGGTGGCCAAGAGTTTTGTTCACAAGAGACAGACAGACTGGTGAGCCTCTATATAACACATTCTTCTGTATAATGTCATCCCTCTTACACCTTTGGTTCTGTATCTATATTGGTATAGCCAGTATGACTGCCCTTCTGCATAACACTCCAGCTTCACCGGCACGCAGCTGGTTATATTAGGTTTAATGGCATGTCCAGGGCAGTCTCCAGGACCAGACTCAACCCCACAGTAAATGCTTGTTGGAACAGGGGAAAATGTCACTCTGTCCGTCCAAAAATCTGAACTTCATGACATGAAAATGATGAAAATGTATTTTCATAACCTTTAAATGACAGATTTAACAGCAGAAATTCACAACATGGGCCCCAAGCAATGATGGAATGAAAAAAGATTAAAGGTGGGGAATGCCCTGTATCTGCTTCACCGAATCTGTGTACATTCAATTGCAAGTGTTGTTTAAAGCTAAGAGAGAGAGAAAGAGAGAGGTCTTGACATGAATTATGCTAAACAGGTACCAACAAGAGAATCACAACACTGTTTAACAGTTATTCATCCATGTCCCATTCTTTTGTTCTTTCATTCCTTGCACAATCAGCTGTCAAACTTGCTGCATGCTGTAAAAAAGGCCGGTCAAAATATCTCAATATTACTGCTTCACTACGTCATCTAATAAGGATGCTCCTACTATTCTTGGAAGCAACGAGTTCCGCACTCTATACTTCTAGGGGGAAAAAATTGAAAATCTAAACCTGGGTTGATAATTCTGGTACTTGAAAGTATAACTAACCTAGGTTCATGCTAGATTAAGATTGAGGTTGCCTGGAGGTTGGGTTTCATCACTTTACACTTAACCCCCATAGGGAGCCCCAGTGGACAGATGATGAGGTCTTGTGTGCACATGCAGTCAACGAGATCCACCTGTTTGAGAATGGGGACCTCAGTAAGGGTCTTTCTTCATATCACTGTGACTCCTTCATTAAAATTCTTATCTTTTAAGTTTCAAGATAGCATCTTTCTACCCCTACTATTGTGGAGGAACGTTCCAATGTACATTGTAATTTGTAGAATGAACTTTATACTAAAGTCAAAAGCTTTTGCCAGTTGGATACTGTCATTGCCACTGATAGATCTGCTTGGAGATTATGTGCATAGGGCATATGTCAGT
Source organism: Branchiostoma lanceolatum (assembly GCA_035149815.1). Classification (NCBI taxonomy): domain Eukaryota; kingdom Metazoa; phylum Chordata; class Leptocardii; order Amphioxiformes; family Branchiostomatidae; genus Branchiostoma; species Branchiostoma lanceolatum. Next base: position 4,009,142 of record CM068882.1, read on the forward strand.
CTCAATAGCCCTTGGGCCACACAACTTTGCGCAATCACTACAGCAGGGGGCTAGTCCACTGGTAGTGGTGTGTTTTACACTCCCATACTCTTTCCCAAATGCTGAGTGCTAAGCAGAGAAAGCAGAAGGTACAATTTTTAAAGTCTTTGGTATTTTGCCAGGGATTGAACTTAAACATGCCAAACGCATGCATGTCAAACACTCTACTCACTTTGACTTTGCACTGGAAAAAATTTTTTATGTCCCCTCCATATTAAACTTGACTATGTTTGTGACAACTCCAGGCCACATAGCCCGGAAACTAGACGTCCAGAAAGTGGCTGGCTACAAGCTGTCTCCAGGCCCTCCCCCTCACAAGATAGCCGTGTATGTGCCTGGACAGAAGGTACACATATTTTTTACTTTAGAGGCTGAATAAACTTAAATTTGATGATACAGTATATAGAAACCGTTAAGTAATGTAGGAAACTGTAATGGTGATACAGTATGTTTATCTGATACAGTTGATTGAAGAACGAACAGTTTAAACATAATCAATTAATAGCAAAGCTAGTGATATAATTTATTTCAATGACTTCTTTCATTAAAATGGGCAGCTTATAATTACACATTGTGATTACTAATACTGTATAGAACTTATAAGGTTGAATATTGTTGTTGTCTTTTTTCTAGGGAGGTCCGTCCTTTGTCCGTGTGTTTAAGTGCCCTGACTTTGCCACCCCCCTGGCCAATAAGAGCTTCTTCAAGGCAGACAAGGCTGATATCAGGTGGAACAAGAAAGGTAAAACATGGGATGGGGTGGGTAGTAGTGCTGCGTACCTGTACACAGGACGGAAACTGGACTTGTAAATTAAGGTTCAGTTCCCAAAAGAAACCTAACGTAGGGAACCAGTTCTGTGTATGATTTTACATGTATATTTTTCAAATTGCATGTAAAATTTATGCCAACATGTAATTTTACATCTTACCGAAAAAAAAGTATTTCTAGCACACATATACTCCTCTGGACCCAAATCTAGACCTGAACCTGAACATTTGTTTAGGCACACAGCACTAGTGGGGACTGGTGTGGAATTAGACAGAAAAAGTTGTTACTGTAGGAAGGTACATGTATATGTACATGTATATGTAGTTGTGAGAAGAATATAGATGTGCATGTAGCTGTAAAAAAAGTTATCACACATTGGCTATGCAAAGACTTATTGAACTGTCAGTGATCTATTTTATGCACCTTGTTTTTAATAGTCTTTAGATTCACAAGAACCAATGTTCACCCAAACAGGATAGACAGTTTCTAGCATTTGTTCCTGTAAAAGAAGTAGCTTATATTATGTATTACATGTAAAGGAAATACATAGGAAGAATAGTTAACAGAAGTGTCAAGCTAATTGTGGATCTAAAGAAAGTCAAGGTTTATCGGACACTGGGTGAAAGGATATTTATGGTTGTGGCTTTTTTTTAATCCTGAAATTATTTGCTTTGATATGTACAATTTCACCATGCTCAAGCACTTCTCTGTGTTAAGTCCCAGTTACACAAAGCCGAACATGGCTCCCGACCACTATCACAACCATGGTTGGGAGCAGTTTGACCAGTTTTAGGTTAAGAATCAAATTCTGACTCCCAAACACACCCTTACCACCAGCCAACCCATTCCAGACCTACTGTTCACAGCCAAATGTTTTTAAAATGTCAAAACATTCGGCTGGCGCAGCAAACACCAGCCAACTGCGCCAAACCAATTGGTTAAGGGATGGTCGGGAGGCCATATTTGGCTATGTGTAAATGGGGCTTTAACTGTGTACATACGTTTAGGGACAGGTCTTCTGGTCCTATGTGCCACTGAGGTAGACCAGACTGGACAGTCCTACTATGGAGAACAGAACCTGCACTACATCGGGGTGGATGGAGTCAGCAGTATTGTACAGCTCTGTGAGTGTCAGCTGAAATTCTACCTTTTTAAGCCTTTTGGACAAAGAAATATGTTACTATGTGTGTTTTGTGTGTGTGTGTGTGTGTGTGTGTGTGTTTCTGCTTGGTGAGTGTGTGTATGTGTCTGTATATTTGTGTGTGTTTATGTCTGTGTGTGTGTATGTTTGTGTTTGTATGTTTGTGTGTGTGTGTGTGTGTTTGTGTGTGTGTGTGTGAATGTTTGTGTGTATGTTTGTATGTGTGTGCATGTGTATGGGTGTTTGTATATAATTGGTAAAATTTGATTTTATCAACTTTTAGTAGAAGTTAAATTGGTATTTTTCAGACTAACGTTAAATCTTTGTCATTGTATACTGTTATCCACTGCAGGTAGTATCGATACCGTATGTATTATGTTCTAGGAAACAATTGGTAACATTATAGACTACTTGTTTTGTTTGTTTATGTTTTTATCAAGTTAGTGATTGACAAAAAAAGTAGGTTGGAGTTAAGTTGAAAACCTCGTATTATTCTGACATTTTCAGCTAAGAAGGGCCCTATCTACTCTACTGACTGGAATCCTGACTCAACAGAGTTCTGTGTTGTGTACGGATGTATCCTTTATATTCTTGTTTGAGACAGAAACATTGTCTTGTAGTTAGTGTTTTGCATTCGTTAAGATGTGTTGTGCTTGTAAGAGTAGGATTTCACATGTAGAAGAAATGCACTGTTTGAATTCTGAGAATTGTTATTCTTCTATTAATCTTTATATTTTCTCTTGGTGTCTAAGTTTCTATCATAGACAAAATACCAGTAGTAGATGTAAGAAATCCTCAAAAAGCAACTATAGTATACCTTTACCGCCTAAAATGTAGTCACACTGCTAGTAGTATGATACTATATCCGGGCTGTCTCCATCTTTAAGTTTTTTATGTCCCACTCAATGTTTGGGAGCCCATGTTGTTAATTTCTGTTGTTATTTCAAGGTAAGAAAATACATTTTATTCCATGTCATGTCACATAGTTCAGATTTTTTGCACAGATGTCCATCCCAAGAAGCAAATTTCTGTCCCTGTACTATATCCTCATCTCTTGATTTTAATATTTGGTGTCTGTGTGCAAGTGAAGAGAGTTCCTTGACCGAGTACACCCCAGTCATGCCAGCCAAGGCCACTATCTTCAGCCTGAAGTGTGAGCCTGTGTTTGACTTTGGTACAGGACCCAGAAACCTGTGTTCTTATAACCCACAGGGCAACAATATCCTTTCAGTATGACAATAATGAAACTCATATACTTTTGTTCATGATATCTTGTGCTTCTAAATGTATAAAATATAAGCGTTGTATAGTAGTTGTTACCGACTTACCATACTTTGTGCAATGTACAAAAATGTAGAATGATGTGTCTAAGTTCATTCTTGTATGGATGTATTTGATAGTGAATACAACTTTCTAAAAGTATGCTAGATTGAGTTGTTTTGTTTTTACAGGTGTATGATGATTCTTGTGTAAAGTTTGTTATTTCTTTAACCTTTTACTCCTTGCCCTTGCTGGGTTTGGCAACCTTCGGGGGAACATAGTAAGTATTGACTTTTTTGTAATAAAGTTTGTGCCAACTCTTCAAAGACACCAAGTAGTCCTTTGAAAAATGACATCTTTTGAGAAAAGACTACAGTGACATATTTTGTATTCAAAAGAAGTTGGATAATTTTACAGACGTCTGTTTTAAAACTTGCGTAAATCAGAAAACTACGTTCACAAAAGGATCTATGGTACATTATGCTTCATACCAGAAACCTTTTATCATTGTACATTGTACGCAGCCGAATAAATAAATAAATAAATAAAATAAAACCTTTTATCATCGTTTTATCATTGATAATGGTTAGACAACCAGCTAATAAGATACCCAATACAAATATTACTTGACAAGTTTTGTACGTTATCAGATGTTTCAGATAGCATCTGCTTTCTTACCCCAGCCACTTGCAAAAGATAGCGGATGCTATCTGAAACATACGACCACTTACAAAACTTGTCTAGGTGCTTGAGTAACTTCTGTATTGTGTAACTTAAGTTTTATGATTTCTGTTAACTTGCCATTTAGTACCCCGGAATCCAGAGCAATTGTACCGAGTTTCCCCGGCCCGGAGCTTCCCTGGACCTACCCTCCCGCTGGCCCGACAACGTACCCCGCCCCACTTCCCGCTAGCCAAACAAGCTCCGCTCTTTGTACGGCTAGCGGAGATTGGGTGGCTGGTGGAGAGTGGGGCGGGGTAGATCTTCGGGGGGAGCAGAAGGGTAGGCCCGGGTAACTCGGAGCGGGGGCCGGTACATATGCTCTGGATTCCAGGGTAGCCATTTAGGTGATCCCAAAATGTGTTTATTTTGTCTACAGGAAGTTTGGGACAGAAGAAAGCTGCAGAAGATAGCCTTGGTACAGGCCCCTGACACCACCTACTTCGCCTGGTCACCTGATGGTGTCCACTTTGTCACAGCCACCACCTCGCCCAGACTAAGGGTCGGCAATGGGTAAGGACTGAACCATGAGCGGACACTTAAGGGGGTGATCAGGACACTTTGAAATAGGGATTATTGTTAAAGAAAATGAGGGAGAGGATCATGATATAGGAAGATTTGGAATCTAAAATGGTCATGTTTAGTCAGTCTGTCAAAATTAAAGGATACTTATGATAGGCTGGAGGATTACCGAAAAGGAATTCTTGTATTCCCTGCCTCACCCCTCTCTGTTTGAATGGAATGGCCCTCCCTCCCATTCTTTTAGTATGCATAACTTTTACAAAAATTACAACTGATTAACAGAAAATTCAAATTAATGATAGGGGGCGTTCACAATTCTGTGTGTATTCAAGTCCGTATGAGTTGCGTACATGTATTTACATTTTTTGTCTTGGGTAGAGTTTGTGGACGAAAGAATCTTTTTATTTTTGTTCAATAGCCAGGCTACACATCGGTGGGTCAAAGTTAAACACAACTTTTTTCCTGCAAACTTTACCTTAACAGAAAAAAAAGACAATATGCAACTCATACAGACTTGAATGTACACACAAGTGAGTAAAGGCCCTAAACAAGCTGTTCTTTTAACCATCACCACCCCCTCCCAGCTACAAGATGTGGCACTACACCGGCCACCAGCTGGATGAGAAGGCGTTGGGGATGAATGAGGAGCTGTGGGAGGTTGCCTGGCAGACGTATCAGCCTGGTGTGTTCCCTGCAACACAGCTGTCATACCAGCCGGCCAGGGCAGCCGCTCAGACACAAGAAGGTGAGAACTTAAAGATTAAGTTTGCAAATGGACATAATCGTTTTGCTATAGCTTTAATAGGTACATGTACTTGTAATGGTACTTTGTCAGTAGACTCTTGTAATGTCAATTTGTGATAGTCTTATTTGCTGACATTTTCCTCCATTAGCAATACTTATATCTGATCTTGTAGCTTTGTTTCAATTGAAGTGCTTTGATGGATATACAAACCCTTGCTACTTTTACTTAGATACAATTATTACATGTACATCAATTGGGAGTACCTTTTTTGTTCTTCCTGTAGCCAAGCCGGCAGTGTATCGGCCCCCTGGTGCCAGAGCCCTCGGCCACACATCTCCAACCAAACTGGTAAGTATGCAAACTCTCAATTTCTCTTCTACACTCCAAGTGCCTGTGATCAAGCAGGAGTTCAAAAGTTTTACTGTATATGAGGCTAGACTGTGATACAATGGAATTAGCATACAGTCGACACTAATGATCTATATCCTATGCCATCCTTTTCTTTCCCTTTAATGTGTTTTTTATGTTTCTATTGCATGATTATAAAAACTATCATTTGTACCAGTGATGTTCATCTTTCAGATCAAAGTTTATACATTGCATGTTAATTCTTAGGTCCTTCTGTCCTCACCCTCGGCCTCCGGAGCAGGCCCGATATACTCGGTTTGTTACCTCCCATAGCGGCCCTGCCACTTCAAGCCTGTAAAATCGCTTCTGGCGACGTCATCAACACTCGCTCATGAATAATTAATGATCTACCCTTATTTGGCACAAACAGCCGTTATTTTGTCCTCTTCCCAAAGTAACGATATAAGACGTAACCTGATTGGTTGATAGCTTGCCAGCGTCCTTTGTGGTTTGCGTTAGATGAGCTTGAGCAAACCCTCTGATTGGCTGAAAGCTGTAGTGTCGGTGACGTTGCCAGAAGCGATTTTACAGGCTTGGAGTTGTAGGGCTGCTATGGGAGGTAATGAACCGAGCATATCGGGCCTGCTCGGGAGGGTGACTGTCCTGAGCACTACTTAAAGGTACCTTTTATTGTCCTTTGTAGCATGAAGAGGAACTGCCACAGAATGAACGGATGGAGAACAAAGATGGTAACAGGTCTCTTCACATACATTGATAACAGATCATGATTTATACATCTCAAAAAGAAAATAGAAATTCATTCATGTAGATCTACAAGTAACTAGTACACTATGATTGATTGTCAAATATTGCAAAAAAACACAAGAAAGCCACAAGAATGTCATGAAAAGCTTTTTTAATCAGCCTACCACTTAAGCACAAGGATTGTCAAGGTATAGAACATCTTGAAAGAAACTTGTTCATGCACTAGATAATGTTTTCTTCATATGTTATATATGGAAAAACGTAGTTAAATCCATACTCAAGATATTATGTAAAGGCTTTGATTAAATTTGTTACAGAAAACCTCTCCAAAGCAGCACTGAAGAACAAGAAGAAGAGAGAAGCAAAGAAAGCAAAACAACAGCAGCAAGCACCAATGGTATGGAGACAAGTCAAAGTAAAATGATTTCACTGACAGTTCATAATGATATGGAGTGTTAATGTGTTATGCCAACGGGCAGTTATTCCGGCTATACAGTACAGATACAGAGGGATATGGAACTGTTGGCCAACACTATGATTCTCTTTTCTTCACCATGCAGTCCACCCCAAGGGAGTGAAGTATTGTTTTGGGCACGTTTGTATTTGTTTGACAATGTGTTTCTTCCCAATACACAACCAGGTCAAAAGATACAAAAACAGAAGTTCTGCTGCAGTACAAAGGTCACACACCAGGGGGCCCAAAATCGACCTTGAATGTCGGCTTCAGTTCATAACACCCGCCCACATATCAAATATCATCGTAATCCATCAAGAGGTTCTTGAGTTATGCAGAAATACAGACACCCGCACAGACACACCCAAAACTATATCTCCATTTTTCATGGAGATAATTATAGATATCAGCACTGAGAATGTATGGCAACATGTTACCTGTGTATGTTTCGCGTACCGGTTACACTTTGTTATACAGCCTGAGTGCTGGTATATTTGTCTGTGGAACTGGAACAGTTGCAAAGCATTATCGATAAGGGGTTGAAGTCTACCATGATCTCTCTTTAACATGTTTTGCATTGATAATTTAGACATCAGAGACAACATTTTTTGCTTGTTTGCATATCAGGATGCTCGTAGCCAGGAGCAGAGGGATGCTCTTGCCATGGCAACACACATCCTGGGCACCCCGCCCCCTTCTGTCACCAGTACAGCGGTTAGTGCTGACTCCGAGAAGAAAATCAAAGGACTAAAGAAGGTACTGTCTTGTAGAGTTTGGGTTTGAACTTTTAATCTGTGACTCATGATATACATTAGAATATAAACATATTTTAAATAATAGGGTACATGTGAATACATGAATCTTTAAAAAGATGTGGAAGACATACTTTGTATGTTGAAAATCAACTCTTCATCCTTTTGACTTCAGAAATCCTTGCTGTGTATTTATGCTGTTTTTGTTTAATATTTCTGGACAGAAACTGAGACAAATAGAGCAGCTTAAGGAGCAACAGAAGTCTGGAAAACCGCTGGAGTCAAACCAGGTAAGGTTTTTTTCTTGACTTCTTGTTCTTTAGTATTGAAATTTTATTGTCTAAACATAGCTCTAAACATAGAACATTCTCTTACCTTTGTGACCATAGGGTAAATTTTCAAAATTTATGATTACATGATTTTGCTTAAGAGACCAAAAGGTACTGTAAAAAGTGAGTCATAGCTTCAATGTTGAGTACTAGTACCCAGCCAATGGAAACATTGGTGTGCAACCTATCTGAGGTCCTTTCCATGTATTTTATCTATAAAATGTCTCCCACCTATGTTTCAGCTTGAGAAGATAAAGGGAGAAGCTGCCTTACTAAAGGAACTGGAACAGCTGGAACTGGGAAGTTAGCAACAAAGACAAGTCTATAGTGACGATAGTGTAGACATCACTAGTCTAGTTTTGCACTGAACACCTTGAAAACCTTGACTATTGTCATTGTCACTACAGTTCTTATTAAAAGGGTACTCGAGCATCATTTGTTACATGATATTCTTGTTTGAAGAAGCGTGTTAAGCTGGATGATTATTGTCCTATATCCTAAATATGTACTTCTATTTGTTTTGTTTAAAGGCAGGCTAAACTTAATTTTGTAAAGCATACTGCAGTATGTTAAGTATACCACTAAGACCAGTTATGACTTCTTTTACATGAGTCTATCATAGATAAGCATTTTTACAATATTTGAAATTCGCGGTGTGGTGATGTAATACTGGCGATGTCCAAAGAGCTTTGACCTTTGTGATGTCAGATTCCGATTCGGCCACACCTGCACCATAGGAATTGCTCCGACTCGGAATCTGACGTCACAAAGGTCTTTGGACATCGCCAGTATTACATCACCACGCCGCGAATTTCAAATGTTGTAAAAACGCTAATCTATGATGGACTAGTGTAAAAGAAGTCAGAACTGGTCTTAGTGGTATATTTAACATACTGCAGTATGCTTTACGAAATTAAGTTTAGCCTGCCTTTAAAGATACTGATCCGCCCATCTACCTTTTTAATGGGATAACCCACTCAAAGATATATTGCAGCTTATTACTTACAGCGTTAAAGAGAAAATAAGTACAAACAATTTATAAGATATTGTTCAAAGAAGCTTAACAAATGTTAATAAACGTCAGAGAGTGTAACAAGCCTTCTGGTATTGATGACTATAAACAACTACTTAACTTGCCAAATAGGAAGGCCAGTTTGCATGGCTATTTACAGCAGTAACTTTACCTATGGAAATCTAAAAGTAAGATCAATGCTTTTACCAGTGTATGGTATAGCTGTAAGTCTGAGAGAACCTGTTCATCAACTATCATGATCTAGCCTTTACGAAAGGGCTTCCCACAGATTCAATGGCAAGCACACTTATTGATCTATCTTCATATTAGATCATGATTATTCAAAACAATTTCAGATGTTTCTCAGCTTATTTTCCACAGCTTAAACAAAAAATAAAGAAATCTGCTCTTCACCAGAAACATTGAAATATTGTATTTTCTACTTTCTCTTTCAAGGTACATGACCATAATATTTTAAATACACAATATCAATTAATGAATAACATCTTGTCCAATCTAATCTAAACTGACAATAAATGTCTCACGATACAAGTAGGAAACTCACTCCTGTACATTGTGGATAGCAGCCCAGTACTCTTAAGCTTTGACACAAAATCTTGTTTCTTTTATTCTAGTTTGGATGACTTAACAATTTTTCTTTAAGCTCAGCGTTTTCCTGTTGCATCATTCTCTCCTTCTCCAAACTAATGCTCCTCTCTTGTCGCATCTTCCTGTTGTTTTCCCTCAGCGTTTGATTCTCCTCTTTCAGCTGAGACATGTAACGGTAACTTCTCTGCTTTAGTTTCTCCTGACTTGCTAAGAGTTCGACCAGGTTGGAGTTTTCCAGTTGCATCCTTGCTAGGTTGCTACGAAGTGAGCTGGCCCTTTGTTGCAGATTCTTGTAGTCTTCCTTCAGTGTGTGATTCGCTTCTTCAAGATTGGCGATGTATTCAAGATCTCTCTCCTTTAGTTCATGGGGATTTGTCGGCTTTTCTCCAAGCTCAGAATTTTCTTGTTGTGTTGTTTTTCGGTTGTCGTGACTGGTACTGCATTGCTGTTCATAGCAATCTTTCCTGGCCTTTAAGACTTCATCTTTAAGCTTCTTATTTGTATTTTTCTTTTCCTTTTTGGATGAGTCGTGAACAAAGCATGCTGTAAAGAGGGAAGATTCGTCAGCATTACAATTCACTTGAAAGTTCATATTGTGTTGGTAAACATAGAAGTTGAATTGTAATTTGCAACACACACAAATTGGACTTACTAAAATCTTTGACAATGACAAGTTGATCAGTCAAAAATTTGGGTAAGTCCATTTTTTTATTGGAAGTTACAGTTCAACTTTGATAGACAGGATTGGTATGACTTGGAATACAGCAAATAAATCTACAAGATTTTACAACTAATTCAGAAGTTGTTCACAACTAAAAGCTGCCTTCTCACATACTCAAGTCTATATAACCTCCTTGCATACTCTATACACATTCTACAGGGCGTGGGAACCTAAAGGGCCTACTAAGTAAACCTGTTTATTAGATTATTTCTCATGAACCGTACACACACACACATGAACATTTTGAAAGGTAACAACGTAGAGTTATAACAAAGCATAGTATGCTCACATAACAGCATAAATATGCCAAACAGTGATCATACCACTTTTTTCTATGCCAGTTATGCTCCTTGAAAGAACACTGAAAGAAAAGCCATTGGTCAACAAAGACAATGAAAAAGTGAGTCCAGCGAACATGAAGTTTACACATATAATCAAGAATCGTGTCTGAGAAAATGTGTTGCAGCAAGGGTACGTACCAAAAAGGAACAAGAGGACGAGGCCTGGCATCAAGAAAAACGCCAGCCCGCCCCAGTTGTCTACAGAGATATCGCCTGCCATCTGTGGGTCAGATCACTCTCTTCCATACATATCATCTCTGTGCAACTCTGTCACACCATGTGATTTTTTCCCAGGCCAATTTTTTCCCAACCAATAGGAAGTACTGTGAACAAAATGAGTGACATAGTAACAATAGATCTATCCCGAAGCCACGCCCCCTGTTCTATTTCGAACACCTCCTTCAAAAACAGCGCTTGACGGACAGAAATGGCGGCCGTCGCTAGGCTTTCAATAATGCCAACTGACTTCGGTTTAGTAGCTTTTTCTGTTGCACTGAAGTCCTTTCAGAGCGGGCCAAAAAAAATAGAACTGAAGATAGAATTGAAGATAGTCGCGTCAATAACGTGCTATGTACAATCAAAGCCACACATATTACGCTTAACGAAATTTACCGATAACGCTTAACATTGAATTAAGCTGATGAGCAACAATTTACGGTAAAATAGCCCGCTATGCCTCACAGAAGAAGGCATGTATCCTGTCAATAACAGACATTTTCGCATAATTGACAGGATCATTCTGTAAGAAAATTCTTTTATTGACAGGATTATCAAATAGGCTGTAATATAACAGCACCAACCGCCGACAAGGGTCAAGGACAGCATCAATTTTGTAACAGAACTGAGTTGTGTACGATATCAAGGATATAGACTTCCCAAGAAAGCCTTCAGTTTGCGAACGTGCGACGACCGAGCGGCTGATTTTACCGGGCCCTAGAGGGGTTTTCTAAAGGCCATCGAAACTGTTTAATGCTAGGGCCACATTACCATGCCTGGGCCCGACCGGACTGTTTAAGAAAACAAAGAATAAAAAATGCATATCAAGATTATACTAGTACGTAATTTAAGGTAAGAATTAATATGTTTATGTTCTTTGTGTTTTATTGTCTTTTATATCGTATTTTCGTTCCTGCAAGCTACCCGGCCGGGCCCCGCTTTGGAAATATGACCCTCGCATCGCACGCATAGAAACCGGATTACTACATTTCTATTCAATGATCGATACTATATATGACGAAATGCATTTCAAATACAGTCAATACACTAGTATTTTCTATTGTTCACATCCCATTTTGTGTCCGAAGCGTAAACAACTCTTTGGGAGTGTACGTTAAAGTCCGCGGTGTTCGCGGTTCAGAAATGGAGCCACTTAAGATTAAAGTCAGAGATCTTTCACGCTTGCCGCGTCCAGAATATAGTGAACCACCGGAAGAAGTGGGTAAATTCTCACGGTCTTCAGATATAATCTTCTGCGATGATCGAAACCTGAAGTACTACAGGGAACCAGTGAACGTCGATCTTGACCTGGACCAGGGTTTTGCTGAAAATAAGCTGGTGCTATGGAAGGATGATCCTCATATGCATGATTTGCACCACATTTTGAAATGGATTGAAAAGGATCTACCTGACAACCCAAGGTAATTACATGTATCATGTCTTGTCACAATTTGAGGTTACGATGTAGGCATATATAGGAAGGTTTCTAAAATAGATTAAGCGTCGAGGGCTGGTTAAATAAATACCCAGGTCCGAACTTAATCCGGGCAGGTACACCCTTTTTTTAACTCCTTTCATTTTCAAAATCACGGCACGGTGCCGAGATCGAGGTGTAGACCTTGGATAACGCCAAAGTTGGTCATATTTGTACCGGGGGACTAGTACTGGTCATGTGAAAATGTTGATCACTGCTGCCGCGGTAGGGTACGATTTTCTCGTCAACTATGCCTGGCACCGCTGAACACCCGCCATTTTGGGTTCTGCGTTACCGCACGTACGTAGTCGACACGAAGATAGTGCCAGTCTGAAATATTTAGTGTCCTTCGCAGTACATATAATAACATTACCATGCAAAATATGTCACAAGGGAAGTCCTCTGGTATACATTATTGTTGACCAACCTTCTACCAAACTGTGGTTCAAATGGTGTTTTAAGTGCAATATGAACTTTTTTCTGCATGGACTTTGTCCAGTGACCGTTTGACTCACTGTTTGAATGAATGAAATCTGAGATTTAAGTCAGATTTGATATTAGAATGTAGTCTTGATCAATAAACTTGATCGAAACCACGACGAAATATCTACATAAGGAACGCGTTTTCAGTCCAGTCAACACACTTATATTTTTCACAAAGGACTTTGCGCACTATTATTAGTCTCCAAGCAGACCTACGGGTTGCAAAGACCGTATCCAACTGGCAGAAGGAGTTTTTATAGCCAATATAAACTCCTTCTGCCAGTTGGATACGGTCTTTGCAACCCGTAGGTCTGCTTGGAGACTACACTATTATACCCCCGAAGTGTGAACGACGCCCCCAATATGTGTCCAGTCCATAAGGAATGATTATTTTGGTCATACAAGTGATGGAATTCTATATTTTACTTGAATGGTAAAGTTTATAAGGAACAAGCAGTGAATAACGTAGCTACCTAATGTTTCAGCCTTTTGTCCGATGTGGCCTTCGTGACTTTGAGAAGTCACCTCAAGAAGGTCATGTGTTCTCCGTACCCCTCGTGGCGCGATCGAGGCTGGAAGTTGGCGGTGACGAAGTTCCATGGCATCTGGTACATCAGCGGTGCTCAGCCGCAACGGAAGGAGAAACTCTCGGATGAGGAGAAGTTAGGCTTATACCGGGGTCACAAGATGGAGCAGTATCTGACAGCAGGTAATTACACGACAAAACGGGCTGGACGGAGGACTGAACTTGTTTTATATATAAGTCAATGAACATTTTTCTCGAATTGTGCTAATACAGTTTTACGGCATTATTTTCTTTTCTACATTTTTGAAGTGCGTTTGTCGGGGGGGGGGGCACGTCTACTTTCTTTTCGGAAACCAGTTTTATTTTCATTTCTGGATTTTTCAATGAAGTTTATGTATATATGTATATATATATTTTTTCACATTTTGTTTTTTTCAGTCTTTTCAGGTTAACTTAATGTTACCTTGATTTTCGTCCATCCTTTTTTTCTCCCTCTTCATATCGATAAATCGACATGTACCATTATCGATATGTGACTTACTGCAGGGGATTTCCACAATTCATGGAGCATATAAAGAACTAGAGTTCCACGACCTCATACCTTAGCCAAATGATTTTAACCTTTATGACTGACATATTAGGAGTGTTTCTCATCAATTATAAGTCATACCAGTTGATCGTCTTCACCCAAATAACAGAAGTTGTCTTAAGTATGAGTTAAACAAAGGTTATGCAAACATATATAATCAATTATGCAAATGAGGTCCTTATTAGCATAATTTGATGCAACGATGTTCACATTCACATGACTTCCAAATGCCACAAGTATGTAATTGCCATCCTTTACCTGTAAGGAATTCTAGTAGTTTCTCATTTATTATGCAAATTAGGCCTACAATTGCATATTTTCTATCTATCAACATTCCTCTCTTCCTCAGTTTCAAATGTGACATATTTGAATAGTCATATCATGGAACACAGCAGATTTTTAAAATTGTCTCATTAAATATGCAAATTAGAATCTGATTTGCATAATCATCGTCCAATCATACAAAGTATCACGTAAGCTTTCTACTTACCAAAATTCATGACCATCCATCAAGCCCTTCTTGAGTTATTACCTTTCAAAGTCTGAAGCAAAACCTGCTCCTGCAGTTCCAAAAAAGCCGGTAGGGGGCCAAAACCTATACCACTTACTCTCTGTCCAAAGAGCTATCTACCACTCAAAAATCAGGACCATAGCATGTCCAGAACACGAGATATCAAAACTGGAAGTTCTGCTGCAGTACCATAACAAGCCGCTAGGGGACCCAAAATCTAATTATTTCCAAGTCTCATCAAGACCTACCCACCTACCAAATATCAACACAATCCATCCAAGACTTCTCGAGTTATGCTGTTGGTTACAAACACACACACACACAAACGCTACCCTCTGCATAACCTTCTCGGTGAAGGTAAATATACATGTATAACAAACCGAGATAAATATTTCGAGTAGTGTGACGACAAATGCATCTATTGTCATTACCTAATATATAGATTATTGATGTCACTCATTTTAATACAGGGAATGCTGATTTAAGCAGAGACGCGTAATCTATTCTTTCATAAGAAAAATATGCTTTGAGTAACGCACAATTATAAACTAAACAGCAGTGCAAATTGGAAGGAAGTAGACAACGCACACAGCTCTTCTGGCCATCCCCCTCTATAATCAGTCTTTTCGAAACAAGTTTCAAATGTAATAGCCGACACAAAAATTGGACTTTCCCAAATTTTCGACTGTATAATACCAGTCTTCATCAAGGAATGAGCAAACCACCGCTGGCTATTACAGTTGAATTAAAACTTGTTTCAGAATGACTTCCACCAACACAGATATGAACTTTCAAGCTAATAATCAGTCTTGCGTACCTCTCTTCTAACTAAAGACGAACCAGGAGGAGAACCGAACACCGATGCAATAATCGACCTGAATGAAGGGTTTTACACCGTGGTGAAGTCCACCCTGAACGCCCGGCACCGCCTCCTGTTCTCTGCTGAGGTGGACGCCCGGCTGCGGGAACCCGAGCTGTCCCCACCAGCATGCTACGTGGAGATCAAGACGAGGCTGTATAATCAGAAAGATGAATCAGACTTTTGCGGGTAAACAATAACATAAACCAATAACAATACATCATGCATACTTACTCACAATCGGCTGTGACCGGAGGGATAGAAAGAGTTGGGAATCAGTTGGCGACTGGTTGGCTGGTGGTTGGGAGAAGTTAGAAGTGGCCGGGCGTGGTAGTTCGTTTCCCACCTCCGCCGGAGCGTATGACAACAACGTGGGCCTTCAGGCACACAAAAATTTACAACAATGATCCTCTTCAAGTATCGATACATCCAAACCTTACAAATCTCATTGTCCCTTGTTGTTAGGACGTTGCAGAAGTGCTGGGTGCAGTCATACCTGGTGGGCGTGCCGGAAATAGTGTTTGGTTTCCACGTGCACGACCCTGACAACGAGGGCGTGGTCATGGTCAACAGTATCAAGCACTTCCGCACAGAAGACATACGTAGCAAGGTGATCAGTAATATTTTTCTCTTTTTCTTTTTGCAATTGCGAGCTTAAAACAAACGCAAAAGTTAAATCGCTGCTTATGGGGATCAAAACAATGTTGAAACTGCAAACGCGTTTGGTTTGTTAGGTCCTACACATTGTGTTGTTTTATACATCTTTGAGAATGATCGATTAGATACTATAAAACCAGGAAAAGAAGATTGCGTGATAAAATAGTTTCCTCGGTGCAAGTCGTTGTTCACTCATTCCTCCTTTCACCTGATCATAGTTCTATTCACTCATTATTCCATTTAGTCATTCATTCATTCATTCATCCATTCATTTGTCTTTATTCCTTTCGCCATACAGGCTAAAGACGGAAGTAAGTGGAAGGCATCTGTTTGTAAGAAGTTAGACAAATTTCTGTCCTTCGTCAAGGAACATGCGACTGAAGACGATGCAAGGTACGTTTAAAGCGTTGTTGATTTGATTGTATGGACCTTTTGGGACCCTAAAACTCAGACGCGAGCGTGCGAATAAAAACAGTTTGGTAAAATCAAAAAGTTGCCTTCATTATGACATCTACGTGGTCCGGAAGGATGAACAAAACTGAACACAGAGATTATGGTATGCCGAAATATAGATTCTTAATTTTTGCTCTTTCTTCTTTGACTTTGGCATTCTAACAACATTAGTATCCATTTTCCGAAATATGTTTTGCAACTTACAGCATATATTTATATATTTTTTTTTCATTTTGCAACTGCTTACTTGGACTTTTCTGGTTTTAGATACAGTTCGTCAAATTAGTACCATCCGCTTATACAACCAGATAAGAAAACTGTGCTATGTCGTTGTGTATGCTTTTAAAGACGGTCTAAAAATCAGCGTCATTGATCTTTGTTTTCTAATACATATATAGTGTTAATTCCAAAAAAGATAAGAGATGAAGTTATATCACAATATAGAATGCCATCACTCTTTGCCTTCTAACAGTTATAGACGTTGGAACTTAGAAATCAGTTTGACAAACTGGTTGTAACTCTAACGTCAATAACCTATAATTCATGTTCCAGATTGTACATTATGTAATCCATAACTGTTTCATTGTGTCATACCCGACAGCGTTGTCTACCTGTTTCAACGAGAAGCGCATGCAGAGGTTATGAGCTGCCGTAAAGAGCCCAGGGGGTCTCAAGCTCAATCTCAACACAAGCTTCCCCAGTGGTACATTGATGCTGTCCAACTGCTGACGAGCGAGAATCAGCAATCTGTCAATGAACAGCAGAGCGATGTATGTTAAAACGGTTTCTAATCAGAAACAATAGAAACAAGAGTTCGGAGACCTCATATCTCAACGAACTATTCTGTTTACGCAAATGACTTACAAATGCATGAATTCTGCAAATTAGGAATTCATTAGCGTAATTGCTATCTGTTGATGTTCCACTTGCCATAAACCACACGTTTCATGTATTTGAGTCTTATGAGGGATATTGCTGCAAATATAGATTTTCTTTATAAATTATGCAAATTTTGTCTCAATTAGCATAAGTTTCACTTCATTGTGCACATCTCTGTCTTACCTACCTGCATGCTAAATATCATGGAAATCTGTCAATCCTTTGTTCAGTTATCCTCCTAATAACTTTTTCACAATAGCACCCCTGCAGTTCCAGAGCAAGCTGCTAGGGGGCCCAAACCTACACCACTTTTTTCAGTACATCACAAGCTATCTGCCACCTAAAAATCAAGACCGCAGCCCGTGCAGGTCAAATGATACAAAAACGGAAGTTCTGCTGCAGTACCAAGGTCAAATACCAGGGGGCCCGAAATCGACCTTGAATTTCGGCTTCCCAACACCTGCTCACATGTCAAATATAATTGTAATCCACCAAGAGATTCTTGAGTTATGCTGACTACAGTTGTCCGGAAACACAAACAGACAGAGATAACAAGAGTTCGGAGACCTCATATCTCCATGAAATATTTTGATTATGCAAAAGACTTCCACTTTTACATGGTCATGTACAAATTTTAAGAAATCAGAAAAAAAATAGAAGTATTCAGAAGAAATAGAAGTAATGCAAAGAAATGGGAGTAATCAGAAGTAACGGATGTAATAGAATTGCTTAGAAATAAGCAGGCGTTATAGAAGTAATTAGAAGTGACCTTAGAAGTAACCAGGAATAATAGAATTAATCCGAAAAATGGAAGTAATCAAATTTATAGAAATAATAGAATCATTGAGTAGTAATCGGAAGTAATAGGAAAATAAGAACTACTTACAATGTAGAAGAAATCTTCCGTGTGTGTGTGTGTGTGTGCCAGTGTGCGTGCGTGTGTCTGTGTGTTTGTGTTACCGGACTTTTGCAGTCAGCATACCCCAAGTACCTATGGATGGATTACAATGATATTTGGTATGTGGCGAGGCTGGACTGTGATGCAATGGAGTTGACATTCAGTCCACACTATTCAAATCCTTTTTTTCTTCCCTGTAATCTGTTCCTAGTTTGATTTCTTGGGTGTGATTATAACTCCTAGTATTTGTACCAATGGGATTCATCTTTCAGCTCAAAGTGTATGCATTGTTACGTTGAATGTTAGGTCCTCTATTATTATCCTGTGCACTGCTGTAAAAGGTTACTTAATACATTTTATTGTTATCTGTAGCATGGAGAGGAGATGCAACAGAATGAGCGAATGGAGAACGAAAATGGTAACAAGGTTTCTTTACATACATTTGATACCAGAACATTATTTGTCATCTTAAAAAGGAAACAGAAATGCATTCATCTGCACATTCAAGTTACTGATTCTATTATTGTCAACTATTGTGAAAACACAAGAAACACACAGAATGTCAGGAAGCATCCAATTATAGTTTATTTAATCAGCTCATGTACAACGAGGTTTAAGGTATAGAACATCTTGAAAGATAGTGTTAATGTACTAGATATCATTTTCTTCATGTGTAATATGGAAAAACTTAGTTAAATTCCATGGTTGATGAGGTAGTATGTAAAACGGTAAACTGATGTGTATATTTCTCTGTTACAGAAAATCTCTCCAAAGCGGCACGGAAGAACAAGAAGAGGAGGGAAGCAAAGAAAGCAAAACAACAGCATCAGCAACAAACACCAGTGGTATGGATACAAGTCAAAATAAAATGATTTCACTAGTCTGAAAGTTCATAATGATATGGAGCGTTGGTGTGTTACGCCAAAGGGTGGTTACCCTGGCTATATACACTTCAGATACAGAGTCATAAAAGTAAAAAGTGGTCAAACCTCAGCTGACTGAGGACGAAGCATGGCCCTTTTTTGTTAGCTAGTAGTGCAATGCAGATTCAATACAGCTTGCGTACATGTATTTAGCCAAGGCCACCCCACTCCTCTCGATAAGTGTGTTGGGTTCTTTTACACGTGGCATGTATGGAATTGTAGGACAATACTACAACCGTTCTCCCTCCACCCCTAGGAACTGATGTATTGTCTTTGGCACGTTTGTGTTTCTAATACGGGGTGTTTCTTACCAACATGTATGTACATGTAACATGTGATGCCATACATCCTCAGTGCTGCTATGTGTAAGGGGGCAAAGTCTGTTCATTTTACCATGGCATTACTATTAGTTATTTTCCTGTCAGAGATATGATTCTTTTCCCTTGTTTCTTTATCAGGATGCTCGCAACCAGGAACAGATCCTGGGTACCCCGCCCCCTTCTGTCATCAGCACGGGGGCTAGTTCCGCCTCCGAGAAGAAAATGAAAAGACTTAAGAAGGTGTTTATAGAGTTTGGGTTTTACACTTCTTATCTGTGACGCATAGTCATGCATTACATGCCTTTGAAAAAACATTTCAAAGAATAGCGTAACGTTACATGTAGATACATGAATCTTTAAAAAGATGTAGAAGGTATTCTCTGTTGAAAATCAAGTCTTCATTCTTTTGGCTTGAGAAATCCTTGCAGTGTATTTATGCATTTTTTTGCCGAATTTTTCTGCACAGAAACTTGGGCAAATAGAGCAACTTAAGGAGAAACAGAAGTCTGGGAAACCGCTGGATTCAGACCAGGTAAGGTTTTTTTCATGTTTTTTCTTGTTCTTCAGTGTTGAAATTGCTTTGTCGAAAAACAGCTATAGGCATAAGAACATTCTTTTACCTCTGTGAACATACGGTAACTTTCTAAAATTTAATGACTTCATAATGTAATTACATTAAATTTGCCTAGGTTAAGAAAAAGCACAGTAAAAAGTGAGTCATAGTTTCAATGTTGAGTAGGCAGCCGATCATAAGGAACGTTGGTATGCAACTTATTTGAGGTCTTTTCTGTGTATTTCTTGTAGTGTGAAAATATCTCCCACATATGTTTCAGCTTAAGAAGATAAAGGGGGAAGCTGCCTTACGTAAGGAACTGGAGCAGCTGGAACTGGGAAGTTAGCAACAAAGACAAGTCTATAGTGACGATAGTGTAGACATCACTAGTCTAGTTTTGCACTGAACACCTTGAAAACTTTGACTACTAGTATATTGTCGTTGTCACTACAGTTCACATTGAAGAGCACTGGAGCATCATTTGTTACATGATATTCTCGTTTGAAGAGGCATGTTAAGCTGGATATTCTTTATCCTACTATGTACTTCTTTTTGTTTTGTTTTAAGATACTGATCCACCCATGTACCTTTTAAATGGGATAACCCACACAAAGATATATTGCAACTAATTATTTACAGTTACAGCGTTAGATAAGTACAAAGAATTTAAAATATATTGTTCAAACAAGCTTTACAAAGGTTGATAAAACTCAGAGAGTGTTAAACAAGCCTTCTGGTATTGATGACTGTAACAACTACTTACTAGTAACTTGCCAAATATTAAGGCCAATATGTATGGCTAATTAAGAACAGTAACTTTACCTATGGAAATATAAAAGTAAGATCAATGCTTTTACCAGTATATGGTATAGCTGTAAGTCGGGGAGAACCTGTTCATCAAATATCATGATCTAGCCTTCACAAAGGGGATTCCCACAGATTCAATGGCAAGCACACATACTGATCTTTATATCAGATCATGATTATTAGAAATGTTCATGATGTTTCTCAGCTTAAACAGAAAATAAAGAAATCTGGTCTTGACCTGAAAATTTGAAATATTGATTACAGTGTTTTCTACTTTCTCTTTCAAGGTACATGTCTGCTACATTTTAAATACACAATATCAAAAAGTAAATGAATAACGTCTTGTGCAATCTAATTTAAACTGACAATAAAAGCCCCACAATACAAGTAGAATACATTGTGGATAGCAGCCCAGTACTCTTAATCAAGCTTTGACACAAAATCTTGTTTCATTTATTCTAGTTTGGATGACTTGACAATTTTTCTTTAAGCTCAGAATTCTCCTGCAGCATCATTCTCACTTTCTCCAAACTAAAACGACAGTTTCTCCTTCTCTCTCTCTACCTCCCGCTTCCGAAGTGCCACATGTTGCCACATCACGAACCCATGATCCTCTGGTCTTGGTCCACAGTGGTTATCGTACGTGAAAATTTCACGTAGCCCAGCCGGAACACCAAGACCTCGTGCATGAATGTTGGTCTTTGCTTCTCCCAACATCTGTTCTTCTAAGAGCTCACGATGCGAGCGGCTTTTTAAGGGATTGTAGTCACTACATTTCATGTCCTGTCTTTTTAGTAGCAGCTTCTCTAGCCTAGAAAGGTACTCCTCTTTTGCACGGATGTCTTGCGCCTTCTGCCTGTATGCTTCATGTCGGCATTCTTTTAATTTCCTTTCAAGTTGGTCCACCTCTGTCTTGCAATTGGTGTTTTGCAGTTCTGTCTTGGTGTGTTGGAGTTCTATCTTGGTGTGTTGGAGTACTGTCTTGGTGTGTTGTGGTTCTTTTAACATCTGGTCCACCCGTATCTGGGTGTGTTGGGGTTCTTTTTCCAGGTTTTCTTTCTCCCTTTTGTCTGCCTTGTGGACAATCCAAGCTGTAAAAAAAAAAAATGAAAGCAGGATATGCTACTGCAATAGTGTGATAATGTGTTTATTTAAACCTCAAGGCATTCTTTTCTATACCTACACTCTCAAGTAGTTCCAGACAGGTTGCTGAAGCAAAGGGGGGTGAGGGGTTTGTGATCGGAACAGGAAGTGTGGAATGGACCAATGTTTTAACGTATAGATCTATAAATAGCAGCAGAAGTATCAGAACTGTCATTTACTGCATGCTGACTACATTATAATAACATCATTTTTCAGGCAGATGACCTTTGAGTTTGGTGAAAAGCCCTGGGTACACTTTCCTGACTTTTCCCCACACAGTATACTAAACTGAATTAATAAATATGCTACATGATATAATCCAACATTCATGCCGACAAGTGGAGGCACCACGGCGGGTCCGGGTATGATGAAACCCAGCCAGCCCCATCAGTCCGGCTCACCGTTCCCTGATGCTTCAGGACAATTCAGGTTGTTCTCCCGCATTTGTAAGGCAGAGATTTGCGCCACTTGTGTATGTATGGCTTCCAGATATGCTAATCCTAAGGGAAAGTACACAAAAGCAAAGTGTGATTACAATACAGTAACGTTACTAGTACATGTGTTGTATCTGATATATCTAAATGTCAGACTACGAAAGTAAACTCACCCACAAATGGGAACGTTAGCTTCTTATGTCAACTGTCCATTTAATCGTGAAGATATGTTAACTTGGGAACCTATATCAGAATCTATATGGCATGGAATTCCATGACCTGAGTTATCCAATTGAATATAAATGTATAACTGAAGGAGCAATCAAACAGAAAGGAAAATACAACATCTTAGTTAGAGCAAGTAAATGGCTAAAAAACACAGACCTATTCACAAAGGTAGAATTGAAAAGTAACTTGACAAACCTGAATAGACTGCTTGACTTACTAAGTGTTCAGTACCAGTGGGCGTAACTTGCAGCCTTGTGACAGTCTGCTGACATGGCCAGTATTGTTGTGTAACCATGGTAAGATGTGATTCAGCCAATCATATCTGTTCCTTATTTTGGAATTTGGACTCAAGTTGGCTGAGCCCTTGTTAATGTTATGTCTGTTTATCTCTGTTAATAGTTGACCATTGGAACAAAGTACATGCAAAGGTGTATGAAATCAATGTGACATACATTTGTATGAATCAAAAACAAAGATCTTGTGAATTTGAACCTGAAAAAATGCCAGGAATTTGAAATTTTTAGAAGTTCATGGACTGGAGTCTATAATCTTTTATGGTTTTGGACTTTATTGTCAATGTCACTACATACAGTGCTCATTGAATGATGTTTATTGGTAAAATTTGTTGCATATTGCCTGTTTAAGGAAGCATGTTAAGCTATATAAATGATCATAAATCAGTCAATAATGCCAACAGACCCTGCTTTTTGTTTACAATTAATGTGATAAACCTTGCTATTGCCTATATACTGATTTATATGGAGACCAAGACACACAAATTTTGCATTTGCCAACGAATTCTCACCCCAAGTTTTGCTATAACTGTAACTCCATGACAATGTAATTACAATTTACATGAAATTTATATACATCATATACAATGCACATTCCTTCCTAGCAGCAGTAACTGTCTTTGTGATCTTTCTTTAATATCAAGATTCCTCTTGTGGACATCCCTTGTTCACGTTACATTGTCACTGTCATTTACTAAAATGTTACAATGTAATTGCAGCCTGTAATCCAACCATCTTTTACCTTTAACATCAAAAGACAAATGTGCTGTATTTGGGAACAGTTGATTATTGACATCTGGAGATCTTGGTTATAAAAAGATACCAGTAATACTCTAGCATATTAATTTACTATTAGACAATGGACCAATCACAGAATCCATTATCTCATTTCATTGATTAAAATTTTAACCCTCAGCTGACTTACATTATAACTTCTACAAAATTGGTGAATGTTTCTCAGCCTACATCAATAGAAATTGTGACACAGGGAACTACTAGTATGTGCTGCATTAAGACACTATTCATGGTTTTAAACTACATGGTTTCACAACATGTTTCAATGTCTGCTTCAGACTAACTAGTCAGAGAGAATGTACTAATATGTCTATAAAGCTTCTTGAGCATTTGTTGTTGTTAACTTTGCAGCAGTAGTAGTAATAGTAGTCCACTGTGTTCTCTGCTAGTAGTAGTGCCTAGTGGCAAATCGGTCAGCAATTTTCCTTGCTGTTTCTGTAGTAGAGTATATTTTTTTTGCAGAAAAGGGTTGAGGCACCTCCTCAAACACGCGACCCACATTTTTCAGTCCCTTCTTAAAGACAGCAGCCCCAACCAAAATGCCCTTCCCAGGATTGAACCAGGATCTCACAGTTACCGACATATTGGAAACAGGAGTTCAACTGTGAGGGTGCTACCAGTTAAGCCATAGGGACGTCCCTACAGCTATTCTAGCATGGGTTTTGTTAATTCTTTCGTGGATCCTGAGCCAATCTCTCAGCCAACAGTTTGTATTTCTCCCTCTCTACCTCCATCTTCCACTGCCTCCAAAATGTCCACATTAGTTTCCCATGATCCTCTTGTCTCGGCGCACAGTAGTCGTCGTACTTGAAGATTTCGCGCAGAGCGGCCGGGACACGGAGACCTCGAGCATGAACGTTGGCGTCCGCCTCTCCCAACATCTCTCGTTCTAAGTGCTCGCGATGCCAACTGCTCTTCATGGGGTTCCAGTAACTACATTTCATGTCCTGCCTATCTCGTAGCTGTTTCTCCAGCTTGGTAAGGTACTCCTCCTTTACACGGATCTCTCGTTCCTTCTGTTTGTACACCAGCGAGTTCTTCAAAGTGAAACCAAAGGGTCCCATTCCGGCTTCCTTTGGACTTTCCGGTTCCTTTGTAACATTTGTGTCTACATATGCGTCGCTCAGCCTTTTTGCAAGCTGGTATATTTGCTCCTGCTGTTTCTTGTAGTCTTGCTTCAGCGTTTGATTTTCTTCTTCTAGTTTTGAGATGTAGTGTTGATCCCTTTCCTTCACTTCATGATGGCTTGCCAGCTTTTCACGCAGCTTGGAGTTTTCCTCTTGCATGGTCGTCAGTTTGTCACGTACGGTGCCACTTTCTTGCTCAAGATGGTCCATCTGTATCTTGGCTTTTAAGGTTTCGTGTTGGTGTTCTTTCTCTAACTCTTCTTTCTCCTTTTCATCGGTTCTGTGGACAATCCAAGCTGTAAAAGAAGACTAAGTCAGTCCAAATTTTATATTCATAGGCCCCTTCAAAAAGGGTAGCCTGCTGAGGTAGCCCACCCCACCTAGCCTAGCCCACCTTTTCCATAAACCCTTCAAAAGTAGAAATCAAACTATTCACTTGACCTCAAGTTTTGCCACTACATTTTCATGCAGATTCAGGTACATGATAACTTGAAGTACTGGGGGCCAGGGTTGCAAAACTTCAGGCGTATACCTTTACAAAGGACATTTCTTTCACCGAATGTAAAACTCAACTCATCATGCATCAGGAATTACCTCATACCTCGGACACAAAAATTACAAATCATAATTGAACAGCACATATGCTATTCTTTTATCAGATCCACCAAAAGAGGCTACCAGAAGATGGACTCAAACCTATTTGACCTTACCGTAAACTGTACTCTACTCTACCCTACATACGTACCGACAAGCGGCGGCACCACGGCCGGTATGATGAAGCCCAGCAGCCAGCCCCAGCCGTCTGGCTCCCCCGGTATGTTCCCTGCCGTACTAGGGCGGTTCAGATCGTTCTCCCGCATACGTGTCATCTTTGTAAGGCTCGAGAATGGTCTAAATATGAGCCAATTCTACCACTAAAATGTTTCAAGCTCACATCGACGCCATGTTTAGGGCCAAAGGTCAAAGAACAAGACAGTCGGGAGGAATAACACAAATAAGTCAGAGGGAGGAAAATTGAGCATTTAAAATATACACGATCAAAACCATGCAATGTACGCCAGATATTTATTGTTTATACATTTGACAGACTTTCACGTTCATACTTCTTTTGGTGCCATGACAAGCTTTTCCTTTAGTCTGAAGCAATTCAAATTGAACCGGATTTCACCCGTCCATCACAACAGTGGTACAGTCCGTTCTTTTGTTTACTTTTTGTCCGCTCCCTTTGACCGTGACGACTAGTCGTCGAAGTGGCGTAAATCTAGACTTTTCAAGAGCATTGCAAAAATGACACGTATGCGGGAGAACGATCTGAACCGTCCCGGTACGGCAGGGAACATACCGGGGGAGCCAGACGGCTGGGGCTGGCTGCTGGGCTTCATTATACCGGCCGTGGTGCCGCCGCTTGTCGGTACGTTGTGGTCCGGGGACATTAAAGTTCAGCATGTAATACTGGCCCAAGTTTGCATGATTAAATGATTTTAATGAAATGAATGGCATATTGGGTTGGGGCCTGTTGTTTATTATCATCTTCGCCCAAAATATTGAACTGACATGTTTTTATTGCCGATTGTTTGTAACGTTGGGTAACATAAATTCGGGATTTTTCCGATAATGGTTGACTGAAATCAATCTAGCAGAACAATGAACCATCCTTTTTTTCTATTATTCTGTCAGTATCATGTACTATCTTTGCACTAATCATATATATGGTAGATTTTGTCTCTAGTCTTGCTGACACCATAATATTTCAACTTGAAACTACCGTCCGCCGCACGCACAATGACGGTGCTGTCGGACAGGGGTGAACATTAATTCGGGAGAGAAGATTCGTCTTGAATATCTTACCGCTAATTACATTTTATACAGCAGCTATTCGTTCCATCCTTGGCTTGAGGAGAGTGCTATGGATATAGACGTGTCCAAGTAAAAAAATACACGAAAAAACGGCCGTACCGCACCCATCAGGCCTACGGGAACAACCCGTGTGTTGAGTCGGTAGCTATAGAACGTCAAAGTCGACATCCACCGTCATGGCAACGTGTACATTATTCATGGAAAGTTAGCCGGATGCCGTAGCATTGATAATACTACTATGTCCATGTATTCCTTGTTGTGTTAGGAGCAAAATTTGAGGAAAATATCGTCCTCAGTCCACAATCACACGCAACATTTAGACAAAAAAGTGTTCCTCACAAACCTTGGTCGTCTGCTTGACAACAGGATTCTGGGTAATGATATGGCGGCGGGAAAATACACGTGCCGTAGGTTGTAGCAACAAAGAGAGGTTTTGATGATTGATCACACTTAGAGTCCAATTGCAGGTCAGCAATTTTAAGAAAATAAGTTGTCTTGTAAATGATTGTGTTTAGCAGGAAGCGGATGTGACATTTGTCTTATAAACCAGCCGACAACGATGTAGTGTGATTCTCCCACGAAGCCCTCAGACTGTTCCAATAAGGGACGGAGAGTTTTTGTCCTCGTCGCCTTCTAATGCATGCTTATCGAAGCTTTTCAGACAGTGTTCTGAATACGTTAGTCTGTCAAGGTTGCATTTCTAGCGGTATTACTGATTTTGCATCTAGCACATATCCCTAAATACCCCGTTTTCGAAAAATCCCGAATTTAAGTACCCCACGAATTTATGTTACCCAACGTTAAGTGTGCTTGAGCAAGAACATGATATATAACGTTAATGGCCTTGGTTTTACTTCGGGCCTCACTCAAAAAGTCGGTATTTGGTAACGTGGGCAGATGTCAGCAAAAGGCGAAGGACATTCGTTTGAGTTATGGGCAACCTAGCTTTTTATGGTACTGCAATCGGATCGGACTTCCGGTTTTGGTGTCTCATGTTCTGGACACGCTCAGGCCATCATTTTCGTTTGCAGAGAGCTTCTGGTTTGAAGAGGAAGGCCAGTACCACCCTCATTGAATTTTCCCAAATTGAATGTAAAGCGAGTGCTTAAGACTGTAGTAGCTTTGGCAAAATAACAAACACCTGGCTTTTGGACTTATCCAGTTTTTCTTTCCAGCCTGGGTTTTCCATTCAAAAGGAGAAAAGGAGAAAGAAAAAATGGAAAAAGAATATCAACACAAAATTGGTATCTTTCATGACGACCAGATGAAAATGAAAGAAGAAAACTCTGAGCTACATGAAAAGGTGGCAAGTCATTTCAAAGAGACAGCGAAGGATCAACACTACATCTTAAAGCTTAAAGATGAGAAGCAAGCCCTACAGGAAGTTTACAAGAAGCAGCAGGAACAGATACATCAACTTGAGCATAAAGGAAACACCATTCGCGACAACCTGACAAAGATACAAGAAGAAAACTTCAAGCTGACCGAAAAGTTGATGACTCACCACAAAGTGAGGGAGCGAGATCATCATTATATCTCAAAGCTTGAAGAAGAAAATCAAAAGGTGAAGAAAGACAACAAGGAACAGCTGAAGAAAATGCATCAGATGGAGCACGAAAGCAGCAATGTTCGTATCAGCCTAACCAATATGCAAAAAGAAACCTCTAAGCTTCGAGAAATGCTCGCAAGTCATCGCGAATTTAAGGTGAGAGACCAACAGTACATCTTAAAGCTTGAAGACGACAATCAAACATTGAAAAAAGTTACCAAGACACAACAGGAACAAATATTCCAGCTCGAGCATAAAAGCAGCACCATACTTGAGAAACTGGCAAAGATGCAAGAGGAGAACTCCAAGCTGAATGAAAAGCTGACAAATCATCACGATGTAAAGGAGAGGGATCATCAATACACCTTAAAACTTGAAGAGGACAATCAAGAAGCGAAGAAAGACTACAAGGAGCAGCAGGAACAAATATACCAGCTTGAGAAAAAAGGCAGCACAATTCTTGACAAACTGTCAAAGATGCAAGAGGAAAACTCCAAACTGAATGAAAAGCTGGCAAGTCATCACGATTTAGAGGAGAGGGATCATCAATACATCTCAAGGTTGGAAGAGGAGAATAAATCATTGAAGCAAGACTACAAGGAGCAGCAAGAACAGCTTACAAAAATACTGGATGGTGTTGAAACCAATGCTTCAAATGAGCCAGAGGCTCCAGGGGCAGGTAAAAGAGCCACAGGCGTAGAGGGAACTTCTAGCTTTACTTTGAAAGAGTCACTAGCGTACAAACAGAGGGAACGAGAGATTCATGCTAAGGAAGAGTACCTATCCAAGCTAAAGCAGCAGCTACGAGATAGGCAAGACATGAAGTGTAATACATGGAACCCCATGAAGAGCAGCTGGCATCGTGTGAATTTAGAACAACAGATGTTGGGAGAGGCAGACATCAGCGTTCACGCCCGACGTCTCCGTGTTCCTGCCGCTCTGCGTGAAATCTTTAAGTACGACGACTACTGTGCACCGAGACCAGAGGATCATGGGAGGCTAATGTGGACATTTTGGAGGCAGTGGAAGATGGAGGTAGAGAGGGAGAAGAACAAACTGTTGGCTGAGAGATTGGCTCATGATTCCCGAAAATAATGCTGCATGCACAGCATTGGGGAGCAGCAGTGGCGCCCAAATTATGGCAAATATGTAGGCGGACTAAATCATGATTCCCGCAAATAGTGTTGCTTGCACGACTTTAGATCAGTAGTGGCACCCACGCATGCGTTCTTCTGGTAAAAAAAAAAACAGACATGTTTTCATTTCATTTTTTTTGGCAGCGGTTTCATTAGTAATCATATAGTATCAGATTTTAGTTTTGGAATCAAATAGAATGGATTACCATATTTGAAAACAGAAGTAACCGTTGCCCACACATGACATAATGATTGCATTGAGTGCAGTTGTACATTTCTGAAAGTCAAACAGTAAATGTAACAAACAGTAAAAAACAGTAAAAAGCAAACCTAGGGGGCAAATCTTTTGCTCCTTCTTATGTTGCCTATAACATACTTTCCATGTGTAGTTGTTTCTCTTCGCTTCCTTCAGGGCCTGCTGTACATGTACAAGTATGGTACACTAAGGCTAGGGGCAAGCAAAGCATTTGAAATGTATTCTCTCTAATACTAACAGTATTACCAGGATACCTTTCTGAGTCCAATTTGTTTTTGTTGCTCTGTCACAGAAATGTCCTACTTAAAGGAAATGTCCTATTAAATCAATTGGCCAATCAATGTAATAATCAGACATATTATTGCCAAGTGTTATCTAAAATGGTTCAGTGAACACACACAAGGAGAAACTACAGACGTTAGTCCAGTCATAAAATGTATTCTTTGAAAAAAATGATTGAACTAGACAGGTAACATTTGCCAGCAAATACATTATGGTTACCTTCACATGTTGTAAGCCTTACAAACTACTGCTCTGTTCATTCTTTAACTCAAACACATTGAATACATGGTGAGCTTGTTGCTACATTATGTAATCGAACACCACAATGTTTACCAGTAACCATGGTTAGAGCCGGCTGGTTCAGGTCGTTGACCCTATTTGTGGGGAGAAGAAGACTAAGATGCGTGTTGCTACATTATGTAATGGAACACCATGATGTTTACCAGTAACCATGGTGACAGCCGTCTGGTTCAGGTCGTTGACCCTATTTGTGCGGAGAAGAAGAGGAAGAAGAGGAAGAGGAAACGAGCAAAAACAATATGGTTACCCTTCTGTGAAGGTAACCATAAATATGTTTTGTAAACAGCAATGCTGTGCTTGCGTCACAAAGAGTTACAATCTTGCCGTGCCACATATACTGGGGCTATGTTTGCCTCCTTCTAAGCCTCAGGTACGGTGCCAGTGACTAAGCTCTTCTGGAATATAACCTGAAGGATGGGACTTAGGACTGAGCTGAGTTCCCTAAGGACATGGGCATGGACTTGATCAGGCCCAGAAGCTTTGTGGATATTCAAATTCTTCAACAGCTTGTCAATTCCACTCACCTCTATTTTGATGTCTGTCATTGTGACATGAGGACTAGGCCTTAAGTGGCAGCGGGTCATTTGGGGGCTCATGTGTGAACACAGACTGAAACTGGTGATCAGTATATATACATGCTCGCACGGCGTTTAACAGGCGGAGAAAAACCTACAGACCATGCATTTTTCTTGTTAGAAGAGCTGATATTTCTGCCCATGGGTGTAACATTTGGCTCTGTCCGCGCGATTTTAAGATAAATACGTTTTGAATAAATTGGACGTTAATTGGTCATATTACGTTACCTCACAGGGGACAAAAATAGTGCGTAAAACGTATCTTCTTACAAGCATACTTACACCTTATTAGTTCGATGGTTTTTATTTCTGTAATTGATTTGTGTGCAAAGGCAAGCCGCAACGGGGGGGGGGGGGGGGGGGCGGAATGGGCTTAGTCCTTTGCACCGCAAGCGTTACCTCCTCGACAAAGGTGATAACGTTTATGTCATTAGGTGACGCTTTTACAAACTAACGTTGACGTTCAGCCACAAAAGTAAATTTCATCATACTGTAAATAGTGTGATACAATATCAACGTAATGAAACAAATCGTGTTGGGGAGGTGTGTGTGTGCAAGCGTTGCTCGAGTGAAGGCTATAGCTTATTGGCTATAGAAATACTTGATTCGACAAGCTTAATGAACGCCTGACGCCAGACCATATATATCTAATGACATTCTCTACGTTGTTGTGATTTCAAAGAAGATGACAGTGATGACGTTGCAATAAAAACTTGAATCACACATGATTTTGTTATGGCTACTTTTACCGGTTTCACAGTCTACTAATTGCATGCTATTCTGAAAATAATCACAATTGTTCTACTCTTGGACAAAAGCAAAGTACAAATGCACCGCAAAGGAAAACAAAATCCTCGATATTCCTCTTAAAGCTCTTGACGCTACCCTCATACTAGTATCACAAACTTTCAAAAGCTTAAGGCAACCATTAAACACAGTCTAGCCAAATCACGTGACACCATAAAAATCTTGAAACAGAAACATCATAGGAACGTTAAAGTGTGTATGTTAGCAACAGTGTACTAAAGCTTGGTTAGTCTGTTTTGCTCAACAGGTATGCTTCCATGGATGTTAAGACAAGAGCTACGTGTTTCATTGTGAGGAAAATTATATAGATTACAGAATGGATGTTCCACTTATGTTCTACTTGGTGCAGACGACACAGGTAAGCTCCCTCCCTTCCACGTAGTTGGGACACGGCAGGGACCCACAGCGGGCTTCCACGGGGGAGAACAGCGCGCCGTCGCGGTTGGCGTAACCGCCCTGTATCTTCTCGGGCTGTTCATCCACACAGACGTACTCTTTAGCACCGGCGTGGCCGTGGTGCTCAGCCATGAGGTAGCCATGGTACTCCCGGGTCCAGCCGGTGGGGCAGGTGTTACGGGCGGGGATCATTAACTTACTGCCGCGGGTTGGGACGTAGCAGACCGCACACGGGACGTCTTGGTCATGAAAGGAGGTGGAGTCGAACGGGACGTTTGTGTTCAAAAAGTACTCAGCTCCGTACATGTAAGCCTTCCACCCTTGGACTCCATCTTGGTACGTTCCCCACTGTGGGTCGGTCGGCAGACACTGGTAGTTGGTCCCGCCGCCATGATGGAAGAAGTGTGTACCTCCTGCCACACCTGAAATGAAACAAGATTTCGCAGAGGTTTCAGTATACAGACATGGTCAGATCTTTCGTCAATCTTGTTCATGAAATATCCCTTAAAGAGTTAACTTGTAAGTGACTAGCACTGTGGTACGGCTGAGAAAAAATGGCACAAAAGTTAAGCTGTCTGTATATGTATTCAAAAAAATCTTACCCGAGTACACCAGCTCTGCTCCGCCGTTGTCAGCACACGTCATCCTCCCCCATCGGATGTACGCACTTCCTCCTTAAGAAATTGGTGATTAAACAGAAGCGTTACGTATACTGGAAGCAACCTAACAGTGATTATCTAATATAACATCTACATAAGCTGCGACATTAATACGTCGATCGGAGCTAGGCAGTCAAAATGCTGTGTGTTTGAAAAGTGACAATTTGATTGACAACAATGGAAAAAGTTGTCACCTTTGCCTGGCCCCGGCGGCCCTGCTTCTCCTGGCGCCCCGTCTCTTCCCGGCGGCCCTGCTTTTCCTGGAGCCCCGTCTCTCCCCGGTGGCCCTGCTTCTCCTGGAGCCCCGTCTCTTTCCTGTGGCCCTGCTTCTCCTGGTGCCCCGTCTCTTCCCGGCGGCCCTGCTTCTCCTGGCGCCCCGTCTCTTCCCGGTGGCCCGGCTTCTCCTGGCGCCCCGTCTCTTCCCGGCGGCCCTGCTTCTCCTGGCGCCCCGTCTCTTCCCGGTGGCCCGGCTTCTCCTTGAGCCCCGTCTCTTCCCGACGGCCCTGCTTCTCCTGGCGCCCCGTCTCTTCCCGGTGGCCCGGCTTCTCCTGGCGCCCCGTCTCTTCCCGGTAGCCCTGCTTCTCCTTTATCCCCGGCTGGACCCTGTCAAAATAATGAAAGTTAAACCTTGTAAATGCTGTAGAGACATAAACACCATTTTACTGATACCACGTCTATATCAGTATGAAGATGACTCAACTTCTAACGTGGGACAAGGATAAGTTTCGTACCCGTAAGCCTTGGATTCCGTGCCGTCCTTCTAGCTCGGCTATCCCGTCCCGTCCCGCGGGACCAGGCGGTCCCTGCTGGCAACCTGCGGGGTACAATCAGGGCGATAGGCTGTGAGGCGTGACAGAAGATGGTATCAGTTTGAGATCTTTTGATTTGGCCGAGAACATCTTCATCAAAATGAACATGACGTTTCTTATTTTCGTCACCATTATTCCATTTTCACCAGCTGTTATGTCGGCTGCATTACAATTCTCTGTATTCACCCATAGTAAGTTACTTTGATATATCAAACGCAACGATGGTTTGACAACAATGGAAACAGGTCACAATATAGACACAGAAGAAATTCCAGAAAGGAAACCTTGAGAACAGCAACTGCTATGTGTAGTTCCCGTTTGATTTTTCCCTTGCAAAACAGCTAGAACTGGTATAAAATGCAGACAAAATTCAATTTAAAGTATAATAATGATGATACTGGTTTATTGGTCAGATATAACCAATGCAATGGCAGCTAGTGCTGAATTGCTGCAGGGTTTACAACCACATAATACACAACAGATACATATTTGCTCAACACTTGTTAAAATATACCAAGATTTGAAACAAATAGACAATGACAATGACAATGAACTTTATTGCATATTCATGCCCAACTTGGGATCGATAAATGCATTAGATAACACGAAGTAAAAGAAAACGAACATTGTGCTATATTCCATCTAAATCTACAGAGTCTAGTCTACTAAAATACCATTTTTACATCCTAGATATATGTTTCCACTTTTCAGTTCTGTTAATACATGAATGATCTGGGCCAGTCTATGAATGATTTGTATGGCAAATTTCAGACGAATCCATCAAAAAGACCTTGATTTATAGGCACGAAGACACAGAACCAGACAAAAACCAGTTGTTCAAAGTATGAAAATTTCTTCTTAGTAAGGATGGCTATTGTAGCATTTGCATTCAGTGAGGTAATAAACAATTATTCAATCATAATTGATATAAGAGCAAGATACTTTATTACCCGTAAGGCATTCAATTGTATGGCAAGCTTTCCACATGCGAAATTTGAATTAAATTAGGACAATGTACTTACTTTCCAGGTCAATCCGGCTGTTCAGCTTGGACATATCTTCAGATAGTTTGACCGTCTCTTCCGAAATTTTGGCCATCTCATCGGAAACACTGATGACTTTAACTATATCATAAAAGAAATCGAAGTGAATAAGGTACGCGATGATATTCTCAAATAAAAAACTTTATTCAATACATCATATCTAATTCAGACAAGAATAAAAGGTTTACCTGTCAAATAGGGCAACATGATGACGACTGCCAGACCCAACACAAACCCGACAGTTTGCAACAACTTCTTCATGATGCAGCGACACTTTGTCTTTCTGCTGTCGTCCGTATCGTAAGTTGCACCTGTTCAAATATATGTACGAGGGAACTTAAAGTTTGACTAATTTGGGTTGATGTATTCCTTGTTACTTCCTCGGACAGTATGAGTCTTGTTTTTGAGACCATTGGGGCACTTGATTATTGTTCAAGTCCTTCACATTCAACGATACCGCGTTTCTTATCATATAAACAAGGAGATTCAAAAAAATTCCTATCGACCAGAAGGTGTGTTCATTTTGTCCAAAGCTAATTGAAGACGAATATCACTTTTTGGTCGTATGTCCCAAATATTTTGATATACGTAATTCACTATACACAAGGCTATCATCTTGCAAAGATTTATCTCAATGGTCGACTTGAATAGCAAATCTATGTACATAATGACATGTGACAACCCCTGCATTGTATACACAGGAAATTATATTAAAGAATGTCTAGATGTTAAAAATTCCTCTAATGATCTTTGTAAAAGCCCATTCTCATCCAGTACTATACACTATTGTATTAGGTAGATTAGTCTTATAGAACTGTAGTTATGTACCAGTAGATGCCATATTTTGCACCTTGTACAATTGTTGTGCATTACAGTTATATATATACATATTACTATCCATCCATATGGGACATTCCACCAATCTTACGTAAACCACTGATTGTTCTCAATAACAACCAAGCTACAAATAAAGCACTTCGTAGTTCCCTCATTAGGTACGTGAGAGCAAGAGAGAATCTCTGAAATTCCGCATTGGTTTCTAATAAAAAAACGCTTTACCTGCTCTGGTGACGTACATGGGGTTGGGTATGTTCGCAGCGGCATGCGCACGTGACCTCCAATCAGTCTGAGGCTGCTGCATGGGCGTGGTGCCTGGATTAAACAGGCAATATTGACATCCTCAAAATTCACAAGAAAAAATAAATTTGATAAATTTGAAAAGCAAATCATTCATAGACTGGCCCAGATCATTCATGTATTAACAGAACTGAAAAGTAGAAACACATATCTAGGATGTAAAAATGGTATTTTAGTAGACTAGACGCCCGTCTGATGTGATGCTTACGGGGTCCAGGTATCGCCTTTTCTATTTGTTTCAAATCTTCGTATATTTTTTACCAAACAAATCAAAGTAGCATGGGCAATATTTTTATGACAATCCGTATACAATTTGGGCACATTTCACATGTCTTATCTTCCTGCTGTTTTTGTCGAGACATTACGTGTATGTTTAAAACCCATGTCGAGTTTACAGGTTCACAACAGAACCGAGGTCAGTCAGCCATTTTCTATAAACACTATAAGAATGAATCTATAAGCCGAAAGGTACAATGTCAATATTCTAGGGGCATTAAAGATGTAAATTATCCGTCGATATCAACATACAAGAGCAAACAAAGATAAACAGAAAAATAAAAACGGAAGGCTTACATATGGTTTCTTCAACCAGACTTTAAGAATTCTGTATGTGAAGAACATTTGATTTCCCTTGAATTATGGAAACTATAGGCTGGGTGTATTCTGGAAATTTGAAGAAAAATTCTCGAAAAGAATATAGATGACGAAAAACAAGGAAGAATTTGTTACCTCCAGTGTCAGTTTGGGATTGCTGCTGCCCTCCCGGCATGATGCCACTTGTCAGGTTTCTAGACAACGAAAAACACGTCTTACACCGGGTAAGACAGTCCCCGATTAAAGCGTTACTTGAGACTCAGCAAACCAATCTGTACCTTTGATCACCGAAACGAAGAGAAAACAACAAGACGAAAGCTTACCATATTGGATGGACTTCAAATGTCACACTTTGAACAATCGAGACATATTACATTAAAACTTAAACAATAATAAAACGTAATAACATCGGTCATTTGATACAGAAGCATGATTGAATTTCGTTTCTTCTGAATGTTAATTTACACAAAAGGTGTTAAGTTTATGGTATACATTTATGCACGCATATATGCCACAGAAAAACAGATTATTTTGCAATATCATGAATTGATATAGTCATCGTCAACAGTTAGACGTGCGTCAGTCGCGAAACTTAGCTTGTTAGGCAAATCATATTTCGTTTTGAACGTGAGGCTATTCCAACTGTCGTGTTCAAAATGATCAGGGAGGGCATAAATTCCCAACTTGATAGAGAACTGTCAAGATCCTCAAAAGTAAACAATACTATCCTATCATATTATATAAACTGGTTTAGTGATACATACCTTTTGATAATAGTCATGTCCAAAAAGTCAGACAAATATGATAGAATATTGTCAGATTTTATTCACCAAGGAAATCTATATCACACCCTTTACTGCCAGTGTGCCCATCATATCAACTTTCAAGCAGAACTGACTAAATGAACATCTTACATCCCCAAGAGAACATCACATGTATGTATCAAGTACAACTATGGTAGTAAACATGAATCCTGTTCAGATGTGTAAAGTGTACATGTGACAAGGTATTGGATATCTTGAGGTTTGGTTATGGTATTTAAACGAGTGACACATCAAACCATTGCAAAATTACTTATTATAAGTTGTTAAGGTACACACCAAAATGACAAATGTCAAAACAAATGATCTGTCATTAAATTGTATTGACACAAAGAACAGAAATATACATAAAGAAATATAACATTTCATTCTAAAGGAAGGCCATTGTACTGGTGGAAAATAGTTCCCTTGTGCTGTTCTGGCACCAATGGAAGGACCTTGCATCTTGCGGGTTGATGCTTAAACAGTTCATGATATCTGAGAGAGTTGTTGAAATGCATATGGATACTAAAACTATACATAAAGTATAGTAATTTGAAATTGCTTGAAATCGCTAAAAATAAAGTCTAGGCGGCTACTCCAGATCACGAATTAATATTTCATGTCAGTGCTACAAAGATTCTGGAACATACTAAGGAAACAAGGGAAACGTTTTTTTGTGAAGCATGGAAGGTCGAAGATAAAAGTTGTAACTTTACTTACGTTCGTTGTGGGGCTCACAGTAACGTTAACCTGTGATACTGACATCAATTAAGCATATTTTTTCTATATGGATAAAACTGCCAAGCCATGCCAAGAGTTCTATGTAGTTTTCCTTCCGGCAGCTCTGTGCGAAATCTTCAAGTACGACGACTACTCTGCACCGAGACCAGAGGAACATGGGAAACTGATGTGGACATTTTGGAGGCAGGTGGAGTAGAGAGGGAGAAATACAAACTGATAGCAGAGAGATTGGCTCATGATTCAAGCAAATAATGCTGCGTGCACAGCATTGGGGATCAGTAGTGGCGCCCACATAATGTAGGTTGACTAAATCACCCTTCTGGCAGTCCTTCCACTGGACAGGAGGAGGCACCACTAGGCCCTACTTTATAACAGTGAGAGATCGTGTGACACAGGCTACCACATTGCATTCCTCTGGTAAAAAAAAATAGGCAGATACGTTTGATTTCGTCTGTAGCATTTTACACATACAGTTAACACATTGTATCAGATCTCGTGCCCTCGAAGCAAATGGATTATCATATTTGAAAGTAGCGCTAATCATTGCCCACACAATGATGATTACATTGAGCACAGTTGTAAATGTTTGTAAGTCAAACGTGAAAATCTAGGAGGCAAAACTTTTCTTGTATATCTACTTCTGCTGTTGCTTAAAACTAAAACATACTTTTCACGGTTTGTGGCTTGATCTTCTCTATGATTTCATCAGAGCCTGTTGTACATGTACAGCTATGGTACACTTTGGCTAGGGGCAATCAAAACATTTTAAATGTATTCTCTCTATTTCTTACAGTATTAACTAGTAGGATACCTTTCTGGGTCCAATGTTCTTTGCTATTTTGTCACAGAAAAATGCTACTGAACTGAAATGTCTTATCAAATTAATTCATCTATTTCTCAAGCAAACGTCACAATCAGGCATGGATATTACCAACAGCAGTAAGTCCTGCCACAAAATGTTCGTTGGAAATATTCATAGAAATATACTTTGTAAGCAGACTTTCTATGGTGGTATATAATGTTATTCTTGCAATTCGTGTCACAAAGAGTTACTATCTTTCTGTGCCACCGATGCTTATTCATCTACACTGAAAGTGTTCCAGATTGGAAAATAATTCTTCCCTAAATCAGTTAGGGAGTGTCGCCTTGCAGGACTGTCTGTACAACACCATTTAGGTAGAGTAAAACAGAACCCCTGTGAAGCTGATATAGCGGTTAGTATTACTGTGTAAGGCGTATCTGTCAGGACGCCCGATAGCCAGCCAGACTCGGTCCCCTTGCTTTAACTCCAGCACTGCTGTGTTGGACCCACTGCCAGAATTCCCGGGAATACCGGGTGCCCACATGACAAGCTGAAAACAAAAAGAAGTGAATGTAAAGCTTAAATCACCGGCCAGAAATGAGTAGACATGACAAACATGGAACCAGTTTTCTATCATAGAAAATAGACATAATTTGTATTTTTGTAATTACCTGAAAGTCACCATTTTTCATCAGCTTGACAAAGGCAGAATTTTCTAGCTTTGCCAGTGCCGAGAAACTGGAAAATATAAGAAAATGTAACGTTAGCTCATACACGTACACACGCAACATACGACATATTGTTTATTTCCAATAAAAGAAAAAAGAAAGAAAGAAAGATTAGTCTAATCTACCTGAATTGATAGACACCCGGATGTTGACAGTTGAAGACAGACGGGTTGGTGACGTCAGTAAAGCTGCCGCCGACGTCAGTCAGCACATGGTCAAAGGTCACGGTCAGGTCAGCTGTACTAGACACCGGGCCCTGATCGGTGGAACGGGTCAGGGTGAAGGCAACCTGGGGAAAAGTCATTGGGTAATATCAGACAAATACAGCACGCCTTCGAAGCACAACTAAAAATTTGTTAAAACAAGGAGTGGAAGAGCCATGATACTTTCTCACATTTGAAGAGTTAATTTGATGGATTTATGCGTGGTGTTCGTAGTTTTTGATTATGTAGTGGTACTTAATTAGGTAACGGTATTGTGTTTTGCTGGGTCACAAGGAGTGGAAGAGCCATGATACTTTCTTGCATTTGAAGAGTTAATTTGATGAATTTATGAGTGGTGTTCGTAGTTTTTGATTATGTAGTGGTATTTAATTAGGTAACGGTATTGTGTTTTGCTGGGTCATAGCTTTGTAAATGCAGTACCAGCGGTGAGGAGACAACCCCATTGACACCGTCACGGCCATCTGATCCTTTGGGCCCGGCCGGTCCTGGCGTCCCCGGAGAACCGCTGACTCCATCGCGGCCGTCACGACCCATTGCCCCGGGAGGGCCCGGAGGACCAACAGCCCCATCTCGGCCGTCTCGGCCGGGTATTCCTGGAAGTCCCTGATCACAACCTGAATGTAAAACATCGATAGTATATATATCACGCACATTATGTAATGCTACGGTCACATTTGCACCGTTGCCCATAGGGGGTGTTGCCCAGACCAGTAGCCACAAATAGCAAAGCCAGTTTCAAGTCAAAAATCCCGGTTATATATTACCCTGCGGATTTAGGTGAAGTAGCGTTAACGGTAGTCCATAATTTTTTTAATCCATTGCTGTTTACCATGTGGTTATATCTGATCGTCCATGGCTACCCGTTACATACAATGACAAAGCTACTGAAGATGCCGGAAGATAAGTCATTTATTACAACAGGGCCAAGTTGCCGAGGCAAAAAACAAACAAACACGGAAACGATAACATCTATGGCAAAGAGTAGATGTACGATACGCCTGTCAGATACATCGTTTAAAAAGTACACGGGGTCCAGAAAGAACACAACTATGACTAGACACCCAATGACACATTATGATAATCTTTTAGTCCAATCGTCGCCACTCCTTCCAGCCCCGATGATGCCCTTCTCTACGCGGAAGTGAGGCAACTTTTGCTTGACTCTCGGCTCCTATCTGAGAAAACACATTTTCTATGGTAGACCAACCGCATCACATTACAGCAACGCTCAGTCAGTCTATCCCCCAAAAATGATAACCAGACATGAATTGCTGACCTGTGCTGGAGAAGTTTGATCCCGCCTGAAGAAGTTGTCTCACGACGTCCTTCAGCAAGTCGAGCTCCGCCCTCAGCCCACTGTTGTCGTTACAGTTCACCACATGACTGTTGTTCACACTTCCACCTCCAGGTTTACTGACGGGATCGCTATCTGTGGTGGGAACATGATAAACAAAAGAAAGTTAGTATAACTCTGGCGAGTTTACGTTGGGAAGTGATTGGTCATTATTGATCCTGAAGAAGGCGACACTGGTCGTTGAAAATGAGATATTGTGAACCGTGAATAACTTCATATATATAGTGTTGGAAGAGAGTTTAGCATTGTATCATACCAACTACCAACACAAATGAGCTTCCATGAAAATAAAGTCAGCTTATCATGAAGTTAGTATTTCACTGGTATAGGTGGAAGCTTGCGTAGTCCAGTGGTTAGCGGCCCTGCATCTAGTTAGAAGCTGTGAGTTCGATTCCGGCTGTGTCGCACACCCGACATGCACGCTACCGGAAAGGGTCGCAGTCCTTAGGACGGGACATTAAGCCATGGTCCACTTTTCATTGTGCTTGTCGAAAAGAGCTACGAGAATTTCTCTGGTACAATGAATCTGTGAATACTGTAGTGTCTGTCTTTTCTGTCAGGACTAGTGGGAAAATAGCTCTTCAGTGAGCTGGATCGATATCACTTTCTTCCTTCTTCTTTTGTATCAATGAGAGAAACAGACACACTGTACAGTACATGTGGTTTCGGTTCTAGGAAAATTCACCAAGCTCTATTTGACATGTACAGTACAGGTACCCAGTCTACCATTAGGAATTCGACTAAAACCTTTCCAGTAGCCTGCAAGACTGGTGAGCGACAACAGCCAGAACTCAAACTCTTCATATACTGGTCTCCACTCATTTTAATTCAAAGCAAAAGATATTCTATGATACCCAGTACAAATCATACCTTTTTTTTATCAAACTTTTTATCAGTAACATATTTGAGGTTGCAAAGATACGAGCGCATTGTTTAACACTGAATGCAAGTCAAAGTTTACACGTTTGAAAAACGGGAATATACATACTTATCATGCACACTTTCCGTCGACGGAAGTTGAGCACTGTGTAGTTCTGGGCTGAATGTAGCGTCACGTTCAGCTGTATGTTCACTCCGACCTCGGCGTTGGACTGGCCCGAACAAGTCAGATTCACTCTGAAAACTGCATGGGAGTGAACATAGCCTATTATTTGTGGCACAAAGACATACATGTTAACTGTGCTTTACAGTCAGGTTCAGTTTGAAACTGTATGGGAGTGAACATAGCTCATTATTTGTGGCACAAAACACACATATTAACTGTGCTTTACAAACAAGAGTTCCACGACCTCATATCTCCATGAACAAGTCTATTCATGCAAATGACTTACACATTTGCATAATATATGCTTGGTCATAAACACATTTATCTAACTTACACATGTTGCAATATCAACAGTCCTATAATTTTCCAATTAGATGAATTATGGTGTTTCTGCATTAATTATGTAAATTAGGAATCTATTTGCATAATTGGTATCTGTTGATGCTCCACTTTCCATAAACTATATATGTTACATGTATTTGAGTCTGATAATGGAAAACACTGCAAATATAGATTTTCCTCATTAGCTATGCAAAGTTAGTCACAATTAGCATACTTTGCACTTCATTACGTATATCTCTGTCTAAGCTACCTTCATACTAAGAACCATATTGACAGTCCTATAATTTTCCAATTAGATGAGAAATGGTGTTTTGCATTGATAATGCAAATTAGGAATTTATTTGCATAATTGGTATCTGTTGATGATCCACTTTCCATAAACTACATACGTTACATGTATTTGAGTCTGATAATGGAAAACACTGCAAATATACATTTTCCTCATTAGCTATGCAAATAAAGTCCAAATTATCATAATTTGCACTTCATTGTGTACATCTCTATCTAAGCTACCTGCATACTAAATATCAAAGAAATCCGTCGCTCCTTTGTTCAGTTATTCTCCTTAGAAGATTTTCACAAAAACGCCCCTGCAGTTCCAGAGGAAGCTGCTAGGGGGCCTAAACCTACACCACTTCTTTATTACACCACAAGCTATCTGCCACCCAAAAATCAAGGGCACGTCCAGGTCATAAGATACAAAAATTGAAGTTCTGCTGCAGTACCAAGGTCACATACCAGGGGGCCAAAAATCGACCTTGAATTTCGGCTTTACAACACCTGCCCACATACCAAATATCATTGTAATCCATCAAGAGGTTCTTGAGTTATGCTGACTACAGTAGTGCGGAAACACAAACAAACAGACAAACAAACACACAGACACACCCAAAACTATATCTCCATTTTTCATGGAGATAATTACATTCAGGTTCACTTTGAAAACTGTATGAGACAGAACATAGCCCATTATTTGTAGCACACAAGATACACATTTACTCTACTTTACAACAACGCATGGCAGTAATTATAGATAAAAATTGTCAACAGAAAACTTATTCACTTTCAGAAATATTGCTCAGATAAACAGCAAAGAAGTACATCAACTACAACTTATAAGGATAAGCAAAGTCATGTAAAAAATTAGGGTGATAATGGGGGTTTTGTGGATGCATATTGAATGCTTTTGATACTGTCTGACAACAGAAACAGCATATATACCTGACTCCGCCAAAGGAACCTCCCCAGCAAGTGAGATGTTGGTCTCCGGTTTCTTCAGAATTCTGGTGTTTTCTGACAGGAGATTCATGCTGTAACGAACCTGGTAACAACAGGTAAATAGAAGTAATAATCACCATATTTTCTTGAAGAAAGTACACACTTTTTTTTACAAACAATCCAGTTGTAATCGAGGCAACATACAATTACATGACAACTTTGTACAATTTTTTTCTTTTCCTTTATTTGCGGTAAACTGTAGAGTAAGTCAGTAATACATGTTTAGGGTCTCTATGACTATACCCTCTTGGTTCAAGACACAGCCTCAAACAACCCCGAGTTACTCTAGCAAGTGAGAAAGGAGGGAACCTGGTAGGTACCAGGGCCTGCTGGCAACAACACTTGCAATACACACTTTTTTTTAACTTTTCAAAAGGTGTCACCAGTCATTGCCAATGTCAGGGTGCGTACTTTATTTGAGAGTATTGCCTGGACAGATGGAAAGAGAGGACCTCAAATAAGCCAGGAACCCAATGGAACACTGGCACATGCACTTTGGAACAGCACCGGAAAATCGATAAAAATCTATCTTCCAAGTATGAAAATCCTGTTATAACTTAAATGCTCTCCTAAAATCCTCTACCTAGATCCTCTATAGATCTTGTAAGGGTTGGTGCTAGGTTTTGTCTTGGGGCCAACGATTTTTCAATGTGTTCATTTGTCTTCATGCACATTTTTGACAATTTCTACAGTACAGTACAGTACAGTACAGT
This sequence comes from Branchiostoma lanceolatum, assembly GCA_035149815.1. Classification (NCBI taxonomy): domain Eukaryota; kingdom Metazoa; phylum Chordata; class Leptocardii; order Amphioxiformes; family Branchiostomatidae; genus Branchiostoma; species Branchiostoma lanceolatum. Next base: position 4,053,267 of record CM068882.1, read on the forward strand.
ACAGTACAGTACAGTACAGTACAGATATGGAACTGTTTTTTTTTCAACCACCCACACCTTGATCCTTCTTGGTCTGTCCCTTATGACTGTTTCTCATAAAGAAATTTCAGAACTCTGGGTGAAGCAACATTATTGATTAATAATCAGGCATGTGTATAGAGTATTCTCCTTCTCATCATCATCATCATCGTCGCCGCCGCTTTCATCTGTCGACGATGAGGGCCACCACTGCTTTCCACGCACTTCTGTCCAGTGCCTGCCTTCTCACTCCTTCCCAAGTGAAGCCCAGTTCCTCTAAGTCTCTCATGACAGTTTTCTCCCATGTAATCTTCTCATAATCTCTATCTGTATCTATATAGCTGGTATAACCACTCTTTTAGTCTTTGGTGTAACAAACCAGCTTCCTTATTTGTATCTATATAGCCGGTATAACCACTCTTCGGCGTAACACACAAGCTAAACATGAGCCAATCTCATAGTGTGAATGTCCTGACATGAACTTTGCTATTTTAAGATACTCACCCCTGGCATGCTGGACCTCCATGTGAAGTGTAGACTGTTGATGTCGGCAGGTACGGGGAGGTTGAAGTTCAGGGCATAGCTGTTCACCTGGTTATTTTTCACGTAGTAGAGATCTGCTGTCAAGCCTGGAATAACACATAAAAAACATACCTTTGTGAAGGTTAGACATCCAGGTAAACAATATATAAGTTTGGACATAAGAACAAGCGATGTATGAGTATATGACATGTGATATTTTGATATGTTGCTCTATCCCATATGATTGTGTGTAATCAAACTCATTTGTATGCACTTATTAGTTTGTATGTATGTATGTAGTAGACCTTACGAAAGTCGCTGTGCTTTTGTTGTGTCAATAAAGATCTTCTATAAAGACGATTCAAACTCTACAACTGGATAAAAATTTGGATAAAATAAAATAGAATAAAAACTGGATAAAATAAATCTACGAATTTCTATCCAGCTAGTTGTAGAGTTTGAATTGTCTTTATATAAAGAAACATACTTTTATCATAAATCTGAATAATATTATGTGGAAAACATGTTATACAATAAAAGTCCAGGTTTACTCTAATCATATATTATCATACAACTGAGTTAGCTTACAGTCTTATGCCACAGAGACTGTCATTTTCGAATAAGACTTTTTCGCCATAGCTAATGTGTAGGGTTGATCGGAATTAAGATTTTACCAATATCCATGGCTAATATTGACCAACAGTTGCCATACAAATGTATATATATATTACTCTCGTAACTCTACAATAGAACTTGAAGTTGTGTATTACTTTACATAATATAGCTTTATAAATACTGGTAATCTTGAAAGCTCGCAGTGGTTTTATTTTTCCTTTTTTTTGGGCGGTGACCGCCTACCTCAAAATCATAACACCGCAAATATGTGAACAGGAATTATACTGTACTACAGAATTGTTTCAACCGCAAACTTTAACACCACAAAAAAAGCCTCCTTTGCCCTCCTACCTCGAAACAAAATCACTGCAAAAGTACATGCATTTACAGCGCCCTAAAATGAGAAAATCATCTAAAGAACAGCCAGCTTTCAGCAAGGCCTACTCTAGATCTTCTCAACAGTATGATATCTGACCTTTAAATTAACCTTTCTCCATTTATTTGTACAACCTACCCTTCCTTCCAAAGATCAAGCCTTCGGGAGATGACGTGACACTAAGGACATCTCTAAGACATCCCCAAAGCACTTAAATCAGCTATCAATAATCCCCCTTAAGTAGCTGGTTCAAATATATACATTTCCAGACTTATCTGAGACTTTGATATGTAAACAGGTCACTTCATTCATTCACCTCTTCTGAGAACTCTGACCTAACCTGCATCCTACCAGACTCATACACACCACCTAAAAACATAAACAGTCGCGTAGGTAATCTCAATCCCAACCTTAAGCCATGGCTCCCAAAATTACATGTTTGCCAAGAAAGTCATTGAAGGGGTGGTTTTATCAGTTTGTTCCGTTTAGTCAGGATGAATGCAGGCAAGCCGGGTTACGTGACAGCACCCTTGGACGGTCCATCCTCCAAAATTAGACAAATAAATGCTTGGCAAAACCTCACAAAAAGGTACATAAATGTAAAGCACAGAACTACCAAAGACATCATATATACACCCGAATACATGTTTATTAGTTTGAGCATACAGATCAGACAGATTTCAACCTAGGAGGTTATGAGAATACATTTTGGAACAGTGCCTTGAAAACGATTTTTATTATCGGTTTTTGACTGCAAGTTTAGGCCAAGAAAGGTTACAATTATTGTACTTGGCAATGCTCTTTGTTTGGGTTCAAATATCTGACAGAAGCGACTCTTGCCAAACCAAATCTTCAACTGTTACAGTATGTCCACCATGCTACATCTTGATAGTACTAGTATGTAGAGAGCCACCCTCAAAGGCAAGGTATTCAGCCTTCTTGGCTAATTTCATTTGGCAGCTTTGTACTCAGCGGTAGTTTGGCTTAGTTCATGTAAAGGTGTTATCACAGATCCTTGCATATTTACAGAATATCCCCTCCAAGTAGGTGGCAAGTTTACACAGGTTTTTAACATTAGCAAAGGCAAGAGAAGACTACAAAGACACCTAATGTACCCACAATATGTACATCAAAGTTGGTAAGAGGGACACACTGGCATATGGATGTCTTCATCATGCCAAGGGTGCTCGACCTTATATGGCGTGTTTACGTTGCGGAAATTTAGCCAAGGAAAACAGATATTTCTCACAAGGAAAGCGGTGGTTTGTTTGTGGGGATGTTAGACCGTGGTGTCAGAAGGCCAGGCTTTGATCCAGTGGGGTATTTGTGTTACCAAATGGTGCGAGGGAAAATAAGTAACACCAGGATTTGATGAACCTGAACTCTAGTCTAACGTTGGGTTCGAAATTCCCATTTGAATTTGTAAAAATACAATGAAGAAAACGTGTACTGTACTTTTATTCAGTTCAAATCTTCTGCATACAGAAATCATAAAGCGTAAAATTTGGTCTGATGCCCTGAAGCTGAAGATTCACTTGTTGAATCATGCATGGTTTTCCCAAGTGCTACTTAAAGATGATGGCACTAATTCTTAAGACACTATAGTAATCTACATAAAGAAACAAAATTTGGGGTTGCTTATGCTATTTCAAGACGTCTTTTGGGGCGGATTTTAACCTTAAAACACACTAGACTTAAAAGTGCACCGAAGACACATTCCATTTTCCTCCGAGGACAACGATTCCACTCACCGAGAAGCTTCTTCACTTCGTCCCCGCTGAGGTACAGGTTGACACTTCCTTCGGCTAGCGGGTAGAACATCCCTAGCGCCGCCAGGATCCGTAGAAAGGCTCCGAAGAAGGCCATTTCGGCTGGGAAATCGTGCAGAGACTGGCGACTCTGCTCTGTAAACCTCACAACAACCTCTGACCCGACAGACTCACGGAGACCTCATCAACTATCCACACCCTTACACAGGCAAAACTCAAGTAGAGAGAGGTGACCAACTGAGTGGGCAGGTGCATGTAATCCGATTCTGCGAACTGTCGTCTCGACTCTGATCTGGGCCGGTTCCATTTTGACGGTGGGGGTGTGAAAAATATTGTTTTTAGTCCTTCCGTTTGAATTTTATTTGAATTGATTTTTTTCCATTTTTTCATGTATTCTTCATGTATTCTAAGGACATTTTTGGGAATTTAAGACAATAAAGATATTTTAGACAAGGTAAAGAAAAAGATTCATCAAAAAGATCCCCCCTCTACAAAATGCAACGGTTGTGTTATGTCATGACGTCAATAAGTGGTGTGTTATTGCCTCATAACAGACCACTTATTGTGGGCAATGAAGGCTTCTGATTGGTCGACGCCATCTGCCCATGTGATAATACTCGTTAACATGTCAGGTAGCCTTGTTCATATGTTTGTATGTAGGTATTCATGCTCCTCATACTGTAGCCAGCATAATTCGAGAAGATATTGATAGATTGTGATGATATTTTGAATGAAGGTAGGTCTTGATAATATAAAGGTCAACTTGATTCTGGACCCTCTAGCGGCTTTCTCTGGGTTGCAGCAGAGTGTCCTGTTCCTGCATCGGATGTTCTAAACATTTTATGGCCTTGATTTTTTTTAATGGCACAAACCTTTAAGGTCGGGAAGAAGTTGAAACGGTTCAGGCCCCCTAGCAATAGTTTGTTCTGGAGCTGTAGGGGCGTTTTTGTTTAAAACTTTGAAGGATGATAACTTAATGAAGGGTTTTATTGAAGTGCCTGTACATTAAGTATATTAGGCAGAATTGAACAAAACTAGATTCAAAATATGCAAATTTGAAATAAATTTTAACACTTAAAGACATTTTCTACTTCAATCGTGTTGACTGACATGAATTACAACATTTGTATGATAAAAGGGTAGACAGATCGATCAGGGGCACTAAATTCCCAATTGTTCCCAAATTTGTTTATTTGGTCACCAATACGTTCTAAAACCTGTAAGAACATCACCCGCAGACAGTCATCATCAGTACTTCAATGTATCACTAAACCTTTATTTTTAGAAAATAACATACCACGTAGGACTAGCCTCGAGCCTCCACCAGGCCCTTTTACGGGCGTATGAATGGTAGAATCCGGCAGAAAAAGGAATAATTAGCCAGTAAAGTCAGTCCACATTGAAGATCACATTTCGCCCGTAACGGAGCCTGCAAGTGAAACCCTGGCGTAGTTAGTCTGGTAGAGACTAACGTAGGCCAGCTATTGAAACAAAATACAAGTTCACACACTCCAAATATTTCACGAAAAGATCAAACAAAAGCGGGGATATTCTAGTACCCATGGCAACCTACAGTGGGTAACGTCAGGTCTGAAGAGTTCCATCTGGTAACCAGAGCCGTGCAGATATCCGGAACGTGAGCGCGATCATGGCTAATATAACATACAATATGGTCAGATGGGCTGTAGCCTACTCCGGCTAGTGATTGTCGTGTTTAAAGTGGGTGCCCAGCTTATCTAAGAAAAGTCATAGTGTATGGATTTTTTTTAAAGCTGCGCGATGGTGTAATTATTTGTAATCCGATTTCTCAATCGCAAGGTCTTAGACCGCTAGCATGAAGCTACTGGAAGCGTTTACAGTCCTTTGGTCCATCGGTTATATAACTGAGGATATCAATAACAGACACAGTGACAGTTACCAGACACCGAAGCTTATACCTTCTTAACTACATAGCAGTAGGTTTACTGGTTTCTCCATACAAAAGCCCAACAAAAGCCTGTAAAATGTCGATACTGCGACAAGGTACTGCCGGCCTATGTCCTCTGTGTGGTTGAGCTGAACTATGGTAATAACTTATGCCAATAAAGTCACAGGGCTGAATACTGAAAGTGGTCTAAAGGGACTTCTTACATGTATATATCATATTGTAAATGGAATGTTATCAAAGTACCTAAATGCTCAGTTGGGTAGGGCTCAGTTAGATATGGCCTGCTTAATACTTCCCGTATATTTGACTGTGCGGCTGTGGATCATACACGGGTGTTTAACGTTACAGGTGAGGACAGATGTGTGCTGAAATAGCTAAAATGGAGGAACGTTACGTGGCGACAGTTTGCAACATCCAAGTAAACACAACGGGAAACAAAATGCCTGCAGCAAGATCCCATCGTCAGTTGTGCGAGTCCTGAGAAAGTTGGGGCCGAGACATGGGTTTGCCATTGGTTAAGTGACACAGTGCTTGCATTTAGACATTTTTGACACGTAAGGTCACAATTCATCAACCAGCAAGCCAACCATTGTAGGTACTACCCTCCTCATCTTGTCTAAAACATGCTGTCGTATAAGTGATGAAGTAAATCCAGACAAAGAAATGACAACAAACCTGTGACCTTTTCTGTACAGTTATGTCAGGCTTTCACCTTTGTAGCATACTGTTGCATCAGTTTAGTCATGCTCTTACACGGAAGTTTCTTGGTATGCCAAAACTTGCTTATGTGGCCACATACATGATTTATCTGTAATTTCGGTAGCTCAGTCGTGATTGAATAACACTACGTTAAGAAGACTGCCCGCTCTACAGTTTACACTTAAGACTAGCGGTAGTTTATTTTCTGCAAAACAGTGTGTTCATGTATCCACGTTCAGAGTTATATTTGTGATTTATTAGCTCGATCTCTCTTGAGTGACACTGTATTTACATGGCCATGGCAGTTCACCCTATGTAGATAGTTTGAGCTTATGATTAGCAGAGCTGCGTTTAGCATTGCATCGCCGTCTTTATGACATTCCAAATCGTTCACAATCTGCAACCTATCTACAGCAATCCTTTATATAATAATAACTCTTTCCTTTTATTGACCATTTTTGCAAATACAGACATGTGCAAATCCCTGTATTGTAAATATAGGTCAGTAAGTACGGAAGAGACTACCTACATGTTATAGATTAAACCAAAGTGTATAAACCGAAAATCTCACTACCATGCAGCAAAGTATTATGCACTAGCTTCCTGATGCTGTATTGTTACACTAATAGAATTTCCCATCGGTAGTATTTCATGCGGTTATTGAGCAGTAAAGTTATATCATGGTAAAAACTGGGATATGACGTCGTGCACGTAGAGTTTGCCTATCTTGGGAGACGATCTGCGATAACTGAAAGGCTTTACTCTTATCACGGGGACACTCGACATGCTCGAATATTATTCAGTACTGTTGCAATATTAGGATGTGCCATGTTGTTCCCATAGATAACGTTCATCATCTTAAGTGATTGTTCGTAATAACTAATGGCTTTACTCTGATCGCCGAGGTCACTCCAACATGATCCAATGTTGTTAAGTGATGATGCGATGTCGGGGTGTGTTGATGTTTTGCCATAGATAGCTTTCATCATCATCAATGACTGTTCAAAATAACTGATAGCTTTCCTCTGATCGCCAAGGTCCTTCCAACATGCTCCAATGTTGTTAAGTGATTTTGCAATGTGGTGATGTGTCGTGTTGTCCCCATAGATAACTTTCCTCATCTTCGAATTCAGTGAATGTCGGTGATAACTGATAGCTTTCCTTTGATCGCCAAGGTCACTCCAACATGATCCAATGTTGTTAAGTGATGAAGCAATGTCGGGATGTGCCGTGTTGTCCCCATAGATAACGTTCCTCATATTCAGTGACTGTTCGTAATAACTGATAGCTTTCCTCTGATCGCCAAGGTCACTCCAACATGATCCAATGTTGTTAAGTGATGAAGCAATGTCGGGATGTGCCGTGTTGTCCCCATAGATAACTTTCCTCATCTTTAGTGACTGTTCGAAATAGCTGATAGCTTTCCTCTGATCGCCAAGGTCACTCCAACATGATCCAACGTTGTTAAGTAATGAAGCAATGTCGGGATGAGCCGTGTTGTCCCCATAGATAACTTTCATCATCTTCAGTGACTGTTCGTAATAATTGATAGCTTTTCTTTGATCACCAAGGCCACTCCAACACTTTCCTATGTTGTTAAGTGATAGAGCAATGAAAGGATGTGTTGTAATTTCGCTATAGATAGCTTTCATCATCTTCAGTGACTGTTCGTAATAACTGATAGCTTTCCTCTGATCGCCAAGGTGACTCCAACAGTTTCCAATGTTGCTAAGTGATGAAGCAATGTCCGGATGGGCTGTTGTTTTGCCATAGATAGCTTTCGTCATCTTCAGTGACTGTTTGAAATAACTGATAGCTTTCCTCTGATCGCCAAGCTTACCCCAACACGTTCCAATGTTGTTAAGTGATTTTGCAATGTTGGGATGTGCTGTTATTTCGCCGAAGATAGCTTTCATCATCTTCAGTGACTGTTCGTAATAACTGATAGCTTTCCTCTGATCGCCAAGGGCATTCCAACACTTTCCAATGTTGTTAAGTGATGATGCATTGGCGGGATGTGCTGTTATTTCGCCATAGATAGCCTTCGTCATCTTCAGTGACTGTTCGTAATAACTGATAGCTTTCCTCTGATCGCCAAGGTCACTCCAACATAATCCAATGTTATTAAGTGATGATGCAATGTCGGGATGTACTGTTGTTTCGCCATAGATAGCTTTAATCATCTTCACTGCCCATCTGTAGTAGCTCATAGCTTTCTCGAAGTCACCGCATTTTTGGAAGACATTGCCTAGTTCCGAAAGTATTTCAAACTGCTTTTCTTTATCCGTGTCCGTCTCTATCAGTGCTACTTCCAGATGACGTATGGATGCATCGAAATGGAACAGCTGTTGTGCTATTCGGCCCCTTGTCAGAGATGAGGTGTCAACGATGGTTGTTGGGAATATCTTTGTCTTTGGATCTGCCTTTAAAACTGTGCCCATAATGCATCGTTTTAATGGGATGGCAGTATAATAGTACCTGAAAAGCATTTTTGAATCGGGTATGTAGAAAACTGACTGAAGCAAAGTGTCATCTACATCATGTTTATCCAGTTGGATTTTCATCTCAGTAAGAGGAGACAGTCTGTCTATTTGTCCTCCATTGGCGATGTACGTTCTTAACCGTAGCTCCGCTGAGATGCTGATCAGTACAAGTAAGTGGTGGGCATCTTCGCGACTGATCCGTTGTGTCTTATGGAATTCTTCTATCATCCCCCAAACACTGGGGATCGTAATACTGCAACAAGCACTCAACACATCAACGGCTACGCTCGGAAAACGGTATATTTCTTTTTTGACATCAAGAAGTTGCCCGGTGGGTATATCATTTTCTATTTTCCGAATATTATCCAGCATCGCTGACAGCCGTGACAGCATAGGGATACAATCTACGCTCCTGTTGACTCTGTCCACATAATCGTTCACCAAGGACTTGTCTCCTGTTAAGAAGGTCACCCGTCTCAAAATGTCTGACAGGTGATAGCCTTCCGACAGGGCTATTTTCAGGTTTTGATATTCCACTAACTTAGCAGGTGTCTGGATGAGACTAAGAGGAGGTTTGTTCTTGGTCTCGTCTCTTCCAAAAGGAGTCTTAGAAGCCCATGGCATGAAGCCGTCGAAGGCAAAGCCGCGAGGTGTGACGGAGTCAAAGAACCAGTCTTTCTCTGGGTCTTCCGAGAGGAAGTCGTTGAGTGACGGGATGGCCATGGCAGGGAGGATGGTCTCCCCAAGGTTGATAACTTTTAGATGTAAGTAGTGTGTGAGATTTAGGAAGTACCTCCGTGTATCATCATCACCGTTCCCTTCCTCAATCAGAATGGCGAACTCCAGGTCCGAGTACGGCGTCACCAGTTCTGTGGCTTGTGACCCCAACCCGATAAAAGCGTACTTACATGGAGGAGGACCGAGTTGCGCAATACATTCATCTGTCAGTACTTGGATAAACTCTTGTCTTTCAACGGTGATACTTTTGAACAAGTCCCTGACTGCTTGAGCTCGTTTGATCTCTACTTCTCGTACAACAGGGTCTTCTTCATCATACTGATAAGGGTTGTGTTGCTCATGGATGATTTCTAGCTGCGATTTCACACGGTCGCGCATGTTTTCTAGTCCCTTTATGTGATCTAACGTGTTACTATACGGACACGGTTCACAGTCTGTGTTACAGGAGTTCCTTAGGAACTGCCTTTCTGTTTCTTGCAGCCTTGTTATCATGATTTGTTTGTCCCCATCTGTCCGTGCCATGGAGGCGTTATACAGAGCTGCCGCTTGAGTGAATTTCCTACCTTCTCCTGTCCGCTTGCCTCGCTCGACGTAGACGTCACCCAACCGACACAAACAGTCGGCTTCTTTGGCCTTGTCGGGTTTACCTGGATCTGTGGGTAGGGATTTGAAGCAGACTCAAAATACTGCATGGGTCAAACGTCTGAAGATATAATCCATGCTAACGTTTAAGGATGCAGTTTCAATTGAGAGGTTGAAAGTATAATTACTGGCTATAAAGACTTTTTTAGCTATCACGCGCGAAGCTATGATAAAACTAATTTTTTTTAAACAAAGTAAGGTCTTCAGATTATCTGAAATTTTATTATATCAGTGCAGCTGCAAGTATACAATTTCATGGAAGACTTAGTTTAAAATAAGATTGAGAAGTACATCACAGACCGTGAACGAGCTTCAAGGCAGCTGCTAAGTTTCTCTCTGCTCCGTCCAGGTCTCCCTTTCCCAAGTCACAGTCTGCCGTCTGAATGTACCTGCGGTAGGAAAAGAAAATATAAGTGTTGTATCCCCCTTATTTCAGTTGCGGCAAAAGCACTTAGTCTAAAAAGGAACCGTATGCCAAGCGCTAATTTATGTTGTTGCACAAATCCGTGAAGCCACCTTCCTTCACAACGTCACAAATCTCTGTTATACACAGTTGCATTAAATGACGTGTGTCATACATTTTTGACCATCATCTCATGACGTTGCCTACTAGTAATTGGTAAGTAGCATTCCTTTACCAAACAAGATTTCGGAGACCTCAAATCTCCATGAAATATATATCATGTAAATTAGGTCCACATTTGCATACTTTACATTCAACTATGTTCACTGTCACATCACTTCCAACTGCCACAAGTATGAAATTCCAGTTATCAACCAATATGGAATTAATTTTTTTTCTCATTAATTATGCAAATCAGGTCTTCATTTGCATACTTTTTATCCATTAATGTCCCTTTATTTCTCAGTTACATATGTTGCATTTTTGAACTGTCGTACCATTGAACGGAGTGGATTTATAAAATGCCCCCATTGATTTTGCAAATTAGATTCTGATTTGCATTATCACCATTTCATTATATCAAGTAATACTTAAGCTCTCCCCATAATAGAAACAATCATACAGGTTTGGTTTTATATCCCTTAGTGGTTTGACCGCTAGCTGTTGGGTCCCTGGGGAATACTTGCCCTAGTTTCGAAACTAACAGGTGTAAGGTGCTACAACATGCCTAGAATGGAAATATAGATTTTCCTCATTACTTTTGCAAATTTAATCCCAATTTGCATAATTTGCACTTCATTGTGTACATCTCTGTCCCAGCTACCTGCATACTATATGAGACGTGAATCTGTCGTTTCTTGTTCAGTTATTCTCCTTGGAAGATTTTGACAAATACGCCAATGCAGTTCCAGCGTCACATACCAGGGGGCCCAAAATCGACCTTGACCTTTGTTCTTCCAACACCTACTAAAAGACAAAATATCTTTACAATCCATCAAGACGTTCTTGAGTTAGGCTGACTACAAGCATCCGGACACACACACAAACACGCACGCAAACACACGCAAACACGCTCAAAAACAGCAACTGGTTATTGTATACTTCTGCTAGGAATGGGGCAGTACATACTAGTAAGTGTATCACATGTTTATTTTTCCGCCTAATATAAATTTCACGTTTCGCCTCTTATCAAGATAAACAAAATGTGACTAGTATGTCCCTTTTCCCATAAAGCAAAAAAGGACCAACCTGTCTTTGTACTTACATGGACATGCGGTGACTTCCATCATCAAATAAGTCTGAGAAGGGAGAGAAGTGGCCCTTCCGTCCTCTCACGTGTTGTTGTCGTTGCGTACGTGCTGACCTCTATGAGAACCAATAAGAAGTCTTGAATGATTAACAGGTGGGCAGTCGTATCATTTACGGCGCCTGGGCGGACGAACTTTGACGAATGGTCAAAGGTGAAGGACCCGACATGCCCCTTGGAAGGCATGACGTGTTGTAACATGACTAGATGTTGATTTGGGAAACATTGACTTCATGGACGTTTTTTTTCCTCTGGCCAACACAGACCAAGAAACACAAATATTCACAGATTTGTGAACGATTCTGCTCTGAAAGACACATGTCTAACAAGATTGGCAACATAAAAAGATGTTGCCATGGCGACGGTGGTCTCTGTTAACGTTTTCGTTTTTGACCCACATGCAAATAAGGACCTCGCATAATTTAATCGTATCAGTCGATCACCTTCTCTACCAAAATAACACAAGTTGTCGAATGTATGAAAATCTTGTTTTCACAAAAAAAATATCGTACCATTTCCTCATAAATTATGTAAATGAGGCCCTCTATGCAAGATTTGTGTCTAATAGTGGCCAGATTTACTTAACTTCCAAATGGTGCAAAAATGAAATCCCCATCATTTACCACTATGGATTTATAGTATTTTGTCATTAATTATGCAAATTAAGTATCAATTTGCATAATTGATATCTATCGATATTTATCTCTTTCTCAGTTACATATGTCATGTGTTTGAGAGTCCTATAATAGAATGCAGCTGATTTATTAACTGTCCTCATTAATTATGCAAATCAGATATTGATTTGCGTAATTGGCATATGATTATGTAAATCATCACTTAAGCTATCTACACACCAAAAATTATGATGATCCGTCGTTCCCTTCTTGCGTTATTCTCTTGCAAAGTTTGAGTCCAAATCAGCTCCTGCAGTTCCAAAAAAGCCACTAGGGGGTCCAAATCTACAGGACATATTTTCCTAACAAAGAGCTATCCACCACTTAAAAATCATGACTATAGCATGTTCAGAAGACGAGATTTGAAAAGTGAAAGTTCCCCTGCAGTACCATAGAAAGTCGCTAGGGGGCCCAAAATCCAATCATTACAAGGTCTCCCACAGACCTACCCACCTACAAAATATGAAGACAATACATCCAGGCATTCTTGAGTTATCGTCCCATGGACTTTCACATTCCTGTACAATTCCTAGAATTCTTGCAATCTGCACACAATATAGTAAAAATTTGGCTCGCCCCAAACCAAGAAAACGATACCGTTGCATGTCAAAACTAAGAAAGAGCAATGAGGTGCATATATCTACGTGAGCAATCGCTATCATTCTAGGACAAAACTTCTTTGCTCACCTTGGTTTTAGTTGTGACAATTTCTTGCCTGATTTTTGCGGTGTGTAGTATAGTAAGCGATGAACAATGACAACAGTTCCCTGCACGTTGTGACACCTCGCCAGTGACTTGTTGTACAGAGCAGAAGCTTTGGTCAAGTCTCTAGTGTCTCCGGTTTCTGTTCCTCTTTTCAGGTACAAGTCACCGAGACTTTTGATCGCTTCTACTTCTAACCTGTCGTTGTCTTTTACTATTCCCTCTACCATTAACCGTGCGTATCCAACCAACACAGAGTCTGTGTTACCGCCGGCAGCCAATTTTTTGTCCAGGTCTCGTAACATTGCCGCCACCTTTGCGGGTGAAGTCGTCTCCTTGTCGTCAGTTGACTGTTCCTTACCCAGTGGGCCTTTTGACGACACCCGTTGTAAAAGCCTCTCCGTGTATTCGTATCGGTGTTGTATACCTTCTCCCTGATCCCGATGGTCACACCGGACCACAGCAGCCATGTATAATGACAAGGCCCTGTTGAACTTCTCTATATCCTTTCCGAGTCTTCCCTTCTCCAAGTTCACGTCGCCCAGACTTTTGAGCAGCTCCACTTCCGCCAGCCTGTCCATGTCAGCCATGGCGTCCACCAGGACACGGAGGTAGCCTGTCTCCGCCCGGGCTAGTCCGTACCTCCTGCCCTTCGCGTCCGCCTCACGGAGTTTCTCACAGACCCTCAACATGATGGCCTTCTGCTAACAAAATGTCTGTCAAACTACTAGTCAGTACGGGTCTCCGTGTTAGCTTTATGCGCGTGAATTAAACAAACACGGGTCTGGGCAAACATCCTGCTGCTGGTGTCAGCATTACATCATTCGTCAGTCAATAACAAAGTCCAAAGTTTCAAAAACACCAATAAGGCTTCGCTAATACTCGTAAATACGTCAGGTAGCACTGTGGTATCAGTTGTTCTTAATGTACTTCTATTGATGTTAAATATCTCTGACCTATAAAGTGGTTTCTAGGATTAAGGTGTTCAGAATTAGTTAACTGTAGAGTGAAATTCACTATCATCATGGACAGTAGGGGCCTCCTCATTATGTCTTTAAAGAACACCTAAGAGTAATAATAGATGTACATGTGACTAACGGAGTGTTCACAAGAGTGCGCATATAGAAGTTGGTATGGGTTCCGTATTGACATTTTTTTGGTTGAGGTAATCTAAAAGTTTGCGAGGAAAATTTTTTATTTTATCTTGACCCACCGTTGTGCAGCCTGGTTACTGATCCCAAAACAAACAAGAGTCCGTAGGACACAATCCTCCGTGAGATGATTATGGTGTTTACGTCCAGAACCTGCTGGGATGCAGAAGGTGATCTGGGCCCTGAGGCCATTACTGCGATGGCTGCTTACCTTCGGTCGTGGGGGAGACGTGTGATCGGCTGCTGCGCAGCCGACTGCTGATGCTGATGATGCGGTGTGCATGTGGCTAAGATGTTTGATACCCTCTTCAACTACCGACATGCCAAATTCAGACAAATCCATCAAATCTATTCCCCTCTTCTTTAGCCATGATGAAGTTATATTTTCACGTTTGTATCTTAAGACGGCAAAAAAACATTTAGCGCGTCGAGTGTACCATTCGATGGCATTTTCAGGGTTAAAATCCACCTGCCAACAAATCAATAAAACAGAAAAACAATCTTTGAGAAACTGTAATTGCTCCAGGCAGACCCATCAGGTATGGGGTGATGACTGCGTGGGTTTGAAAGGGTACCTGATGAATAGATCCATGATTGCGCAAGTCACTCCAAGCTCTGTCCAATCAAATGATCGCAGACAGTTGATAAGTCAATAGCCAGGCTTCTTTTGGATCGAATCACGGGACGACAGTGGACACATTCAAGAAGAAACCAGTGTGACGACCAGTTTATCCTGGTATACGTTACGGTATGATCAGTTTTATATTGCTTGATTGATGTCTAATAATCCTGTTACATTTCAGGCATCTTTAAATTTTACAACTGTCTGCATCTTAGTGGGTGTTTATTTGTTTGTTTGTATTGCATACCTGATAGACGCATAATCACGTAACATGCTAGGTTTGTATCGAAGAGTACACGCTGCATATTCTTTTCGATAAGTGTAGCGGGTTCTTTTACGTGCTCGAGGTGTGGCTCTCCTCGAACACGGGACCTCCATCTAACGTCCTATCCAAAAGACGTCCCTAACCGAAGCTAGGTACTCATTTTCACTTGAATGAAAAGAGGAAAGTCGTGTTAAGTGCCTTTCCCAAGGGCACAACGTCAACGGGACAAATCTGAGAAAACCGAATTTGACCTTCTGGGACGAACATCCTGCCACTGCGCAATCGCGATGCCTTCTGATGACTTTGGGTTTAATGGCTTTATTGTAATTCCCTTTCACAAGACAATGTCACTTGTCACTCCTTTTAGTCCTAATTCTTTGGTGCTTTTCTGCTGAATTTTTTTTTTTTTCCTTTTTCATTTATACAATTTTTTTTGAGGAGCAAAAATCAACTGTTGCCATGTGTAAAGAAATCGGGATAGTGATTCTCTCTCTCTCTGTCACTTTTCTTCAAATGTAGATCACCACAAGAAGAACAGTCATCTGAATCCATCATTGGCAGTGGTGTTAACTATTTGGTAAGTGTAGCTCATTGGAGTTGTATTGGTCATTGGCTCCAATTTGCCCAAGGTGGTACACATGACATGTACATAACCTTTAGATAGAATAGATAATGTTGTTCTTCACCTTGTAGTGGGCTTGCTGTTTGTATAGCAGGGTATATCTTTACAGTGATGAGTTGCTAGGCCTTCCCCTTTAACGTGCTTGAGGCATCTCCTCAACAACGCGCCCCCTTTTTATGTCTCTTCCAAAAGACGGGTGCAGCCTCAAACGAGATCGCCGGACCCAGGGTTTGAGCCGTGGTCTCCCCGTATCCAACAAACTAATTGGAACCAGGAGCTCAACTTATGGGACATCTTGAGTTAGTATACTAAATAGAATTAAATGAAATGAACCATAATTTTGTTGATGAATATACTACACTCAGCACAAAAAGTTTGGAAACTTAACTTTGGTCGATCATATCTCCGTTGTTTCTTGATCAATTTCAATGATTTATGTATCATTGAAAAGCTTGTGTGATTTTCTTTCCCATGATACCAAACTTATTATGATTGTAAATTAATGGAACGAACACCAGACCTGCTTATGCGAGCGGGTCACATAAAAAAGTGTCCAGATTACCCTACTAATGTCAAACACTCAATTCAGTATTTTTTCTTCTGCTGGTATCACGTGGCTTGTGTACGAGGGTAATATGAAACTTGAATCAACAAAACACATTAAGATGAAAGCCAAGGTTAGTCTTCATCCAAACCAACAAAAAAAATACGTAAAGGAGCCTCAGTTATGATGAAGGTGGCTTAATACTGAGTACACACGCCATGCGCTGTCACCACAGCCCGGTACATCCTCCTCATAATTGTCACCAGTTTTGTTACGCGGTCCCTGGCTATTCGTTCACAAGGGGTCGTCGCAGGTCGACCAGTGTTGTTCTGTTGATCATTCTTGCATGCACAGCTCGCCCAAGCTGATCAGGGATCACAGAGTCTGAGACTGTGTTCAATTGTGTTGAGATCTGGGCTGCAGGAGGGCCATTCTATCCTCTGTATTCCTGCATACTGGAGGTGGTCTGAAATGGCTCTCATTCTATATGGACGTGCACTATCATCTTGCAGAATGGCACCCAGTCTCATATTGCAGAGAGGTAAGGATCTAGGAAATGTGACTGGATAGAGAAAGGTGTCTCTATATCTTGACACATCGAGGTTGCTTAGGATGATTAGCCTGGTTTTTCTTCTGGCAGTTAACGTTGTACTGCCCCACACTATGACACTGGCTCCAACAAACAAACAAACAAACAAACAAACAAACAGTCAGTCTATCTGTGCAACAGTCAGCATTGGGTTCTCCTCGCTGCCCCCACACTTTCATTTTCCCATCCAACAGTCGAAATAAACCTCCTCTATCTGTAGCTGTGAACATAACATTCCTCCACACACTGTTCCATTCCCGATGTGGACGAAACTACCACCCTGCGCTGAGTGTTAATTGACACTAGCATGGAAATTTGGGCACTTTTCTTCTACAACCCACTCGCGTAAGCAGGCCTGGCGCTCGCTTCATGAGATGGCAATTATAATGACTTAGGTATCAAAGGAAAGGAAATTACACAAGCTTTCTAACAATATATAATGCATTGAAATTGATCAAGAAACAACGGATATACGATCGACTAAAGTTAAGTTTCCAAACTTTTTGTGCTGAGTGTATTTTGTATGGTCACCACTTACCGTCTTGTCATGAATTGTGCGACTGCTTCGGTGAAAAGGTTATCGACAGACCATTGTCACATACATGTTTTTTTCTAATTGAAATAACATCCCAAGTAAGATTTTTATGCACACAAGAACGTTAACCCCAAAGTCTGTCTGAAACAAGCATTTCAGGTTTTAAAAGTTGTAACGATTTTCAAAGGTTTCTCTACATGTGTAATTATGATCTTTGAATTGTTTTACTGCAGGTTATGAATTAAACGATGATGTCAAAGTTCTCATCAACTGCAGACTTAACTACGTGTTGTGTAAAACCCATCTAATAAGTGGCCATCCCTCCGACATTGAGCATCTTAGAGCTCATCAACCGCATATAGCGAGCTAAGCAATTGACAATCACATCAAATAGATCCACAGCTTTGTAACGTCATGATGAAACGCGTTCTGTTCTTAATTTTCATGCAAATGGTGTCAAGTACAGTTTCGGGTGATTCGGTTCCAACCAGTTGTTATATAAGAGATTTTCTCAACAGTAGGATTACTTGCCCACATTCCAAAATAGCCAGTCTACCAGCTAAGCCACTATACCGGGTGTACCTGGTGTTCCTTCAGCACAATCGTATCCGAACCGTCCACGACTTGTCCGGCTTCCCCTTCATCCGCACGCTGAATCTCAGCCACAACCTCATCACAACATTTCCGTGGGAATCTCTGAGTCATGTGAAGAACCTTCTCACGCTTAATTTATCTCACAATCTGTTAACCTCTATAAGGCTTGACTTACAAAAAGGTGCAACGGCTCTATATGTTGTGGAGGTGTCCAGCAATCATCTGGCTACCTTCTCTAAAGCAAACCTGGACAATTTTTGTTATGATCCGCCAGAGTCTCCCTGGCGTCCACAAAATAAAAGAGGGTTAAGAAATATACATGGCAATCCAATTCACTGTGACTGCCGTATGTCGTGGTTGGCAGAAATAGCTTTTGTGTTTAACCAGTGTTATCCATTCAGTTGTACCTCTACTGTCAGAGAGAGTCTGCTTTATTTCGATTTTATTGAAAATGGCTTGCCTAAATGTAGCAGTCCTGAAAGTCTACGCAATGTCTCGCTACACGAGGCAAACCTACAAGCCTGCCCAACGAAAGAAGAGAAAGTGTCTGAAACACAATTTCCCGTCTTAGAAAAGAATACAGACCTTCTCACAATTTCTGTACCACTCCTGCCAACCGTAAGGCACCAGTCGAAAGGCATCCAAAAGGACCTGATACTGTTAAAAAACACAACAAAACAGATCAGTGTCTCGTTAGCTTGCCCAAATGAATATAAAATCACGCATCTCACTACTAAGAACGAGACCGGTAATATACCCAACAAGGTGGCTATCGACACTACAGACGCTGTCTTGATAGTGATCACAGCTGTTTTTATGTTAATTTTAATGGTAACTGTAACTAAACACGTCATCCAGCAGAGACAGAAAGATGAACATCAGAACGGACCAAACCAAAATGTAGAATCACCGGAAAGTGCAGAAGGATCTCATGCAAGTCCCGAACAAATCGACGTCTTTATAAACCCAGTGTACCAAAGGGATAATGGTGATTACGGACAAGACCATAATCCCGAAGTTCCAGGCCCGAACGAATTATCAGAAATTACGAACAGGATGCATGCGAATCCAGATGACATTATTGTCCTTGCTAACCCTGTCCAGAAAAGCAAGGCTGACTTTAATATGACTCATAGAGCCCGTAGTGAAGAGACAATCCCACAAATGGTTGTCAGGTATCAGTCAAACTGTAGTAGTACTGCTGCCGCCATGATAGAATCCAACAGCTACCATGACTACATCAATGGACAAAACGAAGCAACCAAGTACGAGATAATCATAGCCAACTGTCTAGCGGAACATTGCCGCCTGGAATCCGCCTCTAGTACTGGTACCAATGGATTGTACCGTAGAGTGTCCAGCATTCAGCAGTACTCCTCTGAAAACGTCTTGTACGGAAGAAACAAAGCTGACTGCCAGGATGATTATGCTTCCCTTCTAAAACCAGGTGTATTCTCCAGACGTCTTACATTGTAGGAGATCAGTGAATGTGAGACAGTCAAACTCGCTAAACAAAACATTCCGATGTGTTCGTATTGTGTGCATTTTTCAGGAAAGCACCAACTAAAGGTTTCCAGGGCTAAAGCTTGAAATTGGCCCTAGTTTCAAATGACCCTTGAATTGTGGGATTCAATTAAACTTACATGTACGAACTTTGTCATTTTCAAGTATAAGAATGTTTAGGAATTGGAAATGTTAGAGGGTGAAAAGCGAAAAAGGTGTTGAATCAAGGACCGTAGGGAAAGCCTCATTATGTCTTTAAATAACACCTAGAGTAATTATAATAGATGTGCGTGTGACTAACGGAGGGTTCACACGAGTACGTATATTGAAGTTGGTATATGAGTTCCGTATTGACATTCTTTTGGTTTAGGTAAAGTTTTTTGGGAAGATTTGATTTTGACCGACCGTTGTGCAGTCTGATTACTGATCCCAAAACAAACAAGAGTCCGTGGGACACAATCCTCCGTGAGATGATTATGGTGTTTATGTCCAGAATCTGCTGGGATGCAGAAGGTGACCTGTGGCCATTACTGCGATGGCTGCTGACCTTCGGTCGTGGAGGAGACTGCTGGACAGCCGACTGCTGACGCTGATGATGCGGTGTGCCTAAGTTGTTTGATACCCTCTTCAACTACCGACATGCCAAATTTCAGACAAATCCATTGAATTCTTTTCCCTCTTCTTCAGCCATGATGAAGTTATATTTCTACGTTTGTATCTTGAGACGGCAAAAAAACATTTAGCGCACCTAGTGTGCCATTCTATGACATTTTCATGGTAAAATCCACCTGTCACCAAAGCAATAAAGCAAAGCAATCTTTGAGAAACTGTAATTGCACCAGGCAGACCTATCAGGTATGGGGTGATGACTGTGTGGGTTTGAAAAAGTACCTGATGAATAAATCCATGGTTGCGCAAGTCACTCTAAGCACCAAAAAAAGTCACTCCAAGCTCTGTCCAATCAAATGATCGCAGACAGTTGATAAGTCTACAGCTAGCTTGTTTTGGCTCAAATGGAGGATCGGGACGACAGCTAGCGAACACATGAAAGGAGAAACTGTTTACTTGGTACGACCTGTTTATCCTGATATCCGTTGCGGTAAGATCCGTTTTATCTTGCATGACTGGCGTCTAATAATCCTGTTACTTTTCATGCATCTTTAGATTTTACAACTTTCTACCTCTTAGTGGATGTTTGATTGTGTTTACGTGTTCTCTTTTCGATAAAAGTGTAACGGGTTCTTTTACGTGCTCGAGGTGTGGCTCTCCCCAAACACGGGACCTCCAACAAGAACGTTAACCCCAAAGCCTGTCTGAAACAAGCATTTCCGGTTTTAAAAATTGAAACAATTTTCAAAGAATGATATACATGTGTAATTATGTTCTTTGAATTATGTTACTGCAGGTTATGAATTTCACGATGATGACAAAGTTCTCATCAAGTGCATACTGATTAACATGCTGTGTAAGACCCATCTAATAAGTGGCCATCCCTCCTACATTGAGCCTATCAACCGCGCAGAGCAAGCTAATTCGTACAGAAATTGACAATCACATCATATAGGTCCACATACAGCTTTGTAACGTCATGATGGAACGCTTCCTGTTCTTAATGTTCGTGCAACTGATATCAAGTACAGTATTGGGGGATTCTATTCCAACCAGATGTTATGTTAGTGAATATATGGAGAGTAGGATTACTTGCCCGCATTCCAACATAACCAGTCTACCAGCTAAGCCCCTATACGAGGTGCGCTATGTGTTCCTTCAGCACAATCGTATCCAAACCGTCCACGACTTGTCCGGATTTCCCTTCATCAGCACGCTAAATCTCAGCCACAACCTCATCACAACATTTCCGTGGGAATCTTTGAGTCATGTGAAGTACCTCACGACGCTTGATTTATCTCACAATCTGTTAACCTCTATAAGGCTTGACTTACAAAAAGGGGCAACGGGTCTATATGTTGTAGACGTGTCCTGCAATCATCTGGCTACATTCTCTAAAGCAAACCTCGATAATCCTTATTTTTATGCTCCAGAGTTTCAGAACTACCCTGGACATAAAAAACGAGGGTACAGAAATATATTACATGGCAATCCAATTCACTGTGATTGCCGTATGTCATGGTTGGCGGAAATGGCTCTTGAGTTTCACCAGTGTCGGCCACTCAGGTGTACTTCTGCTTTCCAAGAGTATATGCTTTATATTGAGTTTCTTGAAAATAGCTTGCCTAAATGTAGCAGTCCTGAAAGTCTACATAATGTCTCGCTACACGAGGCAAACCTACAAGCCTGCCCAACGAAAGAAGAGAAAGTGACTGAAACACAACTTCCCATCTTAGGAAAGACCACAGACCACCTTACTATTTCTGTACCACTTCTGCCAACCGTAAGAAACCAGTCCAAAGGCATCCAAAATGACCTTACACTGTTAAAAAACACGACACAACAGATCAGTGTCTCATTAACTGGCCCAAATGACTATAACGTCACGCATCTCACTACTAAGAACAAGATCAGTAATATACCCAACAAAGTGGCTATCGACACTACAGACGCTGTCTTGATAGTGATCACAGCTGTTTTTATGTTAATTTTAGTGGTGGCTGTTGTTGTCGTTACTAAACACGTCATTCAGCAGAGACAGAAAGATGAACATCAGAACGGACCAAACCAAAATGTAGAATCACCGGAAAGTGCAGAGGGATCTCATGCAAGTCCCGAACAAACCGACGTCTTTATAAACCCAGCGTACCAAAGGTATAATGGTGATGTCGGACAAGGCCATAATCCCCAAGTTCTAGGTCCGAACGAATCATCAGAAATTACGGAAAGGACGTATGCGAATCCAGATGACATTATTGTCCTTGCTAACCCTGTCCAGAAAAGCAAGGCTGAGTGTGATATGACTCATAGAGTCCGTAGTGAAGAAACAATCCCACAAATGGTAGGTACGAATCAGTCGAACTGTAGTAGTACTGCCGTCGCCATGATAGAATCCAACAACTACCATGACTACATCAATCGACAAAACCAAGCAACCAAGTACGAGAGAATCATAGCCAGCTGTCTAGCGGAACATTGCCGTCTGGAATCCGCCACTAGTACTTCTACCAATGGATTGTACCGTAGAGTGTCCAGCATTCAGCAGTACTCCTCGGAAAACGTCTTGTACGAAAGAAACAAAGCTGACTGCCAGGATGATTATGTTCCCCTTCATACACCAGTTGTATTCTCCAGACGTCTGACATTGTAGGAGATAAGGAAATGCGAGGCAGTAAAACTCGATAAACATTCCAATGTTTTTACTGTGTGCATTTTGCGGAAAACCACCAACTGACGCTTTTCGGGGCTAAAGCTTGAAGTTAGTTTCAGATGACCCTTAGATTATTGCATTCAATGAAACTTCATGTACAAACTATATCATGTTTTAGTATAAGACCGTTTATGAATTGGAAATGTTAGAGGGTGAAAAGCGGAAAAGTTGTGAAATGAGCTAGAATCGACTGTAATGATTAAATAGCTGTAACAGTGATATTTCAACAAAATGCACTATGTTTGATCTGAATATTACACTATATTCATCTACAATATAGAATGTGTGTTGTGGTATTGCTTCATGTTGTAAGATATATTTAGGAATATTTGTAGGTGAGAGCTTTGTCGTGACAGGCAGGGGAGAGTCATACCACACCTTTATTAATACAAAATAAACCAAATTTTTAAAAATATTCATCACAGATTAACAAATAACCTGGAACCATTTAAAATCCAGTTATTGAGCAGTGGCCCTTCATTCAGGCCCATTGGGTGTGATGCATGATTGGAATATAATTTTGGCTGTAAATCTGGATGGTGTTCGGGGGGTTACCAGAATATTGATGCTGTATAATGCAACTGCCGCCTAGTCCAAGGTCATTGTCTAGTCATCAATACAATTACATTTTGGGATTCAGAAAACTGTTAGTAGCAGAACCAGAACACTCTCCTCTGGAGTTGAGTTGAGTATGCATTTAAAGAACATAATGATAGAACAGTATTCCTTAAACCATAGAGAATGGCATTTATCAGAAGTGGCCTCTTGTGGCCTTGTATTGAGCGAAATCGTTAAAAAGAAAAAAAAGTCAAATATACAAGACAAGGAGGCAAATCAAGCTTGTACATAGTTATGTGTATTTTGTTAGAATTCTGCAGTGAGACATTTATCAAAACTAAGAAATCTGTAACAGACATATCTTTGCAACAGGACTTGTAAATAAGTTGCCAGAAACTAAAGCATAGTTTCCTGTGTAGTGGCCATGATCACAATTTTATGTATATTATTGGAATTTAGCAGTGGAACATTTATCAGAATTAAGAATTTTCAACAAATCTGTACAGGCATATCAATGTAATAGGACTTGCTTCCTGTAAATATGTTGCCTGAAACTAAAGCATAGTTTCTCTGTGTAGTGGTCATGATTTTATAAAGAAACACAACTAAACCTAATAAACATTTGAAGGTTTTATCTCAAATGAAGAAATTGCCCCGTTGCACTATCACACTGGGCAGGAGTCATGTCCATCTGACATATTTCATCTGCCAAAGCGCCGAGGTCTGCTTCCCTCAGAGCCTAGCCTGTTGTAGAGCCTGAATGGTGGCAGCGCCCCCCTCCCTCAGCCGCCATGTTTCCAACACATCCATGCAGCATTCCTTGATCTCGCGGTGGTGTCTGGTCTCAATGCCGTCGATCTGAGCAGGTTTCAGACCAAGTTTCCTGGCGAGGTCTTTCCACTTGGGACCTGTGTCCTCGGCAATGGTGTAGAAAACAGCTGTAGATCATAAGAGAGGGAAGTTGTTGAACTGATGACAACGATTTCATGATATGTGCGAAAGAATGAGACAACACTTAATGTATTCTACTTACAAAAGTTATACATGTAAATTAGGTACGTAATAAAAACATTGGCACTTAGTGACAAAACTTGGAAAGCTAGCAATTGACAAGAAGAATTATCAACATAATCTAAAAGTGTATTGATAAACTCGTACCTGACAGTTTCTTTTTGTGGTTGATGATCTCGACTTTCTGCTCCTCGGTTGCACCTGTGACAAAAGATGATTCAGATTTCATAAATTTGTTAAAATTTGCAAATTGACAATTTATATATGCCTTTCTTTTATTATACAGAATCTTGTAAATTTGTGACAACTTGTTACTGGGGCTTTTGTGGATTGTTGCCTTTCTTTCATGGTCGGTACATGTAAGATTTCTTTTCAAATGCAAGCCAGAGTCAATGCCATAGTTTAAGCTAAACTTACCTCAATGGACTCTTTATGACTTAGTAAAGGTTTCTCACTTTGGGGTCATAATACTTGTCATGTTGTCATGTAACAACTATTGTGGTGCCAGTAGAATTCCTGGTCAGGCATTGTGTGAAAGCGAAGACAAGCCATTATTTCTAAAGCAAATATAAATACCCCCAGACCCCCCTAGAAAGCTCGCGCCTGCGGCGCTCGTCTCGCGCCTACGGCGCTCGATGGTCCCCCAAACATTAAAAAGAACCCCCCATTCAAAATCCTGGCTACGGGCATGCGATCCTTCGTCTTCTTAAAGAAATATTTCCCCACGTAAATTCTTCGATGGCTTGAATGATATCATATCAAGTATTTTAAAGTTGCGACAGTTACCTGCGAGTGGTGGGCCGAACAGTATGGAGAACCCGCGCACACCAAATGCGATCCCGACAGCACTCGCCAGTCTCTCAACTCCGCAGAACTCCACCAGGAACACTGTAATCTTCGTGTTCAAACAGCCAACAAATACTCCAATGAAAAGGCAGCAGACTACCATGGACGGGTACGTTTGTGCGAAAGGCAAGAAAACCAGACTCAACCCACAGCAAACGCTGCACACCACGAACCCGCGAAGAAGCGGATACAGCCTCAAGTTTGAGAACCAGCCATAACCAAGTCTAGCCACGCAATCGGCAATGCCGACCACCGAGGACAAGAACGCGGCTTGCTGTGGCTCCAGTCCCACGGTTCTGGCATACTTTACCAGATGTATAAACGTAATACTGAATCCGATTGACAGAAACATCATGATGATATTAAAGATCGTAAAATACGGCATTTTGAACAGGGAAAGATCAAGGGCACCACACAGGCGTGCTATCAGTCCGTCATTCGCTTCCCTAGACGGTATGTGAGTAGCTTTCTTCTCATGAATATCTGCCTTTAACTGTATCGGTCGTAACAAGGCACCGATCACACAGCCTTGTAAGGCGATCCCTGCCACGATGAAAAGGGAACCCCGCCACCCGTAGTTGTCGATGAGCAGCTGAAACACAGGGGCGAGGGCGAAGGATCCTGCTCCGGATCCTGACATTGCAATTCCATTGGCAAGCGCCAGTCTTCTCCGAAGTATCTCCCCACCATGGTGATACAAGGTGTGTACATGAAAGAAAAACCAAGACCTGTTGGAAGAAGAAACATGGCAATGCTTTGAGATCAAAGTTTTGTAAAGCTCCAAGATGCTACAGATTTTCATATTTGTTTTTCCACCATGGCACCTCTGCTCTAGCGCCATCGGGAGCTATTGCAAGTTTGAAATCATAAGACAGACCTACTCATTGTCATGGACATTATGTATTTCATGTGTGTATCTATGTACGGTGATCTATGGTGCTTATTTCCGCGCACTAAAATGGGTGGGGACTTGGTGTGCAACCAGTCTCTGGGACTGGCAATGGTATTTACCTGTGATGAAGCCAGCCGTTAGGTACATGACAGGTAGGCTGGTGACAAACATGCTGGAGAGGAGACCTGTGGTGGCCAGCAGACTCCCCGTCATCACCACCGCCCTGCAGCCGAACACGTTACACAGGGCACCCACAGGCAAGGCTGTTTGAAGAAAACACAGGAATATATATATTACAAACGATTTATAATCCATTCTCCTATTTCATGTCATACCTGGGCCGCAAAAACGTTCGATACGGGTGTTCCGGACTGTGCGATAACTTTCCGTATCACACGGGGTTCTAGGTTGTATCACTCGGGCTTCCATAGAATATTTAGATGCATTTCGAGCGCGCCGGCTGCGCCGCCGTCGAAAATCCGAATACCGGATTTGGAGGTCAGAATCAATGTTGTTACAGCTTTTTGATCGAGGACACAAGACTCCCTCAACTTCTGGCGCATTCCGCATTGAAATGTGTGTTTTCTCGGGTGGGTATGACATAGATAAAATACAACACAGTGTATTCCGCATCACCCTCGGTCCCAGGCCGACCTACGGCCGTCGAGCGATCCGACCCGAGGTCGGGCTGGTACCTCGGGCGATACGGAATACCACGTGTTGTATTCTATCATTCTATATGTATCAGACTCACGCACTGGAACATTTTCATGATTCTGAATCAAAAGAGATTGTCGTTCGTCGTCTGCAGAAGAAATATCGATTGTTGTCAGATCAATGTCGACAATAATCTGTACTTACATCCAAACAGTAAGACCGCCCCCATGATGGAGCTGACCCACGCCGTGGCAGCAGCGTCCTGCCCAAACGCCTCCTGCAAGTACGGGAAGAACACTCCGAACGACTTGTAACTCCCAATAATGAACGCGTGCGACAGGAAACTGCCCAGGACAACAAACCAGCCCCAACCGCCGTCCGGGGCCTCTGAGTAGCAGTTTACAGCTATCTTGTTAGCCATTTTTCAAACGCGAACTGAGGTGGACCTGTGTAGGATTAGAATAACATTTTCAAAGATTGTACACAGTCGGTGAAACAATAAACATCTGGTAGCTTTGTCGTTTGCAGTCGAATGACGCTTGAGCCTTTTTCCGTGAAACCTTATATGTTGCAGCAACAAAACATTGGTATACACCGTACTAGAACATATTAGAAAGGAGTTCAATCATAATTTGTAGACTGTACGATGTTAACGTTGTAACAGTTGGGATCAACCTCCACTAACTGACCAGTCTAACCGGTCCGAACCTTTTAACCTAGTGGTTGGTGCGTTGGATTCCCAGGTCGTGCGGATCGGGATCGGCGCGGGTTTGAATCCCGGGAGCAGCGTACTCGCCCCTTTGGGTTTTTACAACGTTACCGTTTCCTTTACAGACACTGATATCGGCCAAACGCAAAGTCCAAAAGGGCATGAAAGAAGGTCATTTCCTGCTAAAGAAAATCCTTAAGCGCTTAAAGATACAAAATTTTGATAAATTGAACAAAAGTGGAAATTGGATTATTCTGTACTTGATAAAGCTCGGTTTAAGAGATTTCTGAAGAAAAATAACAGTCAAAAACTGCAGGTTTGCACCTGCCAACTAGATATAGACTTACCTTTGAACGCAATTCAGACTTTGTCACCAACGAACTCTAGCCTTGCGTCATCCTAGTTTGCGTCATCACACAAAGTTTGAGTAAACACCCTCGCGCATTTATACCCGATCTGGCGCACTTGAAGTGAGAAAAGGGGGGGGGGGGACCCTACAGCCAGAACATTGCGGCTTGCGGCTTCAGGCTTACGGTCGGAAAGTGTGGGTTGCCCTTATAAAGGTCCGCCATTGTTGCTCTCCAAGCAGATGCCAGTTGAAGAGGCAGAGGGGGGCGCTATCTGGCGTAGCGTACATGGCACCTGGCCAAGATGGAGCAAAACAAAGAGGCATGTTGGTCTCTGACATTCGACGCCTTCTAAATGTTTTAGCTATCTAATGATGAATTAATGAGCAAACCTAAATGTGTCTCTGATAACTGACTTTGGCATGTATTTTCACATTTCTATAGTCAGAACGTGTGTTTGATATTTCAAGGATGGGATGTCACATTATATTTTGTTGACATAAGCTACCACAAACCTATCTTACGAGATATGTTTCAAGGCACATCTTTTGGAGCCCTTTCTCGAGCTCATGGCAGTCAACAGCGAACACTCATGGCTTTCATGGTAACCTTCCAAGTACTTTTGTACTCAGTACAAGTGTTTTTTGGCGACGCCTCAGGTACGGAGCCGTTAGTATAGTGCTGCGATCGACTTGACAAATATTCTAGGAATCCTGCGAACATTTCCGAGGGAATTATTTTTTGACAATGACTTGTTTTCCCTTCAGGGCACTGATGCGAGCTGTGTACGAGGCGGAACGAGTTATAAACCTGTACGTACATCTGGCTCAGGCAGTCCCATTTTTCGAAGCTTGTCTGAGCTCAGCCATGGCCTGGGGAAGTCCGGAAGAACGTGCCAAATTACTGAACGTCACTGGCTTTGTGAGTTATGTTATGCTAGCTATAACTGTGTTGTTTTACATACTAACACCGGTTGACCCTAGTAACATAAAGGGTTCATTAATCTTTTTAATAATCAATGATTGGAACAAGTTCTTTCTTCGGGTATTACACCGGTACGTTGAATGACATAAGTCTGAATCTGGAGCAAGTGGTGAGTTCGCAAGTAAATAAAGTATTGGGGGAGGAAATACGTGGTATTATATTAAGTCAAATTTCAATGTCAAGAGGGATTTAGTCGTCAACCTCATACAGATATGTGTATTTCAGTCGTCTTCAACTTCATACTTTCCTCATATGTTGTACAACGAAATTAAATATTGAAGAACAAAAGAAGCCAGACATACATGATTAACCATTGGATGTTTTGTTTTGTTTTGAAGGCAATGGGAAACTACCAGGGCAGATACGAAGAAGCGTACGAAAAGTACATCCAGGCTAAGGAGCTGCTTGAGCCCCTGGGAGAAAGCACAGCCCTGGCAAGACTCTACTCAAACATCGGCTACATCTACCACACAAGGGGACAACACAACAAAGCTATCAGGTATACTCGGATAATGATGATGCTCTCAATACAATACTTAGTAAATACTGTTGGACGCCAACGGTCCAAACAATCAAATTTGATGCAAATTATCATCTTTGTTGACATATTCATACATGTTGCAGTCGGACGTATACAGAATGTTTCAATACTGGTCGCTGGCCCGGCTAGCTAGCTCTGATATTCAGACAACAACTATTCTAACAAAATAGTCGAGTTGGTGTTTGTACCTTTTACATGGGTTTACTGATGTGTGTTTTGTCTCCACTGCCAGGTATCTGGAAGATTCATTGGAGATGTGGGAGCGTCTCCGACATGGACCGACGAGGGGAAAGGCGGTCACACTGGCGACCCTGGGGATCGTCCATGACTTCATCGGTAAGTCCAACTTTTTTTAGATACCTTTTCAGTAAAAACAGAAGAAATCACACAAAAGTTGGAAGTGCCTCTGTGTGCATTGTCTGCATACGCTGCTCAGCTGACGACTTATTAGGCCATTCAAAATTCTAAGTGACGGTATGCAGATAGCACTACATGGATGTCTGGAGAAATGAATTTAATGTGTGCACTGAGACTTACTAATTGCTGGGAATAACTCCGAGGCAACCGAGTCATATCAAAGTACAGTACTATAATTTCTGTAAAACATCTTTGATCGATATCATGCTCCTAAATTTGAATGTCTTTTGTCTATTTGTCCGTTATCCATGCGGAGAAAATTTATAGTACTAATTTTGCATTGTAGGTAAGCACGAACAAGCCAGAGATTACCACACAAGATGTCTGGAAATGAGGATTGAAATGTGCGGTGAAAATCACCCGCTCATTGGGCCTACTCAGAATAACCTTGCTATTGCCTACAACAACATGGGCGACAGAGACAACGCCTTGGAGCTGCACTTGCGGGGTCTCCACATGAAACGCCGCTGGTTCAACCATCCTGCTCAAACCAAGGTGGAATCCTTGAATCACGTTGCAGAGGAATACATGCATCGGAAGGACTACGACAAAGCACTCCAGTACTTACTAGAAGCCGAAAAGATGCAGAAAGAAATAGGCGACGGAGATGAACAGTCAGTGTTGAGTAACGTGAACCTCGGTAAAGTGTTCATACTCAAAGAACAGTACAAAGAGGCAGAAGAGCAACTGCGAATAGCAGCGAACTGGTACGAAGGAAGATGGGGAACTCACGTCTGGACAGCTGAGGCGTTGGAGTTCCTCGGAATGGCACTGAAAGGACTGGATAGACATAATGAGGCAAGGGATGTGTTGACAAGGGCCCTTGACATGTATGAGAAAGTGTCTGGTAATGTTGATGTACAGGAGGCCATTCCAAGGACCAGGGCTTTGTTAGAAGGGCTCACTTCCTTTGTCAGTAGTAAATTAAAGACACAATCATCACCAACACACAGCCCCAGCCAGGAAAAAGAAGAAAAAGAAGAAAATAAAGAACAACAAGAAATCGACGATGAAGATTCAAACGGCAGCAATGTGGAGGAAACAAGAACTCAAACACAGCCCAATTCACTGTCAAATTTGACTCAATATGAGAGTACTTTTGCTAACGGTAAGTGCCATGAAGTTTCTTGCTGACTTGTTTCTTGCAACTTTTTATCATTCAAACAAGTAGTGTATCATTTTCAAGTTTGTACTTAAAGGCTCAAAAGCATCAAGAGGTTTTGAATAGAAGCTCGTAGCATTATACAATGTACATCCTTTACTTGACCGAGGAAATGATTATCATGTGTAACTTGGCCTAAGGTAGACTCCTGATCTTTTAGATATGCAGGCTGTCTTTGACACCATTTCTTCGGAGACTGGATACAGATGGAAAGACCTGGCCCGCAGTCTGGGACTTACAGAAGCTCAGATCCAAGACATGGACAGCAAACATCGAGGGAATCTCAAAGAAAGCTGCATGGATGTCTTAGACACGTGGCAGAAGAAGGAAGGGACAGACGTCTCCATTCAGGTTCTCCAAGATGCACTTGTGGATGCTTCTCTCAAGGCCATAGCAGAGGAAACTGAAGGTGAATTATACATGAATTATCAAGATTTTCAAATTGTTGTAGAACATTATAATAATTATAATACCAGCATGTGATAGAACTCGATGATTAGTCAAAGGACTAACTTAGAGTAATAGACAAGGAAAGTATGTCTTCATCTCGTCGGACATAACTTTTCCTCTTCTTTGCCTTTACATCTAGGTACAGCTGAAGAAAAGGTAGAGGAAGTTAAACGGAAACAGAAACTGCAAGGTAAGCTTTCTCCCTAGCAACCATATAGTCGTTTTGCTAATAGTCATGATGATCTGTTACCAAAATCAACACTTTTGGAACACTGCCTTTTTTCATTTGTTCAGTTTATGGAAAATTATAGCATATCATATTATCTCTCTTCACTTTCCTTGGTTAAATTCCACAGCTGTTTTCTACACCATTGCCGAGGACACAGGTCCCAAGTGGAAAGACCTCGCCAGGAAACTTGGTCTGAAACCTGCTCAGATTGACGGCATTGAGACCAGACACCACCGCGAGATCAAGGAATGCTGCATGGATGTGCTGGAAACATGGCGGCTGAGGGAGGGGGGCGCTGCCACCATTCAGGCTCTACAACAGGCTCTGCGGGAAGCAGACCTTGGCGCTTTGGCAGATGAAATGATGTGTCAGATGGACATGTCTCCTGTGAGATAATGACCATATAGATACATATGCACATGGTCATACTTTAATTTACTTAGTTCTGTGTTCTTGACAATAGGAATTGTTCTATTGTCTCATGTCATGTGAGCAGTGGCAGGAAGTACTGTAAATGCAGACATTTTTGCGGTGGTTTTATGTTCGTGGTTTTCGGTGAATGCTTTACCCCAAACGTAAAACCACCGCAAAAAGCTGTTCCACTGCGTGACTATAGTGCTACTATTTTCAAGCGCAAACTCAAAACCTTCACGAACACTCCATTTTCTCCCTACCACGAATTTAAATCCCCGCGAACATTTCTGCATTTACAGTACTTTCACCTTTCATGGTTGCACATGTATGTGTAATGTAATCCAATTACTAGTACCCAAGAAGATTCAGAATCTGGTGTAACATACAATTACTGTATTTCTGATCACTTTTTATTATTTTACATCACTGGCGATTATTCACTGCTGAGTCATTTCTTAAGATAAAACGAATTGTTTAACTCATTCTAGTCCAAGAACATGTAAAACTTTTTTTCCCCAAGTCCCTAATTAGGATACATATGCTGGTCATGACACTTAACTTTATAGTATTGGTAAGAAATGCTTTCACAACCTATTCTGATTTCTTTATGTCCATAATGTCTACTCACCACAATTTCCTCACTTTCACAGCTATAAAGCTGGAAAATATCAGCTAGGTCTACTAGAACAACAAATAATATAGTTAAGCACATAGTGAAACACTCTCAAATAAGAGAAGGAACAGAAGCCAAAAAGTAAAAGGCTGCTGCTTTAAAAATGTAGATACTGCTTGTACATGTACATTGATCGCATAATTGTTGTGAAAGCACTGAGCATATACAGCGAATATACAAGTATCTGTTGATGACATGAGTGAAAATACACTTTACTGTCTTTGTTGTTGAAGAACATATCAATACAGATATGGCGTATCAATATTGTCTTCTTGTTATTTTTCTGTCCTGCTTTTTGTCTAACTTTGCCTAAAATATTTACGTTTTTGCCGCAAGACTAGATGTTGAGGAAAAATAACGTCTTTTGTATGATCCTTTTCTAAATAACTTGGAAATTGTAAAAGATATAGTCCACATGACAGCAGAAAGGTTTTAGTCCAAATATGTTACAGTACTTGTGGAAGGGTCGAGATATTTGTATGGTTTATTAGTATGGTAACAACATCATAAAGTAAGAAGTCTGTACACCAGAGGTTGGGATGTCTACTTTACATATTTGTTCATGAACCTTTTGTGAAAGTCTGATCTGAGGGTGTCGTTGATGAAACCTCCGCCGTTGTCCTCCGTCCCGCGGGCGCAGTTCTTAAACACGACGTCATCGTCCCATCTGTGAGGAATAGGAAAGTAACGAAAAGTCAGGAATATCTACACAGAAATTGTTAAGATCTTACTACATGTATCTCTGTAAGAGGTAAAAACAACTTAAAAGCTCACATTCGCAAGCAAATATATAATGCCTACTAAAACATTACATGTAATGTAATTGAACAGGGTGTCTGGTACTTTACGAGTAACCACAGTGACAGCTAATCTCCAAGCAGATCTACACGGGGCAAAATCGTAACGTCAACCAGAGAAGCTCTAGCCCCATAGGCCTGACCGGAGCTTCTCTGGCTGACATTACGATTTTGCCCTTTGAAGATCTGCTTGGAGATTAGGTGACAGCCGTCTGGTTCAGGTCATTGACCTTAACCATCTGGAACGAAGAAGAAGGAACATAGCAAAAATAATATGAAGGTAAACATAAAAATGATGAAAATCCTTGAGAGAAAAGTTGTGCGGCCCTTACCTCCGGCTGACCTTGAAGTTGGCGGCAGCCTGGTTCATGAGCGGGTTGCCATGGAGAATGTTCTCTGTACGTATCTTCTCATCCTGAACCTTCTTCTCTTGTTCCTGTCATCATCGAAAATCATCAATGAATGAATGGTATATTGAACTTCAAGAAAAATCATTGCAGCCAAGGGCTGAATTGCGTCATTTCTGACAATCTCCAAGTTACATGTCATTCCAATAAATTTAAAAAACGTACAGTCAAGTATAACATATATGTTCTCCATTGTTACGTACAAGGTACTAGGCCTTAAAACATTGTTTGTTATGAAAAGCATGAAATATCAAAGACTTCAGAAGACTGCAAAAAGAAAAACACAACTAACTCTTAAGTCAAGTCAACAGGAATAAATTTCAGCAATTTCTACTAAACCTCAAAGAATTCTACATCTTGTATAACATGTTCTTAAACTTTTTGTCTTTGCATACCTTTTTGGCTTCTTCCTGTGCTCGTTCCCTCTTGATTTTTGTCAGCTCTGCAAGCAATTCTGCTGTGTCGTCATCATCGCTATCATCATCATCATCTTCATCCTGGAGTAAAGTACAAATCATCAATGTAATTGTTAACAGGATTTCCAATGTTATGGGCAATTTGGAAGGAGATTACAAAACAGGAGACTCATAGTTTCAGTGATGACTAATTTATTTGTAATATCTTCTAAGAATCTTGATGACATTTAGTACTTGAAGTTGTCTGTTACTTACATCATCATCTACAGGGTCGTCTGCGTCCAAGTTTGCTGCTGGGATCTGGTCCAGGCGGGGTCGCTTTGATGAGCCAGATGGTTCTGAATAGGGGAGAACAGTATGAGTAAATCTCAAAAAGATGTTCTAAAAGAGTCCCTACATCATGAAAAAGCAAATAAACTTATCTTAGCCGTAAGCTTTAACAGGTGGTAGAAATATACATTCAATGGTAAAGAGACACCAAGCTTTCTTCTGGAGTATAACACAAGAAATGTCATTATGATGATTCCCTGCCTTTCAAATTGCATGATGTGATTTGATAAACTAGACATTGACATACATCGATGAAGGTTAGACATCCAAATAATAAGATATGCCAAAAAACAGTTACTCAAGCAACTGGATAAAATTTTGAAACAAAAAAAATTGAAAAAAACTTTATCCAGTATATATATGAAATGTTTTTTGACCTAAACATTGACGTCTTTCTGTAATTTTACTGCGGCATGATAAAAGCTGATGATTAAGTCTCATTTGCACAATGCATAGTAGCATAAAAAGAAATATTATGGACTCCTTCAGACTTTAGGAGAGGGTCAAGGCACAGTTTTAAGGATCTTAAGTTTCACACCTCTGCGATCTCCCCTCTTCTCCACGCGTGCCTGGCGCTCGCGCTCCTCGAGCTCACGGCGGAAGTCACGGCTGCGAACCTCCTCAGAGGTGTCCTGACCTGGCTGCCTGTACAGAACAGCACAAGGGAGAAACATTAAGTTTTACATTGTGTCCAATAGAGAAGCTTCTGGACTATACTGATAATAACTGTAAAACAAGTTCCATTCTAAAATAGTTTTAAGTGAAGGAGGAAATTCGTCAACTCCATGAAGCTGTGTTGACAACAATGGGATTGTACTTTTGACTACTTTCCAAGCAAAGGTTTGGCTCTGGCTTGTTTTTGAAGTGTTTTTAGGAAATTTTGTCGGGCTTTCTATTTTGTTCTGTTTTCTTTATGTCGCCAAACCTGAAGAAAACGGGACATAATAGAAATCTTGACGAAAGCGCCTAAAAAGACGTAATAAAACAAGTCAGAGACGAACCTCTGCTTGGGGAGTTTTGACCACTTCTTATTGTTTTCAGGGATTAGTAATGAGTTTATAGTTCAGCGTTTCTATATAGTCTCACTCTGGTATCAAAACCTACTATAGCTGCTCAGTCTCTTTCCTCCTCTTTACAGGCTAGTTTCTACTGTACTGTACTCTTATTAATTTTTTGTTATTATTTGTTATTTTGTACATCATGCATACTCTGATATTTTTTCCTTTCAGTATCTAGCTTTCTAACGGTGGCCTACGCAGCAAAGTTGAAGTACTAGTATGTGTAGTTGAAGAAGATTAGAGTCAAAGCAGTAGAGTGAGCCATTGTAAGACTAACTGAAGTTTTGCTTACCTGTATTTTAGTTTGGTGTGTGCTGGTAGGTCTCTGCTGGAGTACTGTTTGGACAGCTTGCTCAGATCGCCCTCCCCCTTCCCTGTCCCTCCTCTCGCCGGGTCCCATGTTGGCCGGGCGGCTGTTGTCATCTTTCTGGACTAGCTAGTCACCCTTCGGTTCGATACCAAAAGGCCTTCTGGACGAATTCTGAAAGAGGAAAAAAGCTCACAACTCGCTTCAAAATTTTGTGTTTATCAAACATCTACAAAACGTTGTCCCTTTTTTGTCCTACAAAATGTAGTCATATATCTGAAATTCCAAACACCGTAGTAACGTAATTATGGTATCAATACCTTCCAGAGACTGTCAACGCTGCGTACCTGTCCCTTCTGGTCCGGTTAGAAGAAGTTTGGGCGTAAAAATAGTGGTCTAGTTTCGACGTTTTCTCCAGAAATTTCCTCACAAAGACGCCATGATGTTGGGGAAGGAAGTGGACGATTCCAAACACATATTAGGGGTACCTACTCTCAATTCAAAGTACTATTATTTCTACGTCACAATATCTAAAATGTTTCAATTCTCAATGTAAAATATTATGAAAGTATTGTTATGAATTGATATACATCATTGCTAAAAAATTACTCGTATGAATGTTTCGAAGAAATGAACAATCACCCAATTTCGAATGGACTATTTCTAACTCAAACCATACAAATTGTCGTAAAATCAGACTGCCTGTGCAAGAAATATGATAATCTGGTTTGTTCTTAAATTTTCAGAGAATATTTGGTCAGACAAACTCATTATTTCAACGTTTGTATCATTCTGACAAAACGAGGAAAGACTGAAGTCTGTAATTATTACATAATCATCATAAATCGTCATAATTAGAAATGGTGTCAAGGGGAGTCTGGAAACTGCATGTAATTTGCATATTGATGAGGTCTCCGTGAGTCTGTCGGGTCAGAGGTTGTTGTGAGGTTTACAGAGCAGAGTCGGCAGTCTCTGCGCGATTTCCCTGGCGAAATGGCCTTCTTCGGAGCCTTTCTACGGATCCTGGCGGCGCTAGGGATGTTCTACCCGCTAGCCGAAGGAAGTGTGAACCTGTACCTAAGCGGGGACGAGGTGAAGAAGCTTCTCGGTGAGTGGAATCGTTGTCTCCGTGGAAAAATGGAATGTGTCTCCGGTGGCACTAGTGTGGTTTCCTCGGCCATTTTAGTTGTTGTCGGAATCATGTGTATGTATAATCCGACCTGGTTTAGTGTCGGTATTTTGAAATGGTATGAGGCCAAGGTTTCGCTTCGGTCGCATTTTTGTCGTCACCTTTAGAATTTGGGATGTTAGAGGAACGCATGTTGCGGCGAACCATGCAAAACACAGGGCGAGGTATTCATGCAATTTCGTAGGGTGAACAAATTTGCTCCGATCTTGCTCGAGAGTTTACCTCGTTTAATAAGTGTCGCTGTCGTAGCAAAGCAGACGTTAGAAATAGAATTTAGTCACTTCTGTGGTCTTGAATTATGCTTCCTCCAGTTACTTTAAAGTTATCAGGAAGAAAGTACAGAGAAAAAATATAGAATTAAAAACACAAAAAGAAATATCATATTTTGAACCCTCGCCCCTTCAGCAAATTTTTATGTTGGTGAAAATGTTATCTATATGTACTATGATGTAGTGACATAGTCCCTAGTTTTACACTTAACTACGATTTCCTATTTTGTCTTGCGTTTTTGTACTGTTAAAAAGCATATTTGTGTTGTTTTGAGTATGTCATGTCCACAAATTGATAAGTCATAAGATATGTCATATTGACAATTTATCAGAGCATAAGAATAGTTGGTCACACTTGTGGGGATCTATGTCACAGACTAACACACACGTGCGTCTGGCACGTTTTCTGCAATTGGTCTTGTTGGTTTTACTCCAGAAATAACACATTGTGGCATGTAGTGCTATATCCTTTGGGAGAGTTATTTCTTTATCTCGCATTTTTAGTTATTCAGAGAGCCATAAGCCCTTCTTTCACGCTTGGATATCAGATCAAATAAAGTGCCTGTGGACCTGACTACCAAAATAGGCATTTGTCTCATTTCTTAAATTACGATGCAGCACAAAAATTATATGAACCTGTTTGTCCATCGAAATGTAAGAGCAGAAATTCTAGTGTTTTTTGGTCGGTCGTATTGTCAACGCTACTGCCTCATTTATCTGATATTGTCAAAACTGTGGTGAAACATATTTGAAGGGATTGACGTGAGGGAAACTCATATAACTGCCTAAACAAGCCGTAGGATGCCATGATGCCAGCACATGCAACTTGAGTGTGTTTGGCTTGCATCTAGTGCTATGAACGGAGGAAGCGTAACCACAGTAGAGGAAACATGACTAAACACCAAGCCTATGTCTTCAGTTCCTGTGTGTTGTGCTCCCAAACTTTTGATGGTTTCCAGAGAACAGAGCCTGTTTCTTTTTTACTCTTATATCTTCAACATCCTTCCAGCATCTGGTCTTCAAGGGTGTTTCTGGTTCCAGGAAATTTGCTACAGTAGCTTGGGTCAGATGTAGGGTAACCTGTGTCCAACAGTGCACAACGGGAGCCAGGCATGGCGCTGGCTTTGACCAACCAGGGGTCTGGTCTGGCCAGTTTCTCCCTTGCAGCTACAGTTTCACAGGAAATCACAAATCTAGAGTTCAGGACGTTTGCGTAGCAGCAACTTTAGGGTACTGACTGCTCAGTGTTGTCCCTCTCTCTCTGTGAAATGAATAGATTGTTTTGTGGCTTAACAGTCGTGCTGGGGTCTGTTCTGGCTATTAAACATTCTCTCTTGAAGCTACATGTTCACAGGAAATCACAAATCTAGGGTTCAGGACGTTCCAAAGTATCACAGAGTGGCGTTCGGCTTGCACAGTATCAGAGCAACTTTTAGGTTACTGACTGTTCAATGTTGTCCCTCTCTCTCTGAAATGAATGGTTGGTTTTGTGGCTTAACAGTCGTGCTGGGGTCTGTTCTGGCTATTAAACATTCTCTCTTGAAGCTACAGTTTCACAGGATATCACAAATCAAGGGTTCAGGATGTTCCAAAGTGTCACAGAGTGGCGTTCGACTTGCACAGTGTCATAGCAACTTTAGGTTACTGACTGTTCAATGTTGTCCCCCTCTTGAAATGAATAGTTGGTTTTGTGGCTTAGCAGTCATGCTGGGTTGAAATCCCAACAGGGCCTACTGTGGCTGATCACAAGCTGGTAACTATGAGCTTTTCAAACATGCTCCAGATGGGTTCTCTGCAGTACACAGCAGTGGTCTTCAGTTTTAGATTTTTCTCTGCTTCTGACAAATTTGAAGAAGACCAGGAATGGATTCAAGCTGCAGAAAGACTACTTTAAGTGCTTGCTAGGGATAATCCTTGGTTGGCCTTTGGGCAGTCAGTTACTATATTATGTCCTCATGTTGTGAGCTTGTACTAAGTTGTAGTCTAGTTACTGCCAGTAGTGTAAAATCAATTGCTTTTAAAAAAAGAACACATCATGTTTAAAAAAAAATAATCTTACAATGTGTTCCAAACCGTTATGACCAAAATATCACATTTAATTGTGTTTGGGATAAAGTTCAAGTATGGAAT
The DNA here is from genome assembly GCA_035149815.1 of Branchiostoma lanceolatum. Taxonomy (NCBI): domain Eukaryota; kingdom Metazoa; phylum Chordata; class Leptocardii; order Amphioxiformes; family Branchiostomatidae; genus Branchiostoma; species Branchiostoma lanceolatum. Next base: position 4,092,678 of record CM068882.1, read on the forward strand.
GCGAACTGGTGTGGCTATAAATGCCCTCTTTCAGTCTTTGTACATTTGCTGATTTCATGGGTCAGTGTCAGTGCCATTCAGATTGAGCATGGCACATCCTCTAATGTTACCCAGGTTTAGACTTTGTGGCCTTGGGTAAGGGATACATTTACCACTACTGTATTTGCTACAGTACCAGTGAAAGGAAGCCATGGGTTTAATGTGCCTGAATGTTACATAGACCAATACCAAAGCCATTTACTTACACTTAGAGCAAATGATACACCTGTACTATACTCTTAACTCAGTTTAAATTTGTAAGAAATGCTTGTATAGGGAGCAGTTCACTTTGACACTTTGACGGAAGTATAGTTTTTTGCATGTGGGTCTCTTGTGAAACGTTGACAAAGGTTAGACATCCAGGTAATAAGATATGCAACGTAACAGTTACTCAAGCACAGATCTTACTCGGTGACGAAAGGTAGTGGATGCTACCTGAAACGTCTGACCATTTCCAAAATCTATCCAGTTGCTTGGGTAACTGTCTCTTGTGTAGTGGACAATTTCCAAGCAGATCCCTGGTTGAGTGGTTGTATATGTCAGGTGTATTGGGTTTACTTTACGCATGGTCCTCTACAAATTCCTGTGTATAAACCTTATCAAACTCCAAATCCCAAATGGCTACTGTTGGGCAAACACCAGGTTGTTTACACCAAGGTCTCACCCATTTCCGCAATTTGCTCGAGACAGAATTTTAGGGTTCAAATCCGCCCCAAAAGACGTCTTGAAATAGCATAAGCAACCCCAAATTTTGTTTCTTTATGTAGATTACTATAGTGTCTTAAGAATTAGTGCCATCATCTTTAAGTAGCACTTGGGAAAAGCATGCATGATTCAACAGGTGAATCTTCATCTTCAGGGCATCAGACCAAATTTTACGCTTTATGATTTCTTTGTACAGAAGATTTTGTGAAAGCATTGTGCTGGAACACTATTATGGAATATTAATATGCCAGAATAATCAGCGTAATGATTGTAGGCATCAACGGAAAGAAGGGGAAGAAGGAAAAGTTGTCACCGTTCAACGGAAGAAAAGTACACATTTTCTTCATTGTGTTTTCACCAATTTAAATGGGAATTTCAAACCCAACGTTAGACTAGAGTTCAGGTCCATCAAATCCTGGTGTTACTTATTTTCCCTCGCACCATTTGGCAATACAAATACCCCACTGGATCAAAGCTGGCCCTTCTGACACCACGGTCTAACATCCCCACAAACAAACCACCGCTTTCCTTGGGAGAAATATCTGTTTTCCTTGGCTAAATTTCTGCAGCGTAAACACGCCATATAAGGTCGAGCACCCCTGGCATGATGAAGACATCCATATGCCAGGGTGTCCCTCTTACCAACTTTGAAGTACATATTGTGGGTATATTAGGTGTCTTTGTAGTCTTCTCTTGCCATTGCTAATGTTAAAAACCTGTGTAAACTTGCCACCTACTTGGAGGGGATATTCTGTAAATATGCAGGGATCTGTGATAACACCTTAACATGAACTAAGCCAAACTACTGCTGAGTACAAAGCTGCCAAATGATATTACTATTATTAGCCAAGAAGGCTGAATACCTTGCCTTTGAGGGTGGCTCTCTACATACTAACAAGCTGTAGTGTTGCGGACATACTGTAACAGTTCGTGATTTGGTTTGGCATGATTTGCTTCTGTCAGATATTTGAACCCAAACAAAGAGCATTGCCAAGAAAAATAATTGTAACCTTTTTTGGCCTAAACTTGCAGTCAAATAATAAAGACCTTTTTCAAGGAACTGTTCCAAAATGTATTCTCATACCTCCCAGGTTGAAATCTGTCTAATCCGTTTGCTCAAACTTATATATTTGTGCCTTTAGATACAGAAGTATATATGCTACATGTCTTTGGTATTTCTGTGCACCATTATGTGAGGTTTTGTCATGCCTTTATTTGTCTAATTTTGGAGGATGGACGGTCCAAGGGTGCTGTCACGTTCCACCTAATTGATAGAGGGCAAAATGGGCTTGCCTGCATTCATTGGGACTAAACGGAACAAACCGATAAAACCACCCCTTCAATCAGTTTCTTGGCAAACATGTAATTTTGGGAGCCAGGCTCCCCATTGTTCGTAGCCGCCCCTGGAGTGTTTTCGCTTGCTTGGTTCCACATCAAAATTTGAGCCCCCCCTCTGGCAAAACTTAAAACCTGTGACCCGCCCCGGATTATGCAAAAACACACAGAACAACTAATCCCCTTTCAAAGGAGAGTTTATTTCGAACAATGCAGGAGTTAAAACCAGATTTTCTCCCCCTTCTTTGTTACAAAAATGGAGTCCGTGGGGTTAACGTAGTGGAATAATTGTTGCCATGACAACAGATCCAATTTGCAAATGGGTAGGATCTTTCCAGTAGGCTTGTTCAGCCAGGCGAAAGTTTGCAGTCTATTGTAAAAAAAAAAACTTTTAGAATAAGTTGGGAGATTTAATCCTAGCAACCAATTTTTCTGGGGTGGTCTCATTAACATTCCTAGCCTCTCTCTCAACAGAGAGTATGCTGCCTTTGTTCTGGGTCTGTTCAAATGGTTGTTTGTTCTGTCTCAACTTTTGGTAGATCAATAAACAATTGGTTGTTGGAGCTTTGGTGTCTATTTCTTTTGCTTATATGGGCAGGAGTTGAAAGTGTCTTTCGTGTTAATGACTCTGACAGCTTGAGCACTTGAACTGTTCCATACACTGATTGTACTTATAACGGTTATATTGTAGCAATGCTTGTCCTAGGGAAATAACATACATAGAATAGGGGAAATAGATTTCATGATTATCAGGTCTTTTTGTTGGTACTAGCGGTTTTGTTTATGTAGAACATGATGCCGATTTGCTCCTAAAATAACAGTTTTGTCTGTGTAGCTTGTGGCATACTGGATTTGTGATCAGAATAGCATTTCTTTCATTCAAATCCTGTCATTTTTTCATTGAATTTTCTGGATGTGTTATATCACTTTTCTTATGGAAGAAACTATTTAGTTGAGGTAAATTAAGGAAGAGTTGTCTCATCTCCAGGGGGTGTTTTTGTCATGCATGTGATAATTAATGCCTAATTAGTGGACAAAAGGATTAATTGACTATTTATGGAGCTCTCAGACAATATTAATGAGATGAATGATGATAGGAAAGTGTTTTATTTCTCAAATATCTTGCTTCACAGTATCTGACTCTGTGCTATTTTCTCTTCAAATGATATGTGAAAAAGAACAACTTAATCTTTTATCTGTGTTGTTTGCTTGTAATGTTTTTGTACAGGAGGATTTTATACTTTATTTAGGACTTAGTATGCAAATTTCAAGAAAACAAGATTACATGAAGTTCTGTATACTTTGAATGAGTGAAACATGGACACAATTTCTGTCTTGTTTTAGCCAGAGAAAACAAAGCCGTTTTAACCCCAACACCACTATCATGTAGCGTCTAGTAGCAGAGTATTTGATAACAAAATATTGTGTGATGGTATTTTAATTACGCGCCCCCCTCCGAAACTTGTCTGCCATGTTTGACTTTATCCCGTTAACCAACACTCCAGAAGACGTCAATGGTCGCCTTACACTAACAACAGAAGTCGGTATACTGTAGACACATCGCCTAAAGTAAAGACGCCGAGATTCCAGTGTAAGCATTCCTGGACTGGAGCACACATTGCCCCTAGAAATGATGACAGCTATCCCTTCCATATATCGGACAAAGTTAGTTCAGCTGCAAGGGTTTGACAGTAAATTATGTAGAAAATGAGGAAGAGAGGTACAAGCTGTGAAGGAAATAAAGTCCGCTTTGTCATGAATTGTATTTCCAAGCAGATTTTTGTATAAGCGTGTTACATGAAAAATTTGCTGAGGCAAGTAGTAGAGAATAGCAGTTGCTTGGTTTTTCAAAATCTTGCTGGTGTCATACAAGTGTTGAATATTGTGAAGGACTCTTGTAAACTTTAGCACCATGAGGAAAAATTTATATTCAGAAGCATATTTTTGACACTGTGGCTTGACAAAAGGTCCCTTATATTTCATACACTGACTGCTAGCTAATCATTCAATTACGTTCAAGTATAGAATCACTTGATAAGTTAAGTCCAAACCTTGAAATCTCAAAAATTACTGTGAAAAGAAAGAAAGGAATTTTACTCTAGTGCTTCTGAGTCTTTAAAAAGTCTTTCAGTTTCCATTCAGCATGTTCTTGCCATTTAATACCACACACAAAGTCACATATTTTATCCACCCGTCATTAAAGACTAAAAGTGAAAATGAAGCCTCCAAAGGTATGCCAGGTAACAAGGCCCTCCTTACCTTGTTTTGCCCACACCTGGATCAGCTGACATCTTAAGCAGGTGAGAAAAGGTATACACAAGAAACCAGAGTCTTCAAGTTTCACCTAAATGTATTTTCCTTGTAGGATCATTCCTCTGGCTTAGCACATGAAGAATGGGGGAAGTAGCTCTTTTGTGGAAACATTATCCTGAGTGTAATGCTTTCTCTGGCTGGGGTTCAATTTCTCCAGTTGAAGAAATTAGGAACTCCAAAGCCCCCCTCTCACTGGACCTGCTGCATGCTGGCATCGGCGCTGCGGCCGATGAAATTGACATAGCACTCAAACGAATAGTTTAAAGCTTTGTGTGTTTTGTTGTCTTTTTGGTCATACTTGTACATTTTGATTTGAATGATATTCCCATTACAAAGTAAAGGGTAACACAAATCCAGTTTACTGTTTAGGACGCAGCGTGCCGCAGGTCCAGTGAGAGGGAGGCTTATTTTAAAAAGTCTAACACAAAAGGTATGGACCTTGTCCAAAATATTCCTGTCCTATCCTGCAATACTGCTATGTGGAATCAGTTAATAGCTTGAAACTTAGAAGAAGGTAGAAGAGAAAGAAAGAATTATGTTTTGATTTTTGCCTTTCAGTTTCACAGTTTTTTAAAGTACAATTTTGTGTACTGTATCTTGAACACTTTAACTACAGTACAAGGGAAAAGAACTATGTAAATTGTTGCTGTTATTTATTTTTCTGCTGGTGACCTCTTAAGTATGCATACTTTATTTCATATAAAGATATTTTCTAGCGAGGTCTTTTTTGAGTGTCACTGTAAAGTTTTTATCTAGATCTATGTGCTATTTTGGTTGATTGTTTTTCCATGCCTCTGCCACATATATGGTTATCTTGCTGACATGCCTAGAAAACATAGTTGCAATAGAGTTTGCCATGACAAGCCCTAACTGGTTTCTTGGAACACTGGTAGTACACAGCAATTCAAACTGACAATAGGGTTATCGAACAATTTGTTGTGTAATTCATAACAAATTGGAGCATATTTTGTATACTTGTTCACCCGGACTGAAAATATTCCATTTGTACACAAAGATGGAATTGAAAACAATGTTTTGAAAACAAGTGCCATGTGTCCGTCAAATAACTTTATAAGCTGCCTGATATTTGTAACAGTTAAGGTTTCCAATGAAATAGTGTAACTTGTATATTATTATTTTTTTTTCAAATACTGTATATGACAGTAATAGCTTAGCATAATTTCTCACTGGATAGTCACTGAATAGATTTGCCATTCTTCACTTGCTGCTGAGCTGTCTTAAAAGGCAGAAATTTTACATCCTCTCGACATTTCCAAACTAACATTTTGACTTTCCCAAATTCATGGTGGGGTGTCAGTTTAATGTACACATGCTAAGCTGGGCCCACACCAGTGAGATATACAGACAGCGAATGTGTGCTTGGCTATTACACCCGGTTCATATTTCTGTCCAGTGGATTTTAGGATATGCAAGAATTCCCCATCTAAACATCCTTACCAGTAAATCACCATGGTAGGATCAAAGGTGTGTTTGGTCGAGACAACCACCCAAAGTACACTAGTGTCTCTGTGGCATATATGTTCTCTGAATGGGTAACGGTTTATTCGTTTGTGAGTGGATACGGAAAAGGAAAAGTACATCCGTCATTCCGTGGCAAATTTGTTCTCTAGCTGAGTAACAGTTATTCATTCGTGAGTGGATACGAAAAAGGAAAAGTACATCTTGCATGGTACTCTGATGGTGTACTTTTTACCAATTTGAAATCTGATATGTTCTTTAAATACTACATGTTAATTTGGGCAAAATGAGTTTGGTTATTTTCGAATAATCCGGAAAGGCTTCGATTTCTGTACATGGAGTTTTTTTAATGATTTTCAGGGAAACTTACATAATTTGTTGATCAGTGGAGTTTATGAAAGATCACTCAGAGTAAGTTATGTATCAAGTCGTATCTCACTATATCAACTGTACATGTAAAAACATGTAAAAGAAGAGATCCTGTTTATAACAAAGCACTTGATTTATCTCCTCTTTTGGCGGGAATCTTGATTGTCTAAGAGGGTGGAAAGATGTTAGGGAGTAGCCGACAACTGTCATTATCGAAAACATCAAAATGTATTTCCCGCCATTTCCAAAGTGTACGCTCAAGCCCATCTCTAAGAGGTGGCATGAAAAATCCTCCTCAAGGCCTAGGTCTTGACTTTTTGGCCTTGTACATGTAGCCATTTAGTCTTAAAGGTAGCATGCTATTCTCTTCCACCGTAGAAGTATTCAAAACTCGAAAGGGGTAAGAAAAAAGCAAACAGAACATGTGCTTGTACCTGGAGGGCTTTGCAACCTGTCGGCTAGAAGTGGCAGACCGTTCAGAGTCTTTTGTTTCGCCCTTAGCTGTTGTGAAGGTGTTTCTTGTCGACGGATTCGCTCCTTGACTTTTCGAGTCCACTTCGCGCAAGTGGGGCAAGGTTCTTTCACCTTAGTCAACAGAAGTCACAATTTTTCAAAAGCTACAAACAGTAAAAAACTGTATAAGCTTGGATGTTAGTGTAAGCTTTTTTTGTAGTTTGTCCCATTTTACTAGAATAGTTTTGTCACATCTGTTTGAAAATATATGATATTTTAGTCATCTGTCATTTGAAAATATCTCTTAAAGGACCAAAGGCTCTTAATGTCGTAATTGGGTGCTTGAAGTTAATTAGATTAAATTGTGAAGTCCTGATTCGCTCCAGGTACTTCAAGTGTTGGGGCCTCAAGAATATATCAAAAGCTCGCTTGCAAGTTTCCCCCAATTTTCTTTGGCCTCAATGTAGTATGGCCGAGTTTCAACCAAAATGGATTCTTAAATATTATCCTTTTGGTATGCACCATAGCATGAAAGCCTGGAAAGGCCTGAATTGTCAATGACAGGACTAGCATTCAAACCCCAAAGGTCCAATTAATGTTTCCACATGCCTGTTGGTCACTTGACATTCAGTATATAGATAGATGTATGTGTACATCCAGGAAGTATTATATATGTACATGTATGTATAAATGTCTTTCATAGGTTTTATGTATGTTTCAAGAGAACTGTAACCATGATCTAAGAAATTGTCAAGTAGAAAAATCAGTTCGGATTCTCTAATTTTCTTCATCATAAATATTAGTTAGTATTTTATTCTTAGTTATTGACAGGAGCAAATGTGATTTTAATATGAATGTGATGTTAATATGACTAGCTTGGAATGCCTAATTTGACAGGAGCAAATGATAATGCTATTATTAGAGCTGTAGTAGAATACACTACTGAACATTTATCTTGAAAGTATTTAGCAGTAATGTAGTTGAAATATTCTACAGTGTTCTTCAGCGTTTCATAATTAATTGAGATGTATGAATAAACTGTAAATGCATTTAAGTTTGCATGGTTTTAATATTGTGGTAGGGAGAAAATGGAGTGTTTGTGATGGTTTTAAGTTCACGTTTGAGACAATACTAGACAAGGGGATAGGAGGGTAAGAAAAATTTGCGGTGGTTTTAATTTCATGGCGAACAGCTTACCGTGAAAACCACGAACATAAAACCACCGCAAACATTTCTGCATTTACAGTACTAACTAGCATAGATTTAGTCAGATGACATGCCCAGAAATGTCTCCATATTGAAATGATCTGTCCTGAAAAGTCGTAGTCAGTAGCTTGATAATCTGTCCCAAGCTCTAACGTCTAGCCACTGACTTGACATTGGCCTTGTGGCATGCCCCTTTCCGCATGACTAAACCGCCACCATGCCCAAGTCATGCCAGGTTGTCACCCAATCTACAAGTATTGGCACTGTACCATACTTCTCTCAACTACGCCCTGTTATGTATGGACAGTCATGCTTCTGACTACACAGTAACAAAGACTGCTTTGCTCATGTGTATGCTGTTACTTTATAGGTAAATATACAGAAGGGCTATCATGTGTATAACTGTTAGGATATGTTTTTGGGAGTCATACCAACTTTTTGGGAAGAGTTGCTAGATAGACGGAAACAAATCTCTTTTGAGTTTTGTATCTGAATAATCGTCTGTGGAGTAGGATATTTCAGATATTAACTTTCCAGTGAAATGAAGACTAGTTTCAAAATGTATTTCATTATTGTTCAATGCCATCTTTTTTTGACTTGAAAGATATTTCCTAAAATGAAATATCCTTGAATGCTCTCATCATAAAGGACATCTGCCAACTTTATTCAGTATCATGCAAGTCAAGTGTTTAGCAATTTGTCAAGTGTTTAGCAATTTGTCAAGTGTTTAGCAATTTTGACCATGGGTCTGAAAATGTGAAACATACATAGCAATTTGAATAAATGGAAGAACTAATTTTCGTTGCTTGGTTGCCTTTTTAAAACATTTGGGGACATGTTTTCTCTCGAGAACGTTTCCTACAGTCAAATAAATCAAATCAAATCAAATCAACGTTTGGTTGGTTGGAAGTTAATCCTTTTAACAACTAGTGTTGGATACATGTAGCAGCTTTGACAACATGGTAGTTCCACATCAACAAACTGAAAGCAAAGGAACAACAAATACAACTTCAGTCGCACTAACTTCCACCCCTTGTTTCCAAACAGCGCTCAATTAGTACTCAATTTGCAATTTGAAACCAACGGGTCACTAATATTGGATATCCCAGGTCAGCATAGTACATGCCACACCATTACATGCCTGGGTGTTCACAATGTTACCCAGACACAGAATACTGCGTTCGTTTGTGATGGTGGTATAGGTTACATTGCAGCAATATTTAGACACAGGCTCAAATATGCTGGTGTAGTTTCCTTGAGTATTAGTTTACCTGTGGCCAGAATGTTAACAATAGTACTGCTTATTTTTAGGCCCATCATCAAATTTAGTTGTATTTTGTTCTAACTACCTGTTCTGATTCATCATATATAGCAAAATGTAAATATAATTGTGTTAAATTTATGGTTGATAAACTTGTTAGGAAAATTAGAAATCTTTCTACCCCCCAATCTCTAAAGTATATACATGTATTATGTGCGATATATGTTTTAGAGATTGGGGGTCTGGCATCCAGGCTGGTTTTCTTTTGTAGACTAGAAGAGTCTCGCAATGAGATAGATAAGGAATGTTCCATTTCAAAAATTCATGGGGTCAGAATATTTTATCATTGAAATTCAAAATGTAAAAGGAAGAGAGGAAAATATCGCTATCCTATTACTGAGATTGTTATGGAATTGCAAAAAGAGGTTCAATGCAAACTCATGTCACCATTTCCCAGATAACTTATTAAGTTTTTCAGTGTGAACTATCCTGATAGAACTTCATAATAAAAAACAAACAAACATATGAAACAAAATTAAATTGTCTCCTTTTTTTTTAAGAGTGTATATGGAATAGTCCTAGTTTTTACTAAGTCCATGTGTCCACTTTGAAGTCCAAGATGAACCCTACTTGGTGGTCCCATCAGTGATACAGTAGTTAAATGCACGAATTGACGGTGTTTACAATTTTCAATGACTGTAGTATTGACCCCATCTGATGTACAGACGTCAAGGGTGTAGACCGCACAGCTTGAGTTCAAGAACTGACCCCTGAAGGTGACCGGTCACTCTGGAATATCCCAAGGTCCAGCTAGGTCAGCGACAGTGAAAGTTAATTGATCTTGACAGTCTAAAGCCTTGGCGAGAGTAGTTTTGAAGATGTCTGGCTGGCTGTACTAATAGTTATCAGATGGGGAAGATGCACAGACAGTCAGGACAAATTTGGGAGTGAAGGATTTTCGAAGGATTAACCCACACTTTGCCACAGTGGGGGATTCAATTGACCTCAATACAACATAATTGCCATGTGGCTAGTATTCAACTATAATTTCACATAGTACTACTTTTAACACTTAGCTAGAAAGAACTGCCAGACAAGCTGATGAACCATGAATATATTGTTGTTAGTTCTATCTATTTTTCTTGGGGGCTGGGGATCTTGAAATGTTGGTGGTGGCTTTATTTTCCCGTGGTGGCTTTATTTTCCCGGTTTTCACAGTGAACTCTCCATCATAAATTTGTGACACCATGCGTGTGTCAGAATTGCTGAAAAAGTAAACATAAATCCCGAAAACCTTCTTTCCAGTCCTACCACGCAATAAAATCGTTGTGAAAATGAAATGAATTTACAGTCACTGTGCATGGAAGGCCTAGCAACCTGTAAAATGTTACAACTAATATCAAAGGGTCTGCATAGGGGGTACTGACAACACTTTATACTAAATTCAGTAGAACCCCCTACGTATTATGCTAAAACAATTAAGGCAATTATGCAAAATTATGCCGCCTCGCTACGAATAAAATGACTTTCCCTACGATTTACGGGAAATAGAAATAGGTTGCCTACACCAAAAGACCTTGCAGACCCTCATATTCATACATGTAGGAGATGCCAGAGTTTTCCATTGTGTGATTCTTGGGTTTATCCACCACATGTTTTGTCTCTCCTGGTGTCCCACTCAGACCTAGGCCAATAGATAAGCCAGACAAGAGGGAGGTACCTGGCCATTACCAGTCATCATATAATAACAAATAACCTGGGATCACCTGACATGTCCTATACCATGGTTTATTACTGTAAGGTTGAAATGTGTCGACACTGCTGTTGTAGGTCACCAGGGCTCGAAATTCATTTTTGGAAATAGGTGCACCGGTGCACCCAACCCAAAAAAATTAGATGCACAGACTGACAGAAAGAATTTTGGGTGCACCGCATGAAATAAAGTTGAAAGTCAACTAAACATAAGAACATCTATCTGTAATTCTATAACTTCAAACTTTCGTACAGACTACAACTTACAAGTAATACATGAAGTACAACAAAAGCTTATGTTGCTTTTTCTGACACTTCAAGATATTCTGTATAGTAGTGTATAATAGTACCTTACCCTACACCTTACGAAAATACCTACATGTAGGTGCACTAGTGCACCCACAGTCAAAAATTAGGTGCGCAGCTCCAATTTTGGGTGCACACAGGTGCACATGCACCCAGTATTTCGAGCCCTGGTCACAGTATTATGGCTCTTGCAAACTTCTTAGAAAGTTGGACATATCCTCCATGAAAAATATGAAGGAGACTTGACTTTTTATTGATTTCCATTTTTTAACCTCCTAAAACATATGTTTATGGCCTTATGCAACTTATGAAATATTCCATATTTTCTTGTGGTAGGGTAAGATATGATTATTGGGCAGGATTGCACACAATTATTGAGTTTTTGATGAGGAAATATGTGTTGTAATATCAAGTTCATATGTGTTGAATTTTGAAATTTCACAGTGTTTTTAAGTTCATGGTTTTCGATTGACCACTCACAACAAATTTGCATCACTGCAAGCATATGTTCTTTGAATTCTTTGTTTTTGTACCATTGTTTCAACTGCAAACTCAAAGGTACTGCAAACTCTAAATTTTCACCCTGCCACGAAATCTAAGGCCCAGAGAACTTGAATTGATTACTAGCATCACTTTGATTTAGATCCATGTCATGAATCCTCCATGGTTCAGGGATGGGACCCCATGTTTGTGATCCCAGACAGAACAATGTTCCTTCTGTTTTCTTAAAGAAGGCTGATCCCCAAGGATGGCCAAGCAATCTGGTTTGAATTGAAAGGTCCCTAGACTCCCTACTACCTCCTGTCTTCTGAGACTTCCTGGCTAAAGATACAGAATGGACATGTAGCATTCTTGGAAGCTTCATATTGGGTACAGACCATGAAAGATCTGTATCTGTATCTATGTTGTGGGTATACCCTCCCTTCGGCAAAGGGTGTAACACACCCGCTATGCAGGTACCCAGCACGAAAGCAGCTGGTTATATTACACTGAACGACCTGTCACACCTGGCCTTTGATTTGATTTAATTTATTTATTTGGCGAACTGTAACTTGTTCAAATCTCCTACAAATCTCCAAATGCTCCTACAATTCTTGGTCGCAACGAGTTCCATTCTACGACAGTTCTTTGCTATTGATTGTTTGAAGCAAGATGGGTCTATACTGCTCAGGATCTTTTAAAAAAGAATGCTTTTAGAATTTTCATCTGTTAATGTTATGCACTGATAAACAGTATACTTATTGTGTAAAGTACACTCTAATATTTTTTTACATTTGTAGGGTTGCAGCTATTAATATGATAGCTAATCTTAGCTTCTGGCAGAGAATTTTCGCAATGCCTCTTGCATATGTATGTAGGGTTGCAAGTCCACTTGTATTTTGAGCATTTTGGTCACCACCTAGGGTTGTTTTAACTGTCCAGAAATCTCTATATGTATGTGTGCGCAACAGTGAGAGAGTGTGCCCTGTCAGGAACTAGTGTAACACAACTCTGAGCTATGCCCTTCCCCCATGCCAAAGTTTAAGGCCTCAGCTCCAATAATTTCTGGTATTCTGGCTGTGGCTTTTATCTGGGGAAACCCTATACAACATAACTAATAGACCCAGTCTCTCCCTGTCTTCTTCATTTGATATTTTGCTACTCAAGTAACGTCTGACGCTGTATGTAGGCTGTATTGCTTCCTAGTAACGGAAGGAGTTTGGAGGCTACTGCGTATAAAAGCGGTTTTACGACTGACCCCCAGTTCACTTGTTAATTAAATCCAGCTGTGTAGATATCCTACATCATGACCCGTATAATATGTCGACTTTTTTATGGCCGGCTAATTTTAGTGCCAAGCATCTTACATGTAGGACGACATTGCCAATACAGTTAGGTTTAACGATGCACATGTGCGTGCTATTCTGTAGCAATTTAATGGTAGTCAAAGTTCTTTATGTAGTCAATTGGGGAGTTTAGATCATCATCATCATTATCATTATCATGTTGGGTTGCTCGCAAGGACTTAGGCTACTCTATCCAAGTCTCTCTATCTTTCATGGTGTTATAAATATATAATGTAACTCAAATATAATAGTGCATTGTTTTTAGACCCTCTGATTTACATTTTGTATGTAGAGATCATATCGATGCCATAAAAGTTACTCCCTGATTATCAAATTTGAATAAAGTGCTCCAGTGATATATATTAAATTCTGGTAATATATATCACAGGAAACAAATGAGTGGACAAAATTGGAGACTGTTGACAACTTGCACCTGGAAATATCTGTAACTTTTTTTTTGCGTTTTAGTCATACTTTTGGGAATAGAGGTATTTCCGGACTCTTTTCTTTCCTGGTCTAGAAAAATAGGCTGTAGAGCATTTCCAAAATTATGTTGTTTTTCTCTTGCTGCTTGTAGTTTGTACTTACAGTAGTTTGTTAAGAACAATGATAAGACTCTTAGCAGCATGCTGTAAATGCAGAAATGTTTGCTGGGATTTAATTTCGCGTTAGAGAGAAAATGGAGTGAACGTGGTGGTTTTGAGAACAATGGTAGCGCTACACAATGGAACGACTTTTCGTGGTGGTTTTAAGTTCGCGGTAAAAAGTTCAGAGAAAACCACGAACATAAAACCATCGGGAACATTTCTGCATTCATCTGACTTGTGACGTGTTAGCAGCAGCGAATTGAGGGGGAGGGAGTCAGACCTCAGAGTGGAAATTCTCAATGTCACGTTCAATGGGAAGGGAATATCGCCACCCTTTGAAGCTGTGAAAAAGTATTTTTAAGGGGAGGGGGAGTTACCATAGGGTATCAACACTTGGATACCCTAAACCTATGGGGTCAATGTCATAACGTATTACTTAACATGGCAAACCTTCGAAAATTCAAAGTGAAATGATGAATGTGTTATCGGTATCGAAAATTCAATGTGAACTGATGAAAACTTTTGTTTGAAATGTGTCTCGAGAGATTAGGTTGGTATCAGTGTTGAGATTTTTGGCAAATTGGAACAGTTCCCAATGGGTATTTAAAAATAGAAGTGTTGAAACAGCCAGCCTTTCATTGCCAGGTGACGATTTGATCTCAACATCCTACAAAGTGTTAGGCTGTTAGATCTCTTTTTGAAGGTTCGGTCCATATGTATGACTGATACATTTGGGTGTAATTTGAGTGGTTGAATGTTACAAGGTTAAATACATTATGGTGTGACGCTTTTAGACCATTGGTTCACATGAAGTTCAAGTAGAAACTGCAGGATTGTGTATGAAATTTTCTGGAAATGAATATTTTCATAAAAATCAAGTATCTGAACCCACTTTTATATGGGTTTTGATGGATAATTATAAATTTTTAAATTAATAGAGCGAGCAAACGCATGGTCCAAGCCAATGTTGAGGGTCTGCATGGGGGGTGCCGGTAATGCTTTACGCTGAATTCAGAAGTACTCCCTACGTATTACGCTAAAATTAAGGAAGGCAATTACAAAAATATTTCGTCACATCGCTACAAGTTACGCGAATAGGGCGGGTTTTCTTACGAATTACGGGAAATCAAAATAGGCTGCCTACGCCTTATGGAAAAGAGCATGCTGGCCCTTATTGGTGGTTGTACTTCACGGAAATGTTGTTGAAAACAGCAGCCATCAGAACACATTACTGTTAGCAGTTCCTTATCAGAACAGAACAGCAGTGTTACAAGGCCAGTGGATGGGCCTGCAATGGAAGTAAGGTCCAAGCCTCCCTGCTGGTTATCCTTCAGCATCCCTGCCAAAACTGCACACTTCAAAGTCCCAGAGGTTCTCCCAGTGACAGGCACAGGCCTTTGATGATAAGATGTGTGGAAAATCAGTTGTTCCATGTCAGGGCTTTTCAAATCAGCAGTTAGCAGTGGGCACTGTTGGTTTACATAAATGCACATGTATGGTAGAGAGTGGCATCCAGGGGAAAACTGAATACCAGTTTTGAAAACCGTTTAGATTTATAGGATTTGAAAAGCATAACATGCATGTGATATTTGACTCAAAAGAGGTTTTTTATTCAATCTTACAAACCATTACAGTTTTAAGAAAGAAAGTTGCTAAGATGAGATCATATGTTCCTACACGTTGCCATACATTGTACCTGTTGCAATTGTCTTGCAATTAAGGCGACGGGTTAGCTTCGCGGCACCGCGCTGCGCGGACGAGGGGGTTAGTCTATTGTCAACGCTCTAGCGTTCGTATTTGTGGGTTGTATTCCATGAAATTCACACACAATGTACAAAAACATATAAGTATTACCATTATAAAGTTATTCTGTGAAAGTTCGGGGAAAAATATACCAAAAATGCCGCTGGAAAAATTGACTTCCGGGTTGCGGGTCACTGCTTGATTTTGACAATTCTAGTGCCTACAAACGTGAAAATATTGCCCAAATCTTGGTCGTAAACAATCATCTGGGTACCGACACATGTGGGTAATCATAGACTTGCTAAGATTTTACCCAAAATAATTGTATATTGCGGAAAAATGCTTAATTTTCGTCCCAAATTTGGGGCCCGTTTTGCAGGCACGGCGCGGCTCGCACGCCGGGCACAATGCATTACTCACGAGCACAGGACGTTCACCCAACGTATGGTACTCCCAAATAAGGCGTGACCCGAACGAAAGCCGAGAATTAATGCCACAAAAACATAGGAGTTGGTTGGCTACCAGCGCTCGCGAACCTTGCCGAAGGCAAATGTATGCATAAGTGAAGTGTCAATCACCGGCCACGCGGCGCGCTAGGGTCCTCGGGGGACCGCCAGCTGCCAGATAACAAAACAAACCCGCGGCGGCCGAGAAGCTCGAAGAAAGGAACCACACATTGCATTTCAGAACAGAGGAACATCTTAGAAACATTTTAGACCATGTATACTGTAAAAATAGTAGGTTATGTAGGTGAAGTAGGACTAAGGTTGACGAAAGTTCAGTGCAGGCTTGTCTACTGGGCTTTGTGTCAGTTGGATTTTTTTCAGCTGCGTGACTCGTGTTATGTTACGGAGTTCCTCAGAGGAAATTGGACACATAAGTTTTGATGAAATCCTGCATAGACGTTGTATAGAACAGCTACTAAACCATACAGATAACGTATAAGAATATTCACCTGACCATAAAACTTCTTTTCTGACGAGGCACGTTAACGTTTACCCCAGTTTATTAATACGAGAGATATTTACTGATCAAAAATAATGTCGGACCCCTAACTATGGACTGTACCAAATGTATCTACCGTAAAGACGGAAGAAAAATAGAGACTCAGACAGACCCATTTCAACCTACTGGTTTGTGCATTTATTTTGTGTTCTTTTTAATGTATATGAACTGTTTTAATACATCCTTGTAATATTTTTGTGTAGATTGAAAGATTTACTACTTAAAAAAAACTCAAATATCATGTTGGTACAGTCAGCCACTTGCGTTTTCCCTGCCCGTACGAGCGAGGAACTTCTAGCTGTCGGGGGTAATTTCTGTCCGAAAAATTGCCTTGGAAGGGTACGTCCCCATACGTCTGTGTCACAAAATGTTTTACCTTTATTTCTGAGTATTACATGCTTTCCAGGGTCTTTCTATACGTTCTTTTTCAACTACAGAAACTCAGCAAAATGTATAACCTGCGGCGTGCACCGCATGTGGTGTCTGTGTTCTCCGCCCACACCAGGCAGGCTCCTTTCACATGTTGCATATATTAGCGTTCGGCAGCGCTTCGGAAATGGTCCCGCAGGAATAGTTTTCTTGGTGGCCGGCTAGGTTCTGGAGGTTAGGCGGCGCCTTAAGTTTTTCGTCTTCCTCTATTATACTTCTGAGGACAGAATAAGCTTATTGACAAAACTATTAGTATTAAGAGAACCATACATGTACCTGTTAAGAAGGAATATCAAATTAATAAAATTTATGATTATGTAAAAGGTCAAGCAGTCATCCTCGATTGAGGTAAAGCATGATGCTTTTTTATGAATATGACCTGATTATGTTACCTAAACTATTTACTTCCAAATATCATTTCTGTGAAACTGCATTAAATCTCTTAGATGTGCGTTACTTAAAATATATTTAAACTGTGGTAATACGACAGTCCTAGATACTTGAACCTTACATCTGAAGTACAGTGAAAACGCCTCAGTCTGTTTCTTGGAATCTCGTTGTTTTGACAGATCTTGTGTTGCGTGTTAAGCGAGGCAGTTCAAACCACACAATGAGAAATGGGTCCATCTGTTGTAGATGATTTAACTTTGCCTGCAGCAAGATCTCTGATTTAATTGTGCGGAGTCTAAATGTCTTACTGTAGGCCAACAGCTGTGATGGTATATGATAAACAACATTGGTGATAACATGCCTTTACTATTGTGCTATGGCCAGTACAAACATCGATCTCGGTAGGATTGGAAAAGGATGGGGTAAACAAATGAGTGAATGGATGGATGGATGGATGGATGGAAGGAAGGTAGGAAGGAAGGAAGGAAGGAAGGAAGGAAGGAAGGAAGGAAGGAAGGAAGGAAGGAAGGAAGGAAGGAAGGAAGGAAGGAAGGAAGGAAGGA
Organism: Branchiostoma lanceolatum; assembly: GCA_035149815.1. Classification (NCBI taxonomy): domain Eukaryota; kingdom Metazoa; phylum Chordata; class Leptocardii; order Amphioxiformes; family Branchiostomatidae; genus Branchiostoma; species Branchiostoma lanceolatum. Next base: position 4,110,439 of record CM068882.1, read on the forward strand.
AGGAAGGAAGGAAGTACAAAAAAACGAAAAGTTGTGTATGTTCTTTTCAGGTGGTAAAAATGCAACCGTAGATGAAACCATTGAACAGAAAAATCTTCAATTTGCCCAATTTTCTGCCCAGTTTGGTCAACTATCTATCGCATCATTGCGCATAAGAATGTGACACACTCGCACACTTTTGATGAGTTGAATTCTAAGATGCCACTGTGTTTGGATACGGTATCACCTAAATCAACGAGAGTCGAATGTGTGACCTATAAGGTAAGAAGGGAGACAACTTTGGTGTTGGGCTAACCGGGGGTTAAGCCGGGACTTCCCGAAGATTGTAGCTTCTGCGGGGTAAGAGCATAGTTAGAGGTTCAAGGGATCACGGTAGAGCCTCTCCTTAGCTTTAGGTGATAATCAAGATGGTAGGGCAGTAGTCTCCTTCGTAGTTCAGACCCTCTAGGCGCGCCAGTGTTTATTTTTAGGGGGAGCGCTGATTCGCGATTTTCAACTTTAGGGCCAAGATCAGGTTCTTTTGCTTGAGAAATCGTTTTCTCTAGCACAAGAACTTGGCCCTCCGATATGTTGAAAATCGTGAATTAGCCCATTTACACGTTTGCGGCTAACTGCCCTTTGAAGTCTAGCCACAAACTGTGTAAGGTTGTCCGACCACAGGTGTGAAGTAACACCTGCCCTTTGTTATGGGTATCATACTTTTGTATATATACAATGTATGTATAGATAAGTTCCTATCTAGTGTACATGTTTGATGTGTTGTATAATGTCTAAACTTGAAGCTTTAAGGAGAAGTGACTGGTTTAACAACGTGATTGAAATCAGCCTGGGGTGGTGATACAGCTTAGAATTCAAGCAGATTTCTCTCATTCTCCAACTTGTCGGACCGCTAAGCTCGTTAAGGAAGATTTAAGATCTTGTTTTCTACAAGAACCCGGCTAAGTTTCCAACTGTGCGTGTCCAAAACCTTGACAACATCCTGCTTGGGCACCTGGCATTACATGTGTGCAACAAGAGAGTGGCACGCTTTGGGCCTATCTGCTGTAGGCATCAACATTCTCAGAGTTAGTAACAGTACTTATAGACATGACTGGGTCTCAAGTAGTACTGTCAGTTTGGATACAGTCATATTTTGTTATTAAGTAATGGTAATGAAGTGAAATGGTGCAAACTCAGTCTTCAGTACTGTGTTATACTTATAGGTTTGCTTGTGTCACATGTAGGTGTACGAAAAAGCATAAAGTGTCATATTTTTCTGAGCTTTCCAGTATGTTAAGATATCTGTAGCCTGTTTTACTTTGAGATTATAAAAAAGTATAATAAGGCACATTTTGATATGAGACATGTACATGTGACATCTGATCATATAGCTGTACGGCCTTAAAAGACTATGTTATGTTCAATCTTAAATCGACATACAATTGAATCTGACATCTGTTTTGCAATACAAAAAATAAAAGCTTGCAGCGCTGCTAAAAATACGAAAACACCAAGAATATCTGGTACGCTGTGGTGCATACTGTAGGACGATATATCTGTCACGCTGAAAGATTGGCATGTTGATAGGTTGACAGCTGTCAATCAGATAGGAGTGGATAAGACTGCCACCATGTACCATACACAGAAATAAACCCCCAAAAGCTTGTCTGGCATGTTAAAGAATTGGTTCAAGCTGTCAGGAAAAATGATGACTCTGTTATGAATTTGTCAATATTGTCTGTTGATATGAGAATAGCTACAATGTACGTATACAATATCAAAATGCTTGAAAAAAAGGGAGCTTGAAGAAAACTTAAGATATGGACTTGGCACTTGAGATGTTTAGAAGATGATATTTTCATTGAGTGTTTTGGATTTTGTTATCCTTCAAATTTGAAGTCATACAATGTACATGTGTATCTGATCAATGAAAGGAATAATAGCACTGTGAAATCTTTCTGCTATGTTTTCTTCGTATTAGTTCCCAAGGAAATAGATAAACTTTTAACATAATTGTCTTAGCTGTATAGATCACTAAAATTCATCATCAATATGTATAGGTGCTTTTGTTTGCTGTAATTGTATGAGACATGTAAGTTGATACATATCTGAAGTTCAGGTGCATTGTGATAGTATCACCTGTTCTGACTTAGGAAGACAACTTGTTTCAAGACATTCTGTCAGGTCCAATTTGAATGTAGGTACAACACTTAAGTCATGTCGGCATTACTTAGCATACTTATTCTACCTTAGGCCATGTTGATTTGTTTAAATGGATGACATCCAAGGACCCCAAAAGCAAGTGTACGAAAAAAGAAAAGTTTGCCAAAAATAAAGTTGCCTTCGTCATGAAATCTAAATGGCCATGAAGGTTGAAGGTATGCAGGCACTATGCACAGAATATTGTATCCCAAACGATAGATTCATAATTTTTGTTCTTTCACATCTTCTTTGGCTTTGGAATTGGCTTTGGCATTTTACGACATCATTATCCGTTTTCCTATATTTTTTGGCAATTTACGGCATATATTTGCCCATTTTGCGACAGCTTTGTACAGTATTTACATTATGGTGAAAACTTTTTGTTCTTGTTGGAAAGGACTTTTGAGGGTATTTTGTGTGTGCGCTGATATCATCCATCTAATCGAATCAACTTGGCCTTACAAGGAAAAATCATGCAAAAATCAGTCATGTTCTGTCGCCTTCAGGAGGGTCTGTATGGAGGGTTCTTATGGAAAAGAGCATGCAGACCCTCTTACAAAGAAGGAGCAAGCAAAGATCAGTCATGTTCTTTCTCCTTTAGGACATTTCATTTCCTGACTCCTGTTCATACCCAGCCCACATATTCCACAGAGCACCCCTCCCCCACATTCCCCTCTCATCTTTTACAACTTCCAGCTGATACCAACCTTCTACTACAGAGCAGATCTGACAGTGAATTAAGGGCAGTGATGGCCCCAGTGATAACACCTTAATTGGCATACCTGTAGCCACAGTGGTCTGGATCCCATCACGGAGGTGTTACCCTGCAGCATGGCAGGGAGGGGGAGACACTGGGCCTGACACATGCACACACTTGTCTGGTCTAAGTGCACTTCAATCAAAGAAGGGAGCCAGACTGTTTCAGTGTAGATGTAACTCCTTCTTTGGATGTAATTACATGCTTTTCAGCGCCATAAAAAAAAAAAAAAAAACTTTTTGGTATGTCTGTTTGTCTATCTGTGTTTCCGGATATTTTTTGCCAATACAACTCAAAAACCTCTGGAATTAAGATATTTGGTATGTGGGTAGGTCTTTGGAAGAGGCAGGTCAAGGTCGATTTTGGACCCCTGGTGTGTGACCTTGGTACTGCAGCAGAACAGTCATTTTTTTTGTATCTTTTGTCCTGGATATGGTACTATGGTCTTGTTTGGGAAAGATTTTTGAGAAATTAGAAAATAATGGATAAAATATCTCAAGAATTTTCCATAGAAACCTTTTTTGAGTGTTTTCAAATTCTTAAAATGTCTTATTTTCACCTCAGCAAACCCATGCTCCCCTGCCTCGATTTGACCTGATTATGAAATTTTTTATATACAGTAAAGCCAATGTTATGTAGGAAAATTTCTAATTATGTCATAATTAAAAATGAAATTCTCAGGCCCCCTTCTTTATATACTCGAAAAACAATGGAGGGTTAATGATAACGAAACAATGTAAGTGAGAGATAATGATTTTCAGGTGATGTATCATGCTGTTAGCCAAAGTATGATAACGCTATCACGTGCTGACAAGCTGGTGATTAAAAACTGACATGCAGTGATTAACATGCAATGGAATTCATCACGTTTCCTTTCCCATAATGACAAAAGGCTGTCCAGTATCTTAAAACTCTCATTAGAAATTACACCAGACAATACTTAAAAGACCGTTTCATCTGGATTCAATCTCTTGATGTGAACCAGTTGTGCCTTTTTGAATTAAGAAAGTATCCTGTTTGTTGGGGACCTTGGCAGTCTGGTGGATTGACTTACATTCCCACATTATTGTATTAGGAAGTGAATTTCTATTAATGGAAGTGACCCCCCCCTTTTCTGTAGGCTACAATATCTTAATTTGTTGTTTCTCGTATTTTTAACTGGAAGGGCAACATAAAAGAGGGTCTGCATGGGGGTCACGACAACTCTTAATGCTGAATTCAGAAGAACCCCCTACGTATTACGCTTAAATCAAGGAAGGCAATTACGCAAAATTTAGTCGCCTCACTATGAATTATGTACATATTATGGCTTCCTAAGAATTACACGAAATCGAAATTGGCTTCCTACGCCTTACCGAAAAGGGGCATGCAGGCCCTCATAAAAACATAGTTTGGTTGATACAGTTTCATAGAGTGACTATATGGAATAGTTAGACTGCCAGATTAAAGTTTTGGCCTTCTGTTTTCATGTTTTCATGACTGTTTTCTTGCTAAATTTGTACTTTAAAATGTATGACAAACAAGGAAATAAATTGTATGGCCTTTGGGACAGCTTCTTAACTTGTGGAACAGATGGACATGCCTTAAGACAGGATGAGCAAGCCATAAAACTCAAGGGAAGTGTCCTGGAAGATTTAATCTGTCATCACTTCAAGGGTCTGAGTAGGAAGTTACCTGTCTGTTCCATTCCAGAAGGGAATATGTTTTAACTCTGAAAGGTGCCTGGCGGCCTTCCATAGGAGTAGGTTTACTTTAACCATTTCCTGTGGATACTTTTAGGTCATGGTTGAAGTGCATCTCTAGGGGAATGAACTATTGCAGCTTTAATGAAGGGGTGTGGACAGGAGGTCTGTGGTTCGTAATTTTGGCTATATTTAGAGAACTTGGCAGAGTTAAACATTCTTGTAGGCTGTACCATATTTTTTTTATTATTCGAGTAAGGGGGCTGTCACACTTAATGTTTGTATCAAGTCCGTATGAGTTGTGTATTAATTTTTTTATGAAAGGACATACTTGTTTTTAAGTGTTTTTATACAGGGACTGTTTAGTAGATCTAGTATCTGTTGATGCATTTTGAAATCGCTGAATAACAAAAAAATCTATGTGAAACTCATACGAACTTGATTTTGACAACATCTTGCTTTGTGAAACTGAAAGATTTTTAGTCATTCTTCAATTTTTGTTAACCTAATATCTCCATCTTCCTCCTTAATGCATTATTTTTCTTCCGCTTTTCTTAAAGGAAATCCCCTATGATCCCAGACCTGTATTTACCTACTCCCTACCAGCTTATGCCCTCTCCTCAGAACTTCCAGTGTTCTTTAAAGGATTAGAAACGTTGTGCGTCTTTGGGGATGGGAGGTTTAAAAGCAGAGGGTCCTGTGTACGAGGATTTATGTTCAGTATCCCTGTAGGATTAGTGAAACAAAAGCCACAACCCCTGTCTGGTGAAGAAACTGGTCAAACCTGTATGCTTTTTATTTTCCAGTTCACCAGATACATGTTTTTGTGAGTGCTAAACAAATAGCAGCATTCTTACATACATTCCTACACCTGTGTTGTAAAGTGCAGTGTCTTGAAAGAATGGTAAACGGGATAGGGCCCACCTCTTTCATGCATTTGAAAACGTCTAACTTGGAATTGTATTTTTTGAGGATTGTCTGTGTGTCTATCTTTGCGTTTCTTTAGTGCAGCTTCCACATGTGTATGTTCTGACATTGCATACCGTCTGAGGGGGTGAAGTCTGCCGTGTCTGATTGCAATGCTCGTTGCAGAAATCCAACTGCAAAATCTCATGGCCACATTTTTGCGAAAGATGTTTGAAGGGGAAAAAAAAGCTTTAATTTGTATCCTTGCTTTCGATGGAGACACAAAACTGTTTGTAGTTGAACTTCAGGAAGTGTGGGGGCTGTAGATTTAGACATGGCCATGAATGTGGAACTTTGCCTGCCAATTTTGCCATGACACCGTTTCCTTTAACTTTAAGTTAAGAACAGCTGAACCACTAAAGACAGGACCCAAGGCATCTTGTAACTTTACCCATCCAGAAAGATAAGTACAGGTTGTAACTCTTCAACTAACAGCTGCATAACTCTAGGCTAGAACTTAAGACATGTCTCTGGTAATACTTGATATTCTTCTGGGGTTTCAAGAATGTATTGGAGAAGCATGACAAGATGTGTTCAATGTAATTTTTGTAAGATGTACTTTAAATTTGCTTCTCAATTTTACGCTTATTTAAGACTTAGGTGCAAATACCTCATTCTAGGCTAGAACTTAAAGACACATGTCTGGTAAAACTTAATATTCTTCTGGGGTTTCAAGAATGCCTGGAGAATCATCGCAAGGTGTGTTAAATGTAATTTGTGCAAGGTGTACTTTTGATTCTCAATTTTATGCTTATTAAAGTCTGAAGTGCAATTACATCACACTAGGCTAGAACTTAAGACATGCCTCCGTAAAACTTTATATTCTTCTGGGGTTTGAAGAATGTCTTGGAGAATCATGACATTGTCAAGATGAGTTCAATCTAATTTTTGCAAGGTGTACTTTTGCTTCTCAATTTTACGCTTATTTAAGTCTTAAGTGCTAACACACTTTTTGCATCAAAGTGAAACACCTGTTTGTTCCAAATTTAGCCTATAAACTATTTGGCAATCTTTTTGATTGAACAAGGAGTTGACGACAAGTTACATCCCTCGTTGACAACAATTTGGAAGTGGTTATTTCCAGCAATTAGCCAGCCATTCCCCCTCAATTAGGGAAAGGCTCATGGTTCCTTTGTTGTTCATTCCCTGGGGAAAATTGCGTCCCAAGCCTTTTTAATGCCGTTTTGAGATAACATTGTCTTCCTTTAGATTTGAGAGACATTCCAATGATCCATATGTGATGGGTGATAACAATATGCTTGGTCAGTCGTACCAAATTTGGAAACCACTATTGTTGAGTCTTATCTAAGAAAACAGGAAAAATTGCAGCGTTATCATATCTCCCATCTTTCCCACCCCACTTTTAATGGAAGAAAGCATACAGGGACAAAAAGGTTTGTGTTATCAGAAAACCTTGGTTACAGATCATTTGTGATTGCCATTGTCCTCTTGTGAAGCTGCTATCTAAAGTAGGAAACCTATTATGTTATGATTATCGTTATGAAATTGGTCCCAATGCAAGCAAGAATCGGTCATCATGTGATGAATATATTTATAAGGCTTTTAATGAGTGTTTAACATTTCATAGACTCAGCTTCTTTTGTTGAATGTTCCAAAAATATTGTGAAACTGAGAAAAATCATCAGTTTTCAGATGAATTTTTGAATTTGAAATAAGATTTGAAATGTGATCTCTGGTTTGGCTGTATGTATACACCTGTCACTTGCCATCATTGCATTCATATCAATAACAGTTTCCATGATCTAAACAATACTGTATTATTATCTTCATGTCATTATAGCCTTGAGCATAAGAGACTCAACTAGTACAGTTTTGAAGCACAAGAAAAACCTGAAATATTTTGGAATAAGCTTTAGGATGCTGAAAATGATCAAATATTGAGACTTATATTTTGTTATCAGTGTATACCATATACCATTATTTTGTTTGTGTAGCACAGTTATGCGTCCAGTCTGACAATGATCGATGTAACTTTAAAGATAGCCGTGGTTAAATATGGGGTTAATGGAAGAAGGGAAATTACAGTGAGAAATTGTATTCACCCTGCACTGTTGACTTAACCCGACCCCTTTGGTGACCTCCAATCTGTGATGATCATCGCTAGCAGCTGCTGCCATTTTTGGGGTGTCTTGAAACAGGCTACTCTACCCAGCATGCCATGTTCCTGTACCTGAGTGCCTTGGAGCCAAATACAAATCGTAAATTTGATATGTTTGCAAAAGAGCTTGGGCTAGAGGTTACTTGCAAAGTAAACGTCGATGTAAAATTAGAAGAGAAATTGTTGAGAAGAAAAATAACTCTTTTCATGTCAGGTCATTTAAATAGTATGTAAGCCTCAGTATCGATATCAGAAAAAAAGTTTCTGGTAGTTTTGAGTGACACATGTATATTATCAATAATGACCACATGCCTGTAAGAACTTGGAGTCGGAAAATTATTTGTTCTTTCTCTAAATAACATTTTTTTTGTAACATAAGCCTACAGAGTATTCTTTCCTTTTTGAACTGTAGAAATTTTAGGAATGCATTCTGTAAATAAGCAAGTCAAAGGCATTAGTGTCCAGCTTCCTTGGCTTATATAGAAAAAGATGACATTTTAAGTTCTTAAGAGTCTCTCATACTTTCCCAAATCTTGGGACATTCAAGTGTTCTTACTCTTGTACCATACCATACCATACGTATTGTCCTAAGAAAGAGAGAGTTATCCTTGTCTCTCGTACTTTCCCAAATCTTGGGACATTCAAGTGTTCTTACTCTTGTACCATACCATATATACCATACGTATTGTCCTAAGAAAGAGAGAGTTATCCTTGTCTCTCGTACTTTCCCAAATCTTGGGACATCCAAGTGTTCTTGCTCCTGTACCATACCTCGTCCCGTATTGTCCTAAGAAAGAGAGAGTTATCCTTGTTGTCTTTACCCACAAGCATGGCGGATCTGTTAGTTATGTCAAGAACTGGGTGACAGTTCTGCTCAAGCAACTTCCACAAACAAGATTATTTCACCTAAGTCTCTCGCTGGGAATTTCCTTGGAACCGGGATCCCTGGGATACGTCTGAAGCGCTGGACTAGAACCGGCATCTGCGTCTGTCCATTAGCGGCGATCCCCTTACCTCGCGGGAGAATTTCGCCTTTGTGTGTGGCGTAAACAAGGGTGTTAGTGAACACATTATAGCACCAGGTGACGGGGTATGGCAAACAAGGCTTAAGGTTGGGTCTGAGATTACCAACGTGACTGTTTATGTTTTTAGGTGGTGTGTATGAGTCTGGTAGGATACCAGTTACTGTGAATGCATTTAAGTCCGCGTGGTTTTTATTTCGCGCTAAGGGGAAAATGGAGTGTTCGTAGTGGTTTTGAGTTTACGGCACCACTATAGTCACATACTGCTACAGTATTGGACAAAAATGTTGGCGGTGGTTTTAAGTTCTCGGTAAACGGTCGCCGTGAAAACCACGAACATAAAACCACCGCGAACATTTCTGCATTTACAGTAGGTTAGAGGTCTCTGAAGAGGTGAATGAATGGAGTAACCTGTATACATATCAAAGTCTCAGATAAGACTGGAAATGTATATATTTGAACCAGCTACTTAAGGAGGATTATTGGTAGCTGATTTAAGTGCTTTGGGGATGTCTTAAAGATCTCCTTAGTGTCACGTCATCTCCCGAAGGCTTGATCTTTGGAAGGAAGTCTCTGTTGTACAAATAAATGGAAAAAGGTTAATTTAAAGGTCAGATATCATACTGTTGAGAAGAGTAGGCCTTGCAGAAAGCTGGCTGTTCTTTTATGTATTCTTACTGTAAAGGCGTTTAATTTTGCAGTGGTAAGGGGAAAAGGAGGTTTTCATTGTTGAAAAAATACTGTAGTATGGTAGGATTACAAAACACAATATTCGCGGTACAATGATTTCATATTTAAAAGGTCACCGCAAAAACATGAAAATGAAACCATCATGACCCTTCAGGACTCACAATATTAATATTCAGGGTTCATAAAGATGTAAGAATGTGGAAACAAAACACCGGATCTGTTGTACAGTTATGCAGTGATTAGAGTAAAACTTAAAAGTTAAAGTCCTTCCCATATCAGATGGTGCATAGGGCGGCGCCCATCTCCGTTTCAGTTGCCCTTGGGCCACACAACTTTATGAAATCACTACAGCAGGGGGCTAGTCCTCTGGTAATGGTGCATGTTTAGCTACCATACTCTTTCCCAAGTGCTAAGTACTAACTAGAAAAAGCAGCACGTACCATTTTTAAAGTCTTTGGTATGACTTGGTTGGGGATCGAAGTCATGACCTACCATGTACAAGGCGAACACTCTTCCACTAGGCCATTGCACCGGTACTTTGTGTAAATACCGATTTATATTGTGTAATCATGTGTTTTCCTCATATTCAGATTTATAACTTACAGTATGTTCCTTTCCATGTTGTTCCAGGGTTGACAGCAGACCTGTACTATGTGAGAAATAACCAGGTGAACAGCTATGCCCTGAAGTTCAACCTCCCCGTACCTGCCGACATCAACAGTCTACACTTCACATGGAGGTCCAGCATGCCAGGGGTGAGAACATGTATTTATCTTGAAATGGGAAAGCTTGTGTCAGGATATTTAGTCTAATAGATTAGTTCATGTTTAGCTCATGTGTTATTCCAAAGGGAGGTTATACTGGCTATATAGATACAGATAGAGATGATGGGAATAAAAATGTATAAACTGTAAATGCAGAAATGTTTGTGGGGATTTGAATTCGCGGTAGGGAGAAAATGTAGTAAGTGTTTGCGGTGGTTACGAGGTCGTGTTTGAAACAATGGTAGCGCTACAGTCACACAGTTGAACGGCTTTTCGCAGTGGTTTTAAGTTCGCGGCAAAGAGTTCACCCCAAAAACTGTGATTGTGAATTGCAAAATAATAATATTTCTGCATTTACAGAAGGTAGAGGATTTCTAGGAGAGCATTTAACAGGATTTTTATACATGGGAATTTTTTTTATTTTCCGGTGCTGTCCCAAACTACATGTGCCAGTGTTCCATTGGGTTCCTGGCTTATTTGAGGTCCTCTCTTTCCATCTATCCAGGCAATAATCTCAAATAAAGTACACACCCCATATTTGGCAATGACTGGTGACACCTTTTGGATTTTGTGTGTATTGCAAGTGTTGTTGCCAGCAGTCCCTGGTCCCTACCAGGCTCCCTTCTCTCTCACTTGCTAGAGTAACTCGGGGTTGTTTGAGGCTGTGTCTTGAACCAAGAGGGTATAGTCATAGAGACCCTAAACATGTATTACTGACTCTACAGTTTACCGCAAAGGAAAAAAGAAAAATTGTACAAAGTTGTCATGTAATTGTATGTTGCCTCGGTAACAGCTGGATTGTTTGTAAAAAAAAAGGAAAAAAAGAAGGAAAAAAGTGTCTACTTTAGATCTATTATATTTTTTAGAAAATACGGTGATTATTAATTTTGTTTGTCTCATTTTACCAGGTTCGTTACCGCATGAATCTCCTGTCAGAAAACACCAGAATTTTGAAGAAGCCGGAGACCAACATCTCACTTGCTGGGGAGGTTCCATTGGCGGAGTCAGGTCTCTGTTGTCAGACAGTATCAAAACATTCAATTTTCATCCTCAAAACCCCCATTATCACCCTTATTTTTTACATGACTTTGTTCAACCTTATAAGTTACTGTTATACTTCTTTCCTGTTTACCTGACCAATATTTCTGAAAGTGAATAAGTTTTCTGTTGACAAATTTTTCTATGATTACTGCCATGCGTTGTTGTAAAGTAGAGTAAATGTGTATCTTGTGCGCTATCAATAATGGGCTATGTTCTGCCCCACATAGTTTTCAGAGTGAACCTGACTGTAAAGTACAGTAGATGTGTATGCTGTTTGCTGCAAATAATGGGCTATGTTCACTCTCATACAGTTTTCAAAGTGAACCTGAATGTAATTTTTAAAGCACAGTTAACTTGTGTGTCTTTTGCCACAAATAATGGGCTATGTTCACTCCCATGCAGTTTTCAAAGTGAACCTGACTGTAAAGCACAGTAACATGTATGTTTTTGTGCCACAAATAATGGGCTATGTTCACTCCCATGCAGTTTTCAGAGTGAATCTGACTTGTTCGGGCCAGTCCAATGCTGAGGTCGGAGTTAACATACAGCTGAACGTGACGCTACATTCAGCCCAGAACTACACAGTGCTCAACTTCCGCCGACGGAAAGTGTGCATGATAAGTACGTAACTATATTCCCGTTTTTCAAACGTGTAAACTTTGACTTCCATTCAGTGTTAAACAATGCGCTTATATCTTTGCAACCTCCAAGATGTTACTGATAAAAAGTTTGATAAAAAAAAAGAAATAATTTATACTGGGTATCATAGACTATCTTTTGCGTTTGAATTAAAATGAGTGTAGACCATTATGTGAATTCTGGCTGTTGTCGCTCGCCAGTCTTGCACGCTACTGGAAATGTTTTAGAATTCCTAATGGTAGACTGGGTACCGGTACATGTCGAATAGAGCTTGGTGAATTTGCCTTGAACCAAGCCCACAGGTACTGTACAGTGTGTCTGTTCCTCTCATTGATACCAAAGAAAGAAAGTGATATCGATCCAGCTCACTGAAGAAAGCTGTTTTCCATTCCACTGGTCGTGACAGAGAAGACAGATGCTATGTACAGTTTTTACAGGTTCATTGTACAGGGAAATTCTCCTAGCTATTTTCGACAAGCACAATAAACAGTGGACCATGGCTTAATGTCCCGTCCCGACTCCAACCCTTTCGGGTAACGTGCATGTCGGGTGTGCGACACAGCCGGAATCAAACTCACGGTTTCTACATGTAGTTATAGATGCAGGGCCTCTAACCTCTTGCACAGATCAATAATAACCAATCACTACCGAACGTAAACTTGCGAGAGTTATACTAACTTTATTTGTTTATCGTGTTCCCACCACAGATAGCGATCCCGTCAGTAAACCCGGAGGTGGAAGTGTGAACAACTCTTCCCCGATAGTGAGAGGTGAGTCAGGTTTGTGGACTTCCTATTCCTGTTTCTGGACAGATACATGTAGTGCATGTCACTTGCATACTGAAGCCAGAATTGGGGAGCTGTGGATGTTGTAGCTGTTGCAGTAATGTTGATTTGAAACCCGTAGATTGGGATGATATCATTTGACAAGTCATTCTAATCTGATAGTGTTTTGGGAAACAGAAGAATAGACCGCTCCCATAGCCCCACCTACCTCCGTCCAAAACGTAGAGTTGCGAAATAAAAACAGAAATGCAAATGATTAGACAGACATCCACTCTCTCATTGGTCAAACCAGAACTTGCCATTGTCTCATTGGTTTTACTGCTAATTGTGATGGACAGTCAGGATCGGTCTATTAGTTAAAGTGTTTGTAGCAGAGTAAGTTTTGGCAGTGGCATATCTTTGTAATTCTTTTGTTTTTGTTTTACCATTTTCCTTGTGTTTTCTTGATGTTTCCTTTGTTACATTTCATTTCATCTAAGATTTGGAAGCATTTTATTCATTCTTTGACATTCCTTTATTCTCTAAATTTGTTTTCCATTCTGTTATCATCATTAGTGTTAGCTACATGTAGATTATTGTAACAGTACCAAATGGTATGTACATGTAAGATAGTAATGTTTGTTTGACATTCTAACATTCTTGCGCTTTCGTTACCTCAGACTACTCCGTCTCCAACTCCACAAGTGTGTTCTACATTGCCGTGGGCGTGGCATGTACAATCATCTTTCTTATCGCCATGGCGATAGCTGCAATCAACGTCCACTCCATCAAACAGAATGACAGAATAAGGTATTTCTTATAACTCAAAATCATTTTTCTGACAGACCTTGCTTTCATAGTTTCTTCTTTAGTACTTTCTTTTCTCCCATGATATGATAAAGGACATTTATTAGATCCTATTAATGAATTTCAATTCACCGCTTTCTTTCTTTCAATTCTCAATTTCTTACAATTCTTTGACTTGTTTTACTGCTTTCCCCTGACTTGAATAAATCATTTTCATCTGTGCTTCTCTCAATTGTGCACTAGCACCTATTTTTGCAAGTTGTCCTACAGCAAATATAGCATGAAAGCTTCTGCCAATCCCTCAAAGGCTTGAAAAGTGGTGGTTAAACCAGGGCTATCTCCAAGACCCGTCTCCCTGTCCCTGGAAAAACATTTGTTTCTTGGAACGGAAAAAACAGTTCACCCCATCTGTTAACAAAAATTTGAACATCTTAAAAAGGATGAAATTGTATTTTCGTATTAGCTTAAAAGGACATACGTAGCAATGAAAATTAACAACATAGGATCCCCAACAATGAGTGGGGCTGAAAAACTAGAAACAGCCCTGGGTTAAGTAAGAATGTACATTTGAGAGATGGCACAGTTCTTCTTTCCTAACATGTTATTTATGAGTTGTTCCTTTTCCATGTGTGTTGCAGGACAGCTACCGATAATTACGTTCCTCGCTCTTGTAGGACACGGTACAGCCTCTTCCTTGTGCACTAATCTGTGTACTGCGCACTCCTCAACCCTAACCCACCTCCTAACACATTATGCTAAACCTTGCAATCCTTGAACCACTGTTGTACATTTATATCCCAACACACCTATATTAAAATTGTTTATCTCACAAATTGGATGATGAATTCAGACCTTTCCAGCATCACTTGTACTTAGTACTAAATTTTGTGTATTTGATTCAGTGTGAATCCTTTTGCTAATAAATGGATTGTAAAGATATCTTGAAATAATTTCTTTTCTGATTTTTTTGTGTCATGTGCATTTGTTGATATGCATCTCTGAATTTCTATGTCGATTTCGGGAGCAGGTCCCTTTTTCTTATGAAGCAGTTGAATTGTCAAAAGGAGAATATATTGAAGCACACACTTTGTATTGCCTTTTGAGTGAAAAGAAAAGCAGTAATAACTAAACAATTTTTTCGTAAGGATGCCAATCAGATGAAATTTTGATAGAAGAGTTGTAAGAACAATGTTGTTAAATTTCTTTATTCTATGTTTCCCTGCAGTGACTCTGACAGTTCTCAGGTCCTGTCCCAGAGCAGTACCCAGACGTACCTCCGTGCTGACACACCCAACACTGCAGGTCTGGGGGGCTTCGGCGCTCCTGGTGAGAGGAAATATTGTTTCTATCTCCTTTTCTTGTTTTTGTGGAAACTCAGTACTTCCATGATTAATTGTTCTAGACAACCATTTCTTGATCATCTAAGTTTGTCTTATCAGTCATACATATTAGATGGAAATTTTACCTAAAATGCTGCATCAAGTGGATTAGAAAAAATTAAAAAGGCAAAACAGTCATAAAAGCACACAAAAGTAATATTCTTGCACATTCTTGCACATCACTGAAAAGAAATAACCAATTTTACCAGAAATTTGTGTCTAAATTCTAGCTTTTATACAGTTTTAGAGAATAAGTTAACTCCATGAAAAATGTAGGTTATGTTCTAGGCAGCGTATATGTGTGTGTGTGTCTGTTGGTCAACAAGATAACTAGTCAAGAAGGATTGATGGATTGGTGTTGGGAGACTTAACAAAACCTGGAAATTGTTAGATTTTTGGCCCCTTGGCAACTTTGGCACTGCATTAGAACTTCCGCTTTTGATATCTTGTGTTCTTAACATGCCATGGTCACGATTTCTGGTTGTTAAAAACTTACATATTGATTCCATCCAGCCTACCCCAGCCTGAGAAGATACCCCAACATGACGGAGCCTGCAGCAGACATCCGGTCCCAGCTGTCAGACATCTGTATCCAGCGCAGCGAGGTCACGCTGGGAGAGGTGCTGCAGGAGGGCACGTTTGGGAGAATCTATCACGGCATCGTGGTGGGGGAGGACAGGTCCGAACAGGAGGTCTTCATCAAGACAGTCACAGGTGAAGACTTTTGTCTAGTTGAATCAATAAATTTTAATAGAAAATGATACAGTACTCCATATATCTGTAAAGAATGTGCAGTTTCTTTGTAATTGGTAAAAATAGTAGGGTCGGATGCTATATATATAGAGAAAAAAGAGAATTTCCCTTGGCGTTACATTTAATGTCTAATACAATTGGAGAAAACTGCAACTCACCAAATTATCAACTGATCCTTCTTGTCTTCCCCAAGAAATGTTATGTATTTCAGAAGCAATGGATTAATATTTTCTAAAAGAGGACCAAAGGATCAGCAAACAATAATTTGTTTTAGGTTTATAAGATGAAAATTGTTACACTGCTATTGTTCTTCAGTTGGGTAAAAATGTGCAGTAAAGGTCTTTATTTACCCATCTTCGTTACTTGACAATTATCAATAATCATGTAAATACATTTTGTAATGCACTCCTTTACATTTGGGACCCCATTGTAAACACTGCATTATTTTTAACTAGTATCTACGTTTTGGACCGCATCCATAAGCAGTGACATCTGTCTTAGCTGCAGTTCAAAGTGAACCAGTCAGAATTGTCCTGAGCAAGCTGACAGACGGTCACTAAAACATCGGTGGAATAAGTCTTGATTGTAGAGCTGTGTACCTAAACAAATTTTAGGTACAGGTACAGGTACACTGGTTTAGGTACAGGTCCGGACCTGAACCTGTACCTAAACTACTTGTTCGGAAAATGCTAGATTTTCAATAAGGACAAAAGCATGTTTGAACTGGTAAAAACATAATATTTGATTGTGCTAGGTATTATTTTTATGAAAACACAGATGAACATTTGACTCCAGCCATGCAAATGTGCTTTAGAGTGGCTTTAGAGCACTGCCATGGTAATTTCATAGTAATTTTATCTGTCAAAGTGGCCATCCCCTGAGTCAGGTCCAGTACTGATACAGCAGGGTCAGGTATTTTGGACCTGTACCTAATTGATTGTACCCGGTACTGCATCGGTACAGTGTACCGGTACACAGCTCTACTTGATTGTGTGCAATAAGTCTTTTTATTTTTTTCTGTTTTTCTCCCAGACCAAGCGTCAGAAGAACAGGTGCTCCTGCTGCTGCGTGAGAGCTGCATGTTACGCGGCGTCCACCATCGACACGTACAGACCATCACGTACGCCTGTCTGGACGACGGCCGACCCATGACAGTCTTCCCCTACCTGAACCACGGCAACCTGAAAGTCTTCCTCAAACACTGCAGAGCGTCAGAAACACACACACATCAGGTAGGAAACTGTCTTGTCATGTTGACATTATATGTTATGATGTTTATTGGTTACATTTTGTTTCCTGTGAAATGTTGAAAAGCTATCTTGCTGAGTTTTGTATAGGCCAGTAATTCAGATCATGCTTGTAGCTTGATAAAAGCACGATATGAACTAAACTTAGTAGCTTTAGGTACAAAGCGATCTCTAACTATACAAGATACAGAGACTACTTCTGGACTTTTAAAGTGACATGCATTCATGGCGTCATCAGTCATGAATATGAAATTATGTTGTCCAGTAAAAGGATATTGAATATTGATGCTGGTACATATATGTATGTACTGTACACAATGTATCTACTTAACAGGTGTAGAGCTAAGTGTTAGATGGAAACAAACAATGTTCTGTGTAACACTGGAAGCTGAGTTTATATTAAATGTAACAGATAAAAAAGTTACCCTCATAGATTATTGAAATAGGACAAAGGAAACAGGGCATATGATGGTATTTTATCACATAGTCAAGGATAAACTGATGATTTTGGGTTCCTTCCTATCCCATAGATCCTGTCCACACAAGACTTGGTGCACCTGGCCATACAGATTGGTAAAGCCATGCAGTACCTGGGCAAACGTGGGGTGGTGCACAGAGACCTGGCCACAAGAAACTGTGTGTAAGTAAACTGTTCCACACAAATACACCATTGTGGTAGTATTATCTGTTGCTAAGTTTTGTCACAATTATTACTTAATATTTTAGATGCGTCGTGGTGGCGTAATGGCATAGTGTTTGACCCAAAACCCAGAGGTCCTGGGTTCGGATCCTGACAGGCCCTGTTGATGTTATGCACTTGGGAAAGCCACTTAACACGAATTTCCTCACTTCACTCAGGTGAAAATGAGTACCTAGCTTTTGTTAGGGACGTCCCTTGTATAGCACGTTAAATGGAGGTCCCGTGTTTGAGGAGAGCCACACCTTGAGAACATAAAAGAACCCACCACACTTGTCGAAAAGATTAGGGGTCCTTCCCAGAGTGAGTGGATCAAATGATTCTGTCCGGATATGAAGCTTGTACTCTTCAGTACAAACCCTGGTGTATTACGGCATTAGGCGGTTTACTGGGTATACAGTACAAACAATACAAACAAATCACATAGTTTAACCTCACAATCGTTCAACTACTTGTAACTGAACATGATATTCTTTTTTGCAGGCTTGATGAAGGGTTAAACGTCAAAGTGACGGACAACGCCTTGGCGCGGGACCTGTTCTCCGGAGACTACCACTGTCTGGGAGACAACGAGAACAGACCCGTCAAATGGCTCGCCATCGAGAGTCTGGTGGACAAACACTTCTCATCGGCGAGTGACGTGGTAAGAATACACTTTATTTTTTGATCGTCAAATAAAGAAAGAAAGTGATCTCGATCAAGTTTAGCTCACTGAAAAGCTATTCTTCCACTGGTCGTGACAGAGAAGACAGACGCTCAGTGTGTACAGTATTTACAGGTTCATTGTACAGGGGAAATTCCCCTAGCTCTTTTCGACAAGCACAATGAAAAGTGGACCACGGCTGAACATTCTGTCTTAAGGACTGCGACCCTTCCCGGTAGCGGGCATGTCGGGTGAGTGACACAGCCGGAATCAAACTCACGGCATCTAGTTCCAGAGGCAGGGTCGCTGACCACTGGACTACGCCTGCTACCTACATGTATACAAGTTCAGTTTCCATCATTAGCTGGGCTGGAATTACAAACAAACAATGTTATAAATGTAATTGTTTTATTTATCTTTTCAGTGGGCATTTGGTGTGTTGCTATGGGAACTGATGACCTTGGGACAGACGCCATATTCTGACATTGACCCCTTTGAGATGGCCTCGTACCTGAGGGACGGTTTCAGGGCACCCCAACCCATCAACTGTCCGGATGAGCTGTGAGTTCTACACTTTTTCTAGGATTATCATATTTGTGTGTGTGTGTGTGTATGTGTGTGCGTGTATGTGTGTGCGTGTGTTTGTGTGTGTGCGTGTGTGCGTGCGTATGTGTGTTTTTTGCAGATATACTTCCCAACTGGGCTCTATGGATTAACAATTACCAGGTAGCTTGCATGTCAGTCAATTTTCATGCTGTCCCAGTGTCTGGTATGAGGAAAAAACAACAGTGACTGTGTGTGTGAGGGGAACACATATTCATGATTTATGCAATATGTAATTACCAGGGAAACAGGGTCTCTTCTGGGTGTCCCCTGTAAAAGGAGGGTGTCTCCTTTCTTTGTTTTCTAAGTGTAGGGCATCTAGAAGACACCCTGACGCCCTGCTAGCTAATAGCCTGAGTGTTACAACGATTGAAATATCGTTTTATCATCATGTGGTCCTAACATTCTTCCTTTTTTTCTCAGGTTTGCAATCATGGCGTGTTGCTGGGCCCTGTCACCCGAAGAGAGACCAAAGTTTGCCCAGTTGACGGCCTGTCTACAGGAGTTCCACAAGGCACTGGGACTCTACATATAGAGAACATAGGGACAAGCACTTATGTACATAACAGTTATGCTGATAAATATAATAATGGTTCTTCCGGGTGAAAGTATCAAAGATATATGTAAGATATACAAGTATTGGTTTCAAAAGGGGACAAAAGATACAAGTCTCTTGTTTGTATTCAAGATATGAAAAATTAAGTTATGAAACCTCTACCCAGTGGAGTGCTGTATATCCTCTAATAACTAAATCCAGTTGCCAAAATGTGACCGGATTTGTGAACGAGTTCTGTAAGAGAGTATCTTACTGGACTGCGGCATGTTGGTAACCTCCTTGCGAACTGAATTGGATTTGTGTTTCTTTTGATAATGGGAATATCATGCAAAACTAACAAGTACATGTATGACCAAGACACACAAAACGTAAAAGATTCCTTTTTTATTGATGTTTTCTGTCAAATGGCTTGGCCGCGGTGAGGTTGCCAACAGTGCACTAGTTAAATACCTTGTTTTATACTGCAAACATGACAATAAAATTGCAGTTGCAAGAGCTTCAGCTTGCTTTGTGATGTTGTAACATTGAATTTGAACTTGTATTTGTGCTGTAATATGTAATACGTAACTGTGCCTTTGAAAATTCAATCATCAACTTTTTATAATTCCAAAATCGTAAATAGATTTCAGAAGGATTGACGGTTGTATGTGCTGGTATTTTAAACAACTGCTCTCAAAGGTATGTTGGGAAAATTATCAAAGTTTAAGCATAGACATACAATAGATTCTGGATGTGTGAATCATTGCTTGTGTCTGACATTCGAGACTTGCATGTATGTGATGTACATGTATGTCGAGTCTGAAAGTAGCAACACTCTGAGTCCAAATTGTCATTGAAAATGGAAGAAGTACAATGTACTTGCTATAGCATCCTAACAACTGGCCACTTTCTTTGACCGTAGGATGATTGTAGAAAACTTGAAGTCATAACAACTGCTCACAAAAACTGTTCAGACACTAGTACTAGTATTTGTAAAAGCTTGTGGAAATGTGATATGGTAAAATGTAAATAGTGATCTTGTATATATACTTTATGTGAATAGAATTTTGCAAGTATTTGTGAGTGTATCTGAGCTTGTGAGTGTGTGTTTGTGTGTGTGTACAAGTTTGTGTGTATGTAGGTACGTTTGTGTGTGTGTGAATGTGCATGTGTGTGTGTGTAAGTTTGTGTGTACAGTATATGTGTTATACAGACATATGTATTTAATACAGTGTGAATGTACAGTACGTTATGACAATCTCTAACAATGTGATGTCAATCTGTATCATTATTACACGTCATGATATTTAGCGTGAAACAAAAATGTTTTTATTGTTACACCTCAGTATGCTCATGCACATAACATCAAACTTTCACTGTGTAATCACTATTTTTCAGTTAAGACATCATAGCGATTTATTTGGTTATCAAATATAACATTATAAATTGTCAATCTTTCATTAAGCCAAGTTCATACCCTTCTCATCATAATTTGTATAACTTGGTTTCAATCAGTATTCAGTTTGTGAATTTGTTGCCAAATGAAAAATATGTTTTTACGTCAGCTTTTTGAAATTTTAATATGACAGTTATTTCTGTTTGAAAGAAGACATATCCATGACTGTACCGTACTTAAAATCATTTCTATCAAGGACATTATGTAATGCCCTTGCTTGTATATAAGATAGCCTCAAACCATAGCCACGGCTTAGTGGGCACCTTAATGCTCTTTTCCTAAGGTGGATAGGTTCCAGGCTATGGTAGAAGACCATATGTTTAAGTTTGACAAATCAAAACTGCTGTGGTTGCACTATGTGTGCCTTGTGGCAATTGTAGAGGATTTTGTATATTTTATTATAATAATATCTGCACTGAGTTATATGCCAGAATATATTCTATATTGACAATCTGTATATCACTCTAAGAAGCAGAATTCCACAATCAGTTTTTGAACACTTTTTCGTGTGTATGTTTACTAAGATATTTGAGAAATACATCAAATGAATTTCTTATATGCAGATTTAAACCTTGTATACCAGACTTGCAAACATGTTTCAACGTTTTCTCACTGTGATCACATAATACGTCTAAATCTAACACTTCAAGATGATGTGCACTATACATTGTATGCTAACAGTATTTAACTAGTAATACTTTTGTTGATACATCGTGAACTGTTCACTACTAGTCTCTCTGGCTCACTACTAGTAACTCAAAAGTAAAGCAGGTATTTCACTGGACTGTGGCACGTTTGCAGCCTCGCTGCATCCTAAATTGGATTTGTGTTATGCAAAATGTAAAAGTATGGCTAAAAAGCCAACATACAAAGCAGAAAAAGATTTTTTTTTATTGACAAAATTTGTTTGGTGTCAAATCACTTGGGTGCAGTGAGGTTGCCAATGTGCCACAGCTTGAGTGAGATACTGCTTAAAATCCTCAACAAAAAGAGAGGCATACACGTGAATAAGAATTGAATTATGTTCGCTACCCGCTCATATTTTAGATATTTTGTGTTGTATACTTGTTGCTCCCAAAGTTTACACATAACATTAACTATATTTGCCTCAGTCACTACTATAACATATACATTTGGACATGTATGTACAGAATCTCTCTATTTTTCTACACTGCCTGTTCCGTACTGGGTTGTCTGACCATTGTTGCATCCAAACATCAACAGCCATGATAGTTTCTGTTTTCTGTGTATAATAAAACATTCTGATGGTGATTTTATGGTGCCTGTCTTGTTACTTTTGTTACGGTTTGTTTATATAGGTAGAGTCAATCATATTTTAGAAGATAATCTTCACAGTAGGCAAATCGGTAATAATGGAAGAATGTTCTTATATATCTTGGAAACTAAGTATTAACAGCAGTTAAACCTTGCATGTTGATACATATACGTTTACTTGCACATATGAATTTATAGTGTAGGCATACATGTATTTTGCTTGTATTTACTTTCATGTGTTCATAGTTTTAGTAATTCTTATGAAAGTATGTGTTCTAGTATCTTCAGATCTAAATGAACAGCATTGAATCAATTGATACAATAAGCAAATCAATCAATTTGCAAATGGAAAATATATTATCAAGAAAAAACAGTTGATCAGTCAAAGAAAACATCCCTTATGATTTCTATAATAAACAGGCATAATGACATTTTTCATCATACATGCATTTCACCTGTCATCTGTGGTCATGGGCTGCTGTATCCGCACCCTGCAGTTTACATAGATCCTGCTAGATGTCGCGCGTGTACTGCAAGTAGAATTTGTTGATTCCGATGGTGTATGTCTATCTGGGTCAAAGGTTTGCTAAAAGTGATCAAACCCATCCATCGCGATGTTTATAAGATGATATTACTTGTATCATATTTTACGCACGTGAAATTCAGTATTGCGTTTCATGCAGAAGTGCCTGTCTGTCTCCGAGGGGTGCGTCCGCTTCCGGGAATAGCCAATCCCATCAAAACATGCGGGTATTACCCCTGGGCATTTTAGCGATCAAGGAAGTGGATATTTTGGTGCATTCCTCTTGTAAAAAAGGAGTTCTAGTTTAACATTTTGCAACCCCGAGACCACCAGAAGGTTGTCTACGTCTTGCAGAAGGAGTTGTTTGTCGAAGAATGTGGAGTAGAGAAGGAAGAAGGAGAGATTCCGTACGAAGAACCGAGCCGCCGAGAATTTTGACAGAACTGAACACTAGAAAACCTACTACCATTTTGTCGGAAGGTGCGACGAGTTTCCCCCCGGTTGTGCTCATGTTCTAACCTCTGTGGTAAGTTTGCACGCTTATCAACCTTGCTAAATATAGTAGCATGACTTCTAACTTGGTACACGTTGAGTGGGTTGTTTATTTTTGTTTGAATGGAGCCCAAAATATCAGGGTGTTGGTTTGTGTGTGCCGGGGCGGGCGCCATTTTGGAATAAACGCCCCTCCCCTTACCAGGACAAAACCTCTGTTCCTGTTCCCCTTAAGATAAAACGAAGAGTCACGACTCAACAATTAAACTTAAGGCGTGGTCTAGAATATCTAGACTTTATGTTGATGTACGGTGTTGGTAGTTTTTAGGGATTGATCGAGAGAATCAGGGGGGGGGCGGAAAAATTCCTGTGGCAATCCTTTGTTTGCCATATATGGAGAGGTTGGAATGCGGCAGGTTTTTACTTCCGGTTTGTGCACCTGACTGGGGGTGACCTGCATAGGGCTGCAATAACATAAGATCTCAGTCACCAATTAGGCTGTTTCGTCGGAATCAATGTTAAGGTCTCATTCATGAGTTTTTTCGCCTCATAGGATTACATGTTATAATACGTGTTTTACATGGGCGCGTTCGTAATGAAGATATAGAAAATGTGCCAATGTTTTTCATTCCATGTTGAGAACATTTACCCTAGATTATGTAAAAAAATTGACAACATTTTCACTACATACAATCTCTTTTTATAGCAATTACAAACTGCACTTGGCTACACCCCCACAAAGCCACTTTCCAGCTGTAAGCGCCGGACCGATTCACACACAATGCCCGGCCTGTGTACGTCCTACCTCGCGCGCGGCTGCCGAACTTTGCCTGCTAATTTCTTCAGATACAAACAAGCTTTCATCAGTTTGACGCTTGAGATAGGTTGGCCTAGCCAAAAGGGAATTTCCCACCGATATACACACACGTTCATGCAGCCGTTCATTTTTTGGGCCACGCACTCTTTTAGCATACCCACTCGGAGTAATACAGAAATGAGACCTTAAAATACGCAACTTTATGCGAATCCAATTAACAAACAGTTGTTCTGGAGACGTTTTGCTAATTCTGTTGTAAGCACACATGTTTGCCATGCAATGAAAAAGATGTCACCCAAATACATTGATACAACGATGTTAAGCGCATTTCAACCTGCAAGAAGCCACTGTCCGCGCAAGGCCGCTGTTGTACCACCAGCGCCTGACCGCAGCACTCATGAAAAAAAGTGGATGACAAAACTGTCCTACTAGTACATGTACCTAATCCTGACAGTAATAAACAAGCTTTCGTCTCAAATACTTTTTATCTCAGGTGGGGCCGATGAAAGGCAATTTATGCTCCACTTAAACAACACTTTTTGTGCCCAGTTATTATTTAGGCCGGAATCTTTTAGAATATATACTCGGACTAATACTGGAACGAGACCATATAAAGTCTCATTCATGAGTTTCTGCTCCCCATGTGAGCGATCGCGGTGATGTCACAGTGACGCAGTGGTAGGCCAATATCAGGTGGAATACAAAGGATTAATTTGCATGTTAATTCATAATTTGATCGGCTAATTTCAGTGTTAATTAGTAATGTTATCTGCTGACGTCCTGGTAGGCACTAGTCGCCGGTTCCCCCTGATGTAAACAAAAACAATTATAGCTCGTACATATTTCAGTATTAAATTATGTAACTTTTATGGGCACGTTCCTAATGAACCGACAGGCAATACTGTATATTGATGACATCATTCATTCTATGTTGAGCACATTTACCCTTAATTGTGTAAAAAGATTGCCAACAACCTCTAGGCGTCCAGTCGTTTTCTATGGCAATTACAAACTGCAATCAGTCGCTCCTGCGAGAAGCACTTTTCTGCTACATGTATCTCTCACTCTCAGTGGTATGCAAATTCAAAGAAGAGGAAGTCATCCTCTTTCGAGGTGAAGTGTAATGCCTTTTTCTATTTTTCTATTTTATGTTTCATAATTTTTCTATTCAAAAGTTAAAGGACCTTGAGCTCAAGCCTACATTTTCACGTGTTTGTGGGGTTTCATCCGTCAGAAATCTAGAATTTTGCCGGGCGAAATGATGTAAAGAAACGCTAGACAGAAAACGCGACCCCCTCCCCAACTCATGTATTTTTTCAAGGGGATGTTGCCATCGTCACGAACGCAAAAATTCTGTTATATACCTACTTACCTGGCTAGCCCGATATGTGTACGTTTTTGTGGAATTTTTTATTGACTTGGGCTAAAATTATCCGGGGAAACTACAAGAACAACTTAGTACAAGCGCACGGTGTAAACATATACGATGCTCTGTATCAGTGTAGCTCATATTCAACAGCTTGTCAAGAACATTGGAAAATGAACAGAAATTTACAATTTTACCCGCCGTATGGTGCCGTAGTTTGGAAAGTGGTCTATTCAATTTTACCATGAGCTGTTGATATCAAAACACTATCTTCTACAGCATAAACTGCATGAAGCAAACTTGAGCTGAGTGACACAGATATTAAGAATACCTCTGCTATGTTGTTACAGTGTATTATGTCAGGTCACAGTCATGTAAGTTGAGAGGAACCATATATAGCAAACATACGTGAACTTTCGTGGCCTCGGGGGCCAGGGCCGACCTCGGTATGGCTACAGACTGCCGCCGAGGGATGAGTAAACGGCTATCAATTGTCGCCTATCTGTGGCGTCTGACATTGTTGTGGGATCTCGGCTGCCCCAGGTCCGGTACCGACGGACCACTTTATATGAAGACCTTAAAATAAAACTGTCCGAGCTCCTGCCAACGCTACGCACACACGGGCTTGGACGCGGCCTACGCCATGGGAGACGGAGTTGTGTCGCGATGATTTTCTCGTTGTACGCGGGAACAGATCACGACAATGTTGCTGGACAACGTCGTGAGTCTACGGAGATCCCTGGTCGGGGTCACCGGTAGGGTAATTGCGGGGTTGTCTGTTTTATGTCGTCAGTTGAAGTCGCAGGTTCGACAGAAAGCGAGCACGGTTGAGGCTACTGCTGGCAGTCATGTGATGCAGCACGTAGGTCCATCAAGTATTTGTTTTCCTTAATTTCTTGATATAATTTCATTTCGTATGAATCTTCCATACAAATGTTTCTGTACAAATAGAATTTTAAAACATGCTGATTTTGTCTAGTTTAAAGCCTCAGGCAATACTTTCTACATAGAAAGAAATACAAGCTATGAACATAATGGCAGAAGTATTCTGTCTGTGGTTCAAAGATGGTAGTTTTATTTTGTTAGATGTTTTCCTTTTTTAACAGTGCATACAAATGTTTCTGTACAAAAAGAATGTTAAAACATGCTCATTTGGGATAGTTGAAACTTGAAAACCTCAGGCAAAGCTTCCTAAATAGTAATAAGTACAAGCTATAAACATAATGCAGAAGTATTTTGTCTGTAGTCCAAAGATTATTGTTTTATTTTGCAGGACATTTTGTTTCCCCATTTTAACAATTCTGTTGATAATAGTGTATGGCACAAACGTTTGTTTTTGGTACAGTTCTTCAAATGTTAAATGTTCGAATTAAAGATGACATCATCTTTATGGTATGCAAAAAGATGATTCAGTTTGACATATTCTTTGTTCTTGCCAAAGTATATTATAGACAGTAAATGTACATCTCTTGCATGAAATATGAACCACGTAGTATCTATTTCGTAAAGCATATGTTTTGATAAAACATATTTTGGGTGTCCATGTCTTTAAATAGACCCCCTAACTCCAGGATATGTTTGTATAAAAGACAGGTGGAGGGTATAGTGTCCTGTTAATAAGGCCATGGAAAATGTCTTGTCTGTCATTTTCTGATCTTAACCTTCTTGGTGCTAAGGTAGTCTTTTGCACAAGTTTGCATGGGTTATACTGGGGTTATGTAGCAGAGGGAAGGTTGTGTACATGTCTGTCATGATTATAAGAGAGGACAAGGAAGGAAGTTTTGGAAGAGTTGTCTGAAAATGTCAGTGTTTTTTAAAATTGTTTGACAGTTCATCTAACACAGCATTGTATTCGTTCATCTACATGTACTATAGCTAGTTACAATTTCAAATGTATTCTACAATTTCCATGTTGCAGTTAGGTTTCATGAGTTCAGCTTCAACTAGAGGCCTTTTCATTGATCTTGTTTCTTTTTACCTTTGCCAGAAGGTTATATTTTCGGTTTCGCTATGGTGGAGTGTAAACAACATATGTCAAGAAGCTGTTGATGGATATTCATGGTTTTTGGTAGGCGGGCATGTATCAGGGAGACAAAGGTCAATTTCAGGAATGGGCCATCTGGTGGATTCCTACATAACTGCAGCGGACATTTTATTTAGATATTTGTAAATCATTGTATTCTGTGGGGACGTTATCTCTGGTTGAAAGATAATTGATGAATCATCACTATGAACCAAGGGAATGGACACCACTCAGAACAAGACCAGAGTCTTTAAATATTTATTCCCCTACTGACTGACATTAATGGCGTCGTTAATGGGAACGTTTTATTTCACAGACGATGGCGGACGGAAGACAGATGATCGTGAAGGCGAGGTACGCCTTTCAGGGGACGGACGAGGATGAACTGTCCTTCAAGAAAGGCGACATCATTACCATAACACAGGTCAGTTCTCTTCTACGAGATAAGCTTGTTTCAATTCAAGAAGTTTAATAAGCAGGGATGGTATATCAACTAAACCATAAGCAAAAATTCTATTTTTGTATGTCTTCTGGGTTTTAAAAGAACCTGAGGTTATAACATTGTGGACTCCCTAGCATTGTTCTTTTGAATGCAGGTGTGTTTTTGTTGGAGAGTCCATAAACAGTAGCTGTTATTCAATAAGGGGTCATCATTACTGTTACTGTACACAAGTCAGTTGTTAAAATTGTTATGAATTAAAGAGCACTGCTCATCAAATTTTCAGCCATTTCTACAGCCTTCTTCAGGTCTTAAGAATTAAACATTGCTACTTTCTCTAGAGCTTTCCTTAGACTTTCTCTAGAAAAAAATGAATGAATGAATAAATGACGGACTTGTGACAATACAAGACTCATAGTCATACTTTCTCCAGGAAAATTGACTTTCATTTGTGACATGTAAATTGAAACAGGCAGTTGGTATCATAACCAAGAACATGTTACGCATAAGTTTTCCTTCTAGTTTATAGTAGGTTGTTTTTGTTTGTTAAAAATCAAGTACTAATAGTTTTGTTTGTTTTGTTTCTGCCCAGGTTGTTGAAGGTGGATGGTGGGAAGGTGTACTGAACGGACGTGTGGGCTGGTTCCCAAGTAACTACGTGAAGGAGGTCAAAAATGTCCCAGGGGTTGGTAAGTACACAAGTCTAGACCCATGTTCAAATACTTTAAACAAGTACACTGAAAATTTGCATAATTTGCATAATTTATAATGAAATGTAAACATGATATTCTGCCAAAGAAAAGGACTTTCATACATACATACATACAGTATATGTAATTTTGGTAAAGAAAACCATCATTCAAAAAAGATTATACTCATTACAGCTTTATTTGTATTATTGATGAGACAAGATAAACTAATTTATCTTCAAAGGCTCAAAATATTTCTTGGAGGTATGAGGTCTTCGAACTCTTGTTTCTTCTGTCCTACTACAATTTACCATCATAGGTACTTATTTGTACTGAAGCTCCAATGCAATGTTTTTACCATGAATTATTTATTTGGCAATATGGTTGTTAAGTATGTCATCAATATCCATCTATACGTCATTAATCGACCCATACGCTTTCTCACATATCAGTATTCTATTCAGTCTTCAGAATTGTAGTCTTTCTTTTCTGGTTAGGCTAGGCTGACTTCATTATATGGATGACATCAGTACAAGTTTTGTCTGCTTCCAAAATAAGTTTGCAACTATACTGTTAATAGAGTGGTACAATTTAAACATTACTACTGGACAAATTACATAAAAAATTGGACGTTTCGGGCGTCCATCCGACTGCCCTTTTTCAATTGTACCACTCTATTTGCTTACCTGGATGTTTAACATTCATAAACGTACATACTGTAAATCGTAAAAAGAAGCTGCAAAATGAGCAAATACATGTTGTAAATTGCAAAAAATATTGGAGAAAGAATACTAATGTCATACAATGTGTAGTTTCCTACCGTAAAACTTGCTGATTTTGTCATAAACTTACTCCTTAGAAATATATTTTTAGCCTTAATTTGCTTAGATTCTGTCTTTTCCCTTTCGTGTGAATGGAACTAGATCTAGACCTGTCACTAGTATAGTGTAGATAGTATACTACTGTTAAACATCTTTTCCTTTATATGAACTTTTACTTAGTTTGGGTAGCCCTTTAAAACTTAGCAGTACTGTACCTCCTTTACAACATTAACCTCCTTTTCCTGCTCTCTCCTTCCCTCTCTCTTTCCCCCTCGCTGCCATGACGATAGTCCCTCACCACGGAGACGTCAGGATACGCTCTGGGGACCAACAGAAACTTAGTAAGGCTCCCGCCCGCCTTCCCAGCATGCTTTGCACTCTGCATGTTCCGACACACAAAGACTATTATATGTCTTTTTCTTATGAACAATAATCTTTATACCAATAGACCCTAAATTTCGTGAATTTTTGGGAAAAATAGTTAGTTTGTGCACTTATTATGTTTCCCAGTCAGCACCTTTCTGGTATTGATTAATAGGGCAAATGCTTACTAAGATGAATATAGATTTGTGAAAGAAATATCCTTTTTGTGTGTTTTGTGTCTTTTATCTCAAAAATGGGAGATGAAATGACAAAGGTTAATTTTATTTTTGGTCAGTATGCCAGGACAAGGTTTTGAAGGGTTGAAGGCTAGAGGAAGGAGTAAAATAAGAAATTTCACTTTATATACATGTATAATTTCAGACTTAAGGGCGTGTTGGCACCAATTTAACCAAACATTTACCTACTTTTACATGGCATCATGTTACACAAGAGTTTGTGTTGGTATGGAGTTTAGTAACATTAAGTAACATATGTCAGATTAGAAGGTTGATAATGGCATACCTTTATACGCTTAACATTCTATTGCAGCTACAAGTACAGTATAAATCTGCATTCTTCTACACTTTGCCTGTCAATAAGGAATTTCTTGTCATATTTCATACATTGTTCCAACACACATATTTGCACATTTTTGTCTGACCTTTTTGTTTAACCGCTATAAATAAGAGGCAAACAAATAGATTAGCAAAGGAAATTACATAGTTTACATTTTTTGTGAAGGTAACTGGCGAGAAGAAATTTGAAGGATTGTAAATTTCTTCTTTGTCTCCAGTTGATGTTGGACCACTGTCCCCCACACCAAAGAGCCCCCCAGCAGGTAGCGGGAGAACTGCAGAGCAGATCACCGTGCCAGCCAAGACTGCAGAAAGTGCCAGGATGTACCACAACTTGGTCAGTTTGGCTACAACTACAACATGTCATTTGCAGACAGAAATATTAAGATTTTTCCACTACAAAAATAGCTTTTTTTTAAAAACCTTTTCCCTGCTTTTTCACAATTGGAAAAAGGGGCCCCACTGGGTAGCTAACAGGCTTTTTTCTTGCACTTTCGGGCGTTGGACATCCTGCGGCTACTGGGCTATTTTTGGGCATGGCCAGACCAGTGAATTTTTTAAACTTCAAGTTAAAATTAACCTGGGACGTGGTAACAAATAGATGCCGTAAGGTAATTGTGGGAGCACCGAAAGTTATCCCCCGGTCTCTACCAGGACAAATTTGTTACAATAGAACCCAAAATGAACAAATAATTGTGTCATTATAGATTTATTTTTAAGGGAACAAGTAGTAAAATTTTAACACTGTCTTGTTTCTTACAGGTCCTACAGAACATCCTGGAGACAGAGAAGGCTCACACTGATGAGATGCACACTTTCCTGGTCACATACTTAAAGCCACTACAAAACGCTGGAATGTAAGTTGTTCATTCAATAGAAAAACATCTTTTATTTTCGTTAAATTGTGATGAAAACTCTTATTCTTCAAGGATATTGGAGTTTTCTTTTTTCACAACCAGTAAATCCTCACCTGCTGACGTTTTACTGGTTGTGTTAAAAGGAAAACTCCAATATCCTTTGAGTGCCCTGATGACATTATTTTCCGAAATCTTATTCTTCAACTTCTAATTGTAGATGTAAATCTCAACCATATCCAAGCTACACATGTATTTAACCATTGTAAGACTAAGTTGTCTGTTCTGTGTTCCCCAGCCTGTCGAACCCTGAGTGCATGATGTTGTGTGGTAACCTGGAGGACGTAGTCAACATGCAGCAGGCCCTGCTTAAAAACCTGGAGGACTGTGCAAAGTAAGACACTTCATTCTGTAAAGTTTCAAGCAATACTAATACTAGGAATTAAGACTTAGGGGTATTAGAGCATTGAAAGGTAAAGCCGTCGAACTTCAGACTGAGAAGGAAGCATGACGCTTTTTCGTTAACTATTAGTGCAATGCGGCTTTGCTATGGCTGGCGTATTTAGCCAAGCACACCAGGTCACCCCCATTCTTCTGGATAAGTGTGTTGGGTTCTTTTACGTGCAGAGGTTTGACACTTGAGGCTTAAGCCTGAAGCTCCCTCATACTTTACGTCACCATCCCTCACAACATGTCTGGGCAGGGGCTGACCCAAGGATCAAACTCACGGCCCACGGATCCACAGAGTTTGATCCAGAGAGCCAAGCAGCGTTGTGTTACCACTTGTGCCACGGGGACATGTACACAAGAGCATTTCACTGTATGAAAAATTGTCATTTCAATGAAAACATTTTCCAGAGATTCCCTTCTAACCTCCTTTGAATGGGTAAAATTAAAAACAGCATTTCTTATTTCAAATGGTTTCCTCAGAGATAATATGATCTGTTGTGCAAATGAGGACTGATGTATTGATGTCTGTGTGCCCCCCTCCCCCTCCAGGCTTCCCGGTCCACAGCAGAGAGTAGGAGGGTGTTTCCTGAAGGTGGCTGGTCAGATGAGGGCGTTGTACCAGGGCTACTGCGCCAACCACCCCAAGGCTGTGTCTGTATTAGCGAAAAACAAGTCAGTACCACTGTCACTATCTAGACACAATTGTGTTGTTGCTAAGATCATATTTCATATCTTGATGACTTCACATACATGTTGACCAATTTATGATTGAATGTATCTAACACATTTCTATAGTGAAATCAGGGCTCAAAACTTTTGGGGGGAATAGGAATTTAGGTGCACAGAAAAAATTTTGTTTGAGTTCACAACATAGAATAAAGTAGAATGTCAGCAAAACATATTTACAAACCCCACTGCCTCTCTTAAGAACTTCAATCTGAAATTCTTATATGATACATGTAGTTAAATTCAAAATTTTATAAGAAATGCATCAAGCAAAGTACAACAAAGATTATGTTACTTTTCAGATATTTCAATTTCAAGAGTGTTTTGTATACCAGTGTACCATAGCCTTCAAAATTGCACTGGTGCACCCACAGTCAAAAATTAGACGCACAGCTCCAATTTTAGGTGGATAAAGGTGCACATGCACCCAGTATTTCGAGCCCTGAACTTAATTGATTTTGTCCATGATATACAGAAGTTGTGTTTTTGTCAGAACAAGAATAACTAAAAAGTGGTGTTTTTCTGCTGCTCTAGTGAGGAACTGAACAGATTCATGGAGAGTCAGGGTGCGCCCAGCCCCGGTCTGATGACACTGACCACTGGCCTGAGTCAGCCCTTCCGCCGACTGGACAAGTACCCCACGCTCCTCAAGGAACTGGACAGACACCTTGAGGTACCTCTTGATCTTCTTAAGATTTCTGTGTAGAATCTAAGTTTTGCTTGAAACATGCTAAAGGTAAAGGTAAAGCGATTGAACGTCAGACTGAGGACGAAGCATAACACATTTTCGTTAGCTTAAGTAGTGCAATATGGCTTTGCTACGGCTGGCGTTTTCAACCAAGCACACCGGGTCACCCCTACTCTTCTCGATAAGTGTGTTGGGTTCTTTTACATGCAGAGGTTTTACTCTTGAGAAAATTACTACAGTCAAATTACAGGTGACCACCTGTATATAAAGACTACCTGTCCAATGTGACCATGTAGATGTGGTCACTTGTACAACATGTACAGGTTTTAATGATTTTCTGCAAGTCATCTATAGGCTGCTAAGGGTTAAGACATTAACTTTCCCCTTGACACAAGTGTTAAGAATCCTGTCTATAGTGACCACATGTCCACATAGACCAGATTTAATCGGGTCCCTGAGTGGCCTTCTTAGGCAAGTTTGACTGTACTGTCAAATAAGAACATCAAAGATAAAGATTGATGTTTTCACCCTAACAGAATAGAAATTATCAAGGTCTGTACAAACTTAATCTAGTAACTGAACCTACATGTAAGTATCATTTGCAATAGTTTGTTTTGTCTCAAGGCCAAAAAACATATTAGAGTGGTACCATACAGGACCAAGGACAGGTAATCTAAAAATGATGTCCTTCGTAGTTGTAAGAACATGACGTTGTACCGGTATGATTGTGAAAAAAGATCACACCCTTGTGTAGCTAGCCCTCTTTCTGCTACTTAACCCCACAGTCAATAGAAATGCAGTGCCAGAGGGTTTCCTTAGCTTGCTGAAGGTTAAACATTGAGCAGATGTTACCTGGGTAATTATGTGCCCTACAGGTGTGATGTTTACTCTTGGTCAGTCTGATGTTTAATCTCTAACAACCTGTAGAGCTGTTTACATTGGGGCATGTCAAAAGTTCTTTTCAGTTTCAAAACAAAATTTATTTATTTCGTAGGTCAAATGTCCATGTATAGCATAACGATTTTATCCAATTGTAGCTTTTTGAATAGATTTCCAACCTATCGAAGAAGAATGACTTTTCAAACGTTTCAAATTTTCCTATACATGTATGTACATGCATGTATGAAGGTATGAAACCTACCACCCTAGTCCTTACTGCACTATTTTTCCACAATGTCAAAGGGTTTTGTCCTTATTATTGAAAAAAAAGGCTCTAAGAAATGCTGACACCCACATTGTCTAAGGAGTTAGTTTGTAGAAAATGATCAGCATTTTAAGAAACAAACAATCACTATTGAACAAACAAATTTTGTTGACCGAGAGAACCAGCACTTCTGAAATGACCCCTTCCTGAGAGGACGCTGGTCAATGAAAGTTCAAAAGGTCAAGAACATGTGGTTTGAAGTGAACTGACCGGGAAGGGTAGCGGTGCTCAGGGCAGGCGGCGCGAATGTTGTGTTGTCGCTGTCAGAAGTGGCCGCATCGTAGAAGGAACATGTCAGATATTTGGGATGTGTCCATCAGCATTGAAGTAAGAAAAATGGATTCTTTCTTTCGCTGTCCCTTTTCGAATCTTATGATGCAAGCAACAGGTTTCAAAATGTGTGATTACACATCTTTTTTAAAGATGTTTAGTTTGTAGCCCTTCAAAGATTTCATGTATTTTGAGCAACTTTTTACAGATGTACCCACATTTCGAATAGTAAGTTCTAGTTGCTAATACTGTTGCTTAGAGCAAAGAATGCTTTCAATATTTGCTCAACTGGTTTGGTTTAAAATGTTTTTGGAAGATTATGCAGTTAGTTTAAAAAAATTCCAGACTGATTTATGAATGCTACAATGCCAGAGATTTTATAATGATGCTTCACAGATTGCACCAAACAAAAGAGTATGAAAAAGCTGAGATGCTTTATAAAAGCTTTTTTATATAATACACAATACACTGGTATGTGTCTTTTGAACATTGCGTTCACAACAATGTCTGACCTGGGCATCGGAATGTACTAAGGTCTTCCACGAAGAATTTGACAAGTAACGGTAGTCATTGTTTAATGTTTACCAGAACCTCTTGCAAACAGATACTGTAAAAGTATTTTTAGCCCCTCTATTTTCAAATGATAACTCACTTATGTTTATCACAACAATGCTTTTGAGAAGGGTTAACAAGAACTTTTTGAACCCTTTTGAGTTGTTTGAATAGTCTTATCTGATTGTGTACAATCATGGCCAATGCACCCAAGGTCGGTTCTTGAAAAATCTAGGTCAGGGGACATTGTACAAACACCTGTCAACGTCTCTCTTTAGGCCTATGAAAAGAATTCTGTGTTTCTGGTAACCCCACTGACTCAAGCAAAAAAACTACCGACCCTAGCCTTTTTTTTTGCTCAACTGCTGGGAAGAGACATAAGATCTTCAACCTGACATCTAAGCGATAAAAACAGTTACTGTATTGAACCATTTTCCAACATCGGGGTTCTTGCCAGTGCTTTTGAGCGTACATATAGGAGGCCTATGCTGTGAAATCTGGAAGAAAATTGAATCCCCACCTATACAGACCCTACTTTTTAACGACTGTAATCAGAAACACAACAGTTACAGTAAATTTCTTACGCCTTAGCAGTGTGCTAGCCAATTTCACAGGATCGACTTCTGTTGTGTACTCAGGGACCAGGGTTCGAATCCCAGTAGTACTGTAGGAGCTGGATTACGGGTAACTCAACATTTCTGATATCCTGGAGATGTCGGGGACAATAGCTTTACCCACATCATGAATAGACAAAGGTTCAAACAAACAAACAAACAAACATCAGTAAGGCTTCCTTTTCATTAGATGGCAATCACTGAGAGGCCGTAGAACAATCAAAATTGTGTGACCCATGATTTTTTAATTAGATTATGATGCAAAATGCAAAAGTATGATTTAAAAGACATCAAAACACACAAAATGTAGAGAAATTGTTTCATTGTCTATGAAATTTATTTAGCAATCTGTCAAATATTTGGTCACTCAGAGCTTGCATCCTCAGTGGAATGGGGGTTTTAGAACCTACAAGTGTAAAATAAAGGCATAGAAATACAAAGATTTGACCAATTATCATCCACTGTCCTATTGGTTGAACTGCTAATTTTGATGGACAGGCAGGATCAGTCTTGGTAATACACTGTTTTGTTGGGCTTCCAATTCATATGCAAATTTGTTGACACTTTGGAGGGAAGGCAACAGTCTATCTATAATGCGTCATGTGGAGAAGTCCTATTGTTAAAAGTAATTATTGTGTTTCTCTCTTTTTCAGGAGGGCCATCCTGACAGATATGATGTACAACAGGCCATACCGGTCTACAAGAATATTGCGGTATGTGTACAGCATTGCTGTTTACCTTGTCGTGTCTAATGGCACATAGGTCGGCAGGGTTCCTTGCTGTTTCTGTAGTAGGGTGTTTTTTACAGGGAGGGGTTGAGGCCTCATGGTAAACATGGTTGAGGTAAACAATTGGGACCTCCATTTTACGTCGCTTCCGAAAGAGGGGTGCAGCCCCAACCGAGTTGCCCTTCCCAGGGTTTAAACTGGGGTCTCCCAGTCATCAACTAATTGGAACCAGGAGCTCAACTAGCCTTGCTACCAGTTGAGCTACAGGGACATCCCTAAGTATACAGCATTGCCCATACCAAACCTGTAATACTTATATAGGTTTCTTACTACTACTGGAAACTAAGAAATTCTTATAGATCAAGCCTTGAGATGCAGAAACCTAAAATACAGAAACATGTTGAAAGATGAAAATGTCTTAAAATGGCAAATATCTCAAACAGTCAAAGGCTGAGCATTTACAAAAGTGTTAGAAAACACAGCATCTACATGTAATAAAAAGGACAATTAATGTTCTTTCAAGCAGATACCAAATTTGTCAAGCAACTTATTGGGTTTGCCTCTGTTAATAGATTGCATGAGAACTTTTGTACCTGTATCTATTTAGTAAGCATAGTTTGAAATAAGTATGGCAATGTTTGCTCGTAATTGTCTTTTTACACACATTTTAACCATTGTACTGAATAGTCTTGTGACAGGCTGCTTTGACAGTTAAAAAGCCCCTGACACAATGCAGTGTTGTATTGAAACTAGAAAGCCCTAAAAAAAACTATGAACATTCTTTTGTCCAATTCCACTATGATTCACTCCAATGGTAATTGATACAACTATTAGTAAACTGTACACAATAGATTCTACCCCCACCAAATTCAATGTGACAACCACCACAAATGAAGAGTTTTGATAACCTGAGAAATATCCAGATGTTACAATGCTAAATCAACCTCAAAGCTTTAAGTGTTAACAATCTACAGGTATGTAATAATGGTATGAATAACATCACAATATATATACACACAGGTGTAAAGAACAAATGTGCCCCTCCCTTTTCTCCCACCATATGTTACAAAAACACATGTCAGTTCTAGAGGAGGGGGACTTTGACCCAAAAGTCACAGTTGGCAAAGTAAAAGGAGCATCTTTAGCATTTTGAAAGTAGCTCGGTTTTAAGTACAGTACAAGGAAAAATGTCTTCAGATAATGTTGAGGAGAATGGGAATGGAGAAGATAGTCTTGAGATCAAGGTAATAGTAAATTCGTTTTAATTATGAAATTCATGTTGCACGTAGCTTTTGTATCATACATGTACATGTTGTGTATATGCTACAGTTTGTGAAATGGAAGCAGTGAAATTGTAGTTGATGTCTTTATGGAAAGATGATTTTGAATTCTGTACCATATTAGTATATAGCAAGAAGGTATGACTAATTTGTGTAGAATGTGTGGTAATTTGTTCTTTCCTTTTCAAAGAATTCATGTCTAGATAAAGGCAAATGTTGATTTGAATTATCAATAGACCTTTTTAATTTTGTTGTGTAACAGTTATACTGTTGTCTGGAAAGTTGATTTTGAATTCAGTGCCATACATCAAGAGGTCTATGACTTTTGTTTAGAATCATGAAATTATGTTTAATTTGTTCTTTCCTTTTCAAAGAAGTCATGTCTAAACAAAGCAATATATTGGTTTAAATTGTCAATTCAACTTTATGATTTTGTTTTGTTTTCTTTTTTCTTTTTTTTTCCAGAACGAGTGTTTGGAGACAAGAAAGCAGAAAGAGATTGAGTTTGAGATCATGAACAGTGAAATCAAGGGGTGGGAGGGCGAGGAGATCTCCCAACTGGGCGAGGTCATCCTCATGTCCATGGTAACCGTGCACACTGGGGATGAGGTAAGTCTTGTTTATCTCTGTTGTCTTTTTAAAGTCTCCAGTATAGCTGTGTACAGGTTCACTGTACCTATACAGTACCGGGTACAATCAATTAGGTACAGGTCCAAAATACCTGACCCTGCTGTATCGGTACTGGACCTGACTCAGGGGATGGCCACTTTGACAGATAAAATTACTATGAAATTACCATGGCAGTGCTCTAAAGCCACTCTAAAGCACAGAAAACACATTTGCATGGCTGGAGTCAAATTTTCATCTGTGTTTTCATAAAAATAATACCAATCTCAATTAAATATTATGTTTTCACCAGTTCAAACATGCTTTTGTCCTTATTGAAAATCTAGCATTTTCCGAACATGTAGTTTAGGTACAGGTTCAGGTCCGGACCTGTACCTTAACCAGTGTACCTGTACCTGTACCTGAAATTTGTTTAGGTACACATGTAGCTCTAGTCTCCAGCTTTTCCGTCCAACTTAATGTATTGGATCCCATGTTGTTGATCTTCAGGCTTATGAAAATACCGTTTCATCAGTTTCATGTCGTACAGATTTTTTGGACGGACACGGTAATAAAAAATTCCGTCCCAATAAGAAAATTTCCGTCCAGGGATGGATTGAGGGACAGGTACTGGAGACAGCCCTTCATATGATCTGGGTACATGTAACTCCCGTAGGGTGTCTGAGTATTGCTTTTCATGAAGACCCTTGGGATATACAACAATACAAGTGATATGTATATATATAGTTTACACACGAAATGAGTGTTGGATAAAATGCCATCCTTCATGATTATTGGCTTTACCTGTGACAGGACTTGTCTTTTCGGGACCAGGGCTGTCCCAGGCCCCCCTCTGAAATTTACTTGTTGGGGTAGATAAAAATGTTACCCTTTCAGTAAAAAGTCTGAACTTCACAACAAGCGCTCGTTCTCATTTAAATGTACACATTTTGTAATCTCCGTTACCTTTAAAAGTAAGACGTTTCAGACATTAACATATGCCACATATAAGGTACCAAACTGCCATTTTTAAAAGCTACAGTTTGACATCTTATATGTGGCATATTCTAATGCCAGGAACGTCTTATTTCAATCGGTAACGGAGATTACAAAATGTGTACATCCAAATGAGAACGAGCGATTGATGAAAATGTATTTTCATAAGCTTAAAATGACAGATTAAGCAAGGAAACTTACCAGCATGAGCTCCCAAACAATGAGAGGGATGGGAAAAAATTTTAAGCTGGAGTCAGCCCTGTTGGAGATTAAAAAAATGGTGTCCCTCTCCCATTGCAGAGAAAATTTGGCACCACTGCATGCACTTGTTTTGTTGTGTCATGCTTGTATGGCTTTGTTTACAAGACAAAAAAAACAAAAGGACAACAACAACAAAATGATTGACCACACCCACAACTTCCCTTTTCATTCCATGCTTTCAAATGTAAAAGTTCAGTTTGTTAGTTAATTGATTAGATTGTCCTAAGTCTTATTTGAAAAGGGAGTTGACAGTGATTGACAGGTAGATGACTGATATGATAGCAACGTAACTGAACCAGAAATGACAGTGTTTCTGCCCTGAGGAGGGGAAAACAACACTTTATTATGACTTTTAAAGAGTCTTTGTTCCGTGCCTATGCTTAGTCATAGTTGATATTCGTGGAAAGTTTTGAACGCTTGGTCATAATTCTTCACAGAGATGTGTTACTGTTTTAAACGGTAAGTCACAGTCAAGAATACAATGATAATCTTTACACTAAATTTTCAGCCTAAACAGTAAGGTGTTTTGAATCACATGCCCCCCTCCCCCCTGGCTATTTTTTTTCTTTTGCAAAGAAACTAAAGCATGTTTTGTACAGGGTTTTCAGTCAGAAATTGTTGCCATTGTGTGAAACCGGAACAGTTGGTTCATTTTGAACATGACAAATTATGTCTTTGTCAAGTGAGATCCATGCTACCCCTGTAACAAAGACTGTAACATTTCTAGATCTTGAGCTATGAAAGAATGTTCGTGTCTTGAAAAGCTGACAAAGCCTCATGTTTGAGAGGGTCAGTACATACATCCTATATGTCCTGTTGCTTTCAGAAGAAGTCAGAGTGTTCTACAATTCAGCAAAGAAAATGAACATTTTTAGGTTTTATTATGTTTTTAAGAATCAGAATGCCTTCTTACTGCTGTTTTCAAAAGTGTGTGCCCATATTTATGAAGAAACTTTAACATGTAGAAGAGCTTGTATGTACTGTAAAATGCATTTAAGTGCGCAGTGATTTAATTTCACGGCCCCTAGGGAGAAAAGGGAGTTTTTGTGGTGGTTTTAAGTTCGCTGTGAAGAGGTTACCGTAAAAATAGCATTTACAGTATGCATTTATTTGGCAGAATCAGTGCAATCTAGTGTTGCCTTGTTTTCAGGAAAAAATGGAGCAAGATTCAAAAACATAATGATTTTTTGTTAGTCAGGAAGGGCTTGGTGGGTATGTACATGTACATGTATTACCAGGAAATTTTACATTTCGTTGTATTGTTGTTTTCAGGACAGAAAGGAGCGTTACTTCCTCCTGTTCCCGGGAGTCTTGCTGATGCTATCTATCAGCCCTCGCATGAGTGGATTCATATATGAGGTAGGAACAATGCTGTTATACTGGTATATGTATTTTATAGAACTTATTGTGCTGTTTACCTAAACTTGTTGAGGTTCAGGTCTGGATTTAGATCCAGAGGTTCAGGTTCAGCTCCGGACTTAAAAGTCCAAACCTGAACCCATGGCATATGTGTGCTAAAAATATAATTTTTTTTCCTGTTAGATGTAAAATTACATATTTGACATATATTTTACATACAATTTGAAAACTATACATGCGAAATTTTATACATTACAGTCAATCAGTAGTAAACACAAAAGCTCCGTTATAAACACAAAAACAGCAATGTTTTAATATTTTCACAATCTAAGGAAGGTTTAAGATGGTTTAAAACAAAAGGTATAAATGTGTATGACCCTAATTGATGAGTTTTAAGTGTCAACTAGCACACTTTTGGCTGGTGGTAATCAAGTTTTGACAGATTTTACAGGCTTTTAACTGATTATAAATGCACTGATTGGTATCTGGTAGACATAACGAGATTAAGTTCAAATTAAAGCCTTTGTGCTAAGCTTTTAACGGTTGACTTGCCTGTCCATGGCATTGAACATGTTCTTATTCAAATCCACAACTCTGAACAGGCCCATACAGTCATACTATCGTCTTGCTTGCTCAGTGCACTTAGACTTGACTGCAAACCAGTTATGTGTAACAAGAAAAATAACACACATAGTGAACATACGTTGGATTGGCACATTTCCAGGCATATGGCCTAGGGCACTTGACATGTTTGTATATTATTGACAGTACCGGTATGTGTGTTCATCGTTTTTATTACATATAACGTCATACCTCTTTGTCAGTGTATTTAGTTCAAAGAGATAGAAATAAATGGAACTTCTTTCAATATTTTTATATGCAAATATAGGATAATTTCTTGAATTGAAAGAACAATTTAAAAAAAAAATTGTACCCACTGTTAATGAAACATCCATGAATGATATTACTGTAACTCAACTTATCTTCATAGTAGCAAAATTTCATGGTTTAAGGAAAATAGACATTTTCACTGAAGTTTTAACTTCATGGTGGCAGCAAGTGGTTTACAGAACTGATGTGTGAAGGAATCATACCTTTATATTATATAGATAATAACAGCAGTTTTTTTGACGGTGATGATAAGTTCACGGTACAGACTGAGATGACTGTGAAAACAGTGAACATTAAGTTACTGAGTAAAAGAAACAAGAGTTACAGTAGAATGATGATGTAGAGGTAGATGATGCCTACACTTCCTTGTTTGAGAAGGAAGTGTACAAGACTGTTCCAATGTGTCAGTCATAAAGGCAAAGTATACAACAGCCATATTTGGTAGTGCCATGATTGTCCAATGGTCACCTCAGTGTCTGATTCAATCATTGTACTACTGGATACTGTAAGAGAAGGGTGCTGTTTTGTCATGAAAGGGAAGAAAAGATCAGTATGTATACTTTTGAATTTTACCTTTTTAAGTGTACTGTAAAAGTGTTTATTGTAACTATCTTATGTTTAACATTGTAGCTTTTATTCATGTTTAATGAAGCATGTTATTGGGTATATCCGTGACATACTTTTTAGCATTTGCATAACACTGACAACCTTTAAGAGAGCCCTGAAAACATATGTTATTGTAACAGCCCCCCTCCCCTTATATGGTTTGTCCAATAAAAATACACCTTCTTTCATCGCCGTAACAACATTAGAATTCCAAAGCCAATAAAGCGTTTGAAAACTTAGTTGTACGTAGGTGTTCCATTGTTCTCAAGGTCAGCAGAGGTCGTTGAACACGTCAAACCCGGCGTGTTGATAAGCCATGTCATTTGAAACCCTCCCAGCCAGAATCGCTTGTTTTGTGTGGGACTGTTTGGTTGTTTGTTTGTATTGTACGGGGATATTCGACTTTGTAGTGCGGCAAAGGGGGCTGGCGTTGTTGACGGCGTGTTTACCGCAGACAGGTACAAGCAGGATGTAACGTGTAACGGTCGCGTTTGTTGTAGTACTACCACTTCCTCACGCTTTCGGGTAAACCACGGTACTTTGTCATAGGTTGGTCACTGATTGGTCACTTCCTAAATCGCAGTCTCGACTACAGTGTTAAGAAAATCGTACAGAGAACATGTTAGTACGATCATGGTTATATCAATGACAAGTGCCCTATGGCTCTTTTGGCTGGATTTCCTCATCCTGTCGTGTTCTATTAATTATTTACCACCACCCCTATTTGTGTCTGGACCTGGCATGTTGGCACAAACCCAAGGTATTTGAAACCAGACACTGCTAACCGAAGGTGAACATGAACATACTGGCAATTCTGACTTCGTATGTCCTGCCATTGTTCCTTGCCTTTTGTATGTTATATGTTTACTGGTAGCCTCAAGTTGATATTGCTGAGAAAGTATTTCTGTTGTCATGTATGTATGCATAGTAAGGACACTTATAAGCATGGAAATATGCACCCAATTTGTTTGTTTATGAGTGCCTGAAACTATAGTTAGACACACCAAAATATTTTTAAAATCTAGAGAGATTTTGGAAAGGTGTTGCTCTGAGTCTTGACTTTTTCTCCTATCTTTTACAGGGAAAGCTTGCCTTGTCTGGCTTGAACATTATCAGATTAGAAGACGTAGACAACATAAAGAATGCTTTTGAGATTTCAGGTAAGTTTTGCAAATCCTTTTACAATCACTTGTGTAATGCTGAAAGAATTTGATATTACATGTATTATAGAGTACAATGTTGGGGCTATGGGATTGTGGGTTTCAGTTATTCATTTTTACAGCTCACAAATGTGAAAATATTTCTGACAAACTTAACACATAGCTCAAGCTGGAATTTTGTGTACATAATGTTGGTCAAAGTTCATGTACAATGTACGTTATACATATGATTGGAAATTATTAACCCACA
This sequence comes from Branchiostoma lanceolatum, assembly GCA_035149815.1. NCBI lineage: Eukaryota > Metazoa > Chordata > Leptocardii > Amphioxiformes > Branchiostomatidae > Branchiostoma > Branchiostoma lanceolatum. The sequence goes on from CM068882.1 coordinate 4,154,062, forward strand.
TGTTCATGCAAGTTTAAATCTTCCCTTTGGTTTAAAGCTGTTTATGCAAATACCAAATTATCCTGTGCTGAAAGTAGTACAGTGTTTTACTTCGATCTGTTTCTAATTTTTATAGTTGCTGGTAATTTTAGAATCGTGTGTACAATTCAAGACTGTTTCTTTGAATCTTAGCATGAAATTTCATCTGTGTTGGTACATGTAAATGCCATTATGAGAAACTATTGAACTTAACAACACTGACATTGAAGATTGGGACTTACCCAAATTCTGCTTCCGGGATGTGACGTAAGAGACATGTGACTACAGCAATGGGTCGTAAGTGCCAGATAACCTGTGTCGCCCCCCCCCCCTCTTTGCACTTGCAACCCATTGCTAAAGTCACGTGTTTCCGACATCATGTCCCGGAAGCAGCAGTAGACAGAGTCCTAATCTTCACAGTGTTGGTATAATTGTAAAGTTCAATACTGTGAAACCATTTGATACAGCAGTTGTTAAATTCTAGCAGTTGGGGGAAAGGGAGTAGTTCACTGCATTTATTTATTTATCTCAAATGTTAGCAATCAAATGTTTGCGATGATGAAATTTTAGCAGATGACTAGTGACCGTTAAAGTAGCTGTTAACAAATCAAGAATTATAGTTACTGTAGTTAGTCATACTTTTTTTTTACTTTCTTTGCAGGGAGTTTGATAGAGAGAATAGTGGTGACGACAAACTCGACGCGCGAGCAGGCAGAATGGGCGACTCTTCTGCAGCAACAGACAAAGATTTCCCCCGTCACGCCCGTGACGAGTAAACCGCCCCCCGTACCCGCCAGCAGTAGAACACCCACATCTACACTACAGAGACATCAAGTCCCACCTGCAATCAAGGTTGGTGAAACTCTGGTGTGATGCCACCCTAAGCTTCCAAACTTCTGTGAGATACCGCATTCTCTATCAATGTGGTGAAACACAAATTTTGACATATCAAATATTGTTACCAAAACAATGATTCAGTTTCCTATGAATATTTTTGTCCCACCTGCAATCAAGGTTGGTAAGAGTGGGAAACTCTGGTGTGAAGCCATCCTAGGCTTCCAAACTTCTGTGAGATACCATTTTCTCCACTAAAGTGGTGAAACAGGAATTGTGACATCAAAAAATGTTGTTACCAATTTTGAAAACTATGATTCAGTTTCCTATGAATATTTTTGTACATATGGCAATGAGGACAACAACAATCATGCGATACATGACTTGTAATTATATTATATTTCATGACTTTATAACTAGTATGTGGCTATGTCTTTTTGACTGTCCATTTCCATTCCATTTCTCTTCTACTTTTCCGTCTTTGCTATTTTCCTTAAAGTTTGGTTACAGAAGTGTGTGTTGTTTAACATCTTACAGGACACTGTTCTGTATATATCTGAGACGTCAATGCCACCTTCAGGGAAGGTATGGGTCTCAAGACGTACTTCTCCCATCACTAATACATCTCAAGACATTTCATCTTCTTTATCTATCATGCACTGTGTTTCTTGACACCAGCTTTCTTTTAAATCTATGTCAGACCTCACAACATCCTACTGCTGTCACCTCATACATTGTGAGTGATTTTCATTTTGTATGTAATGTGTTTTATGTGTTTTAGTGCTTTCTGTTGTACGTACAAGGCCGTGTTGATTCGATTATAAATTATGGATGAACCCCAAAAATAAAGCAAGCGAGCAAAAAAAAAAGTTTGGCAAAAAAAGTTCCCTTCATAATGAAAGTGTATAACTACATGTATAAGTAAGTGTATGGTATATTGAACAATAGATTCTTAATTTTTCTTCTTCCACATCTTCCTCTATGACTTTGGAATTGACTTTGGTACTCTACGACATTATACTATAGTATCTGTTTTCCAATATTTTGTGCAATTTACAGCATATATTCGCTCGTTTTGCAACTGCTTTGTACGATTTAGAGTTTGATCTAAACTTATTTTTGGAAATGGCCAAAAATGATGCATGCGCGGATGTCATACATGTAATCAAATCAACATGGCCTAATACTTAAACAAAATATGATAGATTTTGACACAATGGCTACTTGTTTTCCCTCACAGGTCCCGCCTGCCAAACAGCCCGACGTGAGCCGGTTGAAGCCCACCTCCCCACCCCCTGCCAGCGTGAAGATGCAGAAACTGGAGCCACCCCCCAGACACGGCCCCTGGACGCTCAGCTGTCTGAGACCCGCACCCCCTCTCAGACCCTCGGCTGCACTACTTATGAAGGAGGTAGGAGGAGCTGTTCACTGCATGTCCATAAGTAGGAATGGACCAAAAAGATCTCACAGCAATTTACCTTGAGAAAAAATTATCTGATTATTTGAAAGGTTTAGAATGTAACATCCCACAGACTGAGTCCAGTGTGTTCTCTGTGCCCCCCTCCCCACTCTTCTCTGTCTGCCATTCTGCTACTGTATTTTTTCATAATCATATTTGCCTGTGTTTGATCTTTTCAGTTCAAATGTGGACACTTTTTTTTCTGCCATTTTCAATTTTTTTCTCGCATCTTGTCTGATCCCGACCCTCTGTTCCTCCTTCCCTCCTCTGTCTCACCAACACCACCACGTACCGCCCCCCTCCCACCCTGGCGCGGCAGGCCCGTAACTCAGGAAACAAGACTTGGAGTGTAGGCTGCTTGCCACCTGACATGTTCAAGGGGCCAGCTGCTGCTCTGCTTGTAACTATCCTCCATTTTTCTGCTCTCGTTTGTCTGGACCTTTGTCACGTGCATGTCTCTCCTCTGTATCTGTGTTTCTAATGTCTGTGCATGATGTGTCAACTATCCTCCATTTTTCTGCTCTCGTTTGTCAGTGCACCTTTGTCACGTGCATGTCTCTCCTCTGTACCTGTGTTTCTAATGTCTGTGCACGATGTGTCAGAACAAGATGGCCGCCCCCAGTGACCTCCAAGGTCATTTGAAAGACAACAGCAATGTCTGTTGTCATAAAACCTTTCCTTGAACATTACAGAAGAATTTGAAGTAATTTAAAAAATATTTTGCGTGAGGATTTTTTGTCCTGTCAAAGCAAAGAAGCAGTTACTGACAAGGCCCTTTGGTACATGTACCTTGCACTGAAGTGTGGTCACTGGATGTCCCAATTGTTGTGTGTACATGTCTACCCTCCTCTCTCATTCACCATGGATTCTTCCTAGCACAGTGATTCTAAAAATGATCTGTATTTGCCGTGTGCATATTTACAATTCGAGATGCATTTTGTATGTAGTTGATATTTTGCAATAAAACTCTACCAGCAATCTTGTTGCATTTTCCATCCTTTCCTGTTGTATTTGTGCTGTCACTGATGTTATACATTGCTCTGATTCACACTAACCATACTTTCTAACTTCTACATGGTCTTTCCACTCTAGACAGCTAGTGGGCATTCTAAACAGGCATGTATATGTAATTTTGCTCTTGTCACATTTGCCATGGTTTCCTGTGCCATGTAGACGAATTCGCTGCTGTTTTCAGCTTTCCTCCTTTACATTCCCAGTTCATAATCCCTCCAAAATAACATGCTGTTATTGTAACATCAGCTTTTTATGTGGTTTGAGGACATTTTCTGATGATATATATTGTTTATGTAGCGTTCTATCAACAGCATTTAGATATTTTTTAGAGAAAAAGAAAAGAGAATAATGTAATGGTTATGGTTATATGTTTTGATAAGTGGTTATAACTAAGGGGATGTGAAAGGGGTTCAAACAGTTTGTGATCTTCTGTTTTTGTTCCTAACTCTGTGCCATGTTTTTATTCAAAGGACCCCAACAGGAGTCCCAGGACTGTTAGGAGATTGTTAACATCTTCCATGAGAAGAAAACAAGGTGATGTATTTCTTGTGAAGCGTTCTTCCTATTTTAGCTGAAGGCCCATTCTTGTGCATTAAAGATTTCATGAGTGCTTAGAGAAATAGGTTTTAGAAATAACAATCTAACTTGTGTTCACAAGAATGAGATAACGTTTTAGCATTGATACAAAGAGTTACACATTGTATACAGGAAAGAAAAGTGCTGAGTGAAACATTAGAATATGTTGTCACAGTGGATGTCATTTTAAAGTTTCTATTTTGTATTATAATGTGTTTCTGTACTTCTTTGCAGACAGAGCAAGACTAGAAGAAGAGTACCCTCCTGTAAGACTAAGTGAGTGGGTTTGTACAAGTTGACGAAACCGTTTTCTCTCCTTGTTGTTAGCACCAACATTGAAACTACATGTAGATACACCTGAAGTGCACTGATGGTGAAAGGATGTCCAAATTATAGTAATACAACTCCATGTCTTGTTCCGTACCTTTTCTGTATCTATGTCGTAACACTTAGTAGAATAAATTTATGTCTGTAGGATATCTTGTACTGAGAAGAAAAGAAAGTAGTATACTATGTGCCTTTCAGGTAGCGCACAGTTGGAGGAGGATGCAGCAGTGTTGAGGGTGATCGAGGCTTACTGCACCAGCACCAGTAAGATGAGACAACAGAGCCTGCTGAGCACATCAAGCAGACAAGGTAATACCAGAGACTTAAAGTAGTGAGACAATGTTCTGCAGAAAGTATTGTACTGTTAGTGATGCTTTATGTGCTGCTGCAAGTTTATGTACATTAGTGTTATCTAGTCTGGTTTAGGAAGAGTTGTTGGACTATCAAAAGATCTCATAAGAGGCCATAGAAGGCGCAATCAAATAAGAAATAGCAATTGGCAAGAGGTCTATTGTGAAAGTTAGTAACTTAGTAATGGTAGTAACTTTCACAATAAACCTCTTGCCAATTACAGCAGCCATTTTGAATTTCCCGGGATTGTGCACCAAAACGAGGCTGCAGTTGGTGTTCCCTACTTTAAGCCTGTGTTACAGTAAAGGCAGCACCAACCAGCCTCGTTTTATTGCACAATTCAAAATGGCCACCATGATTGGCAAGAGGTCTATTACCCTGAAAAGAATTAAGAAAATATAGATCCCAAGTGTTATAAATGGTAACAAAGTTTAATGTTCCTACACAATTATTAGTACATGTACACTCACCCTACATTCACATCTTTGACAAAGAATATCCCCCAAAATATGTCACACATTCCAAATGCAAGACAACCCTCCCAATGCCACTGCTTCTTTTTGCTCAATGCGTACTAATGTTACATGTGACACCTGAAGGCACATCTTCTTTTACACTGTCTGTCTTGTCAAGTCTGTTAACAGAGGTGTTAACATTATCTTCAGACAAAGGGTATTGTCGTGAAGAATGTGTTATGTATTTAGTGACTACACGTATGTTGAGACATGGGTTTAAGGGTATTGTTTTAGGAATACATATGTGGAGGGATGGAAGGTGGTTATTCAATCCAATAATCATCCAACGTGACACTGCTTCGCTTCTGCCCAAAACTCCTTGCTTCTATCATGCCAGCTGTTTATTTGATGTCTCTTTTTTCCTTTTCTTTCAAATTTTTGTCATGTTTCTCTGTAATTGTCATTGTCACTGGTTAACAGAAGGAAGGTACTTATTGACATTATTTGAAACTATAACCTTTGGAATTAATGAATAAAACATTCCCTTCTTAAAAGCTAAACTTTCTTTTTGTTGTTTTCAAACATTTCTTCAAATCTTTGTATGCCATTAATAGAAACGTTTCTTTACTTTCGTATCAGAAAAGAAAATGGTTATTTCCTTTTAGATTTGAACAAATTGAAACTGAAAAAATTGTTTTTTTTACTATAAGAAGATTTTTTTGGGGGGGGGCATCATTTCAAAGTCATACCAGAGAAAGATGCCGTAAATCGGTGGCTGATTTTGACCATGCTTATTTGGATTTCTATAGTTTTTGCATTCTTGGAGAGAAAATGCTATTTCTAGATTTCTTTTCTCTAGGAAAGTTCTCCTCTGAAAAAGAAACCCAAAGCAGGAAATATGTCTGAAAGTCAAAGTTGGATGATCAGATTGGATAATAACTTTCATCTTCCTTCCCATGATGCAACAGAGCTGTACAAAGTTTCGCTGGAACCCGGGGAGGCCAAGGACGTTTCTGGTAACCATAGCAACGGTAGCCATAGCAACGGTGGTGTACTGAGAAGACCGTCAGATGATTATGATTATGCCTTACTGCAGAAGAAGAGCTTGATGTACAAATGCTGTCCGAAATTCTAGGAAAAAGTGCCTGTCAGCATGTTGCTTCTCATGGACAGATTCTGAACAATGCAATCGGGCACTGTGTCAATGGACAACTGTAAATGTGTGGACCATAAAGCAAAACAGTGCGTTGCTGATTTGGAGACCTTACCAGTTGGATTGAGGACTGAACTCATTCTTCAAGATCTGTATTACCTTGGAACTTAACATCAAGTTCACATATTTTACAAACTGACGACCCGAATGCTGACAAGTTTTTCAGCTTGTATATTTGTATTGTGCTTTTACAACATGTATATCTTTTGATAATCTTATGTATTGATAACTGCCATGCTGCTTTTTACTTGGATTTGAGATTTTGTAATGAAGTTAACAATTATAGTGTTGTGGTTAAAGAACTGATAAATGCAAATTTGGTGTTGCATTAGATAAAGACTACTGCTAAATACTTACTGCTGTAAGTCTTAAATGCTTGACTTCAATAGTCAGTGTAATATTTTCAGAACAACAGTTGAGAGGTACTTACCTTGGTAGGATTTATTTCATAATATTTTGAGATTGTAACTCTTAATTTATTGCTGTGGTGGTGTGTGAATTGTAGAAAGTTTATTTTGTAGAATTTTCAAGCATGGTATATGTGTGTAGATACTCATAGATACTTAATACTTGAAGCATGGTATATGTGCATAGATATGCATCGATACTTGAAGTTAACAGACTTAAGAAGCCTTGGGTTATGTGCAATAACATAGTCTTGTATTATAGTATACTCACAAATGAACTCTGAGTTCTCTTTATGCACTGTTCCTACTGAAAAGCCTTTGCATATTTTTGTTCTGATGATCAAAGGAGTTTATATTCCAAGCTCAGCTGACTTCTGTACTGTACACTTCTGTATAAAGTAAACCTTTGTCTACTTTTATCTAGTTTCTTACTTCTCACATGCATGTATATGTCATATAAACTTTGTTCAAGATAAGAGATGTTGCGGTATTAACCTTTTAAATTAGCACACTGAAGTAGCCGTTTGGCACCCCATTCTTTATTGGTTACAGAGTTAGGCAGCGTTAAACAATTCTAGCTACAAACGTTACATGTAAGACAGTACATGTATGTCTGCTGATCAAGTGGTAGTTTTAAAACTATTTTTGTATTACAACTATTTAGTCCCCCTTTTAAAAAAGGGGCACAGATTTTGAGAGCTAGTGGTCAGGTAGGAATATCAGCTAGCAACTAAATACCTGAGACAATTTGGTATCATATCACATTTCTGTCATTTTCAAGAGCATTCCATGGGTGGTTTCAAAGTTAGGGAGGTGATAGTGTGTATAATTTATGATCCATGAAATGTACAGTAACATGGCTGTAGTGAATGAAGTTATGGTGAATGTTGTGTATACATGAAAATACTGTAGCCTTGATTGACAAGAATGCTAGAAGTACATTGTACAACATATCATGTTGAACATGCGTGAGGAAAGATATTTTGAAGTAAATTGTATTGTCAAAGATGGACAAAGAAGGCTGTAGTGAGGGAATTGGGGAAGAATTCGCATCAAGGGTAATGAAAATTTTAACTGAGACAAGAAAATAAACGAAGTCAAGTCGACAGATGAAAGCAAGCATATTTATTACTTGGTATGAAAAGGATAATTTACACTGACAAGTATGTTTAAACTCCCACCCCTACAAGTATTCCTGGTCTTCTCCCAACACAGTTTACTCCACAACATTCATCTCAAAAATCAAAATTTTTACGTACAACATATTACCTAGTATTATGATTCAGATTTATTTACACTTTTGGTACTGTACAAAGTCATGTAGTTGGTGATATGTGGTACAAGTTCACTTGGAAGTTACTGGTATATTAGAATAAGACACTGTAACAGACAAGCATAACACATATCAAAATAATGATTCATATCATTGTAAATATGTAATAAAATACTTACAGCAGACATGAAAATTCATGATTATATTGCATGCAAATAAAAACATCCAAACAAGGCAATGATGTATTCAATGCAAAACATAGAATTAAGATTCCTAGATGCATACCTTCATGAGGCTTAATATAAGAACTTGTTCTTTAAGATATTGACTGAAAGTCTGGATGCTGTTTACTTCATGACCTTGATACTTTTGTCCGCAGGACGTTTAGAACAGGCGCCGCAAGTCTTGGTTCCGGAGGAGGAGAAAATCATCGTGGAAGAGACGAAGAACAACCAGACAGTGGTTCAGGAAAAGTCAGTCAACTTCCTTTTGCTATTAGTGTATGATGTCTAGCATGAAAGTTCATCTAAGTTGGTAAATTACATATTAATGAAAAAAAGAACTCAAAGAATATGACTCACCATAATTTTTGACCGAATCTTATGGGTCTTTATCTGTCGGACCCAACCACTGTAGACACATGATTTTTCCACATCAGTGGGTCAAAGTTCGTTGGAAGTCGGTACTCTCAACTGGCAGGGGGGTGGGGGGGGGGGTTAAAATCACAGTCTGCAACGCTTAGGTCAGCTAGCAGAAGAAGACAGAGAGATTCAGATTCGGTGAAAAATTCCAGTGATTCAAATTCTCAAAAGTTAAGTATAGTTTGATTTTTCATTAAACTATCTGATGTGTGTCACAAGTTTTCTGTGATGAAAAATTGGGTTGTGGGGATATCTTTTTTTTCTTTGGAAGCAAATACCAAGAAGATTAACTACCCGGTAACTGAGAAATTGTTAAATATTGGCATGATTGTTAGCTGAATTGCCTCAAGTTGTCAGAAGAGTCTTGCAGAGTTGCAATTCTTTATATGAAAAAAAACACATAGGGAGTACCTTTAGTAAGAAATTGTTGAAATTATGACAGCTTTTCCCAGCTTTGTACTGTACATTTGGAGCCCCAAAAGAATGTTGAGTCTTGTTTTGAGAACATTTTTGTGTGCAAATGACCAAGGCAGTTGTCCAAGAGCAGGGCATTCACCGGAGATAATTTCAGATAAGAAAAAAATGCCCAGGTTGAGTTTGCATTTCAGTCTTTGCCATTGAAAGTTTATAAAGTTAGAAATTACTGCTACAAATGTGTGTGTTTTGTGCCCAAATTATTCTGTATTGATGCTACATGGGGAAGGATAATGTCCTCTACTCTTGGACAACTATGTACTAGAACTGTGAATTGTGTAAAGTTGTATTTCAGGGCCATTTCAGAAGTTCACCTTACATGTATCTTGAATGATTAGAAATTGTGCACAGAGGAAAAGTAAAACGACAACCCTGTAGGGATACAGAATGAACTTGTGAAATGGTCCTTGTTGAACTATTTTCCAGTTATTTGTTCACACCCCATGATTTCAGAAGTTCATTGCATTTTTAAAAATTAGAAATTGTGTTCAGGGAAAGGGAAACAAAGCAATATTGAAGAGATACAGAATGAACTTGTGAAATGGCCCTTGTTGAACTACAGTATTTCCATGTGTCTGTTCGCCCCCCTCCCCCTCTCTCTCCCTCCAATGCCTTCTAGCCTGGTTACCAGACCCTTCACACTAGGCTATAGATGATCTAGGGGAGACCACATCGTTTATATACAGAGTTGGCACTCGGTCTCTCTTAGCACCCGATCTCTAATATCTACCGAGTGCAAAAGACTATTAGAGGTCGTGTGCTAACTGTGATGACGGAGTAAAATTGGTTTCCTGGCCAAACGATTAGCGACCGTGTCTGGTGGTCTGGTACCCAGGCTACATGCCTTCACCTCCCCACATTGTTTTCACTGCTCATCACCAGTTCTTGTTTCTCTGTGGATTGGTATGAAGTTGATAAGTTACTAGGTTACTATACCCAAACCAGTGCTGTTAGTTGGTTACATAACTCAAGTTGCTAGCACCCAAGAATGAAGACTTGAAGGAATCATTTGGCAAGACTTAAAGGTCTCAAGGAGCCTTGCTTCAACTTTAAATTGTAATAACCTTGTCTCAGAGCATGCTAGAGAACTTGGAACAGAAGGATAAAGTTCTAAGAATTTTTCAGAAGACTTATCAAAAAGTAGGCAATATTTATTAGGTAACATAATCACAACTACTGTTAACAACAAGGAAAAAGATTAAAAACTACAGTCTTAGATTTATTATGGTGATTCTGGTGTGCTCTTGAAAATATCTTTCTCTTTGCTGTCACTTCTCTAAAAACATACTAAAAAAGCCCACTGTTAACCCCTTTTCACCCTTTCTACCTATCATGCCCCCCCCCTCTTGCTGTCTGTCTAGCTTCAGCAGGAGTATGGTGACTTTCAATGTTAAGGGTGTAGCCTGTAGACCAAGCCTCTTCCTCTGTAGTTATATAAACCAAGAACTAACAGATTTTCCCATTTGTTCCTCTGTTGGCAGTCATGCTAGCCTGTAGCAAGCATGTAGCCCAAGCTTGAATGCCTCGTACATTCTTCTGTCAGGAAGAAAGACAGAGATAAAGATGTTTATAAAACTAGGTATAGATGCCTGCAGTTAACTAACGATGACAATATTTTACTAAGCATAGACTTACGTAGACTTAAATAGAGAAAATTAGGCAATATTAATCAAGTAACATAATCACAACTACTGTTAACAACAAACGACTTTTAGTGGAAATTAGAGGCAAAATTATTACAATTTTTACAGATTTTTTTTCTGTAGTCATGTTTAATTGTTAAATTCTCCCTTTACAAATGTATTTAGACATGTTTGTATGATTGCCAAGAAAACAGGTTTCCTGTTTGCTGTAGCATTATATAATCCAAAAGACATAAATTAAAAATATATTCATAGTTGTAACCAAGTAACAGCACAGTCCAGCCTTTTATTCAGCGTACCCTGAGTTGATCATCTCTATTTGTGTTCTGTTGGTGTACAGGAGCCTAGTTGACACTGTTTATCAGCTGAAAGATCAAGTCGAAGAATTATGCAAAGTAAGCTGCAAGTCTTTTTTTTGTTCCTTTTGTTTTTTGCAACCACTTCATACCCATGCACATCCTGCTCTCTTTGCACTGTTTTGTTCCCATGGCTTTTCTTGTTCTCGGCTTCCTTTGTTGTGAGGCTTACCCTTGTGAGGCACTGGAGGTTGCAGTACCTCCATAGATGATTGGTTTAACACCTGAAAAGTTCATATTTTATCATTTACCAATTATACAGTATGAGTTTTGCAATGATGTTCTTATATGCTTTGTGAATTGGAAGACAGTGGTCCATTGGCTGACACAGTTGAAAGTTTGTAATTGGATTATTTGATTGGAGGTCTGTGATTGGCTAATTTTAATTAGCCAAAAAAAAATGAAAATGAAATGAATTGAAGGATCTGTGATTGGCTAATTTAAATGAAGGTCAGCGATTGGCTTATGATATGAAAAGGCATGTGATTGGTGACACAGAAGGCTTTAAGATTGTCTGATTTAAGTGAATGTCAGCGTTTGGCCTATTATATGAAAAGATCTGTGATTGGCTGATCATCAGATACAAAAAGATTTGTGATTGGCCATGCATGGCTTGAGCCTTCCTGTGATTGGTGAAGAGCATGTGGAAGTCGATGCTTAAAACGATTTTGTAGCAGTATCACAGAGAACGTCATGATATTTTCTGGTTACTATCAGATTGACATATCAACAAGACTATTTAGTGATATGCAAATACAGTACCACCAGGTATAACCTAGAATTGCGATTAAGCAGAAATAGAAATGTATTATGATCTCACAGCAAGCCTGTAAACAAAGGAAGTAACAGCATTTTCTTTTACCTTCATTTATCATGCTATTGTTTTCCTGTTTTTCTATTGTGGCTGAGTGACAATTTTGTCACAAAGCCCCGGTCACACTGCAAAGTTGTTTGCAGGGCCAGCAGTGCCCCCTGTTGGTATTGTCCTGCACTGCACCGAGCAGAATATATGTTCGTACCTTGTGTAACAAGTAACATCTGTTCCTAAATCCCCTAACTCTTTATACTTCTTTCCCCTTTTTCATACTCACCACGTGTCTTACTTACATGAGGTACATTTCAAACCATGTATGCATGTGAAAGCAAACGGATCCTAACAGAGAAGTTGTTTCTTTAGAAAATTAACCTCTTTACCCACCGCTTGTTTGCATCCTCGGATAGTCACCGTGGCAGGGAGCAGGGAAGGAAATTGCTCGGATGGCTCCCATTTTAGGGAAAAGTATGTGAAATGCTAACGGCCTGGTGAAGAAATGTACTTGTGTGCATGTGATAGTTGTGGGCAGTTCCAATAATGTCTCATGGGATAACAGAAGAAATGTTGAAATATTTCTTGTGACATGATATAGGAATAGCCCTGTGATCATTTTGTGAAAGGTATAATTTATGAGGGGACACTATTTTGACCGGTGACAATGGATCAAAATGAATCGATACACCTCTTCAAATCGGACAAGATTGATAAACACTTGCGAAACACTGGCGATGATCCCGATAAAATTAAGAAGTAATCCTTGGATTACATTTTTTGTACAAGTATGACTACATTGTACTTTGGCATCCAACATTTTGATTTTATTGCTGAGATTTAGTTGTCAATCTTAAGATTTAAGTGGACACAAAATTTAAACCTCTGTTAAGGAAAACAAAACTGTCTGATTCTTATACAAGTAAGGAAGTTGTTGACAACACACAACTTGAGTCTGGTTGAGATCTACATGTACATGTATCCCACAAGTTATCTCTTCACAAGGCCTGGAACAGTAAAGCATGTTGAAAGAGCTTGGGACATATTGCTTTCACATAAATCATTGTTGTCTGTGACTTCTCTAACTGTTGCTGACTAAACTAACTTGCTAACCCTTCTAACCTCTAAAACTCTTCACAAGTAAATTGTGATGATGGCTATATGCTTGAAGATAATATAATATCAAAGTTTAGCATCAAAGTACTGATTTGGCTTGAAATAGCAAACTTCTTCCATTTTCACAAAATAGATGTCGCAAGATTTACAATTGAATAAAGAAAGAAAGCTGCCTGTTTGGAGAAGACAAAATTTCCCATCAAGTTACAGTATTTCTTTATTTATATTTTTTACTTGTCATGACAAAACATGTGTACATTGTTGTCTATTTTGTTTGGTACAGTGTAGTCAACACAGAATTTTTTTTCATTCACTATCAAAGAACAAATTCAGTTCAAAAAGTTTGTAATATTCTTTCAGCATCAAACAACATCTATTAACCAAATTTTAGGCAACTGATGGAATTGCTTAATATGCAGATTTGCCCAGACATATTTTGACATAGCATCAATCAGCTGTATTTTCATGTGATATATTATTGTAAAAATGCATAACATTTTAACAGCTTGTAACTTGACCCTGCCCTCATCACACAATTCCCTCCTCAACCTGTGCTTGGGTATCATGAAGTGTATTCTGTCTTTTCCTCATAACCTAAATTGGAGAAAATCCCATATGTCTTTTAACTACACTTTAACAGACAAGGAAACAAGATAGGCTAAACATTCTGTTGGTGTTGTTCTTAACAATTGTGCTGCATTGTCTGTGTCTTACTGCAGTTGTAATTTGTAAGGTGTACTTCTTTCTTGGCTGTCTACTGTTTTTCCTAACAGCATGTGTTGGTTCATTAAGTCACATTTCATTATTTGCCGGTGTACCCCATAGAAGCGCTTTGGGACCACAACTAATTTTTTTTGTCGCTCTTCCTAACAACTGATTTCCTTTGCCTTTCAAGGCTAAATGCTTGGAATGAATTTGGTGTTCCACAAGGCAGCAGCCTTGGGCCACAACTGTTTATATTTGTCACATCTGACTTTCCCTTACCTCCCCAACCATTGCAGGAAACCAAAAGGCTTAACAAGGGTCTTGAGGAGGAGGTGATGGCAAGGAAGAGAATGGAGTCCATCATTCGCAAGTCCATCAAGAGTTTAGCGGAGACAAATTTTGACGAGACCAACTTGTGACTTCTACAAAAAAAATGATACTTCAATCATGAAAATGGCAAGCCTGTCAAGTTATAGCGTTCAAACAGTCGACAAGACAATATCTACAGCCAGCTAATACAATTTCGGTTTTGGTAAATGGTTTTTGTCTGTTATAATGTAAGTGCAAGTAGATCTTGCACATCTCCATAACCCTATAGCCATCTGGGGAAGAAGTTACTCGCTGCTTCATTTTGTTTGGATGTGTACGAATGATATTGCAATAAATACAGATACAGTTCTCGGTATGAATGTCAACAAAAATTGGTCCACTTTTCAGAAAAATTGGTCCACTTTTTCAGGCAATGTCTACATTGTTTTGGCTTTCTTAAAAACAAATGTTAATAGTCTAGCATCCTTGACTGGACCAATTATAGCCCACTTACAGACTCCGCATTCTGAGTGAAAAGCTTTCCAACTTGTTTGTGGACAAGGGAGGTTTTGTAAAAACAGTGACATGTAACAATACTGTATGATGGCAGGAGTTAGAAAATTGTGTTAAGACACCAAACAAGTGTATCCCACAGAAAAAAAGATAGCCATTTAGGTGCATTTCTTGTCCTCACTCCTTTGGTAGCCATAACAATATGGGAAAGAACCAAAAAATAACATTATGGTTAATGGTCTTGCATAATATGCCAGATTTGAAACAAACAAAAATATACGGTTTTCAGGTCTTAGCATTTTGGGGAAGTTCGTTAGGCTCATTAGCTCAGACATTTTCATCTTTTGTGTACTAGAAAGTCTGTTTATTCAATGCATCTGCTGTTTGATGCAAAAAAATGTATTGGCTGTTAATAGTGGCCACAGTACACATACAATTCTGGGTATTGGGGGTAAAACCCTGGGAAAAAAGGAAAAACATAAGAAACAAATTGCTTTTGTAAAGTTCTTGCACGTTTAAATGGGATAGCAGTTACTGTATCTCTTACTGGCTGTGTTCAGGGAATCGGGGTGTTTCTAACTGGAATCTTTAGTTTGTACATTACAATTTCTTTGGGTATGGAATATATACGTATAGGGTTTGTATTATAATGTTATTTTCTGTCCTTCTCTGTTCTAAATGTGTAAAATAAGTGGCGTTTTCTTAAATGCAGTTGTATGAAAGCACATACAATACGAGGTGGAGTTATATCATCGTTGCATTATGAATTAGTTTTTTGTAATACAGCAC
This sequence comes from Branchiostoma lanceolatum, assembly GCA_035149815.1. Taxonomy (NCBI): domain Eukaryota; kingdom Metazoa; phylum Chordata; class Leptocardii; order Amphioxiformes; family Branchiostomatidae; genus Branchiostoma; species Branchiostoma lanceolatum. The sequence goes on from CM068882.1 coordinate 4,169,340, forward strand.
TTAACTGTATATTCTGTATGTCAGAACATTATGGTAATAGCTTTGCTTTAATCATTACAAAATTCCATGCTGAAATGTGTTATGAAAAAAATTTTTGTTTTAGGCATTAGGAAAGCATCCAACATCACAAAAGTGAAGCATGGTACTAGTATGAATGTAAGACCTTATAAAGCTTTCTTCTGGGTATTGTCATGTTCATTCTTTAACTATATGTATAGTGTTTTTTTTTTCTTGTTGTAAACTTGAATATGCATGAGGAAGGACATGAGGAACAATAAAAGAAGCAGAAATCCAGTGTTTGCTGCATTGTCTATTATATTACTGGATACATGCACCCACACTCACTCATGACCCATGACCTCAGTGGTCATAGGGGCGTAAGGACAGCCAGCCACAGTGAACCATGCCCATCCCATGCACCCACACTAAGAGAACAAAAAGTACATAACATTAAGTTTTCCATAGCGTCTTTTCTGAAGATGCGGCGTGTGTACGGTTGGCTTGAGGTTGCCCACTACTACTGCCCATAACAAAACAAAGTTTGAAACAAAATTGACTCCTGCAGTTCAAAAAAAGCCGCTGGGGAGCCCAAACCTACACGACTTAGTCTCCTTCCCAAGAGCTATCACTCAAAAATAATGACCATAGCATGTCCAGAACACGAGATATCAAACCCTTCCGCTGTGGTACCACAAGGGGGCCCAAAATCTAATCATTTCGAGGTCTCCTGAAGTCCTACCCACATACCAAATATCAAGGCAATAGACCCAGGCATTCTCGAGATATCGTGTTCACACACACACACACGAACGCTGATGAAAACATAACCTTGGCGAAGGTAACAAGTTTAGTCCAAACAGCTTAGCAGGCTGAATGTCTAAGTTGGGTGTGTACTTGTATAGGGGGGTGGGGTGGGGATAATATGCACTTAATTAGAAGAATGTAATACAACCAAATACACTAGTTCAAACAATGCAATAGTTATACTATAATTGTACTAGATCTTTAAAGATGACGATACAAATCAGCTTTGTAGAATATTTATTCAATCCTGTGTAACGTAAACAGCTGAACTTAACAACTGGCTGGCTGATAAGTATCAAAAAGGCAAGGGTGAACACTCAATATTTACATGAGTCAGGACTACATGTACATCATGTTTTAGATAAATCAAATCTACTTCCATTTAAATTTCCTCATCCTGAACACCACCAAGATATAATAGAATATACAAATTTCCATTTCAATGAAACTTTGCTTCATTGTTACTTCAAAGTCTCAGTGTAGACAAGGAATAATCTTATGTAAGCAAAGAGGGCATAACATGAATGCTGTTCCTACACCACACCATAATAATAATTATCAATCTGTCTATGACCCTAACTAAGCTAAGAAATAATATGATCTACATTTGTAAATTAGGCATTGATAAACAAGTTTGCATGTGTATGCCACACTATTTATTAACACATAATTGATAATTCTATCACATAATACACCTGGGGGGACAGATATGATATTTACATTTTGAGTTATAAAATTATAGATTACTGTATTTACTCCAAAGTTATATGTCATATGCAGTTACCAAATTATCATATGTCCTGCAAGGGCGTGTGGATTTCGTAGAAAAATTGAACAATAAATTCATACTGTTACCACAAGATCATTGTCTAAAACCAGAGGTATAGTATGTTCGTCTGTTCGTTCAGACCCTTGAAGTGGCATATAGGTCAGAAAAATTCCTTGCTGTTTCTGTAGCCGGATATATTTTTACAGGGAAGGGTTGCTAGCCCGTCCCCTTTAACATTCACTTCCATGAACAAGGGACTCCCATTTTATGTCCCTTCCGAAAAACAGGTGCAGCCCCAACCAAGATGCCCTTTCCAGGATTGAACTTGGTTCTCCCAGTTTTCGATACTAACTAATTGGAACCAGGAGTTTAGTTGTGAGGCTGCTACCATTTGAGCTAAGGGACATCCTGAAGGGTATAGTTCAGTGAAACTGTGATAGCAATTGGAGTAAATACAGTATTTGAGTGATAATGATATAGCCATGCTGAGAATATACTTAAGCTTATTTTTCAATCTGTACAATTCGCACACAAGACTTTTGTCACCACAAGGACATCAGACTATTTTCTAACAGAGCCAATGTAATGCAAGCATCAATATGCGTGTAGCTCCAAAAAAGATCAACACAAATTCAGTGCTGTCCACATTGCGTTCCATGTGCTGCTATGTTGATTTTAATTGAAGTTTGAAGCTGAAACTTGTGTAAGCGAACAAACTGAAGTCTTAATACAAAACATCATTCATTGCAAAGACTGGTAATACAGTACAAAGTTGACATATGGCATTCCCAATTCTTCATTGGAATACGACATAAAAGAAAGTTATCTAAGTACATATACAGTACTGTAATATCATTTGAGCAAAGACAGTCTTGTCTTTTGATCTTAATCCGCATACAAAGGCTGTGTTGTTGTTTGTTGTTGTTGTTTACATCTGCCTGAGTTGTTGCAGCCTCTGCGACAGTTCGTCCTGTTGTTCGGAGGCCGTTGACGGCGTACCGATGGTGCTGGTCTGGCCCTGCGGGAGTTCCATGTTCAACTCCAGCCCGGCTTCGTCCGCCACCTGATGCATCAGATTGTCCACCTGATCGGTCGGGACGTTCAGAGTCGTGGTGCCGCTCATAGCGTCTTCCATCTGTGCCGACTGCACGTCCAGATCTTCGAACTGCTTCTCAAACTTGTCCATGAGGCCAGTCACCTTTTCTAGATTCATGGAACGCATGGCAGCGTCCATAGACTTGACCACTCCGGCCATATCCTTGGTGACCTAATATGAGAGGGAAAGACAACAGCTTCAAAACGACGTCGACAGTATATACCAAAAATACAGCACACCGGAAAAAACAAGGAGAGATTTGCAGGAATGAGAGAAGACCTCGGTGATAGAATGAAGGAAAAGATGTACAAGGCTTTTTTTAATTACTGTAATTACTGTAATTACTAATTAGATTGAAGCAAGATTTGACAAGTAATACTTGGAGACAATTTCAAAACTTGAGTGAGCAGAGCACTAGATGACAACAAAAGTATGACAACTTTCATAAGGTCTTCTACAACTATACATGCAAACAAACAATGGGATACAAAATGATTAACCTACGTACTACAAGTATATGAATGAATCAACATGTCGAGTTCAACGTATCCCTTACACTACTAAGATGTAAACATTCTTTGATATATTTACCTATTGTTACAAAGTAAGGGTTGTCTTCTTCAAGAATGTACTTGAACTTATCTATAGAATGGAATATATCAAATTCTGTTGAAGTACCAGTGAGTGAACGACACCCAAGAAGCACCAAGCAGACTACAGCACCTTGGGCCCATGTCTAGCGGAGAAATACACATAAAACACGGACAACAAACAACAATAACAACAACAACACCTTCTTCATGGTGACCGCCGTCTGGACACGTTGAGCCACGGCGTCTATCCTAGAACTCATCCTGAGATAGTTCAGAGACTGGTTGTGCTGTCGGATGGAGTTCTCGGCGTGAATGCGGGCGCCTTCCATGTTGTTTTTCTGGATCGCCTTCTTCAGCTTAACCTTTTCCTCCTTCTCCATTTTGTCGCACTTCTTGGAGTTCCTCTGCAAGTCCTTGGCGGCGAATTTGAGGTTGAAGAGGTGTTTCTCCATGTTAGACATCTTGGTGGCAGGTGTGTTGTGGTACAAGGTGTTTTAGAACGATGGGAGTGTCAAGAAAGTCACGCAGAAATTACACACAGATCAGATGACGAAGTGACTCTGAATCATCCGGAAATTCTGGTAATGACGTCACGTTAGGGTGAAAGGTTGATCAGGGGGAAGAACACTTCCGGGTCAGGGGCGCACCTGGCGGAATTAGCTAGATCTGCAGCAAATAGTTGCTGCCGACAAAAATTGTTCATTGCAACTTGTTCCATATTCGCGAATCTAATACGACTGTTAAAATGCTTACTTTGTGAGATATTAGCTGTTCTATCGTGGTATTTAATAATCTCGTTAGTGCCGAGTATGATTTAGGATCACCACATATTTTGAACGGTAAGTTAAGGTGGTTTAGAATTTCAGTCTCATGGTCTCATGATGGACCCTTAAGATAGTTATTAATGCCACTTTCTAAGGGGATAGATTGCACATAGAACACTGCATAAACATATATGCACAGAAATAAAAGTTACCCCATTGCCGCATTCCGATACATCATACAAACATGCACCACGACACTACATTGCAACTTTTGATACAATCAACAGGCAACCAAGACATTTTGTTTTATGACCATGTCTTATATATCACCTTAAACTACCGACGTCACGGCAGTATACATAACCTTGCTTAGCTATTATAGGGGAAGCACACTAGTGATTTAAAACGTTTTCAAAAAGATAACAATAGACGGACCCCTAAAGTATTGGTCGTCATTTATAACTGAAGAAAAAATGAGAGGAAAAATCGTTTGCGGAAACAGACGCCGTTACACAGTTCATAGTATATTTTGAACAGTGATCCTTTAACTTCACAACTAAAAGTTTGTAAATTGATCATGATGTATAGTCATATACGCTGTTACATCGTAGTACACGAGAACATTTCGTCGTCAACCGTTGAAGACCATATATGCATATCGTACTCTTCCTATAATTCGTCTTTTCTTGTAGTAGTCCCTTCTGGGCGGACTAGTCTACCCATGAATAAGATAGAGTTCGCGTCGTTATCTTTGATAAAGAACAGAAAGGGATGGTCAGCATCGAATTCGTATGCAGGCCCTGACAGAACGATATCCCCCGCTGTCGCTGCCGCGGCTTCCGTGCCCTCTTCATTGACGTCAACAAACGCCTTGTGGAGAAGGGCGTCCACGTGAAGACCACGTGATCCTATCACGTGAAGATCACGTGATCCCACCATGCCTGATAAGTCCGCATCCGTGCCGAACAAGTCGGGCATCCCCATTTCTGACAACTTCTCACTGAGAACAAAATCTTGCACAAGTTTGAACTTCGGCATGAGAATGCCAACGTATTCTTGAACCATAGAGTTCTGCCACCTACGAAGTAATTCAGGAGTTAGAGATGTTTCAATGGCGTTGAGTCCGTCTATTTTGTCTGGTAAGACCACCACCATACTCAGTTGTTTCCCCTTGTACGGCATCTCCAAGATCTGGCATTTTAGGTTCTCGTCGCGGCCTAATTTGAACATCCCGTCTTGGTACATCATGGGGACTTGTACGACTTCTTCAAGACTGACGTGGAAAGAGTTGAACATCGTGTCTGAGGTGTGGAATGGACTCTCCCAACTCCCCTTGAAGTAGATGGCATTGACGAGAACCAAGACGGATTCTGTAGACAGGAAACCTGAAAAAAATCAATGCTCTTCAGTATAGACATCCATCGTGCGTTCGTTCAAACCCATGTAATGCCAACGCCATAAGGTAGCAAGTTTCCTTGTATCATTTTCACTGGGAAGAGTTGCTAGCCTGAACATTTCTTACGTCCCTTCCGAAAGACGGGTGGGACAGAGATGCCCTACCCAGGACTAAACCCTGGACTTGGAGGGTGTTAAGCACCAGGGACAGTGTGGTTAGTGTGGAAAGTGTTCAGCACCAGGGACAGTGTTGTTAGTGTGGGAAGTGTTCAGCACCAGGGACAATGTTGTTAGTGTGAGACGTGCTCAGCACCAAGGACAGAGTTGTTAGTGTGTAAAGTGTTCAGCACCAGTGACATAATTATTAGTGATGACTGAGTGTGCTGAGTGCTGACTGAAATCATGTGTTTACGATTCATATTCTAAGAAATCGAAAAGTTATGATTTTGACACAGGCTCAACTTAGGTAGAGATATATGTATCATAGTTTTCATATACACTTCCCTATATGCCGCAAATATAGCACAAAGGGTCTATCAAACAGCATATGAAACTGAAATGTGACACATACCTGGCTCCATAATTTCTTGAATTCTGTTCTCTGTTTGTTCCTCTACCCAGTTGTTGATAGTTTGCCTTGCGCCCTCGGTGTTCCCATGGAAGTCCACGGGAGCCAACTGTGCTCCGTAATGCCTAGACGTCTCATCAAGAAACTTCTGTGCAAACTTAAAGGAGTTCTGACCGAAGAGCCTGTTGGCGGTCTTGAGTGTGTAGGGCCTGTCTGGGTGGTGTAGCTGGGTCAGAAGGTGGTGGAATCGTTCGTGGAGGTCCGTTTGGTTTAACTTGTTGAAGCGCAACACGTGGCTCATCTGGTGTTGGAATATAAAGCATATAGTTTCGGAGGGAATCACAATTAAACGGTACGGTCACTGCGCGTTACACTCACGCTTCTACACTGTTAAGCCCCTGTTACACTTGTGCGTATATACAAGTCCGCATGAGTTGCGTGTATGTTTTTGGTTCAGGTTAAGTTTGCAGCCGAATAAGTGATTTCTTAGGTTCGATCAATTGGCTGCACAACGGTGAGTCAAAGTAGAAAACAACTTTCTCCCCGCAAACCGTACTTAAACCAAAGAAATGTTAATGCGCAACTCACGCGCACTTTGATATACGCACAAGTGTGACAGGGCCCTTACATTAGTAGATATATGATGTATATATACAAACACCAAATGATATGTTTATTACTTCGCATTACCGCCACATATGCGGCATCCTCTACATGGGACTCAGTAAACGTGTTTTGTTTCAATCTATATTGTTCTGTGCAGGAAGTACAAGCATACGGTTACAACTATTGATATTGCAAACTGTACTACGAATATGATCTCCAAGCAGATCCTACTTGGGGAAATGGATATTGTTTAGGCCCATGTAGTTTTCCACAATTTGTATAGCACGTCGGCAGAACGTATGTGTCTAAGGCCGTGTTAGCGTATTTAAGATTAATATCTCGTATGTACGTTCATTTAGTTGTGTCCAAAGATATATCTTATGCAACGGCTGTTTCTCCGATGCAATGTTGACCCACGAGAACAATTAAAGATTATAGATTCGGCAGCTATAACAGGTTGAGATAGCAGGCTAATTACCATATACGCATTACCTTCTGCAGCGTGCCGACGTGCTAACTTTTCCTGTATTGGTGTAGGCATGGGGTCACACTTTGTAACGCTCACCTGTTGTGCTGTATCATTCCTTGACCCCAGGTAAGTCATGGCCAGACAGGTGGAGATACTGAAGGGTGAGAAGAAGATGTTTTCGGGTTGATCCTTGTGGAGCGTCTTGTACAACTCCAGGGCAAACTCGCTGTTGACGTCAGCCAATGACGTAGGCTCTTGTGGGGCGGGGTTCTCTGCAGTAGCCATGGCAACAAGGAGTCCAATGAACAAGCAGTACGTACTCCGCATGGTTTATTGGGGGGCGCTGTTTAAAACGAACACGTGGCATATGTTTTGCAACGTTTCATAACCGAATATGTTATCAAATAAGAAACAAAATATTTGTATTTTCGGACCTAAAATGAACATATTGTACACGTTTTTTAACGTTTCATAACGAAATATGTCATCATATAAGACAGAAATATTCATATTTCCGGACCTAGCTGTGACTTCAACATAAAAAATTACAGTACAATTATTACAATACGGCACTATAATCATTTATCGTATCATTCTGGTTACGATTAAGACCAAAACTAAAATCCTCAAAAAATATGTTAACCAAAAATACTATGCGTGCCCTCAATCAAAGTACATGTACTCAATCTTTCACACTCACTATTTGCCTCACTAACCGACGGACTAGTCGGGCTGGTACACCGGTAAGGTAGAGAACGGTTTCCTCACTCCACCAGTTGTGTAACACAACAGACAAGGGATATGGCATACTAGTATTTGTATATAGTGGTGAACTGTTTGTTAGGTATACGTGTCGAAAAGATGTTGGTTTTGAAGTACACGTGGCAGAACTTCGATATTGAGTTGATGTTGTCTATGGCTGGCCACGTCTAGTTCCGCTGGGATAGTAAGAAGTGGTGGGTTTAGTAGTACGTGTCGAAACAACACTGGTTATAACTTCTAACGCACACGTGTACATGTCGTTTTGCAGCAGAGGGCAAAGGGCGGTTACGTCTCTACTGTGATTCAAACATTTTTCGCCAGGCGTCGCTTTTAGAAGAAGAGCTGCTCTCTAGTCCAGTTCTGCGGCCTCACCTGCACTGTACGTTTCTAAGCGACACGTATAAACATCACCTACATGGTTACTTCTGCTTAGTTACAGGTTTGCGTAGCAAAACCTTTGTTGGAGCCGTTGGCATGTGTGGTGGCCGCCATCTTGAATTGTGACTGGGATTAGACGTAAAAACGAACCAAAGCCGTATATCTGCTTGGAGATGGAACAATGGGAACACATGAAAACGTCACACACGATCGCCGGCAGATCGTTGTGTACATAACCTGCTTACTCTGGCTGTCTATCTAGTCTCATGTTGGCCTCATGCAAACAACAGGTGCCTCATTAAGTCCGCTATGATTGGCCGAAACGTACGTAGTGGACAAGTAACCGCCAATCAGCACTCTGCTCGTTAACGTAATCCTCAGCTTATTGTTTTGAGCTTCAATCACTTATACGAGCATTCGTCGAAGTCTGGAAAGTACCGAGCTTGCTTGGCGACATGGGAAGTAAACTTCAGTATTCCGCCATTCTGTTGGTAGTCCTGGGTCTTCTGACAAGCCATAGGGCCGGCGCAGAGAAGGTTCTGATGTTCCATATGCCAAGTTTCTACAGCCATTGGTTGATCTTTGCAGAAATCGGGCAGGCGTTAGTGGACAAGGGTCATGCCATCACCGTAGTTCTTCCCAAAGATCTGGAAGAGACAAGACGGGCAGAGAGGCCTGATTTTTCGTTTGAGAGCTTTGAAGACAACGGAACGGGGGCACGAATCAGTGAACTTATAGACTACAACTTGGCAATGGCTGGGCAGGCGTCTCAATCTGTTTTCCATACCTTGGAAGCAGGTATCAATATGACCGGGACGATGACCAAACACTGTGACCTACTTCTGAATGACAGTACCCTGGTGAGTCGCCTGAGGGCGCAACAGTACAGTGTAGCTATTACTGACCCCCTCTACCCCTGTGGCGCTCTGATGGCAGCTCATATAGACGCCGAGCTTCCCAATATCGCCGTCATGCGTTATGATCTTTACTTCCAGGACGTCAAAGCTACGGGTGTACCCCTCCCCCTGTCGTACGTAGCGTCAGTGGAAACAGATTTTACCGATGAAATGACCTTTCTACAGAGACTTCAAAACGTTGGCCTTTACAGTATTGCTCACGTAGCGAGACGCTGGATGGCGAGTAGCGTGTATGACAGTGTGGCCCGTGAGTTCCTTGGGGAGGGAGAGACTACACTGGGCGTTATGTCCCGTACGACGTTGTGGCTGTATCAAACCGACCTCGTGCTGGATTTCCCCCGCCCCACCATGCCCAACATGGTCCAGGTGGGCGGACTGAACGTCCGTGAGGCCGCGCCGCTTCCCGAGGTGAGTCCGTCGACCCTAGCTGGTCCGCTTCCCGAGGGTTGTTACACTGACTCGTTTGAAAGCGGACCAAAGCTGTACAAAGGCATACTTTGACTTTAACACAAATAACATATGCGACCTATGGCAGGTGAAGCATTAACAGATACCAATTATGTAAATAAGGACCTAATTTGCATAAGTGATGCGAAAGAGTCATAAGTCATCTTAATGGTAAGTGATAGCATCAGGCATTTTCATGGAGGTATGAGGTCACCGAACTCTTGTTTCGTAAGAGGTATGTTCAACATGGAGTTGGGCATTTGCTACTGACTTACTGAGTGAGTAAGTGACGTTAACGTTGATACAAGGCGTCTTTTGACATTCTGATCCTCCTTTGGCTTGTGTTTGGCTAACTGCTTTATCCATCTAGGACCTGGAAGCGTTCATGCAGTCTTCCGGAGAGGACGGAGTGGCTGTTGTCAGTTTCGGGACGGTGGTGAAGAATATGCGGCCGGAACAGATAGAAGTCTTCACCACAGCCTTCGCCCGACTCGGACAGAAGGTGGTGTGGCGGTACACGGGAGAGAAGCCGCCCGGTCTGGGCAACAACACCAAACTGCTGGCCTGGCTGCCTCAGAATGATCTGCTGGGTACGGCACACATTCTCGATCGCGCTTACCTTTGTTATTTGATAGTACAAGGCTTCAAATTTATCATAAAAGTTTCGTCCCTAAAACAATAAAAAACATTTGCCTGGGTGCTACCCTATTTCGTTCACGTCGGCTCCCGAACTCACTCTCTTACATTTTTAGGATGGTACCCAGGCTACATGAAAATGGCTAGAAACCTGAAAATAGGAATCTCAACCAATCAATTGTAGCGTATGTACCACGACTTGTAGCGTATGTACCCCGACTTGTAGCGTATGTACCTCGACTTGTAGCGTATGTTCCCCGACTTGTAGCGTATGTACCCCGACTTGTAGCGTATGTACCCCGACTTGTAGGGTATGTACCCCGACCTGTAGCGTATGTACCCCGACTTGTAGCATATGTACCCCGACTTGTAGCGTATACGTATGTACACCGACCTGTAGCGTATGTACCCCGACTTGTAGCGTATGCACCAAGACCTGTAGCGTATGTACCCCGACTTGTAGCGTATGAACCGGGACTTGTAGCGTATGTACCCCGACTTGTAGCGTATACCGCGACCTGTAGCGTATGTACCCCGACCTGTGGCGTATGTACCCCGACTTGTAGCGTATGAACCCGGACTTGTAGCGTATGTACACCGACCTGTAGCGTATGTACCCCGACTTGTAGCGTATGTACCCCGACTTGTAGCGTATGTACCCACGCCTGTAGCGTATGTACCCCGACTTGTAGCGTATGTACACCGACCTGTAGCGTATGTACCCCGACTTGTACAAGGTTGTTTTCATGTGACGTCACAGCCGCCATTTTGGATGGTTAAAGCTGGGAACGGCAGACCCATAAATTTGTACGTGTTTAATTTTCATAGTCACGCGTCTGTCATTACGCATATTCACATTCGAATTTATCTGCAACTTCAAGGTTTAACCACCCAGCATGGTGGACCAATGCTTGGGCCATAGTAATTAACGTGAGTGAATAACTAGTCAACATTGCATCGATTGAAAATGTCTTTTGTTATTGTAGTGTCTAGTGGCACATAGGTCATCAAATTTTCTTGATGTTTCTGTAACAGGGTATATTCTTACAATGAGGGATTGCTAGCCCTTCCTCTTTATTTGCTCAATGTATCTCCTCTTACACAGGACTCTCATTTTGCGGCCTCAGCTGAAATGCCCTTCCCCGGATTGAACTGGGTTCTCCCAGTTACCAACTGATTGGAACCAGGAGCTCAATTGTGTGGCTGCTACCGGCTGGGCTACAGAGACAACCCTTGAGAAATTTCTATTCTAATGATATTCTTTCTGATTGGATCAATTTGACACAGGCCATCCGAAGACCAAAGTCTTTATAAACCATGCTGGTTATAACGGTGTGTGCGAGGCGCTGTACCATGGGGTGCCTATGGTTTGTCTGCCGCAGTTCGGGGACCATCCCGGAAACGCCGCCCAGGTGGTAGCCAGAGGGCTGGGGGTGAAGCTAGACATCGGCACGGTAACAACGGACCAGTTGTATCAGGCCATTCTTCGTGTTCTCAACAACAACAGGTACTACTGGTTAGCATGATACCAGGTACAGTTATGTTAGTGTTCAGTACCAGGTACACTGTTGTTAGTGTGCAAAGTGTATAGCACTTGGGACAGTGTTGTATAATGTGGAACGTGTTCAGCACCAAGGATAGTGTTGTTGGTGTGGGCAGTGTTGAGTACCAGGGACAGTATTGTTTGTGTGGGACGTGTTAAGCCTAGGTTACACATAGCCGAACATGGCTCCCGAACGCTAGCCGACTCAGGTCGGCGGTAGTTCGGGAGCATTCTGATCAGTTTTCGGGCCACGCCTATCTTTGGGGCCGAACGTGCGCCGAAGATGCGCCGATCATCTCCTAACCAGTACACGAATTACTCCCGAATGGGCCCCGAATGCTTTCTAGCTTACTCCCAACCATCCCGACCTCTAGCCGCAGACTGCCGAATCTCTCCTGACTAAACTCCGACCGATTGCAGACCCTCTCACGAATTTAAATGGACATATTCAGCGACTTTCAAAAGAGGGTTTATTTTAGGTTTAAATCAAAATAATCCATTCTATTATGTTGTTAACATCACCGAGAGATCGAATTCGGATCATGGCTAGCTTTAATAATGCTTTTAGTGTTCTTCTTTGTTTTTGGTCGTGTGAAGGTCGGGGCTGATTCGCCCACGTTCCGATAGTAGTCGCTTGGTTGAGAATTAGTTAGCAGAGTTTTGTCTACGGCCTTGGGGTGAGTTATGGGTAGGTTGGAAACTAGTTGGGAGTAAGTCAGTAGTGTTTCTGGTGTGGTTAAGGTTCTGATTTTACTACTTACTCAATCCCGAATACCAGCCGAGCACTAGCCGACCGCGCCGAACACCAGCCGAACACCAGCCGACCCATTTCAGACCCTCCGTCCAGAGCCGAATGTTTTGAAATTTTCAAAACATTCGGCTGGCGCAGCCGAACACCAGCCGACTCAGCAGAACGCCAGCCGACTCGGCCGAACGCCAACCGAGCAAGCTCCCGAATCACTCCCGAATCACTCCAACCATGGTCGGGGGAGAGTCGGGAGGTCATGTTCGGCTATGTGTAACCTAGGCTTTAAGTACCGGGGCCAGTGCTGTTCGTGTGAAAAGTGTCCAGCACCAGGGCCAGTATTGTTAGCGTGGGACGTGTTCAGCACCAAGGACAGTGTTGTGAGTGTGAAAAGTTTTCAGCACCCGGGACAGTGTTGCTAGTTCTGAAAGTGCTCAGCATTAGGGACGGTGATGTTCGTATTCAGTCCCAGGGACTGTGTTTGTTAGTGTGGAAAGTGTTCAGCACTAGGGGTACTACTGTAAGTATGGGACGTGTTCAGCACCAGGGACAGTGCTGTGAGTGTGGGTGCAGATCGAAGGACGCTCCTCTCAAAACGTTATGGTCGAACCCATGCCTCTAAACCTATGTTATGCCTTTCCGCAGCTACCGGGAGACGGCAGCCCGCCTGTCCCGCCTGCACCGTGACCAGCCCCAGTCACCCATGGAGCGGGCCGTCTGGTGGATAGAATACGTCATCAAACATGGCGACCTGCCCCATCTCCGCGCACGCGCCGTGGAGCTGCCCTTCTACCAGTACTACCTGCTGGACGTGGCTGCGTTCCTATTGGCTGTCTGTTTAGCTATACTGGGGGCCGTTAGGTGCAGCTGTTCTTTCATGTGTAAAAAGTGTTTTTGTAAAAGTGACCGCAAGCTCAAGTCACAGTAGGTCTAGAATGTTACGATGAATAAACATTTCTCTGACAATCACAAGCACACGATTCGTCTTTGAGAAAATGTCTGCTTTATTTTGCTAACTATCTCTGATGGGGTAGAAAGCGATGGAGAAGGGGCTAGATAGAGAGAGGGGGGAGAGAAAATGAGGGAGAAAGAGAAAGAGAGAGCGCGCTAGAGAGAGACAGAGAGAGAGAGGCGACAAGCGAAGAATCTAACTGAGCAAACAAGCTGAGTTTATGTAAACAAGCAAGCTTAACACTTGCACTATTATACGCGCATGTCATGTATATGTATGGTATGTTTACCGAGGGCTCGTATCCATTAATATCCACAAGATGACAATAAATGTATTAAGAGCACATTGCAATCTATCTTAATCATTCACGATCTAAGATTTTAATTTTCATCCAGACATACGAGTGCAAAAACAGGTGGACACTTGACGTGAGTAGTGAATAACATTCTAAGGCGGTTTTTTGACAAAAACGTCAAGTAGGCACTACCAATAAAATCATTCAATACGATTATGACAAATAAGATCTCGGACTTTTGAAAGAGTTTTATGGTTGGTGAAATTCATTTTTGAAAACGTAAGTCTTGATACAGGCGTAGAATTTAAGGTCAAGAACACAATTGAAAACGGAAATTACAATAAAGACCATATGGGCCACTAGGGAAAACACTTTCATAAGGCTTTACTACATGTAACCAATCAGTATATATATAGCAAGGCAGTAGGCTGTGACTAGAGGGAATATTTCTTCATTACTTCTGCCTACGGAGGGTGAGTTCAAAACTTCCCCGTTTTCATGTCTGGGATTTCGTTCTTTGATGCTTTTCTTGTTAAGAATACATTCTAGTGAAGTTTAAGAATGATAAACCTCCATAGTAAACATAACGTAACGCTACATCATATATTTAGCTCTGTTTTTTCTGTCTTCATTTTATCTTATTGTTCTTAAATTTGTGCCGTATCATTTTGTCACCTTCACTGTAATTACATAGAAGCAATACGCGTTATATTGATATTCAGTAGCTGTTTGTCTTGACTGGTTGGTGATCAGGATAACTTATTCTTTCCTGGAGGTGCTAAAAAGAAAAGTGCTATAGTATTCTGAAAGCTCTGAATTTACATAATGTTTAGTTTTTTTCTGAAGAAGTATATATTATATGGTTACTGACCCGCCCAGATGTGTATACGGTGTCATAAGCCCCGTTCTTAATTATGACCACCGAATGAACTTTAGTGTTTCCAAAGTCACCTTCCACCAATGGCTGCAGTGTGCACAACGTCAGCAACACTTCTCAGAAAGTATTTGAAAAAAAAAGGTTTTAATCAATTTTGACTGCTAAACTAAGGTATCCCAGACTCCGAATAGGTCACTGCCTGGTAAAATGGTAGAAATTGGCCAAATAGACAGATAACCCGGCAGAGTTAACCGGCCTGGGAGTACAGTATAACCTTGGTTGCATACCGTACTCCCAGACCGGCTATTAAACTCATCTGCACGTTTTCTAGCTGTCTATTTAGGTCTATTCGGCCAATTTTCATTTTTATTTTTCAAACGACACATGGAGTCTGGTAGGAAACTAGCCAAACATAAGTACTAGTAACGGTTCTCCGTGCTGTGCGCAGTTCCACTTCACTGATACAAGAATGGCCGTGTGGACGATCGCAGTTCTTCTCATCACTTTACAAGGTAGGTCGTGGAGTTCTATATGTTATAGATGGCTTTGAAAGGAGTTTCCGAAATAAAATAAAAAAAGCCTTATCGACATATGTAGTTACGTTGTTTCAAGGGTGGCGTTTAAAGGAGCACATCGCAATAGCAGTCTCTGCCAGACTAACTACGCTCGCTATAGGGAGAATATTTGTCAGGAGAGTTTTTCCAGGGTTTCATTTTCAATTTCGGACAAGAATGTTAAACTTCCCGCCAACTGACTCTCCTGGCCAACTTTTCCTCTTTTTGCCGAATTCTACAATCCGTACCCCCGTAGGAACGAGTCAATCGCAATAGTGCGGCATCCTTGTGTGATTTGTGTACTTTGGATTCACAACCCCGGGGTTCTGTAGTTGGCAAAAGAAAAACAAGTTTGTTTGTTTTTAAACTCGTTGGTTTGTTAGGAGTCACAGCATCCCAAAAATTGAATATCGTACATGTTGTTCACTAAATGAATCTGTCCTCACTTTTCCCAGTGACACCAGGGAACGTTGGCTGCCCCATGCCTACGACGGATCCCACACCACAAACATCTTCCCGTGTAAGATACAACATTATGATTTTTCCTCGTGTGTCGTTATCAGTCACTAGAAATCATGTCATTGTCATTGTAAAAGAAACACAACACTGCTAGTACTACTGGCCGTTGTAAGGCTATGTTCATTATGGAATCACAGTTTACAAATATGAATGAATTCAAAGTATGAGGTTCTTAAAAAAGGCAATGACTGTGCACTTGCACTTTAATGGGACACGCTTTACCTTGACCTTTCACCTGTTGCATCAAAATAGATGTTTTCATGATTTTCAGGTTGCCTTCACCCTGACCCGTTCCACCGGTCTGGGCCCGGTGTCTAGTACAGCTGACCTGACCGTGACCTTTGACCATGTGCTGACTGACGTTGGCGGAAGCTTTCCTGACGTCACCAACCTCTCCGTCTTCAACTGTCAACATCCGGGTGTCTATCTGTTCAGGTAGACTAGCTGGATCTTTTTCCTCGACTTCTTTTGTTTCTTTTCTTTCTTTCATCCTTTTTTCTACTTTGCTTTGAATTTCCGAAGATGTTTTTGACAAAACTAAATACGTTATTCAATTGGTGTCATGAGTTTTGTGTATGAGCTGACGTTACATTTTCTTTTTTTTCAGCTTCTCGGCACTGGCGAAGCTAGAACTTAATGCCATGGTCAAGCTGATGAAAAATGGTGAATTTCAGGTAATCATTACAAGACAAATCTGATCATTTTCTGTGATAGATATCAATAACAAATAATCACTTCCATGCTTGTGGTGTGTGGACATTTGTGTTGGGTAATTTAAGCTTTACACGACTTAAATATTTTTTTCAGCTTGCCATGTGGGCGCCCGGTATTCCCCCCAATTCTGGCAGCGGGTCCAACGCAGCAGTACTGGAGTTGGAGGAAGGGGACCGAGTCTGGCTGGCTATCGGGAGTCCTAACAGATTCGCCATACACAGTACCAGTAGCCGCTATGTCAGCTTCACAGGAGTTCTGTTGTACTCCACCTAAACGGTGTTGTACAATAGCCTGTACATGTAGTCTAGCCTTGTTTGCTTTGGTCCTCTCCCAACGATCGCTATTATACGGTAGTCTCTACCAGACTACCCGCGCCGGCTATAGGAAGAACATTTGCCGGGGGGCTTTGGCCATGGAGGGTTTCATTCGCAGGCTATTGGACCCTCTCTCCGTAGCCGACTCCCTTAATACAATTCACTCTATTTGGCCAATTTCTACTATTTTCCCAGTGATCCGCGGAGCCTGGTAGAGGCTAACTATACGGCGATCCAAAGCTAATAAGGCTGGACTCCAGGCTAGTTGCACAGACTCCTACAACTTGTCCAAATTAAGGCAGAATTTACTCAGTTATGACATAACTGATAGAGGAATGGACTCTGCTGCACCCCAGTTCATCTTCAGAATATCAAATATAACATGCTGAATTTGAACTAAAGACAAATTCTTATATAGCATAGCTAATTCTAAAAGTATGTATTGAGTATGTTATAGTTGGCCAAAAATTCAGTTTGTGTTACTTCCGAGTTGTACACAGTAATCTATGGCTGAAATAAAAGTCAGAGTTCTGTTGACAGTGGTGATCATGATTACCAGTTCCGACAGCAATGGAAATGTTCTAGTGGCATTGTTTGAAAACAGACATTGAAGGATATTGATTACACAATGATATACATGTACAACGCACAGAATTTTCCAAAGACTTTATTACAAATTCTAGACAGGCATCAATCTAACATATGTTCAAACAAGCATGCTAGAATGTATCTTTATCATTGATACAATTCGTAAAAGAGAGACCACAAAATATGAGTGCTTTGCATTGAACAAAAGTCTAAAGAAACTATCCAACATCTAAATCTCTTCCTTACATGGAGGCTTATGCGACTTCAATACCTTCGCAATGAAAGCTAATTTTTCGTTGCCTTTCGTTCTTGGGTGGGTGGATGTGTTTGCAAACAGCATAACTCGAGCTTGTGAAAGTATCTGTATGGTATTTGGTGTGACATGCGGGCAAGTGTCAGTAATATGAAGGATAAGTTCGATTATGGACATCCTGGGGGCTTTTCTGGATATGTACTGGTATAAACCTTTTTGATCAGTCTTGAATGTAAACATCATTTGGTGAAAGTATGAGGTCATGAAACTCTAGCTTATACTTACAAATTCGTCAGCAAATCCTTAAAGCATTACCTAACTATTCGATAATGTCAACAATGCTGTAGCAGAAAAATTCTCTTCAGTGTACTGTGCAGGATTTTGCCCATGTGGTTTTCTAGTTTCAAAGCCTTTAGTGCAAACGCAATAAAATTCAAAAATCTAATGTCTTTTCAATTTCTTTGAGTTTTTATGACGAAAAATTAAAGATCAAATTACTTCGGTATCACATGGTTACTTGGTTATGACGATTGTGCCCTATTGCAGTCTCTGATAGAGGGTTACTATGTTTGATAATATGTTTTGGTGCCAGTGGAAGTCTTAAAATATTCGTTTGTTGGCCAGCTGACGACAGGTTTGACTAGGTAGAAAATTGATTTTACTATGTTCCTTGCAAAAATTCAATACGCTCATGAACAACAGGACGAAATTGTTCTGAATTGGATAAAATCCTTGCACAGTACTGGTCTGTATCAATTTTCATACATTGACAAATTGTTCAGGGACGGATTCCATTCATTTTTTCATTAATTTACATTAGTTATGTATTTTTTTATTGACTGAAAAAACAAGGTATCATGCACTGGTAATCACACACATGCAGTATCCGATTATGGTAGTTACAAAAAGTCTAACATTAGATCACGATGATACATTTTCATTCTGCGAACTACCCTAGGGCTAGCCTCCATAGCCGGCTCTCTGGGCTTTCTTTTTGTTTGGGCTTATAATACACTTTTTGCTGATGACTTATTTTTGTACTGGGTCGTTTGTTCCCGTAGACGGGCATAATGGTACAAAAAGAAGTCATCAGCAAAAAGTGTATTATAAGCCCAAATAAAAAAAAGGCCCAGAGAGGCTGCTATGGAGGCTACCCTAGGGCTAAGGTTACAATGACTTGACTTCATGGATGGCATCCACACGCTCATCATGAATTCACACACGCAGATTAAAAACAAAATGAAAAGGAAATTATGTCCCTTTGTCGACATGTTATATCGCATCCTAGCAGGTTTGGTACCAATTTCATTCATACATAATTTGATACTGATAACATCTCTTTTTTTATAGTGAGCCAATGACTGAAATGTTGAATTTTGCATTTTTTCGTCCTGATATTGCCAATTGATATGGGTGACATCTAAAATATCGTATTGATGTACTTGATTTGGATTTGTAGAAGTCTGTTACATCGTTTTTGTAGGTAGGACACTACTTTGTTACACCATCTTCTGGAACAGTGTGTAAAGAAGTTGACTTGTTACACCATCTTCTTGCCACATACCTCCAGACATACTATATTCTGTGATTCATTCATACGAGATTTCAACATCTAGACATGTTTTTGTCTGGTCCATCTTTTTCCGCCAACTCTCATCAGTTCTAAGTGTCTGGAGGATGTCATTCATAAAATCAAGTCATCATAGCTAACATGTACAAATGTACAAATAAAGTATTGCATATGTATTAACAAGGTTGTAAAACATTGTGGCTGGTTCCGATGCTCCAAAGGCTTCTCACACAAAATAGATAAAAATTCTTAGCCGGTAGTCCAGAATAGTCCAGAAGAGGACTAGAAATAGTCATGCTTTTAAGTACCAGAGATATCAGCCAAGGATTGATGTGTTCAAAAATTTGTATTTTCCGAGAACCATAGTAGAATGGAACTCGTTGTCATCAAGTACTGTAGGAGCATCTTCACTAAGTAGCTTTGAAGAACGGCTGCAGTCAAATATGCAAAGACTAGGTGTAACAGACCGTTCGGTGTGATATAACCAGCTGCTACCGCGCCGCGTGCCTGCGAAGCTGGTGTATTACCCTAATGGCGGTTGTACCGGTTATATCGATACAGATACAGAATACAGACCACAAAGATGAAACGCCTCCGGGAGATTCAAGGGAGCACATGCAGAGGAGACAGCATCTGAAATGCTGAAGTACTGAATAGAGTCAAGCAAAACATTGGTCCGTACGGAGTCTTCAAGACCTCCTGACCACTGTAAAGAAAAGAAAGATGAAGTGTGCGGCTACATATCACGGTCACCAAGACTAGCCAAAATCATCACGACAGTAACCGCACAGAAAAAAAGAAAGAGAGCTAAGCAACGGAAAAGATGAAAGTATGATATCAGAGAATGGACAGGCATGGCACTAAGTGAAACATTAAGAACAGAAAATGGGAACAGAAGATGGGATTGTTGAGAACGTGACAAAACGGTTTACCACTTGAGGTTGGTATTGCTTGACTCTCCCAAATACATGGTCATGGGCAAGGCTGCCGCGATACTGACGATGTACATGACAAGACACAGTCTGTCCAGTACCTGAGCCAGCAGGGTGTAGTCGGACACCACCTCCTCGTTCCTAATGGCCTTGGTCAGCTCCTCTGTCTGGTTGTTAACCGCCCTGGTCAACTCCTTCACAATGGAGGTCAGCTGACGAAGGCGGGAGGAACCGGTGGTCTCCTCCAGACCTGTTGGAGGCGGTTTGGGCTGCCCGGCCCTCACTTTGTTACCGCCAAAGACCGCCGCCATGTCATCGCCTTGAAAGGCGTAGTTGGTCAGCTCGATGGCACTTGCACCCTTCACCTTCGTCAGGTCTCCCAACAGCATCAACCTTGACAACAAACATAAACAAATCGATGTCAATGCTTCTCACCGATGCCCATATAAATGCATAGTCATTTACTGAGTCTTACGTGGAGAGCTTAATTTTCAGATGATTTTATGTTGGATAAGATGAACTGAGAAAAAGATAGTCTACTAATATAAACAGGTTACTAATAACAGAGAACTAGAACATAATGCTGGTGATTTTTTTATTAGAAGAATAAAGCAAAACTAATGTGAAACTTTTTAGAAAAATATAATTTCAAAGAATCTGCAGATGAAGTAACGCATCAGATCATTGTGTGTTATAGTATACACAGATATTATGGAAGCCAAAAATGTCGAAACAAATAGTAGGTACTTTGAAATGTAGCGAAGGAAAATTATCTGAACCAACGGGGGCAGGCTTCCCTCCCGGTCGTGAAGAATGATGATGCCCATGGTGAAGAAGAGGAACAACCCCATCAGACCCATGCACACGATGATCAGCGAAGCTGTAACATAGTACATGGTAAACAGTTACCAGGATGCTGAAGGATTCATTTGAAAACAGCCTTTAGTTAAAACTATATTGAACAAATGGTTTTGAAAACATCACAGTCATATCAGTCATTATTTCGGTGCTCAAAATCCTACAATACCCTTCCACATCACATCAGGTCATCTGTGACATTCTCATTCAAAATACTCATCAAAGACAGACTGGAAACGGACACAAACATATCCTTACAGAACTGGTAGCAAATTGAAATTGATGTTGTAAATATGTATATATTGTGTAATGTTATGTGTATGTTTTCCAATGTAATGTGTATGTTATGAGACACCAGGAAGAATAGTGAAGTACACTTGTGTACTTCACTAATGGAGGTCTTTTTACCAATAAACCAATCTAATTTCACTCACCGAAAAAAGGTAAAAACCCCTTGACAGGAAGTACTTCTGTCACAAATACAAGAGACACGACCATGGAGAGTAGAATGGTCACTCCGAACGAGATCCGGTCTCCCCTGTCCAAGGGCATGAAGAAGGTGATGGTCATCAGCACCACCAGGATGACGCAGGGCCCAACTGTAGTGGCGATGTGGAACAGGGGGATCCTCTCCAGACGAACAGCAAAGCACGCTTCCCTGTTGTCTTTCGCGAAGGTCTTGTCTTTACGGTACCACTCACCCTCCGTTGTTGCGTTAGAAGAGGAGTTGCACGGATTGTATCCTATGCCTGATGCACGCCTTCCCCCTTGGCATTCTATGTACAACACATCGTTATAAAAATTGATTATAATCAATTGTATTCATTGTCATAAAGACAATACGTACCAAGTATTAAAAAATTATATTCAATTAAAGGTTATTGACGACGCAGTTTGATCTACTGTTCAAGCAACATCCTCTAGTTACAAAATCTAGTCTCCTGCTATTTAATTATATTTTACCCATACTACAGTAGGTGTGAAATATATTGTTTTTCCTGATTTTTCTTCTGTTTCTCCTCCGAATCTTCAAATCGACTCATCTCTGTCATTTGGGGGCCAAATGACATGGAATTCGACCCAAGGGTAAAGTGTGTAAATAGCCCCGGATTTTTTTTCTGAAAAAAATATTTAGCTTTAGAATGAGTTTATGAGTTTTTTTTGCCCTTTTCAGACCAAAAATGTATATTTTGGCCTTTTGTGCCCTGGTATCACAACCAAATGACCTGCAATTGGGTATATAATATATAGGTGCCTTGGACATTTGCCCATTGGAAGTCATTGACACTTGTGGCATGCATTTTTTTCCAAAATAACCAATTCGGCGATTTCTTTACCAAAAATAAACATTTTTTTATCCTGTGCTTAAAATTACACCCGAATGACCTGTACTTTGCGATAGGCATGCCTTGGACATATGCGAACTGGACATTACATTACTTCCAAAAAGCGATTTTGAGTCATCCTTTTAACCAAAAATATACATTTCTGGCTCCTGTGCCCTAGCATTACAACCAAATGACCTTAAAGTTGGTATATGAAATTTAAAAAAAAAACACGAAAGAGATTGACATAAACAGCAGTTAAGAAGACTTACTAATTGTGTGATTGGTCGCTGTTGTTAAAAAGAAACAAACGTGACATTCCATGATGTCAGCCGGAAAGAGGAAGGGGTGTGCATCACACACGGTGGTGGTCAGGGTTTCCACGCTCCATTCTACCACGCCATCGTTGCTCAATCCTACCGGTACATCCCTCTGTAGTTCTTTGTAGATCGGATCAGCACTGCGATGCAGACAACAAGTTTTGGTTATTATCTCCATGAAAAATGGAGATATAGTTTTGGGTGTGTCTGTGTGTCTGTGTGTTTGTGTTTCCGGATTTTTGTAGTCACTCAGCATAACTCAAGAGCCGCTGGATGGATTACGACGATATTTAGTATGTGGGTAGGTGTTGGTAAGACAAAGGTCAATGTGGAGTTTGGGCCATCTGGTATGTGACCTTGATACTGCAGCAAAACCTCAATTTTTTTAATCTTTTGACCTGGACGTGCTATGGTCTTGATTTTTTGGTGGCATAGCTTGCGATACGTGGAAGTGTATGTGGTGTATATGTTTGAGCACCCTAGCAGCTTGCTCTGGAACTGCAGGGGCGTTTTTGTCAAAATCTTCTAAGGAGATTAACTGAACAAAGGAACGACGAATTATATTTGATATGCAGGTACGTTAGACTGAGATGTACATAATGAAGTGCAAATTATGCACATTGAGATTAAATTTGCAGAATCAATGAGGGAAATGTCTATTTGCAGTGTTTTCATTATAGGACTCAAATATATGTAACATATGTAGTTTATGGCAGGTGGAACATTAACAGATACCAATTATGCAAATACATTTCTAATTTGCATAATTAATGCAAAAGTGCCATAATTCATCTAAGTGATATATGGTTCGACTGTCAATATTGTGACATGTGTAAGTTAGTTAAAGGTCTACATGACCAGGCGTATATATATATTTTGCGTTGAAATGGTGGCTTCTTGTGTTAGCACATAACATTATAGTGTACAAGACTGGAATAACGTAGAAACACACTATGTTTGACTATCGGTTTGGTTAGTAAAAGAAATCTTCATCCATTTTTTTCATGGGCGACATTTTAATCATGAATTCACTACTTAAAAGTGGGTTAATTAAAGAAGAGACAACATACTTTTTCTTAAGAGTCAATGTTGGAGTCCAAATTTCGTTGTCCCGAACGCTGAGTGTATCGATGTCATCGTAGTATTCCGGATCCCAACTCAGTCGGCTGTCTTGCCATGTCTACGAAAAAGAACCTTTTATTGTGAAAAATGTCGATGAAAAATGCTGTTATCAATTAGCGTCTCGAGGCCAAATGACGTCACAATAATATTCCCTTATAACTATGCCAACACAGGGCTTCTTTGATAACTGTGCCAACTTACCATATCGATGACGACAGAAGCAACAAGTTGTTCCTTCTTTTCATCCTGAAATAAAAGATACAGCATGAATCAAGATGTATCTTTGCTCCCATAATTAATGTCATAATGGAAACCAGACTTTGCAAGAGATAAACATACTTACCAATTCTACTATTAGGTCCACAGCGCCTTTGAAGTTGATGGTGACATTCACGGGTGGCAGAGTCTCAGTGTACGTCTCCAGTAGCTCCTCTCGCAGCCTTTGCCAATGGTTTTCTACAGGAGGATGTGTGTGTAAAACTCATACTGATGAAGATAATCAATGGGAGGAAACTTGTAAATTTTAGATTGATCATGACATTGTTTTGTGCCCATATGTTGTCTAAAAGAATGGATTTTTAAGATGGTGTAATAGTTCTCATTCCAGCATGGTAGATCTTGCAGAATTTACAAAAATTATTCGAAACAGCATTGACTTTGGACGAAATCGTTTGTAGTCTGCGGCAAGTGAAGTTAATTTTTCGGGTCTGCATGTTTCTGTACCATTTAAACGTTAACCTACCAATATTATTCTGCAGACGTGCAGTACTCTCAAAGCAGAGGAGTGGTTCTGGCTGGTTTTTGATGTGATTTTAGGCGTTTTTGTCGGGCTGTCTACTTTGTCCTTTTTTAAATCTCTAAACCACACAGGTTTATTAGGCATTGATCGTTCCGTCTGCCGGCAGAGGTGTGGTTTAGAGAAAAAAAAAACATGACAAAGTAGACAGCCCGACAAAAAAGCCTAAAAACATGTCAAAAACCAGCCGGAACCGCTCCTCTGCTTGGAGAGTAGCGTGCAGCAAATACAGGAGGCCCTGCATGGGGGGGTCCCGACAACGCTCTACGCTAAATTCGGAGGGCCGGCTACGTACTTCATAAAGCCTCCCTACGCTCTACGCTAAATTCAGAAAAGCCCCCCTACGCTCTACGCTAAATTATGGAGTGCTCGGCAACGCTCTACGTAAAATTAAAACGGCCGATTACGCTCTACGTAAAAGGGGCATACAGGCTCTCATACAGTTGTAGGCTTTACTAACATTGTGTGCAATTCACCTGTTGCAAAAAGATGACGCTCTTAACAATTACCTGAGCAACTGGGCTTATCAAATTCCCATCTGCCTCCTTCGATGCACCTCACTTCCCCATTGTACCCGGACTTAAGTGTGTACCCTTCGTTGCACGTGTAAGTGACCCTCTCTCCTACGTAGAAGACCCTCTTGTTTGGACTTCTAATGCCATAGTTTGGAGGACCTCTGTCCCAGCAGATTTCGGCATCTGGTGCAGTAAGATGTAACAGTTAGTGGTAAGATCATCATCCAACTAGCACACTTAAAATGTATATGGTCAAAAAAGAAAATGATGAACGGTTCGGGTAAGCAAAGCATAATAAGTATAATTCGCAATGTTTGTCTTTAAATGTAATTAGCTGTGCATTGCATAATCAACAAAATCAACAAGAAATAAAATCATATATCTCCTTGCACAACTTACCACACGGAACGACGTCACAATCCTGCTGCCTATCGTCTTGGTCCAAACAAAATGGCCGGTTGAGACCGGTAGGGTTGCGACAGTAGTTGTTATCCAGGTTAGCCCAGGGGTACTTTTTCAGGTAGTAACCATCTTCCGCAGTTGTCCACTCAACACAAACTGCCCCAGTTGCAGTTTTACTCCATGTACCACGGTAGTTCATGCCATTGCCATGGTAGCAAACTGAGGAAGATAAAAGAACAAATAAGGTGATGGTATACATGTACAAAATTATGCTAAATAAATAAATAAATAGATAAAAATTATGCTTCTCTGATAAGTGTCATGAATTCCGTTGGCGTGTCGAAATTAAACTAACGTTATAACTATGACAGTTGTTACTATAAAGTGAAATGGACCGAGGATCTTAGATACTATTTCCAGTGGAAAAACAAAAACAAATGAAGTCTTTCGTTTCACCTTCTTTTCCCTTAATGGATGAATACTGATTCCAGCAACCATCTTTGGATGATGGAAACAAGTCACATGGAGGCAGCAGGCGTTTTATCCAGCCATCAGCCTCGTTGAGCACCTCCTCACACCACGAGCGGCATGGTGCCAGCTGTGTACCACTAAGAAACATATAAGCAGATTTAGTACCGACAGGTTAAAGTTCAGTAGTTACCTTCGCCAAGAAGGTTATGTTTTACCGAGCGAGGTTCTGTGTGCGTTTGTAGGTGAACACGATGTAAATGAGAAATAGAGGGATATTGATAGATGAAAGTTATACAAATGACGACCTAATTTGCATAACCAATAAGAATATAAAGTAATGCCACATTGGTGAATAACTGGAATTTTACACGTGTGGCATTTGAAAGTTGTGTGAAGGTGAATATGGTGGAATATATATTATGTAAACTATAAAAAAAAGCATTGCCGTAACGTTTTTTTCCCACTCACTTGCATGAGTCTGCGCTAGTTGCAGTTGGAGACGAAAGGCAGTGAGTCTCGTTTCCTTCAGAGACATTGCATTGCGGAAAAATGACCGCCGAGGCAAATTTCCTTAACTCTAGGTGGTGCTCTCCAGGGATGCTGTACGAGCTGTCGAGAAGCTCCACGGCAGAGGAGTTTTGGATCTCCCCAAACGTCTTCTGGCCCAGCTGATTTGGTAACATTGTCAGTCTACTGTCGAGTTCAAAACCCTCAGGCATTGGCAGGCACACTGAAAAGTTTTAAAAAGAATAGTTTAGTTCTGCGCTTACGATATTGAGAAAAAGACAAGCATTTGGAACCGTAGATAACTGCAGCATAGAAAGGAGATAAATTAGCAGATATCAGGCGTTTGTTTTGTTTGAGAAGATAGACAGGAGACAGGAGTATTTCTATAGTCTTGGAGATTTGGACTTAAGTCTCTCTTAACTTTCATTTCTTTCTTGACTTATGTTGAAAGAATTATCAATTCATGAGCTCATAATGAATGAATGAAGACCTTTATTGCACATTTCTGCCACACTTGGCTAAGTACAGGTCACAACAAAACAAAACAACAAGTACAGTTAACGGATACAAAAAGAATATGACTATCATTAGATAAATTCTACTTCTCCTCGCTTTTCGGTTATAGTAGATATAAAAGAACAGACGTGTTTTTTAATGGGAGGTTTGTCTACTCGCATTAGGAATATGAATTTTTGTACAGTGCGTAAATGTGTGAAGTAGGGAAAAACGTTTTCTACAAGCTTATACAGTTCATTTCTTTCTTTGGTATATAATCTACATTCTACCACAAAATGACATTCGTTTTCTATTCTATTAAAATTACAATGTTTACATAATCGTTGTTCTAGAGGAGTGCGGGTATGTCTTCCCGTTTCAATATGTAGTTTGTGGCAGCTGATTCTTAGTCTTGTGACTGCATTCCTGACCCTCATATTTGCATTACTTAGATATTTTTCTTCATTATAAGTTGTTTTAAATAATCTATATGATCTTAACTTATTTTTGGCAGCCCCACCTTTGCTGTCGTTATGTATTTCTTTTAGAAACATGTACAATGTACAGTCAAGCTTATTTATAGGGACCACCTGTATAATTTGCCCTGTTTTCTTCTAGTCCCTCTGAGTGGTCACTTCAAACAAGCTTGACCGTGCAGTGTACTTTATGAAATCATGGATTCACAATTGCTTCAACATTTTCATAACACGAGTCTTTACAAATAACGCAGGTTTATCAATCTAGTACAATGTTTATTTCTTTCACGATGATCTAACACTGCCCTTTTTGATAAGAAATACCCGGCTGGTGTTAAGCTATCAGTGCTATTTAAGTTGGAAGGATATGATGTCTACTTGGACTACAACTCAACGAGCAACTGCAAAGTGTATGCACAGCATGACCTCTACCCTGGGAGCCCAGACTAGGACGGGGCCGCTAGCGATTTTCTTCGGTGGTCCAAGACAGTCAGCCCGCCCGATCTTAATCAACGCTCCGTGGAGTTGTAGCCCGGGGGGAGTAGGGCCGGTCATCTCTCGGGCTAGAACTCCCCCGTGCGCTAATTATGGTATCGGCGGGCTTGGAGCTCTGGGCCGCCGAAGGAATTGGCTAGAAGGAACCGGCTAAAAGGAACCGGCTAAAAGGCCCGATAAATAGTCTGGATCCCAGGGTACATGACCTCATGACAGTGACTCACCACAACCCTCCTCATCACTCCCGTCCGTACAGTTCATGACCCCATCACAACGATTCCACGATAGGATACATGCGCGTCCGTGTCCACAGCGGAAGTATCCCAGAGAGCAGCTGATCCCTATGTGAATGTAAAAAGTTTACAAATGGAGTTCATTAGAATTTTGAAGTAATCTGATATTTGTTCTGAAGAAAACGATCATAGCATACGTACAACAATCACGCAACGATCCACAGAGAAACACTAACCTATACTAAGTGTTAGCTGCCATATGAAATGATGAGTGATACACATAAAGAGTGTGTTTTGATAAAACAGTCTTTAAGCATGTGGTCTAATTCTTCTACCAGGGCAGTGAAGGAACTCTAATCTAGTAGAAGAAAAACGTACATTTACAATGCATTTACAATCTTATGTCTAACAGTTACTGATCTTAAGCGTGCAAATGCCATGTGATCTATTGCATCGTCATCCCAGTCCGAAATGGACAAATCGCGCCTGGGCACATATTCCTCGATATATACCAAACAATGAAAGTTAGGCAAGGACGTTGACTATTAACGATGGGGCAAAGTCAATTTGAGCATGAGTTGGATTCATGTCTTAAAGCTTCGAATGGGTTTAGTAACTCACTTGTATATAAGGACAGTTAAACAGGAAATTTCAACCCTGACCAATGATGTTAATTTTACCTCGATGTTTACAAGTTGGTGTAGCATCACTCCATGTCCCGTTCGACTGGCAGGTTATATTGGCAGTCCCCAACAGCTGGTACCCGTCCACACAGGTGTACCTGACTGTCTGTCCTGATGCAAAGTTGTCGTTGTTATCCCTGGTCCCATTGGAAGGCATACCTGGATCCCAGCACTGGCCTGGGGTACTGCCTGAGAAACAAAACGATGCAAAGTTATAAATCTCCTTCCCCACAGTTATTGTTTCATCATTTCTTCACCCTCCTCAGCAGGCCCGACTAGCTCTGTACGTTACCTCCCGCATCGGCCCTGCTATTCTAAGCGCTCATTCTGGCTCCTGGCGACGTTACCATCAAAAGCCTTTCCGCTTTTTTGTGGCAATCAAAGGATTGCCACAGGCTCGTTTAGTCGAAATCCGCAAAGGTAGCTGGGAAGCTATCAGTCAATCAGGTTACGT
The DNA here is from genome assembly GCA_035149815.1 of Branchiostoma lanceolatum. Classification (NCBI taxonomy): domain Eukaryota; kingdom Metazoa; phylum Chordata; class Leptocardii; order Amphioxiformes; family Branchiostomatidae; genus Branchiostoma; species Branchiostoma lanceolatum. The sequence continues at coordinate 4,198,552 of CM068882.1, forward strand.
CTCACTACTTTGGGTTTAGAACAAAATAACGGCTGTTTGTGCCAAATAAGGCTAAGTCATTAATTATTCATGAGCAACCGTCAGTTACGTCGCCGGGAACCAGAAAGAACGCTTAGAATAGCAGGGCCGATGCGGGAGGTAACGCGTAGAGCGAGTCGGGCCTGCTGAGGAGGGTGCATTTCTTTAAATAGCATACAAAGTCAGGAGACAGAGCCCCTTCCCCAAAAATTTATACTGACAGCATTGACAGCACACAAAATGATAACATGCTTACTGTGAAAAGTGCAATCTAAGACCTTACTTATGTAGGAGAACTGGAACCCCCGACGCGTTCCATCGCCGCTAGATGTAAACCTCAGGAACATGATGTTAGATGTACTGGTGACGGGGCTGACTGACGGTTGGCCTGTTAACCTGGAAAGGAAGAAATAAACAAGGTTAGAAACGCAAAATATCCTAACATTTCCCGGATTCAGGTCTGTTATTTTTTCCATTCCGTCATTCAGAATTAATGGAAGTTTTCAGAAAGGCAGCTTGTATATCACATAATGATTGGTCATCACAATATCCATAGTTGCACCATAAAAAGCTGAGAGCTTTATCAGTATATGTCTTATATGATTACATGTATATGTTTAGAACATGATACTGTAAATGCATTTAGGTTTGCGTGGTTTTAATTTTGCACTAAGGGGAAAATGGTGTGTTCGCGGTGGTTGTGCGTTCGCGGCAGCGCTACAGTCACAAACTGCTACAGTATTGGACAAAATGTTCGCGGTGAAACGGTCGCCGCGAAAACCGCAAACATAAAACCACCGCGAAAATTTCTGCATTTACAGTACCGTTGTAACTCTGCAGCACTATCACTTGCTCCATCGTAGATGGTCAGAACGTCATGACCGTTCTCAGTGTCGAAACTGTCGAACGAAAGTCGAATGATGCTTCCTTCTGGTACAGTGATCGACCACTCGCAGTTCTCATTGTTGCCATAGTTACTGGGATAGTTCGGTGACGTCACAGGGCCTCCTGAGGGTGCCGTCAGGTTACCTCCACATCCAGTCGCGCTGGCTCCTGAGGAATGAGAAATACCATCATCAGGGCAAGTAATGTCACGTCACTTTGTGAAAGGATAGCCTGGAATCCAGACCTATTATATAGCTCCCGAGTCTCTCTCCGCAAATCTCCGCGGAGAGAGACTCGGGAGCTATAATAGGTCTGGATTCCAGGCTAGTGAAGGGAGGCCATGGGCCACAGACAGGTTATTGACGCAGGCGCAGAATCCCCACTTTTAGCCTATGGTTTGGTTTGGTACTCACTCACTCACTCACTCAGGTCCGCTTGCTCCCAAGGGGAGCGTGGCGCCTCGGCAAACCCTTCTCCAGGCCGTCCTGTTCTGCGCTGTCACCCAGGCAGTGGCGATGGTGTGGCCGACTGCCTGCAGGTCTCTGTTGACTTGGTCGGTCCAAGTCCGTCTGGGCCTCCCTCTGGGCCGAGCCCAGGTGGGTAGGGGGGGTTCCTTCAGTAGGGAGGTGGGCTCCAGTGGTGGCTCTGCCCTGATGAGGTGTCCAAGGAGACGGAGACGGGCAGATCGAAGTTTGCCCGACAGTGGTGGTTGGTTCGACCTCTCACGTAGGATGTCGTTGGAGATGTGGTCGTACCACCTGATTCCCAGGATCCTCCTCTGGCACTTGGTGTCGAAGGCATCAAGGCGGCACTCCTGGGCAGCAGTTAGGGTCCATGTCTCCCCGCCGTAGGTAAGGATGGGCAGGACCAAGCTGTTGTACAGCCTGATTTTGGTTTGAGGAGAAATCCTTCTGCTGCACCACACTCGGTCCAGGTTGGCCATGGCTGAGGACGCACGACCGATGCGGAGGTTGATGTCGACGTCGCACTTGCAGTCGGACGTTATGGTCCCTCCAAGATAGCAGAACCTGTCGACTGGTTCCACACGGTGCGTGTTGATCACCAAGGCAGCTGGGGGGGCCTCGTAGTCACTGAGAGACTGTACCTTCGTCTTCTCCCAGCTGACCATCAGGCCGAGAGGTTGTGTTTCCCTGTCCATGACCTCTAGGGCAAGCTGGAGCACATCTAGGAGTTCGGCTAGGATTGCCACGTCGTCGGCATAGTCCAGGTCAGTGATGGTGATGTCGCCGAAGCTAGCACCACAGTCGCACTGGGCCACAGTTCTTCCCATGACGTAGTCAATGGCTGTGTTGAAGACTGTCGGGGCTAGTACACAACCCTGGCGGACGCCACTGTTGATGGTGAAGCTGTCTGACATCTTCCCATTCACTCTCACGCAGGAGGAGGTGTCGGAGTAGAGGAGTGAGAGCAGCTTGATCAGCTTGGCCGATTTGGTACCCTTGGTAAAATTAGCTATAAAGGGCTTTAATATGGGATACCTGGATGCTGCAGGTAAGGGTTTTTACCTTGTGTTGTGTTGAAAAATTGACTTTCCGCCATGTTTGTGGTGTCCGTAGGTTGTAGAAGTTTGTTACCAAAAGATGTTATGTGGATTTGCTCAGTTGATGTTTATTGTGGTGCCTCCGTGTGTCCATACATAAGGCTTCCGAGCTGTTGAACTTTTTCATATTCTTGCTGTATCTATTCTCATTGTTATCATTTACCTTTTGTATAATTATTAGTGGTAGTAGTTGCACTTTAGGTTTTCCTTATATTTCTTCGTTCATTTCATTCTATGTTTTGTAAGGCCTTCCCGGCCTTGAAGAGAAATTTCAATAGGACCGTCTGTGGCTAAAGTTTTGCGACAAACAGAGGAGACAACATAGCACAAGGTCCCTTGCCTTGGCTTCTGCACACACAGAATCAGTTACCTATGTTCATTTGTGCCCCATGACAACCCAGCGTCATGTATTGACATCATCGCCACTAATATGATCACTTCTTTTGTTCCCTACCTATCGCGGTATCAAATTGAAATATGAATAAATAATGTCGTTCTGTACAACACACTGATGGCTGTCATATGACTACTCGTCAGCTTGTATTGAAACCCAACATTGAATTCAGTAAATAAAGATGTATTTGTGGTGGTGTTTATTTTCTCATATCACATATCAAAGGATGTAACTGTACGACACTAGATGACAAGGCGGATCTATGTTTGTATCTTTACAAATCTACAACATTAGATACTACACGAATTTTAAAGCTTATGTAATATCTTAGGATAAATACTGTGTTATCTTGTCAGATGGGCCACAACCCAAAACCTCAAGATTGCTATAAATCCGTAGAAAAATTCCCCATTCAGATCTAAACAAATGTCTACATATGTGTGACGAGCAAGGGGGAAAACGTACATTTCATAAAGTTACTGGACAAAAAAGGTTACTGCAAAATGGAAACGCACTTGCAGCAAATAAAGAGAGGGTGAGTCACGAAGCCCGCTACATCTTCATCACCGAACCAGTGCATTTTAAGACCTTAATATTAACCAGGCGAACGAACACTATTTATGGATGTACCCAGATCGCCAAACAACGTAATGCAAAACTGTTAAGATATGAACGACAAACCGGCTAGCTTATGCTAGGGTCACATTTCCAATCCGGGGCCGGCCGGGCAGTCCTTGGGAACGAAAAATATGATATAAAAGACAACAAAAACACAAAACTTACCCAAAATTATTTAAAAGCATAGCTTGTGCAAATGTATTGACATTAACTTTGATTTTTCGTTTCCGCAAACAGCCCGGCCGGGCCCCGGTTAGGAAATGTGACCCTAGCATGATTGAGGGGTTGACCGTTCCCCCAAGACGCACAGTCTCGACCAGTCCCAGAAATTATGAATCAACAGTACCTTTCTAAAGTTTAAAAAATGCTTTTGGATAGACAAGTTAAGGACGACGTCGCACTGCATTCACATTTTTATAACCTATTTTTATAACCTTGTCACATGACAAGCCAGGATATGGTCATGTAACAAGGGTCGTATATATGGCGTAACGGCAGGGTGTTCGGCCCAGAACCCAGTGGTTCCTCGGTCGAATCCCCTGACGCCACCGATATTGTGCCCTTGGGAAAGGCACTTTATACGGGTAAGTTTCCCCACTCCACCAAGTTGAAAAACGGGTTATTTTTCTCTGTACGCGGCATGGTTAAAATAGGTTATAAAAATGTGAATGCAGTGCGACGTCGTCCTTAACTTGTCTATCCAAAAGCATTTTTTTTTTAAATTCTAGAAAGGTACTGTTGATTCATAATTTCTGGCACTGGCCGAGACTGTGCGTCTTGAGGGAACAGTCAACCCCTGAACTGAACACACTAGCTGTATTCCTCAAAAAGTTTCAAACGTTTTAAGAAAGTGCCTCGAGCGCCCTTAACACAGTGCTAGCAATCGCGACATGTCTATAGAATTCCCCATTTCAGCCATAGTCCTATTTTTAACTCCAAAGCTTTATATATCTCGACCCGTCTGTCTACAAACCTACAAATAGGCACAGGCCATAGCACCCTACCTGTGGCAAACACCAGCCAGCAGATGATTGCAGCCGAGAGAAGTTGCCCTCCCATCTCGCCACACCCGCGCCCGGCTGGGCGGATGCTTGGTCGGTTTCCGCCGATAGTCTTGTGGCGACGTTACCTTGAATGTGGAGTTACGGAATGTTGTATATTCCGTAGAAATCTACTTCACACGGTCGCACTCTTCTCGTGTGTTACTTCAATCTAACTGGACTGTTGACATGAAATTCGTCCCGTGGAAAGTAGTCTGGCAAAAGATACGAAAACCACAGAAAACTGCGTAACTGGGCGAAGGACTGATATGGATGTACAATACTGCTGTTCCAAACACGGGCGGTGAAATGGCATAACATCACATCGTCATGTATTGGCATCTTCGCCATTATTATAATTGTTTCTTTTGTTCCCTACCCATCCAACGGTATCAAATTAAAACATGAATAAATAATGTCGGTCGGTCCCAAACACTAACGGCTGTCATATTACACATGGTCGTCCCTCTCGTAAGTTACTTCAATCTAACAGGACTGTTGAAAGATATAAAATTCGTCCCGTGGAAAGTAGTCTGGCGAAAGTTGGGAAAACCACAGAATACTGCGTGACTGGACGAAGGACTGATATGAATATACAATACTATTGTTCCAAACACGAGTGCGGTGAAATGGCACAACAACCCAGCGTCATGTATTGCCATCTTCGCCACTAATATGATTGCTTCTTTTGTTCATGTACTCCTTACCTATCTAACGGTATCAAATTAAAACATGAATAAATAATGTCGCTCTGCACAACACACTGACGTCTGTCATATGACTACTCGTCATCTTGTCTTGAAACCCAACTGTTGTTCCAAAGAAGGGCGCAGTGAAATGGCATAATAACTTAGCGTCATGTATTGACATCTTCGCCACTAATATGATGTCTTTTTTGTTCCCTACCCATCCAACGGTATCAAATTAAAACATGAATAAATAATGTCGTTCTGCACAACACACTGATGGCTGTCATATGACTACTCGTCAGCTTGTCTTGAAGTTAAAACACAATATTAATTTCAGTAAATAAAGATGTATTTGAGGTGGTGTTAATCTTCTCATAGCACATATCAAAGAATGTAAAAATGACACACATACGACACTAGATGACGAGGAGGATCTATGTTAAACTTTGTGTCTTTAACAAATCTATAACATTAGCTAGATAATACATGGATGGGTGAAATCTCGCGAAATCTCGCGAGACTATATGATGCATATCACGACGTCAGTACTGTAAGTTTAGTGTTCCACAACAAACGTACAAAGTCCATGAATTTGTCATGAATTTGTCATGAATTTGTCATGAATTTGTCATTAATTTGTCATGAACGTTCATGAATTTTCATGAATTTTCATGACTTTTCATGACTTTTTATGAATTTTCATGAATTTTCATTAATTTTCATGAATTTTCATGAATTTTCATGAATTTTCATGAATTTTCAGGATTTTCATGAATTTTCATAAATTTTCATGAATTTTCATGAATTTTCATGAACGTTCATGAAAATTCATGGATTTTCATGGATTTTCATGAATTTCATGAATTTTCATGAATTTTCATGAATTTTCATGAATTTGTCATGAACGTTCATGAATTTTCATGAATTTTCATGAATTTTCATGAATTTTCATGAATTTTCATGAACGTTCATGAATTTTCATGAATTTTCATGAATTTTCATGAATTTCATGAATTTTCATGAATTTTCATGAATTTTCATGAATTTTCATGAATTTCATGAATTTCATGAATTTCATGAAAATCATAGATATTCATGAACGTTCATAAATATTCATGAATGTTCATGATTTTTCAGGAATGTTCATGAACGTTCATGAATATTCATGAATTTTCATGAATTTCATGAATTTTCATGAATGTTCATGAATGTTCATGAATGTTCATGAACGTTCATGAACGTTCATGAATATTCATGAATTTTCATGAACGTTCATGAAAATTCATGAACGTTCATGAATATTTATGAATTTTCATGAACGTTCATGAATATCTATGATTTTCATGAACATTCATGAAAATTCATGAAATTCATGAAAATTCATGAAAATTCATGAAAATTCATGAAAATTATATATTAATATTCATGAATGTTCATGAACGTTCATGAATATTCATGAATTTTCATGAAAATTTATAGATATTCATGAACGTTCATAAATATTCATGAATGTTCATAATTTTTCAGGAATGTTCATGAACGTTCATGAATATTCATGAATTTTCATAAACGTTCATGAATATCCATGAATGTTGATGAATTTTTTAGGAATTTTCATGAACGTTCATGAATTTTCATGAATTTTCATGAACGTTCATGAATATTCAGGAAAAATTATGAATGTTCATGAATGTTCATGAATATTAAGGAACCATGCTCTTGAGCCTGACCTTTTGTCATGTAAGTGAGTATTTTATTGAAATATAAATCTTCCTTATTGATTGTGCACATTATGCAACCATGTTGTTCGTCTTCATCAAAGTCCCTTACAGGTAGAAATTTATGAGAATTCATTCGTCCCTTTTTGACTTATCCAACTAAATAAAACAACTTATCCTTCCTTGTTCGAAACGTAAAGACCAAGTTAAGGTTAACATTCTGCATTTGCTCGCAAATGTTGTCCCTCTAGTTAGGCCACAGCAAGTAATTTCTATGGATGACATCAGCGCGCTCATTAATTTTCACCTGATTTCGAAATAAAAAACAAGAAATTTCATTGCCCTTCGACGGTGGTCAACATGCCAAAAATGGGCAAATGTGTCGTAAACGTTGATAGTCTAAGGTGTTTCATTGCATATGAATACCCAGTGAAGTTCCTGCCCATGATGGTATGACCAAGGAGGTTTTATATATCTATATAAAACCTCCTTGGTATGACAAGCTGTTTTCTGCGTTTGTTCTACTTAATTGAGCTGTGTACACATCTTCAAGAACAGTTTAATGTTGACAGTCTAAGGTGTTTCGTTGCATATGAATACGCAGTGTGGTTCCTGCCCATGATCGTATGATAACAAGCTGTTTTCTGCATTTGTTCTAGCAAGGACATATAAATAATGGGGGGGGGGTCTAGTTAATTGAACTGTATATACAAGGTGATTCATCGCATATGAATACCCATTGTAGTTGGCTCAGATTATGGTACAACAAGCTCTTTTCTGCATTTGTTGTAGTTAGTCTATTGAGATGTATACACATCTACAAGGACTTGTTTACTGTTTAATCAAGGAGGTTTTATATTATATATGAAACCTCATTGGTTGAATACAGGAATAAAAGACCTGTTGGTCATGATATCATATTTCGTCGCCTCAATTCTTGTTTAACAAGACTTATGATCTAAAAATGTGAAAATATAGGAACTTTTTTTTGGGGGGCCCGCCTTTTGTTTTTTTCGCCCTATCTCATTAATTTTGGAGTCTGCGGAGGATGTCATCCATAAAATTTACTTGCTGTGGCCTTAGGTGGCGTTTCTGTAGGCTAAAGATGGTTTATTCTGGACGAGATTGAGCCTTTGCGGATAGAAATCCGCCGTCTTTTAAAAAGTGACCGTTTCCATGGCAACCGGTGACCACCAGTTAACCCAAAACTTACCCATTTTTCTACAATTGGACCAAGGCCTTACCACCACCCAAAATTTTAAAAAAATCGACATTTTGTCCTTTGCTACAAGGTATAATTACAGACAGACCCTCTTAAAATTACCCATGATGCATTGCGATATTTGCGGCGATTCGATACCATGGCCGTTGGGTATAATTCTTAAAACCCTTATAACTCCTGATATTTTTGACGGATTTTGTTGGTTCAAAGCCCAAAATGCAGAAAATGATATGGCCTATCAACATAATGTATTACACAAGACCCCATAGGTGGTCCAAATAAATGCCTGATTTTGGAAAGTAAACAATACATTTTTTTACACAAAATTACCCCAAAAAATGGACTTCAAAGACTCATAGCTTCTTATAGAGTTAAGATATCAACCAAAAACATACTATTTCGTGATTCCTGTGGTATCTTTTGCCTACAAACCGATTTTCACCGAAGATTATTGATGTTTGATATTTTGTCCCAGTCCTCTGAATTAAGTCCCAAAAATCGAGGTCCATTTTAATGACGTCACCATATCACGTGATAATTCCTAAAAAGCTGGACATTTGACATTGTTATCATGCATAATTATAAAGTAGAGGAATTAACCTTTTCAAAAAAGTAAGTCACCCTTTGGCCCTCTGTTTGGTACCAAATGGCTATTTTGAGGGACCTGGCCCATGGACTAATAAACAGAGGTCTTAAATGCAGATATGTGCTTAATTTCCTGGTTACACTTTTAATTTTTTTTACACTTAGAACATCAAGAATTTGGTAGCTTCCAACTTCGCTAAGCAATTCACGTCCACGGCTTCTCCTACTTATTGATTAATGTATAAAAGTGTAAAATCAAGACAGGGTACTTCACACATTTTTTCTAACATTCGAGGTATCTTGGCAATACAAGTTTTACTACTTCGACATGCCAGAGGCTCTAAGCGATAATTGATGCCGGTATGTCTCATGTTAGACCTTGACGATCGCCTTGCCGGTGTTTCTGCCAGTCAACACACCAATCAGAGCCTGGGGCGTGTGATCAAAGCCACTGGTCACGTGCTCCTTGTACTTGACCTTGCCCTGTTGGATTGAAGAATGAGGTTAAAGATTATGGTTTAATTATTGACCATTATCAGCTTCCTTTTTTGACATTGAAATAACCATTCATGCTAATAAAGACTAAAGAAAGTTTATAGTTATGCAATTTAGGACTAAGTTTTTTTTCTGAAACCTGCCAGAATCGAATCTAGAGCGCATGTTTTTGTGTTTTTTTTTTCGAAATGTGCCATTGGTTGCATAACGGAATTCACTATAGCCTGGAATCCATACCATCGGGGGCTCATCGATATCTCTACGGCACTGTGAGTGATCCCCGCCCGCCCAGACAGCTTAGTCCGCTCGGGGTGTGTTTACTGCCTTAGATTAGCGGCTGAGAAAGTAGGGTGGCAAGCGGAAGTAGTAGCAGCGGTAGGAAGGCTATCAGAAACGGTTCAATAAAGCAAACTGGACCCGGTAAAAAACCCTAATCCGACCCTTAGAGACTGGGACCAGGCTAGATTCACTATTGATGAGTTTAAACGAATTTGAACAGAAAACACGATGTCCTGCTTACCTCCCTGATCCATTTCACCACCTGTGTGATAGCCACGGGCCAGTGCTCCTGATACGCCGCGCCAGAGAACCCCTGCAGCTTCAACCCCTTCACGACGATAGCTTCAAAGATATGTTGACCTAAGGAAAAAAAGGAAAGGAAAGGGATCTCGAACCAGTTTAGCTCAAATGAACTCAATGAACAGATGAGCTAATCTTCCACTGGTCGTGACAGAGAAGACAGACGCTATGTACGGTATTTACAGGTTCATTGTACCGGGGAAATTCCCCTAGCTCTTTTCGACAAGCACAATGAACAGTGGACCACGGCTTAACGTCCCGTCCTAAGGACTGCGATCCTTTCCGGTAGCGTGCATGTCGGGTGAGCGACACAGCCGGGATCGAGCCCGGGGCTTCTAGTTCCAGAGGCAAGATTGCTAACCACTGGACTACGCACGCTACCGTAAGGGATAGAAAGACTCTTTATTGATACATGCCGCTTTGCAGTACTTTATCACTAGGACGTGTGACTAATATCTACAAATCATTTTTCTTTCATGTATATCGAATGCTAAGGACCATTCATGTGAAATTCATAATAACTCATTTCTTTTTCTTTTCCTTTAAGAATTATGTTGATACTCTTAGTGTGTCCTGCTAGCCAGAGGCAACGTTGATAAGACATATGTTTACTCTGATGTGTCAAAATCTGCATGAGCTGCATGAAAAGTAAACAATATTTACTAAGCAAAACATTTTCTTCATCGTGGATAAATATCTTCTTCCGTTTTCTTTTTTATCAGAAACCAAGCAACGTGGATATAAAGCATAAGCGACAATTCAAGCGAAGCGAACAATGCAAGAAAACACGTTTTCTTAACCTTTCGCCTCCGGGTTGTTGTAGGTTGAGATGCTCCCGCAGCACGCTACACGGCCCTGGGCCTTCATGTGGCTCTTCAGGACAGACACCGAAAAGTCACCCCCAACCTAGTAAACATGTTTCGATACTCAATTGGCATGTTCATCTCTAGATTTACAATAATTATCAAATTAATAGTTTTAGATATGATATTCACGAAGGAGTTGCAACTTGCAGTTGGACATTACATGCGTAACCAAATTGAATACAACAAACAAAAACATAATTGTACGGGTATATATGTAACTAAAAAAACAAAACAGAAGCAAAATTGTGTATCATGTATACTTAACATTAAACTTACATTGTCAAAATAACAGTCTATGCCTTCAGGCGCGGCAGTCTTGAGTTCTTCGTCCAGAGACTTAGTCTTGTAGTTGAAGACATAGTCAAAGCCAAGTTCACGGAGCCAATTGACCTTCTCGTCAGTTCCTGCACAGCCGATTACTTTACAGCCCTGAAAATACGCACAGGCGGAAAACATGGATTTTTGATAAGATATTTACAACCAAATATCATCACAATCCATCCAGGGCTTTAGAATTATGCCGGCAAAAATATCCGGAGCACAGGCAGACAAACACATACTGACATACCGAAAGCAATACCTCCATTTTCACGGAGGTAATTAGTCTAACACACTGTCTTAGGGAAAGACCTGACCTTGATCTTGCCAATTTGTCCCACCAAACTCCCGACAGCCCCCGCGGCGGCATTGACAAAGACAGTTTCTCCTGCTTTTGCCTGGCAGACGTCAAGGAGTCCGAAGTACGCCGTCATACTGAGAAAAACAAACAATGGATACATGTATGTATAAAAGAGAGAAGGAAGAGAGGAGGGATTAGAGAAGAAGAAGGATTAGAAGGACGAAAGAAAGAAAGACAAGAAAGAAGAGAGGGATGGGAAGTTAGAAAAATTGATTTAGAGAGAAAGGGAGTGATGAAGAACAATTGGAAATGGGGAGAGTGAAATAAATGATAAACCGAAGAAAGAAATGAAGTAAAACACTAGGCAAGAATGAAAAATCTTTGAATGATGGAATGGAAAAGTGAAAGTGGGAAGGAAGCAGGGGATGAGGAATGGAATGAGAGGATAAAAGAAAGATGGAAGGAGATGAGGAGGGAAGGAGGGAAGAAAGGAAGGACGGAAGGAAGGGACGATGGGTCATGAAGGGAGAGAGTGAGGAAGGGAGGTATGGATGAAGGAAGGAAGGATAAAAGGAAAAGAAGGGACGCCAAGTCGTGAATAATTCCTTACCCCGGCATACCGGTAACCCCCAGCAGGAGTCCAGTCGACAGGTCCTTCGGGAAATCCGCGGGAACCGTCCGAAGTTGTGCGGTGGGGAGGGGATGTTTCTCGTCCTCGTGTACGACACCGTGTGTGCGCCACCCGTACCCGGTCAAAACAGTGGCTCCCACAGGGTACCGTTTGCTTCTGGACTCGATCACTCTGTATAAGGCGGAACGCACCTTAGACTGGTCTACCGGTAGAATCGATGCCATCTGACAAGAAAACCATTCTATGCCCACACATAATTTCAGCAATAACATTTTTAATTGAGTTTGTAACGTTTAGGAATACTCCACCATGAGAGAAGTCTTAGAATAATATGACTTTATGGTCCATAACATTATATAATTATTGATTACGTCCTAACAAGATCGACGAAAGTTAAAATCTTAGGGACACACGTATCTAAAAAAAAATCTATATGGTTCTACGTGGCAAATGTGCCATATGTTGGCACATTGGCAACCAAATCCGTAGTGTGGGTACATTTTAGACAGCTTAGCCGTTAAGTGCCTTTTCCAAGAGCGTCGGGGCACGGTAAGCCTCAACTCCGAGATCTACGTTCTAACCGTGGCCATACACCGACGTCCCAAAAATACCTAAGGTACACAGGAAATTAAACACAAAGGTTTTAAAGTTAAAGAAAGTCGCGAAAGTCATGATAAGACATGTCGTGTTTCTTAAGACCTACCGTCCGACCACCTCCCCAAGCATCGTGTCTCCTTCCTTAATGAAACGGCCAAAGACCCTGTGTGTAAAAGAGAAAATACATATAAAACAGCAGTGTAAAATATCTTACGTTTTATCATTCAGTACCATTAAAGAAAATGTACTCACCGTGCTAAACAATTTGTAATTGTGCTTACCTCATATATGGATCTACTGAGATGAATAAGGTCTCACACAGAAGTTCTGAAAGGAGAAAATAGATGAAATAAGCTGTCACATAAGTGTAGCTAAGTGCAGTTTGTAATTGCTATAAAAAGAGATTGTATGTAGTGAAACTGTTGGCAATTTTTATCTTCGCCGAGTACTTGTACTCAGGGAAGATTATGTTTTCGGTTGAAAAATCTGTTAGGTGGGTCTGTATGTATGTCAGGAGCATAACTCAAGAAAGCTTCGATGAATCTTTATGATTTTTGGTAGGTGTGTAGTGGTTGTGCAAAGAAAGGTCAAGTTCGAAAATGGTTTACCTTGCGTTTTTCAACAGTACTGCAGCGGACATTGAATTTTTTGTGTTTGTATGTAGGCAAAAAAAGTGACGGAAACGTTGATGGATCTTCATGATTTTTTGCAGGTGTGTAGGTGTTGTAAAAACGGAGGTCAAGTTCAAAAATGGTTCCCCTGGCATTTTCCGTTGGTACTGCAGCGGGCTTTGTGTGGATCTGTATTTGTATGTCGCCAGCATAACTCGAGAAGCTGTTGATGGATCTGTATCATATTTAGTGGATGGGTAGGGTTTACAAAAAGGAAGGTCAAGTTCGATAATGGGCCTTCTAGCGGGTACTTAAAGTACTGCAGCGGAGCTTCGAAATTTTGGGGCATATTTTCTGAAAGCGCTATGGTCATGATTTTTGTGTGGTAGATAGTTCATGCTATAGGAAGTAAGTTGTGAAAGTTTGGGCCCCCCAGCGTCTTGTTTGGAACTGCAGTGGGTGTTTTTGTTTTGACCTTCGGACATGAATAACTTGAGAAGGGGTCGACAGATCGTCGTGACGTTTGGTATTCAGATAGCTCAGATGGTGCTTTACATAATAAACGACTAATTATGCGAATCAGGATATAATTGGCATAATTAGTAAGGAAAGTTTGATGCATTTCATATTGGGACCCTGAAACATGTGACGGTTTCCCCGAAAACAGGTCTTACAAACAGATGGCCTGGGAAAGTAGGTCAAATAAACAAATAGAGCACAGCACTGCTCTCCAAGCAGAGGTGTGGGTCCGGCTGTTTTTTTCACATGTTTAGTTTAGGCATGTTTGTCCAAAGCACGTTGGCGATATAACGAAAAGGGAACAAAATAGAAAGCCCGACAAAACACCTAAAAACACGTCAAAAACACGGCTCTGATTTTAATAGAGAGTATATTGCTCCAAAACTGCACCACTGCTAGGTACGGTAAAGTCACCTATGTCTTTCACAATGTGTATGACATGGAATAAAGATTTATTCTATTCTTATTCATATATATTGACTGCACCATTTCATCGTCACATTCAACTTACGACACTGCAATTTCAAACCTTTAAGGGCCCATAATTTCAACATACTCATTTTTTTCATGACCAGTTTTAAGAGGGCCTGCATGCCCTTTTTCGTAAGGCGTAATTCAGCCTTTTTCGTCTTCGTGATCCGTAGGCAGTCGCCCCAAACCAACGTAATTCGTAATCAGTACATAAGTCGTGACGCGTTATTGGTCGCTTTATTTCTACGTAAACCGTAACAGTTGCCTTTATGCAACGTAAAGCGTAATCCATAAATTGCTAGTAAAGCGTAGGCTGATTTCAAAATTTTCCATCCCACAAGCAAGCTCCTCCCATTATCATGTCCGCGTGTCACCCCCATGTCAGAGGTGACTCACAATTAGCTCCAGAGCGACCAGACAGGTTCTGCTTCATTTCATGCAAGAGTAATACCGCGGCGGTTCATCGCTAAGATATCTTTAGCATTGTCGTCCGACTTATGCCTCACATGTGGGAATACATTTACTGTACACATTCTAGATCTCTGAGGAATGTTTGCATTGCGACATGTATATACATGTGCTGCCATTGCTGCTAAATCACGGAAGACCAGAATAGTTGTCCACGCTTTCTGATAGGCTTTTTCGCACTGAATGCTACTTCTGGTTTTCAGTTGCCACACGTTATGTTCAAACAAACGGGTGGAAAAATACATATACGTGTCGAGGTGGGGTAGGAATGGGGTGAGGTAATTGGTTTGGTAGGTAATTGACGTGACCAGCTATCAATTACAGACACTGTCAGTGCATTTGTTAATTGTTATATCAATTTGGTTGAACGTTGCCGCACAAAATTAGTGTCTTTTACAAAAGCGCACGTCAGGATACCATGTTGTCATTGGCAAGGCCATGACATTGTGCAATGAGACCGTATTTCCTTCAAATACGTTGGAGTTGAGTTAGGGGAACTTCAATGTATGTGATAGCACAGGTCCCTCTATAACGTCACATTGTCATTTCTAAATACACGAAAATAGAAATTTCCACCATAAAAGTTCTTCATTCATAAGCAAGCTGTGGTGTTTATCGGGCTCAAATGTGGCCGCCCATTTCAGATGTGAGGTGAAAGTTCGTAGTACAATAGTGCTACGTATTAGAAGTTAACAAACCGGTTAGACTCCACGTGACAGAAGTGTCATGACCTCACGTGTGACCTCACGTTAGTCTAGACTTCTCCATTATCACTCATGCGTTTAATGTAAAGAACTAAATTAAGATACTTTTCAAGTCATCTCCAAGATTCCAAAATCACCAGCTTTGACGCAAGCTTAGAGTTCAGCCGCTAGGTGTGTGAGTTTTGACTCAGAATTAATGTTTAGAGTCGGGCGTAGACAGGCTGACGTTTAACATAATATTAGAGAAGTTCTGTTGATAAAAACGATACATTGTCATTGGAACACATTGTACTAAACACGCGCCCATTAGTTCAAAATTGTACCGGAAGCGAGCGCGAAATCGTGCTGCTGAAAGTTGACCTACAATTGACCCAAACAAAGTCCACTCTCAGACCACAGAAGAAGCATAGACACATTGGAATACGCCATTTTGTAATTCTTGCTTGCCATTTAATGACCTAATACCCGAAACACCTGTCGATGTGTGAGTCGTTTTGCATTTGTAGTCTGCAAATACGTCACGTACAACCGTTTGTAACTGACATTCTTCCTACTCTCACCTCCGTTCTTCAGTTCCGGTGTCTCCTCCTCTACGATCTGAAAATCGGTCACCTTCGGCAGTCCATCGAACTTGCCAGCGATGACGAACCTCTTAGCCCTCACCATAGTTAGACTTGACTTTGAAAGTTTCACCAATTTCGAGTACTTGTGAGCGTTCTCTTCTACATATGTACCGTGCTTTAACAGCGTTCGTGGCCGACCGTCGGTATGACTTTGCTAAAACAGCGGCGCATGCTCATATTACGTCTGTCAAAACATGGCTGCCTTTATTCCGTGCGGGTTGGTTTCAGGTGAAGGACTGCAGGTAAAAGTATATCTGGAGGCCATTTTGAATCGTTACCTTATTTGGACGCGATGGCTTCGGGTTTATAAACCGTTGACACCTCTTCTTGTTTGAATCCTTTATTACACGGATTCACCTGCCATCTTTGTGATTTTATAAAATCAGCACATAAATATATGTTTAATTTGTGTCAGAATCTCCTTCTTGGAATCTTATTGGCACCCCCATATGAGATAGTGTAATGGTTGTCAGCTGGCTCTCTAAAGCCGAGAAGGACCGATCGCCGAGAATTTTGGTTTGGTCAGCGTGTGTGTGTGTGTGTGTGTGTGTGTGTGTGTGTGTGTGTGTGTGCGCGTGTGTGTGTGTGTGTGTGCGCGCGTGTGTTTCTGTGTGTATGCGTGGTGTGTGTGTACGTGTGTGTGTGTGTGTGTGTGTATGTATGTGTGGTATGTGGGTAGGTCTTCTTGAGACCTCGAAATGATTAGATTTTGTGCCCTTAGCGGCTTCCTATGGTACTCCAGCGGAACTTCCGGGTTCGATATTTCGTGCTCTGGACATGATCTGGTCAGGATTTAGTAACGTTAGATGGCTCTTTGGAGGAGCAAACTTTGAAAGGGCATGACTTAAGAAGGAATAGACGGATCGTCATGACATTTGGTATGTAATATGTGGCATATGTGATGACAAGATGGCAGGCTTATCATCTGATATGTATGATTGATGAGGAAAATTTATTGTCCGATGCATCCATTATAGGACTCTAAAACACGTGACATATGCTACTGAGAACAAGAGGTATATATGATGATATCAATTATACAAATAAGGACCTAATTTGCATAGTTAATCACAAAATACTATAAGTCTATAGTGGTAATAGATGGGCATTTCATTCTTGCAGCCCTTGAAAATTAAGTAGACGTTGAAAATAACAGCCATCAAAGAAATATAGTATAGAATCATGATATTATAACTTAAGTCAAACTTTTCTAGCTTTTCGGCGCTGTCACAGGTAGAACATCATGCTTTCGTCAAGCTGGTGAAAAACGGACAACATCAGGTTGGTTCTCTGGTGTTTTTTTTCCAGAAATATCTTTGGTTGTTATTTCTAACATCCTCATTGTCATATCAAGTGCCACCAATAGGATGATGTTCAAATTACTTTCTTTACTGCATGAGATTTACAAACGTTTGGAGCCAGTCTATATGAATTGTCACTCTTTTGTCCACCAATCTTTGACTTAAATGATTTCTTTTTCCTTCAGCTTGCCATGTGGGCGGGGCAGATTTCTAACCCAGCAGCTGCCACTAGCAGCGGGTCGAACAGAGCAGTGCTGGAGTTGGAGCAAGGGGACCGAGTCTGGCTGGCTATCGGGTCTCCGAACAGCTATGCCTTACACAGTAATAGCAACCGCTATATTAGCTTTACAGGGGTTCTGTTGTACTCTACTTAAATGGTGTTGTACAGACTCCTACAACTTGTCTAAAGACAACGTTTTCTCAGTTATGACATAACTGATGGAGGATTGAACTGTGCTGTATAAATTTCAATAAACAGAATATCAATTTGTGGCATAGCAGCCTATTGACATAAAGCACAATCTGAGATACACCATATGAAGGCTGTTTCAATTCATGAGGTTTTTTTTCTTCAAATAATTAAATGATAGGGCAGAAGGTTTAATTTGACTGTTGTGTCGCTAATTTCTTGGGTGTTAGTATAATGCTATTCCAGCTAACACTTGGTTATACAGTATTCCTAACTATGAAAACAGCAACTTAAGAGGAGATTTTTATAATGAATTTGTTGCATGATTATTTCAATGTAAAATGATTATCATAATTATGATGATTGATAATCCCACATTTAGTAGAAGCTCCAGAGCCTGCCGTCTTTAACAACAAAGATATTCGCCAAATAGCAGCAACTGGATATGATTTTGGAAACTGTCAGACATTTCAACGAGACTTGTTCAGCACCAAGGATAGTGCTGTTAGTGTGGAAAGTGTTCAGCACTAGGGACAGTGTTGTTAGTGTGAGAAGTGTTCAGCACCAGGGACAGTGTTGTTAGTGTGGGAAGTGTTCAGCACCAGGGACAGTGTTGTATAGTGTAGAAAGTGTTCAGCACCAGGGACAATGTTGTTAGTGTGGAAAGTGTTCAGCACCAGGGACAGTGTTGTTAGTGTGGGACGTGTTCAGCACCAGGGACAATGTTGTTAGTGTGGAAAGTGTTCAGCACCAGGGACAGTGTTGTTGGTGTGGAAGGTGTTCAGCACCAGGGACAGTGCTGTTAGTGTGGAAAGTGTTCAGCACCAGGTACAGTGTTTTTGTGTGGGACGTGTTCAGCACCAGGTACAGTGTCATTAGTGTGGAAAGCGTTCAGAACCAGGGACAGTGTTGTTAGTGTGGGAAGTGTTCAGCACCAAGGAACAGTGTTGTTAGTGTGGGACGTGTTCAGCACCAGGTACAGTGTTGATAGTGTGGGACGTGTTCAGCACCAGATACAATGTTGTTAGTGTGGAAAGCGTTCAGAACCAGGGACAGTGTTGTTAGTGTGGGATGTGTTTAGTGTTATTGGTGTGAGACGAGTCTGAAAAGCAATAGAGAGGGAGGGGGGAGAAGTGACAAGCGACGAATCCGACTGACCAAATAAGCTGAGTTTATATATGTATAAGCAAGCTTAACACGTGCGCCATAATACAGGAATGTTACGTATGATATGTTTACCAAGGGCTTGTATCCATTAATTTCCACAAGATGACAATAACTGTAACTGCATTAAGGGCACATTCCATTCTATCGTAATCATTCACAATCAAAGATTGTATTCACAATCAAAGATTGTAATTTTCAGCCAGATATACGAGTGTTAAAACAGATGGACACTGGACGTACGTACTAAATAACTTTATGAGACGGCGTTTTGAAAAAAACGTTCGGTCGGCACTACCAATAAAATTCTTCAATACGATGATGACAAATAAGATCTCGGACTTTTTAAAGAGTTTGATGGCTGGTGAAATTTATTTTTGAAAACTTTAGTCTCGTTACTGACGTAGAGTTAAAGGTCAAGAACACAATAGATGACGGGAATTACAATGAAGACCATATGGGCCACTCGGGAAAACACGTTTAATTAGGGTTTACAACACGTTACCAATCGGTATAAATATGACCAGGTAGCACGCTGTGACTAGAGGAGTCATTTCTTCATCACTTCTGCGGCTGCCTACAGAGGGTGAGTTAAAATGGTCCCCTTTGTTTTTTAAAAATCTCTGATACAATTCTCGTTAATCTTAAATGATTTTAATACAGTTGAACAAGACCAAATATCCATAGTATAACGTTATGTATAAACTGTAGTGTATTGTGTTGTGTCATTAATTTTTATAATTTTGTTACCTAAAATAGCAGCGCTGTGTATTATATTCACTGCAGGTTGTCCAAACTTTTTAGCGAGCAGGATAACTAACCCTTTCTTGGGGAAGAAAAGTGCTATAGAATGTTCTGATAAGTCTGGACTAATATACTACTTCAATTTTCTGAAGAAGTATACATTGTGGGATTATGCTTCTCGGAAGGAAATGGCGTCAACTTCTCATCCATTTTCTTGTACTTCGTGCGATAACGATGAAATTGTATTCACCAAGTGCAAAGCAAGGCAATACTACTTAAACAAAAACATTCTCCCACTTTGTGTTTCCAAATTCACCTTTAGCCAATGATTGACGTGTGAACAAACATCCGCAACAGTTCCCAGGAAGATTTCAAGACACGACGTAAGTTCGAATCAAATTTGGATGCCACTGTATTAACATTTTTCCATATGCTGTTCACAGTTCGACTTCTACAGATACAAGAATGGCCGTGTGGACGATCGCAGTTCTTCTCACCGTTTTGCAGGGTAGGTCGTAGCTCTAGGTGTAAGGTAGGCCGTAGAGATGTAAAGTATATAGATGACGTTGAAATGAGTTTCAGGAGTTTCGAGTATTCACCAACATTGTGTAGTTACTTCGTTTCAAGGGAAGTGCTTAAATGAGTACGTTGCAATAGTGTGTACGTATCTTTGTATAATTTGTGTCCTGTGGATTCACAGCCCTGAGGTTCTGTAGTTGGGGGTAAATAAAAAATAATTGATAAAAGTAACCTTTTTGTTCTCAGCTGGTCTGTATGAACTACAGCATCCCGAAATTGAAGTTCAATATCGCATGCGGAGTTCACTGCATACTTTCTTCTTCATTTTTCCCAGTGACGTCAGGGGACATTGGTGGCCCTACGATGACTTGCACCCCTACGATGATTTGCACATCTACATCAACTCCCCGTGTAAGTTAGAACTTCATGATTATGGCGACGCCTCAGGGGCGAGCCTAATGGCATACATATTGTGTGCAGTTTGCAAAAATTCTAGGAGTTGACAGGAATGTGAAAGTCCACGGAACGATAACTCAAGAATGCCTGGATGAATTGTTTTTATATTTGATAGGTGAGTACGTCTTTGTAAGACCTTGAGATGATAAGATTTTGGCCCCCCTAGCAACTTTCTATGGTCCTGCAGGGGAACTTTCGCTTTTGAAATCTAGTGTTCTGAACATGCTATGATCATGATTTTCATACATTGGACAACTTGTGTTATTTGGATAGAGAAGGTGATCAACTGGTGTAATTTATGCAAGTGAGGTCCTTATTTGCATGTGGGCTAAAAAAGGAAAACATTAACAGAGACCACCGTCGCCATGGCAACATCTTTTTCCGTTGCCAATCTTATTCTTCGTGTATTGTTAGCTGTCACTGTCTATGTCATCGTCATTCAATAACCACAACTTAAAAATGTTTTTGGTGTCATGAACTACTGAATTCGAATGTTGTATGGCTTTGAATTTTCAGAATGCAATCTCAATTTACAAATATATCAAAACCGAGATTTCGGCTGCAGTACAGTAGAAAGACGCTAGGAGGTCCATTAGTGAAGTTGTCCTTTTCTCCAACACCTACCCATCTATTTGATATCATAAGGATCCATCCACAGCTTCCGGAAGTATGCTGTACACACACACAAATGACGAAGGTAAATTGAATAAATTGAATGTGTGAGGTTCTTACAAACGGCTATCGCCACAATGTGTGCACCTCTTTACCTGTTGCATCAAAATAGATGTTTTCATTTTTCAGGTTGCCTTCACCCTGACCCGTTCGAGTGACCTGGGCCCGGTGTCTAGTACAGCTGACCTGACCGTGACCTTTGACCATGTGCTGACTGACGTTGGCGGAAGCTTTACTGACGTCACCAACCCATCTGTCTTCAACTGTCAACATCCGGGTGTCTATCAGTTCAGGTATTGTTGATTTCAAATCTTCTTTCAGTCTATCTTTCCTCTTCTTTTCTTCCTTTTTTTAATATCATTCCCTTTAATTCCGTCGCCTTGCCTTTTAACTTAACTATATTCCTAAGATGTTTGAAAAAATGATGGGCATTAGGAAATGCAAATGTAACGATATGTACAAAAAAGTATATGTCATTGCAGTGTAAAGAAATATAGCCATGAATCACGATATTTTTATCACAGCCAAACTCTGTTTTCCAGCTTCTCTGCACTGTCACAGACGGAGCGTTCTGCCTTCATGCAGCTGGTGAAAAACGGGCAGTTTCAGGTTGGTTCTGTGTTTATGGTTACTTTAAGCTGTCTTTTCTTACATCATCATTGTCACAGACATTGTCATAGAATTCGGAAGCTGTGACCTACTAGTATATAATGATGGTCAAACATCTTTGCAGAGATGTACAAAAGTTCAGTGCCTTCCTACATAAAGTTGTACTCTCTTTCGTCCACCAATCTTTGACTATAGTCCTTTCACTACTTCAGCTTGCCATGTGGGCTGGGCAGAGTTCTAACTATGGCAGCGGGTCCAACACAGCAGTGCTAGAGTTGGAGCAAGGGGACCGAGTCTGGCTGGCTATCTGGCGTCCTGACAGATACGCCTTACACAGTAATAACTACCGCTATATCAGCTTCACAGGGGTTCTGTTGTACACTACCTAAATGGTGGTGTACAGACTCCTACAATTTGTCTAAAGGCAACTTTTTCTCAGTTATGATATAACTGATTGAGGAATGAATTCTGCTGTACCCCAGTTCATCTTTTGAAGAAACAGAATGTAAAATCATCTAACATGATTTTACATGTTGTATTTGTGGCTAAGCAACCTATTGACATAAAGCACAACTTAAGTCACATCATATAAAGGTTGTTTCAATCTAATGAGTAACATATGATTTCAAAAGAAATAAATGTTATGGCAGAAGGACTGACTGTTGTCTTTATTTGGGTACTGAAATGATACTATGATATCACATATACTATAATACTAATAATACTTACAGTTAACACGTGGTTATACAGTATTCCTCACTATGATTTTTTTAATCAATTTGCCAGTCTTTCCAGCATGTCAGTTAGCCAATTCATCATTCTTATGTTTGCACATATAAAAAATGCAACAAAGGTGATTCTCATAATGCATTTATCATAATGATCATAATCATGATGATTGATACTCGCGTATTCAATACAAGCTTCAAAGCCTGACTTTTAAACAATAAAGATATTTGCCAGATAGCAGAAACTGGATATGATTTAGGAAACCGTCAGATGTTTCAAGTAGCCTGCATTACCTTTCGTCAGTGACACTGTAACAGCTATTTGGCATATCTTATTACCTAGATGTCTAACCTTCATCAACTAATAAAGAAATTCACTTAAAAGTTCATCTGTGTTGGTAGAAGTCATTCTAAATCAAAATTAAACAGTTACTGTAAATATTTGACCAATCAGCTCCAGTCCTTATCAAGGAATGATAAGGATTAATTACATTCCTTGATATGGACTGGAGTTCAGTTGAAAATTTGGGTAAGATTAAATTCTTGTGTTGGAAATTGCAGTTTAACTCTAATTCTGACTAATAAAGATATTCTCATGAAAAATGAAAAACATGAATGTTTTTTTAGCTTTACAGTTCATCCTTTGTAGTTAGTCCTTCTGGTCGAACCAGTCGACCAAGAAACAGGATAGAGTTTGAGTCATTGTCTCTGATCAGGAATAGGAAGGGGTGGTCGGCAAAGAACGTCTCCCCGTCCAGGGACCGCTTCATCATGTTTACCGCCGTCGCTGCCGCAGCCTCGCTGCCCTCCTCGTTGACCTCCACAAACGCTTTGTGGATGACCTGGCTGACGTGAAGGTCACGCGAACCCGTGATCCCAGACAGGTCGGCGTCCGCCATGCTGAACAGGTCCGTCATCCCCATGTCCGCCAGCTTTTCATTCAGGACGAAATCGTGGACGAGTTTGAACTTGGGGATTTGGACCATGGTGGAAACCTCGTCCATAGACTTCTGCCAGCGACGGAGTAAGTCTGGCGTCAAGGACGTCTCGATGGTGCTCAGAGCGTCCATCTTTTCCGGCAACACAAACAGCATGCTCAGATGTTTCCCTTGGTAAGGCATCTCTAGGACCTGGCAGTTGAGGTCCTCGTCGTAGGCGAGTTTGAACCGGCCTTGCTGATGCATCATGGGTACTTCGACCTTCTCGTCGCGGCTGACGTGGAAGGTACCGAGCCTCGTACGCGATTCCTCAAACTTGCGTTCCCAGCTGCCCTTGAAGTAGATGGCGTTGACCAGCACTAACATAGTAGCAGGGGTCACGGTTCCTTTAAGAAATGAAATGTAAGACCCCAATCTAAGAAAAGTTTCAAAATTGACAAAGATTGTAAACTCCATTTGAAAAAATGCCATGCTATTTAAAGGCAATGTTGATTTGATTGTATGGATGACATCCTCTGGGCATGTAAAAACTGATGCGAGCATGCGAATGAAAAAGAGGCAACAAAAAAAGTTCCCTTCATTATGAAATCAAAGTGGTCATGAAGGTTTAACAAATGACAAAACACATTTCTTCATTTTTGTTCTTTCACATCTTATTCTTTGACTTTGGAATTGACTTATTGGCATTCTACAAAATTAGTATCCGTTTTCCGATATTTCTGATGAAATTTACTATGTACGATTTACAGTATGGTTGAAAACAATTTTTTTTTTAAACGGACAAAAATTAATGCGCGAGAGGGTATGTCATTCATATAATCAAATCAACATGGTCTAACTATGAATGAATGAATGAACGAATGAACCATAAAACAAATGAACAAAGAAATAAAGAACAAATGAATGAATGAACTGTCTCCTTATACCTGGTGCTAAAAGATCTTGGATTTTGTTCTGTGTTTGTTCCTCTACCCAGCTGTTGATAGTTTGACGTGCACCCTCGGTGTTTCCACTGAAGTCCACGGGAGCCAACTGCGCCCTGTAATGTCTGGACGTTTCATCCAGAAACTTTTGCGAAAACTCGAATGAGTTCTGACCGAAGAGCCGATTGGCGGTCTTGAGTGTGTAGGGCCTGTCTGAGTGGTGCAGCTGGGTCAGAAGGTCGTGGTACAAGACGTGAAGGTCGGAGGCATCCGTCTTGTAGAAGCGAAGCACTCGACTCATCTGTGAAAAGTACAACACTGAATTCGAAGTTACAGTATCGAAAAGCCAATATATCATATCATCATCATCAAATCGGGCGGCTTGCCCGGACTTAGGCTGCTCTCTCCCTCCAGGGGTCATGGTCCGCCATAAGATGGTCTTAGGTCTTCAGACATCACCTCTACATCCCCAGTAAGTTGGTATCAATATCATATCAGACCCCCCATAACAGGTGGAATGTTTCGCAATGGAAGCTGACCTTCTTCTTATAGTCTAGTTGGACAAAGCTTGTAGAACAAGGTCACACAAAAAAAGGGTCCCAAACTTGACCTTGATCTTTGTCCTTCCAAGACCTACCAACATACCAAATACTAGCTATAGTATCACAATCCAGAATCACAAAGAAGCAAACACGCAAACCCACAAACATACACACAGACAGGCCCAAAACTATACCTCCATTTTTTGTGGAGGTAACAGGAATGGCATCATGTACAGTATACTACTATTACTAAGCCATTACACCAAGGGCAGTTATACTGGCTGTACAGATACAGATGTACCCCAGTAAATTTTTTTCAGCAGATTCTAAAAACAGCATGCAATTGCAATACACCCCCCCCCCCACCATTAACAGCCACCTGTGACCAGATACCCAGGTATTCAGCTATTTTTTAAATCAAGCACCCTGAAATGATGATCCTAAAAACCCAGAAGAAGAGTCTTTTACTAGAATGACTCACCTGTTGTGCTCTATCATTCCTTTAGCTCACCTGTTATGCTCTATCATTCCTTTAGCTCACCTGTTATGCTCTATCATTCCTTTAGCTCACCTGTTGTGCTCTATCATTCCTTTAGCTCACCTGTTGTGCTCTATCATTCCTTTAGCTCACCTGTTGTGCTCTATCATTCCTTTAGCTCACCTGTTGTGCTCTATCATTCCTTTAGCTCACCTGTTGTGCTCTATCATTCCTTTAGCTCACCTGTTGTGCTGTGTCATTTCTTTAGCTCACCTGTTGTGCTGTGTCATTCCTTTAGCTCACCTGTTGTGCTGTATCATTCCTTGCCCCCAGGTAAGTCATGGCCAGACAGGTGGAGATACTGAAGGGTGAGAAGAAGATGTTCTCGGGATGATCCTTGTGTAGCGTCTTGTACAGCTCCAGGGCAAACTCGCTGTTGATGTCAGCCAATGGGGTGGACTCTTGTGATACGGAGCTTCCCAGAGTTGCCATGGCAACCAGGAGGCCAAAGAGGATGTAACTGTGTCCTGGCATGGTTCACTGTCCCTGAGGCACAAAGAGTAAACGAGACATGTGAACATTTAAACAGGTAAAAAATAAATGTTCCTGGCATTGCTTGAATTAAGTTGTCGTTTGAGTAATAAGCCTGGTGAGTTCATGATAATATTTTAATTCAATATGCAACAGGATTACAATATGAGAAATTCCAGGTATTTTTAACAGAATTGTCCTTCCTTCCCTCTGTTCACTGATGAAAGATATCGGATGGACATCGGAAACATCTCGTCTTTCTCATATATTGTAATCCAGTTGTATAAATTGAATCTTCAATTCTTGGATATAAATCTTCACTAACATAAGCCTGAGTTCATATAGCCTGGATGCTAGACCCCCAGAGATTGGGGGTCTGGCATCTAGGCTAGAGTTCATGGTTTGAGCTGTGCATGTATGAGAGGTCAAGAAGTACGGACACTAGTACAGACATGACTGCATGTGTTGAAACCTCTCAAACAACTATTTTATTCAAAATGGTGACCGGGATCAGCCGTTCTATGTTTGAACGGCCGGTCCGGTTCGATATAACGACTTTGCTCGTTACATGGAACAACGCACGACACACAACGACTTTGCTCGTTACACATGCACAAGGCCGCTAACTTGTAAACAGTTCTTGTCTAGACCATGCTTGACACCATGTCCTGATGTTTTTTCATGTCTCAGGGGCCTTCAACTTTGACTTATTACCTACAACGCATCACATAAGTCCCAACATGTGCACAGTATATCCATACATATATATTAAACCGCTTATAGGCAACCTCTCCAATGCAGACAAGCCATAAAACCAATAACCTCCTTGCCATAAAACCCTCCCCCATTTGTGTCTGCCACATTGTATAAACAGGAGACATTTCTCTCCATGTAAATTCATGTGTAAGCAAAGAGAGAAACTTCATATATACTGACAGCCCCCCTCCCCAGCTTCTAATACTAGTATATATGTCATATATTTATACATACCTGGGAATCGGTTCCCTCTTTAGCTGTACAAGCGGTGCTTTGTCTGCAATGTTTAGTTTAACATGTCATAAGAACACAGTGTGGAAAAGCTAGCTACAACGTTATGTCACTAAGTTTATGTACACGTGTCAAACAGGCATAGGATGTGTACTCAATTACACGTGGCAGTTTCTAGTTCTCCAATTTGTGCACTTTGTAAGCAAAAATTCCGCTGAACACCAGTGTGGCATTCCATCTTAAGACCGGCTTAAAGTTTCCTATGTCAATGTTTTAAGTTGACACGTTTTAGAAACGTTCAAACTTTGCGCCGCAATTTACAAAGCAAAGAAAGATTTAGAATATATAGCCTACTGATTTAAGAATTCTATGAAGTATTCGACATCACCGTAACGTAGAATGGTCCCTCGTACCTTCAAGGTTTATTTGGGACAAATACGCCCCACAAAAGAGCCAATAGCAGGACTAAAACCGTGGGAAACTCACCTGTGCAAAAAACAAACTTCACTTCCGGGTCGCACCACTTCCGGGTTCCGCCAGGTGAGCCGCGTCAGAGCGAGGCTCCAACCTCTGACCTTTCACCGCCCCGCCCTGAGTCAGCCGACATTTTGTTTCCGTGTGTTGTCTGAGATTTTCTTCCCAACACCACAAAAATGGTCTAAAAACGTCTTTTTCACCTCCCAGCTCGCCGAACAAGCCGGATTTCCAACCCTAAGACATTCAAGAAGTGCCTTGAAGACTGAAACGTGTTGTAAAGTGTGTGGAGTTTGTGTAAAATCCATTGTTTGCTTTGGGTTTTTTTTGGTGGGGTGCTTGGAAGTTTTTGTTGATCGTCCAAAGACTGGGTGCCGAAGATATGACCATGGGTGACGATGCAGAACACTCTACAGTTGTCTCACTACCCCTTCATGTCGTCTTGTATCCAGTATTAGACGAGGTACGTCGTTTCAAAACACATTTTATACTGTTAGAGATATTTATTTTCCCGTACACGTATCATATATAGTGTACTAGTAATTAAGGGCGTTTTCCGTCTTCGTGACACACTAAAAATAAACATCCAAATTTTGTTTGCCAGAAACAAGATATCCCTGTAGTCCTGCAGACAAATATACACGATATTTATAGGTTATAGATTTAAACCTTTTCTCAACATGTAGCATAGTGCAAGTAAAATTCTATCAGTGTTGATTTACTAATTGTATAATTAAGTTATAGTTGTTAGGGTAGTGATATAATTTTGTATTTCTCACTTTTTCACCTATTATCTCAAGTAATATGTAGTAATTATCACATTAGCAAGCCTTACTTGTGGAAAATATGGAAAAATGCTTCGCAGTTGTAAAACTTAAAGGGAACCATAATTTTGCATCGTATCGATTCCACTGTTGCTAACAGAATTAAGGTAAATGATCTATAGAGTTACAAATATGGAGATTTGTTAAAGATTGTGGCAAGTTTGATGTAGTGTAATTTTTATAAAATAGAAAATCACCCAAGCTTTAAGTTTCATCAAGGAGGTTAAAATAGATTATAAACTGGTAATAATCTACCGTCCATTTAGTATAAAAGTATATTTTGAAATGTTTTGAATATTGTTGTTTTGTTCCCGAAAAGTATTGAAGTAGACTTTATCTATCTAACGTTAAATTAAGTATGATTCTAATTTGATATGCTTGATTGTTACACTTGTACATAGGCAACTTGCCACATTGCAGGCTGTTTTGTATGTACTATACTGTCAACAACAGTTTCTATAAAGGCTTTTCTAAAATTCTATTTAAAAAGGGACAAATGTTGGATATTCTAATTTCTAGATAGTAGAGTATTCTAGATACAGAAAAATATGTCTTTATAATTATGCATATGACTGCGCCACTGGGCAACATGTATGAAATATAAACAATTTTGGTTTTCTGTTTCATATAGAAAAGTACAGTTTTCCAGCAGAAATTGAAAAAAAAACCTTAGTATTTCTCAGATAAGTTAGGTTGTACCAATGCTATTGACATCAGTCATTATACATGTAGGAAAAATTCTACATACATGTATAACTTCCTTTGCAAGCAATGGGACCCATGTGTCTAGTACTAGTAGACCAATCTCTATTGACGTCATTGCTTGTTTTTGTTATTGGACAAAGTGAGACCTAGACTTAAAGAGAACAAAAAATCAATTTATTGATATCCATCCATCATATTTGATACCAAGATGAAGGAGAGTATTTTTAATATGAACTGACAGGGTCTTTGATAAAGCAACAAGAATGCTATGGCAACATGGAGCATTTGAATATATGACTAACTACTACCAGTTCATTTGTTTGTTTTTGCTGTCAAAGTTTCAAACATTCAAATTTAAGCCAATTTTTTTACATACCTTTTTTAACTTCATGCTTTTGTAAAATGTCTAAGTATGATTTTATTAATAATTGATGAAAGAAATGGTGAGAAAAGAAACTAAATGTCTCTTATATAACGATAACTTGCATTTGTTTACATGGACTTTTGTTCGTTATTTTGGCTGTTTGCAGTCTAAAGGTCCGTGTCCTAGAAGAGGGTATTTTTGTTAGGGCCAAGGACAAAGACTAAGAGGCAGCAACTTTGGTGGCATATTAAGATTTGTTTTGCTTCATAATCATATCCTGATTGGTATATGTAATCTTTTTATTTTTTCAAATCAGAAAAATAGTGAAGGTGAAGTATCGATCCGAGAAGCAAGAAATGAAAGCATTGTGGCTAAGTTAGAACAATTACTAAAAGGTGCTGTTGATTGGTGAACTTTTTCATCATTGTCTATTTGTTGTTGTTGTTCTTAAGGTTCAGAAAAAGGATGCAGCAGCCGCACAGACACTCAGGGCAGCGTTTAACAAGGTGAGGGAGACCTGAACTTAATTTGAGGCTTTAGATGTCACGCAATCAAATGTACATTACAACAGTTGTACACAAGAAGTATGACAGTTCTTGTGTACAAATGGCGTCATAATGGTGTCGGATCTTTTCAAACTCTCAGTCTAATATCACTTTAAAAAGGTAATCTACCAGTTTTTCACCAATCATTCGTAAGTTAAGTTTGCATTCTGTATATAATATGATTATGTATATATGTCCTTTTAATCTTGCACTGTATATATGTCTGTGATTGTATGTACTAGTATATATATTTGTGTTGAACCCTGGAAGATTAGTCGTATTTCGACTAGTAAAGGGTAAATTTTTATTGCAATAAACAAAATAAACCAAACCAAGACCTTCTGTCATAGGGTATCACTTTGTGAAGGAAAACCTTATGCAAACATGGCTTGGTTTAGAGTAGGTCTGACTCCAGCTTAAATTTTTTTTCTGTCCCACAAATTGTTTGTAGCCTGTGTTGTTGATTTTTGTTATTATTATATAATATTAAATCTGTCATTCAAAGCTAACAAAAATATATTTCCATCAATTTCATGTCATGAAACTCTGATCCTTTTGATGGACATTTCTTTTCATCCACATTCTGCATACATTACAAGTAAATATATGTCCAGGGATGGAGAGACGGGTCCTGGACTGGAGACCCCTGGTTTAGAACATAGATTAGTTGTTCAAGTGACGCAAAAATGTTAGATATGCCATAACATTTCAAGTTGTATACTTCTGTATATGTTATGTATACTTGAAATGTCAAGGCATATCTAACATTTTTGCCTCGACATTTCAAGTTGTATACAGAAGAGGGCAATATCCATTGGATTAATAATTCTTTTCAGTGATAAAAGATGGTGATATAGTTTTGAAAGGTTATGTGTCATAATTGTTACCTTTCTTAAGTACACTCAGTATCAAAAGGTGTCATAAGAGAGCTGTTTCGATGTTATCAATGTAGGATGATTTCAATAGCATACATGCACCTCTTTGTTGTGTATGAGTAATATTTGTGTAGAATGTATCAATGTTGTCAGTTTTTTAAATGAATAGATCTATAATAACATTCCATCAACTTCGATCTTGGTTACTGCAAAGTTGAGCTGACTTGTGTTTTGAAGATGAAAATACTAAATTAAATGTTCCATGGTTGTATGCTGTTGGACCTGAAAGGTATTTGCTTCACTGATAGCGAGGCATGTTGAGCCACCTTTCTTACCCTGGCTGCCGGTGCTAAATTAGACGTGCAAACATTCAAGTCCAAAGCCATTACGGTAAAACCTGCTTATCAATGGGGTTGGGTGGGACAAGCCTTTTGATGTAGGTAATATAAACATTGGCTGCGGCTTGACTGTGAAGTTAGGGTGGTTATTTTAGCTGCAAGATTCAAATAGACCAACAAAATTGTTAACAGTATTAGCTTAGCTGTCCACCAACTGGTCTATACACTGCTAGTTGGGGAGCTGTTAAGCTACATTTTAATTTGGCTGGATTTCACGCAAACAAAATTATTGGTACAAGCAAAAATACTACTGGCTAGTTTTGTTATCATCTTCTATGACTGTATGACATCATGATCATAGCCGCCATGTTGTTGTTTTTTAAACTGGAAGAGTCAGACCTGAATTTTTATGTTATATTGTAATTATGTGACTGTAACATACACAATTACTAATTCAAATTTATTTAGCAACATCCATGGACCGATGCAACCATCCCAAATGGCCGACAATACTGGTCTGCGCCTTAGTCACAAAGTGCAAATGCTCTCTTTTTAGATGCTCCCTTTTTCACATACTGTATTTTGTGTCTTTATTTTTCAGGCTGAGCGAGAGAACCCGGGTTTGACCCAAGAAGTGATTATGGGAGTTCTACGGGGTCAGGGGTCAGATGTCAACCTGGTAGAAAGCCTACTAAGGATGTCTGCTGACGATTGTGAAGGTAGTGATAAAAGTTCTTATTCCAGGCTATACCATTATGAAAGTAAAATATGATAGTAAAAAATATTATGCCCCCTCCTCTTCTTTCTATTTCTATGTCTTCAGCATAATATCTCTCTTTGGATTAGAAAAAAATCCTGACTCCCACATTACATGTTAAATCTTGGCTTCCACAAAACATGTAATTGCTTTGGTACAGCATTGAAGCAAAGTTTGCAAATAGGGTGTGGCTTGTGTACTTTGAACCCGCTTGTTTTATTTTTAGGTAATCAATGATGTATAGTGTAAACATATGATGTACTCTACATAGTACGTATTACATGTATTTACATTCAAGGGTTGCTTCAACTTAATGCTGGTACACTGGGATCTTAGAGCACACCAGTAGCTACATTAATTGTCTTAGAATAGCCAATATTGGAATAAAAAGGTAAAGGTAGTCCTATAGCCATTGTGAGACCGTAGGGGCAGTGGGTTGTTATCCACGGTGTCTAGGGCACGGTATTGGAAGGCAGAGCCCATCCCTCTCCTTCCACTGCCTTTTACCTCCCCAACTGAAGTCAGGTACCCAGTTTCACACCTGGGTGGAGTGAGGAAAGTTGTGTTATTCCTAAGGGCACAATGTGTAGCTGGGAACGCCAGGAATCGAACACGTGACCCCTTGATCTTGGGTGCGCTAGCGTAGCCACTACGTTCTTAGGTAGGTAGGTCATTTTGTATGTGTATAACAGAAAGTAGGATTTGGGCTCATTTGGTGATTTTGTTCCCAGAGTACTCTCTGCATCGTCCGGAGAGGGAGTTTGTTCGTCTCAACGACAGGGCGCGGACGCTGAAACAGATTCTCAGTAAAATCCCCGACGAAATCAACGACAGGTCCAAGTTCCTACAAACAATAAAGTAAGTATCCCCACGCTTCGTATTTCATACTGTTGACTGCAAGAACAAAGTACATTTTATGTATTGAAAACCATTAGCAAATGTGTACACCTTAGAATAGACTTGTCCCTGTAGCGCAACTAGTAGCAGCTTCACGGTTGAGCTTCTGATTCCAATAAGATGCTAACCGGGAATCCTGGTTCAAATATACAGGACATCTCGGTTGGGGCTGCACCCATCTTTCAGAAGGGAAGTAAATAAAAAAGGGGGTCCCGTATTTGAGGAGGTGCTTTGTGTAGGGGAAGGGCTAGCAACCCCTCCCTGTAAAAATATATCCTGCTACAGAAACAGCAAGGAAACTTGCTGACCAATATATGTATGTGCCACTAGGCACTCCAAGGTAAACAGCAACATAAAATATATGATCACAGAAACTGGATTCAAAAAAGTAATGACATGAACAGTAATTTTCATATTTTATTAAAACAATGATTGATTAGTCTGGGAAATATGTGGATATGTTTTTTCATATTCATGATGTTATTGTGTTTACAAAACTGTGCGCTTTATCTTGTGACATAAATGAAAGAAAACTTGTATTGTATAGAACTGGACATTGTCTAACAGTAGAATTTGTATTATTGCATTAGCATTGTTTTTGTTATATTTCAGATTCCTGTTTTTCTCTTGCTTGAATTTAAAGCTACATTTGACTTATTTTTCCCCAGGGACATTGCCAGTGCGATTAAGGAACTTCTGGACGCTGTCAACGAAGTCTTTAAAAGTCAACAGAGTCTTCACATACAGGGGCATAAAAAGGTAAGGGAGGCTTCATTGTTCATGCGTGTGGGAGTATTATTCAAGGGGAGACTCATTTTGTATGTGTATAGGCCCATCGCATATCGCCGCCCACCACCGTCAAAACGTAGAAATGCAAAATAAAAACATAACATACACCAAAAAAACAGTTACTCAAGCAACTCGAGTTTTGGGCGTATCTTATTACCTGGATGTTTAACTTTCATTAACCTACAAACATAAAATGTTACATGGACATGCAGCCACACTCTCATTGGTCGAACCGGTAATTGTGAAGGACAGTCAAGATCAGTCTATCGCGCATGATGATTTTCATCATTTTAGAGGAAATCATTTCTGTAAGGGGTCAAATGAAGCATTAGGCATGTAATGTGCACGTGATTCTATCCTTGATTCTCTAAACCTTACTCTTAGGATAGTCAAGAATTATTCTTTGTTCTGCTCTATGCTTATTTTATATCTGGCAGCAAATTGTAGGAAGCGACCACAGTAGATTAAGTAATGAATGGCCCTTTTCTTCCAACGTGTTTGAAAATGTCTTTTGATGATAAATATCTAACTTTGAATGGGGCAAATTTGGTCAGAATTAAACTACACAGCATAGTGCTATTAGTACTAGTTGACTTGTCCCTTGGTTGTTTTTCTAGATTGTTCCTTAAAAATCTTGACATAAATGTCTTACACTTTTCCATGTCTGTTCCCACAGCAACTTGAGTACCAGAAGAAGGAGTTTGTGAAACACTCGAAGCACTTCAGTGACACTTTGAAGGGGTACTTTAAGGACGGCAGGTTTGTGCTTCTTATGATTCCTACTTGCTGTATAATGTTGTGAAACACAGTTGTACATGTAGTTTAAAAAAAATTCCTATGAAAGATCCTAAAGGAATGAAAAGTAGGACGGCAGCATGAAGAATATTGTTGTGGACATTTGTATGAATTTATATTTGTATCTATATTTCATTACTATAACTTCTCTTCTAATAATTAACGAGATATTTTGAAGCTGGTTTCTGCTCTGTTGTTGCAAGTTAGGCAGCACCAATTTGATTTATTCTCATATTTCCTGTTTTCAATTTTTCTGATTTGAAAAAAAGTAACAAAGTTACATGTTTGATTTATGCTGCTGTCGACAAATCGAACAAACAAACAAACTCACAGACATACAGGGTCAGCTGCAGTACCGTAGGCAGCTGACAGGAGGCCCATTCTCAAACTTGACCCACATCTTTCCGACACCTACCCACATACCAAATATCATGAACATCCATCCACAGATTCTCAAGCTATGCTGTTTACATCAAACGCACATGCATCCACAGCCACTCCACCAAAGCAAACTGAAAACATTACCTTCTGACAAAGGTAATAATCACAATGTGCTACTGTTTGTGATTCCAGGGAAGTCAGTGTGTTCCAGAGTGCGAATCGTCTCATCCACCAAACCAACGTCATACTGCTCACCTTCAAAAACATTGTAGGAAGGGCATAGCAACGTCAGAGCGGATGGCAAAGCATTGTGGGATACAATACGCCGACATCCTGTCTGAAATGGAGGTTGTTATCAATCTGCATGACACAACCGGGGCTAGACCACTCCATCTGTAGGGGTGGAAAAAATATCCTTCATCTACTGTAAATGCGTTTAAGTTCGCAGTGATTTAATTTTGCTGTAGGGAGAAAATGGAGTGTTGGCGGCTGCTTTACGTTTTCTATTAAAACAAAGGGGTAGGCGGGCAGGAGACAAAACAAGCATGTTGTGTTTTGAGGTGACCGCGAAAACCGTGAACTTAAAATCACCACAGAATTAAATGCATTTACAGTATTCCCATGCTTTTGTAATCATCAGTACATGCACATATGCCTTATTGGCTAAAGGAATAACAGTGCAAAATTGCCCCCTCAAGTATTGTACATTTGACCCTGAAAAATATGCAAAAGATCTTCAATTTTGGAGATTGGAGACTGGACTTGCTCCTTCTTAGAAATTTTCAACGCAGATCTGTAAATAACCCAAGAACCTTGCCTCACAAGAAAGCTTCTTACATTTTGCACTATTGCAGATTTTGCAAACCAGAAAAAAAGTGGTGTGGGGGTCACATGAAAAGCTCCCCCGTGCAGGTTGATAACAAATTGCAACTGAAGTCTTGTTTCGCCTTAACATATTGAGTCCACATGGGTGTAGAGTATAGGAAAGCCCACAGAAGTTGTAAATTAATATAGGGTGGACATGATATTGATAGTATATTCTTATGATGTATGTATTCTATGAAAACAAGACTATGCTTGTAGCTTCTACATGTACATGTACCTCAGTTGTGATTTTATTGGTAGAGAGAGGGGTCTGTGAACATGGAACTATGTCCATACTCGTAGTTGTATCTTGTTGTCTTAACAAATAAAGTCTTACTAATACAAAATATCATATTGTGAATCCGGGAGAAGGGGAGATTTAAAACTTATGTAAGACCTTAGGTTTTTTTGAGGCATAATTGTTGTGTACAGTTTCTAAATACATGTAAATGTCTACTACATTTGTCCATGTAGCCTGGCTAGAAATACATGTATTCTGTCATTATGAAAGAATTGTACAGTTTCAATTATTTAATCAGCACACACATCTTTGTAGCAATGCTCGTTTAATTGTTGTCACTACAATATTTCTGTAGGCTGTTTTTTTTTGTAGGCAATGCACAATGCACTGGAGTGCAACGCTTTTGTACTATGATAGACTGCTACGGAAAAATGTGATTGTTCATCATTTGAATGCTTCTTAAGTCTAGCAAATGTCTTATCTTTTGAGACGTATGTATGTCTAAGATTGAGTTTGAAGGGTGTACTCAAGAAAGATGACTTGTAGTTTTTCAGAATTATTTTGTCATTGACTGGATTTTTAATTTTACTTCCCCCATGACCTTTTTTGATGTTATACAGCAATTGTATAGACAGGGGGGTCTTCACATTGCACCATTGCTTAGGGAATGCTTCAGACATTGGGCACTAGTTGAAATATTGAACTAGTTGAAGAGGCACAGTCAGTCTTTTCTTTCACTTTCACTTTCTCTTTAAATTTATTTGTTTGAAAGAAATTTTGCCACCTCTGTTGGCTTTTAAAGTAGAGTTTTCCTGTGGCACCCACCACTAAGACTCATGAATAAATTCATGTTAAAAGTGTTCACTTAAAAATTACATGTTGACAAAAAAACATGGCTCAACATAAAGAGTATCTTGGTTGAAATGGTCAGCTAATTTTTCTTTTAATATTCTATATAATTTCAATTGCATTGACAGTGTGTGCTTATGCATTGTAGCGAGTGTTGTGCGAAACAGATGTGGCGAAATACTGAATTTCCCAAGCTTGTAAGTTCCCATGTCAATGTTCTTATTTATCCAAAGCCTAGGATGTTTGCAAAGTTGTAGAAAGAGCATCTTTTGAGCAATATCTCCTCGCACTAGTGAAGAAACAGTGGTGTAACTTATGCTAAATTATAAGTGGTGCATTAATACATGACAGGTTGGTCTAGTGGATAAGGTGTCATAGCTGTATTGTATTTTTCCTTTGGCCAGTTGTAGTTGTGTCATTGGTGCTTGGGGAATGGCAACAAGAAGCATTGTTTAACGAAGAAACAAACATTTCTTTACAAAAACATGTAAGAAATTTGCAGTTAATTAAACTGATGAATGTCATTTCTGTCAACATTCGAACACTTTCTAACTGTACTTTGCGTTTACATGCACTCATTTGAATGCATTAAATGTATACCTATCATATTTGAATGCTTTCGATTGTGGCCTGAAATGGCATATGTCAACACTGTGAAACAATACAGTTTTAGTCGGTCTGAGTTAGTGTACTAGAGTCATACAAAGCTGTGCTTCGCTGGTTTTTGTCCTCGTCTGTCAGAGTTTCTTTAATAACATTCCAAGAGAACTTGTCCGCTGGAAAATAAACGGGTTGTGAAACACACATTACTTAAAAATCATTGCCAACTGTGTAATTTTACTGATCTGAGTAATACATGTATTTTGTTTGAACACTAATTTGAAAATAAAGGAAAAGGAGATAACTTTTAGTGTTAATTTTTGTGTTTTATACTTGTTTTGCATTGTCATACATCAGTATCGTAATCCATTATGAGCAAGAGTATGCCTACAATGTTGTACATTGGATTTCACTCATATCTTTCACCTACATGTATGTCTGAAAGATTTATATATTAATCATATGTGCGTTCCCTTGTTAGGCACATTTGTTCAGGTCATCACAGCAGCAAATGTTCAAACTCTAGGATTAGTTACCTTCACCGAGAAGTTTATGTTATTGGGATTGTGTATCTGTGAGAACACAATATAGACCAAATGTATGTAACTCAAAAATGCCTGGGTGGATTGGTAGCTGACAAACTGGGACAAATATTCCCTTGCTGCCACCACCTGTCCCCAGGGGCCCTACAGTGGTCAAAACAGAAAGGGACAAGGGTAGACAGAACCTGTGACTTGGTGGAAACAGAAGTTTTACTTTTAAAAGTTTTACTTCATTGTGTTGTCTGGAAGACCTCTCATCACCAGCAGCATTGAACAACATGAAGATTTTACATTTTGGTAAAGGTATGGGTTCGTGGAACTCTAATTTTTCATGTAGTTTCTGACAGGATCATTGTCTCAGTGTCAGCAAAGCTAGACTCTACAAGGCATGTTGTTTCTTCTTCAGTGATGTCTTGATGTTGTCCAGTACCTCCATGGCTGCAATGGGTATCCGCGTACCGGGGCCGAAGATGCTCGCAATGCCTGCCTCGTACAGGTAGTCATAGTCTTGGGGCGGGATCACGCCGCCGCACACAACGATGATGTCTCCGCGACCCATCTCCTTCAGCTCGTGAATCAGTTCCGGGACCAGGGTCTTATGGCCGGCCGCGAGCGTGCTCACTCCAACGACGTGAACGTCAGCGTCAACCGCCTGCTGGGCGACTTCCGCCGCTGTCTGGAACAGCGGCCCAATGTCGACGTCAAACCCGAGATCTGCGAAACCGGTCGCGATGACCTTTGCTCCCCTGTCGTGGCCGTCTTGACCGACCTTCGCGACCAGGATCCGCGGCCGCCGTCCCTCAGCTGACATGAAGTCTTCCACTCTTCTCATGGCGCTTTGGATTTCTTCTGATTCGCCGAACTCCGACTTGTATGCCCCGCTCACCATACGGTCGCTGGCAACGTGCCGACCAAACACAGATGCCATGGCGTCGGAGATCTCCCCGACGGTACACCGTACGCGGGCTGCGTCCACGGCCAGCCCCAGCATGTTGCCATCTCCTTGAGCCCCCTGTCGGATGGCTTCTAAGGCAGCTTCCGCCTTATCGTTGTCTCTGGATGCCTTCAGCTGTCGTAGCTTCTCCATCTGAGCCTCCCGTACGGCAGTGTTGTCTATGGACAATACCTGCAGATGGTAAAAGTGACAATATATGTCAAAGCATGCATGAAGATACTCTTTGAATCCTCAACTACTTAGGAATCCGATGTAGAGTTTGACACTTGTTGCTTTCAATTTGGAAAGATGTAGGACATTTCAATCTGCTGTAAACCTTATATTTCAGCTTACAAGTGTTACATGTCAATCGAGCTGGTCAATCAAAAGAGCAGTGCTCTATAATATTTTTGTTATTCTTTTTCCAACATTTAAGGAAATGTCTCTTCGATTTTAACGTGACTGGTGTCATTTTATTTTTCGTTCAAGCAAGTTGTTAGTTTGCCTAGTATGACTTGTGATAGATAATTCCAAATCTATGTTGAAGTTCGTGATCTGAAAATTTTTGGCAAGTAATGTTGTTACCTCAACAGTTTCCTCCTTCTGCAGTCTGTACTTGTTCACTCCCACGATCACCTCCTGTCCGGAGTCTATCCGAGCCTGTCGTCTCGCCGCGCACTCTTCGATCCTCAGTTTCGGCATTCCCTCCGCCACGGCTTTCGCCATCCCTCCCATCTCCTCTACCTCATTAATCACGCCCAGCGCTGCATCGTACACCTCGTTGGTTAGCGACTCCATCATGTAGGACCCTCCCCACGGGTCGGCCACGTTAGGGATGCCTGTCTCTTCCTGCAGGATAATCTGTGTGTTGCGGGCAATGCGGGCACTTGTGACGGTGGGCAGCCCAAGGGCTTCATCGAAGGAGTTGGTGTGTAGAGACTGTGTGCCTCCGAACACTGCTGACATGGCCTCGATGGTTGTCCTCATGATGTTGTTGTAAGGGTCCTGTTCTGTGAGAGACCATCCAGATGTTTGCGAATGTGCGCGAAGCATCAGCGACTTTTCCTTCTTCGCTCCGAATTTTTCCTTCATGAGGTGAGCCCACAGGCGCCGCGCCGCCCGCATCTTCGCGATCTCCAAGTAGAAGTTCATGCCAATGCCCCAGAAGAAGGAGAGGCGGGGGGCGAACTCATCGATCTCGAGACCGGCCTTCAGGCCCGTGCGGCAGTACTCCAGGCCGTCCGCGATGGTGAAGGCAAGTTCGAGGATGGCGTCTGCTCCCGCCTCTTGCATGTGGTACCCGGAGATGGAGATGGAGTTGAACTTGGGCATGTTCTATCACAGAAAGAGATGGAAATTCATCAGCACATGTTACTACTGTAGATGTAGTTGATCAGGAACAGTATCAGAGAGATTGAAATTTGTCAGCTTCAGGATAACACTTACTGTAGATGTAGTAGTTCAGGAACAGATACAGTCAGAAGCTTTGCTGGCCTAACTAGCTTTAACAATTAAGTTTTGCATGTCAATCTATTTATTTATTTCGATTTACCACATTTACCACATTTGTGGAAGGATTGACATAACAGGTGAAATATCACCTTACAATTTACATGCTGTCTCAGTGTCTGGTATGAGGAAAAAACAAGTTAACAGCACAGTGTGTGTGTGTCGAAACCATGATTGTAAATGCATGTAATTACCAGGGAAACAGGCCATCCTCTGGGTATCCCTTGCAAAAGGAGGGTGTCTAATTTCTTTGTTTTCTTAGTGTAAGACACAGAAGACGCCCTGCTAGCTAATAGCCTGATCAGTAGTGACACCAACCTGTGAGGTGTACTCAAAGATGTCGCCGATGAGTCTCATGGAGGGATCAGGTGGATAGATGTAGGTGTTTCTCACCATAAACTCCTTCAGAATGTCATTCTGTATGGTCCCTATTGAAAGTACATAAAAAATGTTACTAGTATATATTTTACTGGTGAACATATTTCATTTTGTTATGTCTGTATAGCAGGCATAACCGCCTTTCAGCACAATACACCAGCTTTGCAGGTGCGTGTCTCGACAGTAGCTGGTTATGTTACACTGAATGACCTGTCAAACCTAATCTAATGAGGATGCTTCTACAGTACTTGGTGGAAAGAGTTCCACTCTACAAAGTCTTCTAAATTCTGGTTTTTTAACCCTGGTACTTGAAGGCATGACTACATGTTTGTATTTGTTGTTTTTTTCTGAGCTATTAGATACTTATGGTCAGTACAATTCCACTAAGTATCTAGTATCATTCTGTTCTGTGCACGTTTTCCCTCATATGTAAATGTACTGTCCCTAAAACCAACCTGTGAGTTGGGAGGGACTGACACCCTGCTCCTCCCCTGCTCCAATGAACATGGCCATGACGGGAATGACAGCCCCGTTCATCGTCATGGAAACAGACATCTTCTCCAGGGGGATTCCGTCAAACAGGGCCTTCATGTCCTCCACACTGTCAACTGCAACACCTGCACAAAAAACAAGTTCTTTGTTACATTTATGTATATACAGTCAAACCTGCCTAGGCGACCACCTTTTCAGCGCGACCACCTGGCCATGACGACCGCTTTTTCTCGGTCCCGAAAATTGTCCCCATAGGCACAAGCATTAAGCTGCCTGCCCAAGGCGACCACCCGTCCAACGCGACCGCGACCGCCACGAATTGGGACCGCACAGAGCACAATCCCTGCCCATGGCGGCCGCCTAATTTTCAAGCGTGTGGTGACATCGGATCATTTTGCTGTCGGATTTCACGGAAATGTTTTCAAGACTTTGAAGGACAAAAATAAGGACAAAAATATATGGAATAGCAATGTTATAGCATCGATTCCTCCATGAAGCGTTTTAATAAAACGTTCCCCCTATAAACATTGTAAATGTTTGTGATGTTGTTGTACCTATCGCCGTAATCTTATAGTTTACCGCAAACTTAGTTCGGTTTAAAATCAATTTTCAAAACGAGTAGAACTACGTAGTGCATGGCGTCAAAAAGTCAGATTTCACAGAAATTACTATCTATTTCTTGTATTTTCAACAAAAATGTGTCTGTGTCGAACTAAATTCCGCCGAAAAATGACTTCGCGGCGGGCAAAACATCGGGCGAGAAATGTTGTCCCGACGCCATCTTGGATTTGGCGTGGCCCGGATTTGGCGTACCGCTGACCTTTCTAAAACACGATGCTTTTGTGTATGAACATTTACGAATACTCTAGTTATATGAATGGTTTATTTCAGAAGGTAAAATAATGCTCAACAGTAGCAGTCAACGGACTGAATTGTTGCTGTAGCATTCACATTAAAATTCATCCACATCATTACACAATTGAATACGAAATCTATGATACAAACACACATTAATTTTTAAAACTATTAATTCTTTAACACAATATACAAAGATCTTAGAGATAGACATTACATATACGTATTAAGCAAGCGGACAATGAATGGTACGGCACTGTTGCGATATCGGTTTGTATTGCA
The DNA here is from genome assembly GCA_035149815.1 of Branchiostoma lanceolatum. NCBI lineage: Eukaryota > Metazoa > Chordata > Leptocardii > Amphioxiformes > Branchiostomatidae > Branchiostoma > Branchiostoma lanceolatum. Next base: position 4,240,756 of record CM068882.1, read on the forward strand.
ACGAGGATCGTTAAGTTTATGCGACGATCTAGTTTGGCGCCTACTAATGTGACCTCTGGTGGATGGCAAAAGGTGTTGGAAATGTACAGATTGACTAAGAGTGATCGCAAAGTTCGTGACCAGTTGAAGACGACGTGTCTGGAGGGAGGGTAGACCCAAGTGAACACAGGCATCAGTGTAAGACGTGTAGTCCGCGCCCATAATGATCCGTACAGCACGGCGTTGGACCTTCTCGATTCTGTTGCTCAGTGTGGTGGTCAATCCTGAGTGCCAGATAGTAGCGGCATACTCAAGAACTGGGCGAACATATGTGACGTAGACTGTGACGAGATCTTCAGTGGGGATATGGAAGTGTTTCAGTTTACGGAGTAGGAACAGGCGCTGGCTTGATTTGCTGCAGATGGCGTCGACGTGGGAATTCCATCGCAGGTCGTGCTGTAGGAATACTCCCAAGATCTTCATCACTTTCACCTGTTGTAGTTCGATGTTGTTAATTTTCAGGGAAGGTGTTGGGCACGGGACCTTACTGAAGTATATATGAAGAACTTTACATTTGCCAGGATGGAGCTTCATGTGGCTGTCGTATGACCAGTTTTCCAGATCAGTCAGGTCATGTTGTATATTAGAAGGTGCTGAGATAGGGTGTCTGACTTCTAGTAAATTCAAGTCATCTACGAACTTCCATTGCTTCGAGGCAGCATTACGAGCAGCACCATTGATATACGCAATGAAGATTAACGGGCCAAGCAGTGTGCCCTGAGGCAGGCCGCATGTAACAGTGACGTTGTTAGAAAGAACCCCGTGGTACCGGACCAACTGGCGCCTGTTTGTCAGAAAGTTAGTGATCCACCTCGTCAGGGAAGGCCGTAGACCGAGATCAATCAATCGGCAGATGGCGACATTGTGGCAAACGCGATCAAATGCCTTACTGTAGTCAGTGGCAACAAGTGAACACAATGTACCTGGCTTGTCGGTGGCCTTGAAGATCTCGTTTGTCAGGTCGAGTAGACAGTGTGTAGTGGACCGGCCCTTTAGGCAGCCGAACTGCTGGGTGTCAATTTGTGGGAGAATGTCCGACAGGGTCCACTGGGTAACAAAACTTTCGGCAACCTTTCCTAACAGAGACGTCAGAGAGATTGGCCGCAGTTCATTCACCGAGGGGGGCTTGGACTTGGGGATCGGGACCACAGTAGCACATTTCCACTCCTCAGGCACTAAGCCATGTTGGAGGGAGGAGTTGAGAATATCCGCTAGGGGGGAGCTCAGTTCGTAGGCAAATAGTTTAATGAGTTTACCCGGTATTCCATCAGGGCCAGCTGCTTTGCGTGTTCTGACTCTCTGAAGTTTCCCGTAGACTTCCCAGGGTTCTACTGACGGTGCTGGACGGGAAGGTAAGTAAGAAGGTAGCAAAGACAAGTCGATGGGTGGGAGAGACTGGATCACGGAAGCAAGTGTTTTATTGATTTCATTTGCTATACCAAGTTTGTTGCTGGGATCAATGCCTTCTATGTGAATATCTGGCTCGGCTCGGGTCATGTTAGCCATAGATTTAATCTCTTTATGCCATTGGGCGGCATCCTCCTTCTTAAGCGATCTAACTTTGGTGTTGAAGTGAGCCTTTTTAGATTCCTTGATCATGCGTTGAATCTTGTTTCTAAGATACTTCCAAGTGATGCGGTTACTTGAGAGGAAGGCCTGTTGTCGTTGGTGAATTAGTGCCTTGATTTCAGGTGTCAACCATGGTTTGTCGCAGTGGTGCACACGGACAACTTTCAGGGGGAAGAACGAGTTCATTCGGGACAGGAGAGTAGTGTGCATAGCGCTGCATTTCTCAACGGCGGTAGGAGCTGAGTAAACTTCAGGCCAATCATAGGAAGTAATCCATTGGCCAAAAGATCTAAGGCACGAATCCCGCAAAGGTCTACACACTCGTTTGACAGTTTTGTTAGGAACATGCTTCACTTTAGCTTGCATCGTGATCGTGTTGTGATCACTTGTAGATAAAGGGTCAGAGATAATTGGTTGTGCGTAGAGGGAGCTGAGGTTTGTGATGATCAGGTCTAGCGTTGATTCACCTCTGGTAGGCTGGTGGACGACTTGTTGCAAGTTATGTGCCCTGCATAGTCTGGTCACATCGACGCGGTTAAAGTCGCCGCCTATGAGCACACCAACATGAGGGTACTTCACTTGAAGAGTATCCACAGCCTCCACTAGGTGGTCGATGAGTACGTCGCTGTGAGGAGAGTTGGGTGGCGAGTAAACGGAGCAAACAGCTAGGCAAGATACACTACGCGGGAGCCGGTAGGGTCGTACTTTAACCCAGGTGCATTCGATCTCATCAGGAACAGGAATGTCAAGCGCGCACGCTGGTAGATCGCCTCTAACGTAAACAGCCACTCCTCCACCCGATCGGCTGGCACGTGGACGGGAGAACGTCGTGTAATTAGCAATATCAGTCATCTCAGCTGGTGATGAAGGGTTAAACCAGGTCTCCGAAACTAAAGCAATACCAGTATGTGCATCAGATAGTCGAAGTTCAAGTTCATCCAGTTTATTACCCAGGGACCGTGCGTTACATAGTAACAAAGACGGTAAAGATCTTGCTACCTTGGGTATGGAGTCAGAAGTAAGCTGTTGTTGACTCAATCCGGGCAGAGGAATCTGCAACAACTGTCTCGGAGTAAACGTGTTGACTCTCTCCGTCGATGCATGGAATGTGTATCCTAATTTGCATGTGACTGAGAGGGGCTGATTCCACTCCTGGCTGAACTGCCGACATTTAGATAACAAGTTTCTATTTCCAATAACAGTGGGGATCTTACGTCCATGATGCTTGCCCGCTTTCCTTCCTCTTTTCCTAAATCTCCAAACTCCCAGCTTTAACAGGTGGTTCTTGAGGTCTGGTCCCGCTGGAGGAGCTGTACACTTCAGTCCGCGCAGGAAATCCAGGGTGTAGTTAGCCATAACACGTGACCAGGAGGCCATCGTTCTTGTTGGGAGATCGTTCACAAATAAGACGTTTATCTCAACGATTCAGTGCTTGAACCTCCGCAAGAGCAGTTACCACTGACTCTGAACACGTTTAAAAACACTATTTTGACACGGGGGTAACCATATTGCACAAAGTGATGATAAAAACTAGAAGTCTGACGGAGCGACTTAAATCCGCGGCTGCCTCCAACGAAGCGCCACCTACTTTTGATGAAAGTTACTGATGAAAATTAATATTCTAATTTTCCTTTTATTTCCATGAATCTCACAAACCTTTATTGGACGCTGTGCGCTCTGCTGCACTGACTGATACCTTTCGATGCCGGTCGCACAGAGCTTGGCGGCGCGACGAAATCACACCGTTCCGTTTTCATCTTTTGATAGGATCCTTAAGTTGTCAGATCGAAAACTTTTTGACCCTTTTATCCAGCGGTCGGCCCCCCAAAAAGGCTGGGGCCAGCAGGTGTTTTCTAGGGATTTGTCTTAGGCTGTAAATCTTCGATGATGTGTTTGTGTGTGTGTGTAAGGCGCTGCGAGATCATCGAGGCAACCATTGTTTTGTAGTCAAAATTATGACGAAAATTTGTACACGATGTAATGAGAATTGAACCTAGTGGGGGTCATGCTGTCTAAATTCACATACTTTTCCATCCATTTACGTACTGTATTTGAAAACCTCGACCTGGAAACATGTGAGTGGAATCCTCTTCATGGCGACCACCTGCCCATCGCGACCGTTTTTGCTCGGTCCGCTGGGTGTTCGCCTTGGGCAGGTTTGACTGTAATACAAGTCAATCCTTTACATTTGGGACCAGATTGTAAACACTGTGTTACTTATCATGGTAAATACTAAACAGTTGGGACCGCATCTTTAAGCAGTGACACTTATAGCTTCAGTGCACAGTGAACTAGTCAGAATTGCTCTGAGGGAAGTGACAGATTGTCACCGAAACATCTGTGGATGGTCACCGAAACGTCTGTGGACGGTCACCAAAACATTTTTGTGAATAAAACACTTGGTTGGGTACAAAGAAATTTGTTATCCGGTGACCTATATGTACCAACCCGATGAAACTATTCATGGATGAAAGTTGTATGTTAGTTTTAAGTTCTACATTTTTCTACAATTAACTATTTCTAGAAGTACATAAATCTGTTACTATCAAGGGTTAGAACCGGGGTTGTCTCCAGCTTTTAATTTTTTTTCCGTCCCACTCATTGTCTGGGAGCCAATGTGTTGAATTTTCCTCGTTAAATTTGTCATTTTTAGCTTACTAAGATACATTTTCATTAATTTCATGTCATAAAGTTCAGACGTTTTGGGACGGACAAGGTAAAAATTTTGTCCGTCCCGGGACAGAGGGACAGGTCCTGGTTAGAAGGAAAATGCTTGAAGTATGAAGGTGCAGCGCCCTTGTTCCACTGTTTAGAAAAGACCCTGCTTTCACATTGTACTGTACCTGCCATGCCAACATCCCCATGCACCCTGGGATTGTCGGAGTCGTAGCCGCGGTGTGTGGCCAGGTCAAAGGCCACGCTCAGGCCCTGCTGACCAGCCTTGATGTTCTCCTTATAGAACTTGTTACTCTCCTCCACCGTACTGAAACCTGCATACTGGCGGATGGTCCAGGGTCGCTAGGCAACACACAGAAACAACACATAAAGCCTTACACTCGTTTACTTACTGACGGATTTTGCCTGACAATAACAGCAAATGACTCTGATTAATAATAAATGTTTTATTCTGAAATTAAAAGACTTTTGGAAAAAAAAACATATTTGGAGATACCACTACCCAGGCTATTAGCTATCACTGTGCCAGGGCATCTTTTGGATGCCCTACACTAAGAAAACTAGGAAATTAGATGTCCTCTTTTTGCAGGGGACACCCAGAGGACACCCTGCTTTCATGGTAATTACATACACATGTACATGGGTTCCCCCCACTCACACTGCCCACTGTTATTTTTTCCGCATACTTGACACTGGGATGCGTATGCCTAAATTGATTGACATCCAATTTTTGGATGCCCTGTTTATAAATCCTAGATAAAAGCCTTTGGTGTTTTAACATATTTTGCCTGACAGTAACAGCAAAGGGCTGTAACTTATAATAACTGTTTTATTCTGAAATTGAAAGACTTTTAAGTAGCGGGGAAAAACAACATATTAGGAGATACCTACCCCAGTGTACATGGTGGGATATGGTCCCCTGGTGAAGGGGTATTTTCCTGGGATCTCATGTTCAAGGTTGTCTGTGTCCGTCTTGGTGAAAAGTGGCTTAACATCAATGCCCTGTGAAAAAGGATACGAAAGATAACCATACTAGTATATAGTTGACAGTTTTAACTCACATACAGTAACTTAGATGTACTAAATATTAACAGTTTTTGCTCCATATTGTGATGTACAGGGCACAATATTTTCAATATGGTACAAGACAAAAGCAACTTTATATAGTTTCACAATGACTTTAATCTTTAACACACTGAAGTAGCAGTTTGGCTACCAATTAATGATTATGGGGTTAGGCAGCAGAGAGAAGGTTAAACAAATTTTTCCCAGGCTAAAATAAGGTGGCCTCCAGCCTGGCCTGGAAAGTCTGTGGAAGACAACATGACCGGGCCAGGCAGGGCATTCCACTCAGGAATTCTACAGTGAGTTAACTCCCTTAGAAATCAGATACTCTGAACTGAAGATATTACCCTCTAAAATTTATAAATAAATAAAAAACTGGTCAAGATCACTTTCACAACATATGTTAGACTGACCTCAGGAGTGTGCCATGTGAGTTTCTCCGCTGGATCAGCTCCACGGAGCTGCTTCTTGGCCAGCTGGGCCCACTCCTCGTCCAGGGGCTGTCTGTGGAGTTTACAGGTACCTGCCAGGTAAACAATTAAGTTATCCAATTAAATATTATTATGATGTTACATCAACTGATGATATTTAACATGTATCAATCATCTGCCAGTGTCCAGATTACATTAAAAGTACTGTAAATGCAGAAATGTTTGCAGGGATTTAATTTCGCAGTATCTATAGGGAGAAAATGTGTTCGCGGTGGTTTTGAGTTCACATTTGAAATATTAGTAGCGCTAGAGCCACACAACGGAACGTCTTTTTGCGGCAATTTTGAGTTCGCGGTATTGAGTTATCTTCACAGCGAAAAACCGTGAACATAAAACCACCGCAATCATTTCTGCACTTACAGTAACATGAGGGTTGGCATAACTTGGGCAGAACTATTTCCTTGAAATACAGAAAACGAACTCAATACATGGTGAGGTCATAGCAAGGAGGTTAATTTTTATAAATCATAATATCATATTTATAAATCTTTATAAATATTTATAAATCAGGATATAACAGGCGGATGAGGCCTTCTTTCCTGGATGCGGTATCAAGGTATCAAGGTATAATATATTCATGTAGTGCAGTAGGTCAATCTTGGCGTTATGGTTATGTAATATGTATACTTCCATTTTATTGCTTTTGTGTAAGTGCTAATACATGTGTACAATACTGTTGCTGTATCTTTTATGAAAAGTCATCAAGGGTTTCTCTGCACTGTAAAACACTCGTAACACAATCGCGCTAGAGGAACGTAACTTTGCTATGACATGTGTCCCCAAATGGGACTGTCCGTCTACGCATAAAATATAAGAACGCCCCCCTCCCCCAACAACAACGGACACAAGCCCGCGGAACTTGTTTCTCGTACCTGTAACGCAGAAGGCTGGACGACTGGCGTTCAGACAGAGCCTGTGGACAAGACTCGGTCGTGTCAGAGCCAAAAGAGACGACATTCTGCTTGTAGAAACAGCAGAAAAACAGAGTTTCTCTTCCAGATGATCGTCAATCTGTGACCTCGTGTGTTTTCGTCACATGTACACAGCTTATGGTGATGTCATAATTGAGGGTCTGCATGAAGGATACCGACAACGCGAATCCCTTACATTTTTCGCTAAAATCACGGTTAAAATCAGGGAAGGCAATACTTTTGCGTAAGTTTAGCGTAAAATTTAAGCACTCACTAAGAATAATAAGAATGAGACAGTCTTTTAATTACGGGAAATCAAAATAGCCTACGGAAAGGAACATGCAGACCCTCATAAACACAACAACAGACAGTCCAGTTTCGGTATTATTCCTCTGAAACTAGCTACTGATGACCCTATTTCAATTAATAGAAAATTATCGTTATTCTCTCATAAATATCATTTTACGGCTATCTTTTTGTAATATTGTACAAGCCCCGCCCCCACTACGCCCTTTCGTGTGTGTATCACGTGATGTATGACGCAATATTCCCCAAAATTAGAACCAGACGGATCACCTGCTAGTGGGCGGCAGTGTTGGGTGTCCCTGCCAAAAATTCCATAATTCCGGCAAATTCCAGCTGATTATCTTCTTCTAACTGGTCCGAATATTTGTTGGATCTTTGACGGAAGGAAAGGGTTCGGTCTGTGTTGCTGTCGTCCTATTTATTCCAAGAAAAACGTCGGTAAGTTGCATATTTTTTTGTGACGACGTGACACCATGCCGTTGTTTTGGTAAATATTACGTGATCTGTACGTGGACGTCACAGTAAATGTTAAAGATCTTTTTCTCCTTATAATCTCATCAAGAACTTGATTTTGCATTCATAAATTATGCTCTTTCAAGCAGAAGTTCGAGCAAAATAAATGTAACGGATCGGTATCGCTTCCTGTTTTCGGACACGTAAGCTTTCAGCTGCTTTATAAAAATACTGTAAATGCCTTTAAGTTCGCGGGGATTTAATTTCGTGGTTGGAAAAAATGGAGTGTGCGCTTTTTTTTTTTGCTTCTCGGTTGAAACAAAGAGATTGGCAGACAGAAGACAGAAAAATTTGAACAAGCAGTTTTGCAATGTTACATTAAACCACCGCAAAAATTTGAACAGTTACAGTATTGCAGCTTAGATACATGCTGTTTTCTCTCCCCTTGACTTTGGCCTTGGACTCAAATTTGCCTCTGGACGTGAACTACTACACGTAGAAACCTACCAAGGGCCAAGGAAGGTGAAACTCTGTATACGTGACCTTCAATTTGCCTGGATGATGATTCAATCAGGGTTTGTTAGTTGGTTAGTATGTTGGCTTTCCCCAGGGGGAGGGGCAAAGAAATAATAAGCGTTTTGAAAGTATATCCCCAGATCCAGGATCTTTTTTAGATAGAAAGATTTGTCGACATAGATGTTGTGGGAGACCCCGGTGAGATTCAAGGAAGGGCATTCTGGTTGGAGCTGCAGTCATCTTTTGGAAGGGACGTAGAATTGGGTGTCATGATTGCAAAGGTGCTTTGAGCATGTTAAAAGTCATTGTAATAGCCCCATTGCTCAGACAGGTCTGACCAACTGAGACATACTTCAGATGAATTATGAGATAGGCCTTACAGTTACAGATACGGTGATTGGACCCCCTGCATGGCAGATGCCTTTCAAACTGCAGGTAACTTGCATGTAATTTTGAACTCTTGATTAGTCCCCATTGGGCAAATGTATCAGAGGTGGTAGCAGTAAGTTTAACTTTAATTACCTTGGGTTTTTATCAATCGCAGGAGTAGACAAACCAGTAGTTTGTATGATATCATATATGTTTACATACACTAATGGCAGTTGAAAATCTGATAAAAATTGTCACTGTAAACATTTAAGCAGCTGGTTGCATGTGAGAAATTCCCTTGCATATAACACATTGACAAACTAGACGTTATCAGTTTTTGTACATATGAATCCTTTATTTACAACGTGTTGTAAAAGCCAAGGATTTCTATCACAACCATGTAAGTTTTAGATTCACATTAGCTATTTCCAAAGACCGTGGATTGTTAACTGGGCCAACTTTATCGGCAAACTCCACGTCCTTGAAGGGACTTGGTGACAATATTTTTCTGTTGTAGCAAATACTTAGTAAAGAGATGAAGAGTATAATGATTTGAAATTCCTGAATATGCTTGATTGATAGAAAAGGGGGTGTTGTCAATGACAATTGTGCAGACAATGTTCAATGTTCTACTGATGTTTTTTAGCTTATTTATAATGTGATATGTGCAATACTATAAACTTATTGTATGTGTACGTGTCCAGGGACACCTGAAATACAGGCCGCAGGCCTGGGCTGTGATTTCCCTGGTAGAATAAAATTTAAAAAAAAAAATCTGGGTCACTAAATAAATCTAGTTCAATGTCCAGGGTGACTGCTTTGAAATTGATACAGAACACTAGACATATGGCGGCAAAATTAGGAAGAAGGAAAATACAATGCTCAAGGTGATGTGAGGAAGTTTGTTAAACTGTCTGGAACAACGATTGTATGATTTGCATTTGAAAAAAAAATTGGGTTGGTTTAGTAGGAGTCACTGTATTATTTTTGAATGACAGAAAAGGGGGCGTTGTCAGCAGACAATGAAAAAAAGTGAAATTAACAGTGTAATGGGCAGTGAACAAGTAGGGCATGGGTGTATAAAAAGACATCAAAAGGGCAAATTTTAGTTGTTTAGTACCCAGTGTGGCTGTTTAATATCCCAATTTTACGATATACATTTCCAAAAATTTTCACACCCTTGGTAGTGAAGTTCACCACCAACAGTGGCCAATTCTGTGGCTATGGAATTCAATATAATTATGGTCTTTGGATATACCTAGATTCACTTATAAAATCTTAAATGATACATCTTTAAGTTGAAGGAAAGACATTAAAGCAGTACTAGTATGCGAACAGTGTACTAGTAGCATTTTGTAACATTTTTAGCCAATATTTTTGTCAAGTTTACTAGTAGTACCCAAATTGATGTTAAAATGAAATTAAAGCATTCTTGCCATTATTCGGGGGGGAAAAACATCCCGGAAATTATGATGACGAGTTGTTTTATTATATGCTGTATTGGTAAATGTTGATGACATTGAAAAAACAACAACTCTTCAAACCATAAAATAACCACAAAAGGTCATGATGACTGTAGCATTGTTGTAGATGGGGTGAGGATCAGCTGTTGTTTTCCACCAATGACTGTATCTGTCCCTGTAACTTCAGAAGTAGTCCCACATTTGTGTACAGATACAGACAAGCTGTTGGCATCAATCAAAATGTCATTTTTCATATCCCCATGCTACATTATAAGTTCTAAATCCACAACGTAAATCTCAATTTTCTCTTGTTCAGTTATTAAGAAAAATGTACTGTATTTGATGATTGTAGATATCATAAGATTAAAGATCTATCAACAGCTTCTCAAATTATGCTGTCTACTAATTACAAACAAGCAAACAAACACATCTAACCACAAACAGCTCTAAAACCATATGTACCTCTCTTGCCAAAGGTAATAAGAACATAGTACTTACATCATGTTTGTTTAACTTCTATTTCTAACACTAACAGAATATCACAATCATACATCAATCATATATTAGATACAATAACAAAGTAGTAACTTTCAATGGCAGCATTATTGCTCTCAATATTGTTCTGTCTATTATTCCACAAGTAGATATTATCGTGTCATGTGTTACTAATCCTGTCATTTTTTTCTTGTTAGATAGCATTAGGTGATTGTTAGTGACATTTGTGCATACATTAGGTAAATAATCCATTCCATGGGTGCAGGTGGTTGATATGACATGATGTCATCACTGACCTCATGTGACCTCATTACTATGCAGCCTTTGTCTGCCAGACACTCACAGATTATGTCATTGACCTTGTGAAATAATAGACATTACTCAATATATCCTAACCTTAACATTAAGCTGAAAGATTTGTATGAAATTCATTCATGGCATATTAAGTCTTTTCATAGTTCTGTTTTGCTAAATTTTCCATTATGATAAATTTGATAGATGTTGGTTTAATTCTAGTGTGCATATCATAATTAGTCAGCTTTCAACAATATTTGTTCATTGTTTGATTAACACTAATGTCTGTAACATACACCTTCATTTATTTTTATGGGCATCTTATTCCATGTCAAATTTACATACCGTATGTATTAACAGCATTTCGTTTGTTCTTTTTTTATTATCGTATTTTATTTATTTAAGAAAAAATAATTTCATATTTTGCAAATAACACAGAATACTATATATACTAGACACAGTACTAGAAGGCTAACGTAGTCCCTCCATGTTGCAAACCCCCCTACTAACAGCATGGTCTCTTCCACAGGCCACGCCCACCACCATGCCCTGGCACATGCTCAGTGAGCAGCTTGCCAGTGTGCTTCAGTATCTGCCTGCCTCCCCACTCCTCCTCTTGTCTGTCCTCCTTCTCACCTCGCTTCTGCTCGTATCCGTCGTACTAGCCGCCCTCAAGCTCAAGATGTCGCGGAGAATCCGCGCCCGCCCCCAGGACGGGAACCTGGCGGCGCCATACCGCAGTGTGGACTCCCCCGAGCTGAAGACGATGATGTTTGAAGAGTGTGACACGATCGATAAGCTGTGGTCGCGTGCCGTGGGTCTGTACGCTACCAAGAAATGCCTGGGAACCCGTGAACTACTAGATGAAGAGGACGAGGTCCAACCCAACGGGAAGGTCTTTAAAAAGGTGAGAAATCGACTCTCCAATCCCCCCATTTACAGCCTTTTATGACATTTAAGATTGATTTGAAACTGAACCCTAGTAAATTGATCTAAATTTCCAGTCAATTGATTGGCATAGAATTCAAGGATTGCTTCGTAATTAACAATAACAGCAAGATAGTTCAATGGAATAGGTACAGTCACTACAAATGGTCA